>JAODKN010000001.1:38919116-38935381 GCA_026774425.1 Petrocephalus zakoni
GTGGCTGGGCTCTCCCTTAGAGATAGGGTGAGAAGCTCGGTCATTCGGGGGGAGCTCAGAGTAGAGCCGCTGCTCCTCTGCATCGAGAGGAGCCAGATGAGGTGGCTCGGGCATCTGGTCAGGATGCCTCCTGGACGCCTCCCAGGTGAGGTGTTCTGGGCATGTCCCACTGGGAGGAGGCCCCGGGAACGACCCAGGACATGCTGGAGAGGCAATGTCTCTCAGCTGGCCTGGGAACGCCTCGTGATTCCCCCAGAAGAGCTGGACGAAGTTGTCGGGGAGAGGGAAGTAGGGCAGTATAAATCTTTCTGTTCTAGAGTGTGTTTCATTACCAGAAACCTAGCTATACATTTCTACTTGTAAAGGAAGAGTCCTTCTATATTTTTATACATCTGGTTGCTCACTCTAGAACTCATTGGCTCATATTCATATAATTCAGAATCACCAAGTCATTTGCCAATAGCTTTGTGGTGTCAGCCCTGACCCCCCGAGTCTAGTGTTATGATTGATGCTTGATGCTTGAAATTGAGCTTTCTCTCAAACAGAGTACACCCCCGAACACAACAGAAGGCAGCAAGTCCAACAATTGTCCATTGCTTTGATACTCTGTGGACAGGCTAAATAAATAGCGTACAATGTCTCATGGTTTTAATAAATAATTCTGTAGGTGCTGTGAGTGTTTCACTGGAAACAGTGTGATGTAACTTGCCAGACAAGAAGATTCCAGAGTAATACTGTCTGAATTTCCCTCTGAAAAACTTCGGAACCCCCTGGGTGTGGATGATAGTAGTTAGGCAGGTAGCTCTAGCAGGTAACATAAACCACCACCTCACGTAAAGCACCACGCTATCTCATTTTTCTTAAAACATTTAAAATACACCTGCATGGCTTATGAAGATCATGAGCGTACAATAGCTGGTACCAAGTTTAAATCCTTAACCCCTGCCAGCTACTACACACAGTTAGTTTGTCAATGTTGCTCATAATATGTTTGGCAGCACAGATTAAAAACAGACACTAGAACTGACACATTTTTACACAGGATTGTTGCTTTAATTCAGGCATTTTAGGTATGAATATTGGTATTTTATAGGTAATACAAGTGGCAAGAAATCAGTTTTTTTTCACAGGGTTGTCACTTGTTACAGCACCTTAGCAATTGACAACACAAGTAAATTATGGCGGTAAAAGTGACCACCTGGGAACGGTGCTTTCAGGTGACCAAGATGGAGTGAAACCCTATCATCCATCCTCAATTTTTTCAGACAACTATGTTCAGCCTTCCACAGTTGTCTGTCCCCTCAGCCATCATGAGTGATTTTTCTTCAGAGAAGTTGCCAGTTGCACTCTTAAACGGATTACCTCGCTCTTTGCACACTACAGCACTCCTTATTTAAACAAAAGTTGATTTTTGGATAGTGTGGATTTTGTGTAGTCATATAAAGTGAAACTGCAGAAAACACCTTCTTAATACCTTGATTATTATGTCAACAAATTAGCAAAACTTTCTTTCTTTCGAACAGAGAGAGGCAGCTTAATAACACACTCAACTCATACACCTCAACACCACATAGTATTGTTGCTCTTGTTTGCGCATTTGCACATGCACTTTATGCTGTCTGTAAAAAAAGTTAATTTATGTTGTAAATTTGTTGCATGTAGCACCTTGGCCCTGGAGGAACGTTGTTTCGTTTCACTGTGCACTAACGGTACATGGTTGAAGTGACAATAAAGCCTACTTGAACTTGAACTTGAACTTGAACACTGCAAATGTTTATTTGTCTGTGAGCTGTGCACACCTGCTTTATACTCACTCAGGTCGCCCTGCTTCTTTTTGCTCATTTCCCTGCAATTTCATTACTTTGGAGGAGGGGGTGTGGCCCATTGGCCAATCAGCTCGCAGAGCTAAAAAAGCAACATGACCTTGCATATCAAGGTTTGAGTTCAGCTCAGCTTTATGTGCACACATGTCTGTCCTTGGATCTGTGTGGTTTTCCTTTCAGTCAGGTAGACAGTGACTCTAAATTTCCCCCAATTCAGGACTGCATCAGTGATCACATACCCTGTGACATCAGTGAACACATAATATTTACATATACAGCATTTGGCAGACGCCTTTAGCCAGAGCAACTTACATACAGTAAGTGCTTAGAGACTCCATTAGTGAACACCTTCTGATACTGGTTCAATAGAACCCAGACTAAGAGTAATACCTGTGAACACATACCCTGTGATGTCGGTAATCACATACTCTTTGATATTAGTGAACGCATACTCTGTGACATCAGTGAACATATACCCTGTGATGTCAGTGAACACATACATCGGTGAACGTATACCCTATGACGTTGGTGAACCACTTTGGCAGATTAGAAGCTAAACGTGCATGATTTATTTATGAATTCAGGAATATTGATGTTTGAGAGTTAATCACACTTTCTTCCATCCATCCTTTTTTCTATACATTCATACTTCCATCCATTCATCCATCCATCGATCCATCCATTGAATGGCACAAGGTCATAATGAACCTATGAACCTGAAGAATACTCCAGGAATCATAGGTAGAAAGCAAAGGACATCCTGGATGGCAGTCCGGTTCATTACAGGGTGCACACTCATATGATCACACACTCAGGGGCAAACAGCAGAAAAAATAAGAGTACTCAGAGGAAAATCTGTATATATCCCATTATATATCCCATATATAAATGTCACAGGAAATATGCACTTCTGTGTTAATTTTATACATAAAGAGTATCTCCATTCTGCAACCTCCAACACTGCAATGTTCCCAGCAGGGATGCATGTCAAGGACACAAGGAATTAATCTGGTTTAGCTGAGACCACACTGGATTAGGATAAAGAGCTCGCTTGCCTCCATGCTCCCATTGCATGGATGTAATAGTTAATCAAGACACCAGGCAGAGCAGAGCCTGGCTGTTTCACCTCCGCCTCCACTGATATGATTCATTAACCCACCACAGAGCTTATTTAATCCTGACGTCCGTACAAGATGCGGGGAAGGCAGGCTGGGTCATGCCGTCCAGGACGTCCTGTAATGGAAATCCTGAGCCTGCAGGCAAAGAGGCTTTGTACATAGAGGCTGGGCGTAGGGAAGATGAATGGGTAGCCCTATGAGAGATTGCACACCAGCTGAAAGCTTCATATACTTTAACTGAGCTCATTGATAAGATAGTTATTAAGATCAGCTTCTTGAACATCCTCACTTAGCAAGCGGTCAACGTCGAATATAATGATTTCCCCCCCAAGCAATATTAATTCAGTCATTCACCCTGAAAAACAAGTTAGTTTCCCTTGAAGAAAGTTATTTATTTTTTAATGAGTATCTGAAGTGCAATTGCGTTATGATTTATGACTTTATGCACTTTGTGAAAGCCATTTCCCTGGGCCACTTAATCACCGAAGTGAGGCTGCCATGTATCTCAATTCTTCTTCTGTTAGTTTGGATACCCTGATATCAGGAACATCCCTGCTAACCTTACCGGACATCCCAAGATCACCCAGAGCATGGCTTCCTGCCTGGAATGGGGGGGTTCCCCAACCCAGACCCTAATATTAGCGATTATGGGATAAAATTCAACTCTATCCATCACAATCTCAAATCGAATCATGATCATTTTAAGCTGAAAAACCACACAACATTGCGATAAAAACACAAACGCCAATCATTGTACATGAACAGAGTGATCATAAAAAGGAGGGGTGTCCACATGTAGCCCTGTAACACTCATAAACCAAAGTCTTCATAGGGCGGTGGCCAAATCAATAGCTGAATCAAATACTGTGTGTGGATCAGTGAGCAGCCATGTGGCACCAAGACTCACTCTGACATTTTCCTGGCAACCTCGTCCCATTTGGACCCTCCATGCCAGGATGCGATGAAGCACCTGCCAACCCTGGGATGAGGTCATGCCCACAACATGTTAGTGTGCCAGTAGAACATTCAGATGCAACTGTAGCAACCTCTGTGTAAGTTAGACTAAATGAAAGACTCAATAAACTAACAAACAGGGCAAACTGACTGGTTCAAGCATTGCTTGAACCCTCTTTGGTCTCAGGTACCTTACTGGCTACCTACAGCAATAAGACAAGTTTGGGGATTTTACAGAGTGTTAATGTTATAAAAAGGTACACCAGTAAATATAAATTATTCGTATTGTTGTTGTTGTGGTCATCAACCAGGTTTTTTAATTAGGTCCAAAGCATTCCCCTTTTGCTCCACGACGCCCACATCCTCTGGCACAGCCCAGCAATGGCTCAGTGCAGAAACATCAGAGGGCTTCCTCTGAAAGGTCAGTCTGCATCCCACACTGAGAGAAGGTTAGCAGGAAATCGTAGAGACCTACTGAGGAAGCTCATTCTGAGCACTGCAGCCCCCGTCAGAGTACTATGGTCCCCGTGTGGTCCCCATGCCACAGAATGAATCCAACCATCAGGAGTTTTTGGGACATGCCCCTCTGATCAGTGAATGGGGGGGCGTCATTGGGTCTTCACCAGTACCTCCTGGTCAGCAGTATTTGCCATCTGACTGTGGGTTCCTTAACTCTATTATTTGGTTCAATAATATAAATAAGGATAAATCCATTGTCATGTTTAACTTATGGAGTATTGCCTTATGCTTAAACTGGAGTCCCTTCCAATGAAGTGCAGCACTTTCTAGTTCATAGATTCCACAGTGGGCCTCAGCACCACTCGGAATCATGATTATAAGAATCACAACTACTGCACACAGGCACATTTCCACCTTACCATGAAACGTCAGCGATGGGCCCAGCAAAGCAGGATGGGCGACACCGGAGAAAAGGCATTCGGCGTATAGCTGCAACCACAAATCCACATGCTGGGGCAAACGTGAGAGCTTGGGTGTTCCTAGGCCCTGGGCTAGCTTAGGCGATTTTACCAGGGGTACAATTGCACCCCCTACTGGCTATATGAAAGTGCTATCTGAAGATATTAAGCTCAATAAAATTAAAACATAATGTAAAATTATATTGTCTTAGTCATAACAATGTGTATTAACAATTATTTGCAATAATTTATAATAGTAATTTCTTGTAATTATATTTATCTGGATGAATGACTGTTTGGGTCTTTCACCTTACACCCCCTGGCAGAAAAGCGTAGAGCCACCTGTGCCAATTTGAAAAATGTAGAAGGTGGGAGGGAGGTAGAGAGAGAGAGAGAGAGAAACTTTGTAGAAGTCTGGACAGCTACCAGCACTGGCCAGGGAGGATTTGGGGGTCAGGGTTAGGGTTGGGTTGCTCCAGCCCTGCCCTATGGAAACACCAATACTTCCCCAATTTCTCTGGCCTGTTTCAGTAACTATGTACCTCTGTTTCCTCATTGCTTCTTTTGAGATCATGGAGATTATATCCTTTTTCTGCTGATTAGGGATCAGAAATAGACTGGATAGCATTTTTTGTACTTTTCAAATATGAGCTGTGTTTATACTATAACGTTCAGCACATATTCGGAAGTACACAAAGAAATTACTGTGCAGTAAATTTATCTGGATATTACTAAATCATTAAGTGTTGCCTGTAACTGATGGTTAGGTGTCTTTTATCCGTTATCAGTTGATTTGGGTATTAAAACAAAAGAGATTTTTTTCTAAGTAAGCAAGTTTATAGAAGAGGAAGTTAAACATTTCCAGCTCAAAGTGAGGATGTTGAAAATGTATGTGGGTTTGAGTCCCAGATGGCTCCCACTGGCATGCTGAGATGGGCTGATTAAGAGCGGAACATGCAGTGGTGTGGGGCAGAGGCTGGGTGACAGCAAGACCCACAAGCCTTCCTTACATCATCCAGCCCCAACTCAGATTTGTTTTCTGTGTGCATTTTTTCTGTATTTCTCCAGTTTATGGGACATAAACACATAAACTGGTCCCGTTATCTAGAAATAAAAAAATTACCTCCTAACACAATCCACCAAGATATCAGAGGGTGGATAGACTGTTTTGTTTTGATGTCTGCCATTGTGCAGGAAAATGAACAATGAACAAGTGGATAAGACCTGGCTAAAGGCTGCCCCTCTCACCAGCCTGGAGGCATAAAATCGGCATCTCCATCGGTGGGGGGCAGTTGCCCACACACCTCTTACACCTGGCCACCAGGGTGCATAGTATTTGCCGGGGTGCGTGATGCACCCTCCATGTGTTACCTGTGCTGTAGTGCACAGACAGCAGGACGGGCAGGTGCATCACACCCCAGCAGGCCCTCCGTCACACCGTGCTGAGCTCCCTGCAAAAACACGCCTGCCCCCCATGCTGATGAAGAGGGACAGGCCGGTGTCACATTGCTCCAGCTATCTGCAAGTAAATCTGCCTCATTCAGCACACTTTCAGAAGAATGGGTACCAATGTGGACCTTTGCCTGTCACTGGGGCTGTAGCCTCAAGGCCAATTGTCCCTTAGCTGTAGGTAATTGTACCTTTTAAGGAGCCATATCGCCACCTGTTGTAGTGGAGTTATTGTGGACATATTTCAGTCAGTAAATCGATTCCCCTCCTGTGCTTGTAAACTGGGACAAGGACAATATTCCAATTAAATGGCTTAGTCGAGCTATAACTGTAGCTTGACTTAACTGTGCATGTAAACAGCTGCTCAAGAGTGCCACAGATTTTTTCCTGTTCCCTTGCTTGTAAAGCAGCCAAGCTCTACACATTGATGTAGTTTAAAATTCACAACTACTAATTTATTGCTAGTTGCAAAAAATTATCAGCGCCTGTAGAGGTCAGGCTTTAACTGTGTGCTGGCTTAGAGAGAGCTTTTTACTTTCTCAGTGACACCGTAATGATGTCAAACCCGGGCGCAAGGAATAATCTGCTCATTTGTACTGAATCTTTGGTCCGTTATCATTAGGCTTTCTAATTTCATAAAACATACTGTAGCGCTGACAAGACGGTTCTGCTCAGTGGAGCCCAGTAAGAGCGTGGAGCATGTTGGGAGATATTTGTAAATAGCTCCTCTCTTACTGTTAATACTTTCTCTGCTTGGCTTCTCGATTGTTGAGTGTGCCATTACCTGTGTTTTGCATGAATCCTATCCAATCCTCGCATGTCTCTAGTTATTGCATAAATTACCCACCATGTGTGTAGCTTACTGTTCATCATCTGACCTCCCTGTGTTACTGCATTTTCTGCTGTGTATGTGGTTGTCTGGTGTGTATGGTAGTTATTTTGAAGTTTTTATTGCACTGCTGCAGAGACACCTTAGTTTGCTAGAAATAGCAATAAAATAATTAGAACATAATTATAGTGATTAGTACATATTTTTAAAAAACTGTGTTTTTACTAATTTGTCATTTCTGGGTATTTGTTTGCATCCTTTTGCCATTTAATCTTCTTGTGGCTCTTATTTTAATTTGTTGATCTGCCACTTTTCAGTTGCAGTGTATACAAATACAATCAAAAACAGATCCACTGCATGCGGATTGATCATGATGTGAATCTCCCGTTCCACCACATCTCAGCAAACTGACCAGGCAATGTTTTTCCAATCTTCCATTGTCAGGTTTTGGTTAGCCGTGCCCACTTTAGCCTTGGTTTCCTGTTCTTAGCTGACAAGAATGGTTTTCTGCTGCTGTAGCCCATCTGCTTCAAGGTTCAATATGATGTGCATTCAGAGATGCTCTTCTGCATACTTTGGTTGTAACGAATGGTCAGTTGAGCTACTGTTGCCTTTCTACTTGAACCAGTGTGGCTATTGTTCTCTGAACAAGGCATTTTCGCCCAGGGACATGCTGCTCGCTGGATGTTTTTTTCTTTTTCGCCACATTCTCTGTAAACTTTAAAGATGGTTGTGCGTTAAAATCCCAGCAGATCGGCAGTTTCTGAAATAGTCATTCCAGTCCACATGGCACCAACAACCATGCCATGGTCTAAGTCACTTAAATCACTTTTCTTCCCCATTTTGGTGTTTGACGTGAACATCACTTGAAGCTCCTGACCTGTATCTGCATGATTTTATACATTGTGCTGGCTGATATTTGCTTCAACAAGGAGTTTAGCAAGTATACCTAATAAAGTGGTCAGTGAATGTACATGCACTATGGGCAATTTAGAGATGCCAGTTCACTTTATGTTTTCTTTAGGAGAAAGACATACCAGTCAAAGTGCCTCTTAGTCACAACTACTCAATCTTTCAAAAACCTGGAGGCTGGAAGGAAAGAGTCTCGTGATAAGCGATAGGTTGATGAGTGCATTTCAAACAGCAGAATCAGGAAATTCAAGCCTGGCTGAACCTTGCCCCCCCGGGCTATACTACTTAAAGAACAATGTTGTAGAGTTACCTAATACAGGTGAAGGACAGCTACTCTGGAATCCTTTTCAAAGCCTTGTTCCCAGAATAACAGACTCTGTCCTAGAGTATAAACAGGCCTGATTCTGACAGTATTTTCCCAAGGTCACTGGCTGCAGGATGTCACACTAAGGCACTGCCCAGTATCACAGTCCTCGTTTTTATTCCAGACTGCACACTACACTTGGCATTCTGATCTTCCAGTCTGACCAGTTTTCTCGTAATTGCCACTACAGGTCTGGAGTACCTGACTTTCCATAAAGCCCCGCCTTCTTTGATGGCAGTGTGGTTGCGTGCTTGAATCTTCCCTCAAAATTTTCCTCTACCATGTGACTGTTTTGTCTTTCCACTGTTACCGAATATAGCCTGCGCCCTGCCTACCTGCTTCAAGCAGTTTAATGCTTGGGAAGAATGTCTGTGGGTTGACAACCCCAGGCCTCTCCTCTTTCCTGGAGTACAGCCCTAGTGGCTGTACTCCTCAGCAAAATTCAAGATTAAATGTAGCTTTTGTAGATTGTACTTGTGCTGGTATGTCAAATGTATGCATTTGTGTCTAAGCATTTTCGCTATTTGTCGCAAATAGAGCTATGGTAATGTAAAAAAATAGGGAGTCCATTTACTTCACCTTTACCTCACATCAAAAGGGCTAAAGATTGTGTGACATAAAAAAGCAGCAATAAAAAGTAACAAAAACAGTAACATCCAAACATCCAACATAATGTGATCTGAATTAATGAACTAGTACATTTATGATAGTAGTAATAAATCTGACCAGTCCTGCTACCTCAGGGGATAACTGGGAAAGGTGTGGTGGCGGTGGGGGGGGGGCAGGGTGTCCTGGGCCTGGGAATTATGTGTGGAATTCCTGCCAGTAACATTCACAGTCTATTTTCGTAGTAACTGTGCTGACATAAAAGTTATAAGCCGGCTATGCCAGAAATTCAGTTTTGATGACAAATTCATGTCTCCATCTAAATCCATGAATGAATCATCACTCAATTTTGTAGTTGGCTTCTTGCAAGTCTGGCCATTAATGATCAGTATGGTTGTACTGTTAAGTAAGAAATGTGATTAGCAAGACCACCCATTCGAACACCCATCCTACGCATGCTAATGTGGGTGGGGGTGGGGCCTGGATGGTTTGTTATCTCTCAGCAGAGCCTGGTATCTTGTCAGAACTCTTCACGATCTTGCACTTGATTTTTGTCCTTTTATATTAGACCTGCAGGAGTGACATCTTTAACGGCAGTTCGATGCTCTGCCTGAGGCAACCATCAAGGGGGCAGTAAACCACATGCCGTGAGCAGCTGGGGGAAGCAGGAGGCTACCTGGTATGTGAGTTTGACACATTCGCATTTAGGTTTTACTAGAAGCAGTGAACTCCCCATTTTTTTGTTCTGCTTTCGTGAGAGGCAAATATGTCATTCCTTTGTGATGATGCCACATTGGACTGAAGGAAATCCCCACTACAATTTAGAGAGCTACTTTGAAAGAAAAAAATGGACACTCTGGCTTCTAAAAATAAACATCTTTGCAGGTGTATAATTGTAATTTTTTTTCATACCATACACAAAGATGTAGCAGTTCTGGGCTTTGGGTGGCATGTCATACTCTGATGGAAACAGCCTGCAGATCTACAGCTGAGTCTGATATGCATGTGTGGCAGCCAGCTGCCTGTGCATGATAGGAACACCCGCCCACGCGGTTGCCAAGCGCATATTGCAGTCCCGGTGGTGGGGAGGCAGGGCCTGGGCATTTGGCAGCAGGCATAGTGGTACGAAAGGCAGCCAGAGCGTTGGGTTCCTAAAGCGCGTCACCAGTTCACCTCCGAACAACTGTAGGTCGGGGAAGGGGTGCGCGATACTCCTCGTGCTGCCATGTCCATAGGACTGCATACAGAGGGCAGATGTGCATGGCTCAAATGACATTTCATTAATAAGATGCAATGGAAAACATACAATACATATAATGCACTGCTTCCAAATAAATATGAAAAGGCTATTTATGTCTATTTCTGTTCACTCATAATGTCAGTCACCTGTTTGCAGAAACAGTGACTGGCCTGAAACTTACTCTGTCTTTAATACAATAGCTATCCCAGTGTCTAGTTTTGAATTTAAATGAGTGCAGAAAGAGAGAGTTACTTTAAATTCTCTTTTCAAAGTAAATTCAAAGGTATCTAACCTGAATGGATCTGATACCCAGATACAGTGTTTTACCACAGTGCCATTGTCTTCCAGTTGTCAGTGTGCTTGGAAGTGGACCAGATCAGATGCACTGCGCAGCCAGTATTCAACTGGCATTGCTGTTATTTCCAGTATAGCTACGGAAGAAGCTGACACAGAAGTTTCCTCATGCTTCAGAGAACAAATGCTGAGAGTGTCTCCCATGCACCTGCCCAAACTTTTCATCCTCTCTTGCTTATCTTTCTGACAAATAGAAGTATTTCTCTGCATTCCCATAGTGAGCCTTCAGCACAGTGCACTGGGAACAGAGGGAAATAAGTGACTAAACAAATAAGCTAACGCTCATATGTTTTTCTGATAAAAGATTGTTTAGTGGCTTGAAAAATCAGCATCAATTTATACACTCCCAAACATGCCATTTACACATATTCCGACTGTGAGAAACTCCACCACAAATGGGTGTGTGTAAGTCTAGTTGTAGGGAAAAACGTGACAGCTAGCAGCACTGTCAGAGCCCAGACTCCGCATAGCCAGGTTATTTTTACCTTTGCAAAACACAGATGCACACCTTTGAGACTATTAATATGACTGCACAATTAACTAGTGTGGCTGATATTTGTGGTCTGTTGCAAATTACAAAGGACTGTAACATTAAGTTACCCATGGCAGGAATTCATCTGTCTTCACTGTAATACTACACCCCAAAAACCACCCTATCGTGTCAGTTTTATTTAAGAAGCAGCTGAGGGCTTTTGACTGATCGGAATTTCTCAAGATATTTCTGATAGTGACTGGGTGGCTGCTGACCGACAGGGAAATTAGGTACGGTGTGGGAGGGCGCTGATGTGCTGTTAAACTACAGCGGATGCAAGTAGTAACCAGGAAATATTCAGAAGACACAGATGCAGGCGGACGTTTCAGGTGTCGGTGAGTAAACTTGCACCTATGAAAAGGAAACTAGGGTAAAAATGAAGAGATGTTCAAACCAACTAAACATAGAGAGGAAAGAGAAGCTATCTCATTCATAAAGCTTATGGTGTGTGCTTTATATACCTTATATGATTAAATGACTGAATGGTTAATCAGTATGAACATTATTTCTGTAACAAGAGCTATCAGTTTATATGTAAGAGGCATTTCTTCAGTGTCACATGCACATGTGATTACAAGCATAATATCTTCAGAGTGAATATTACAGTCATATTACAAAATTATAATGTAAACAATTTAAAATTAACTGACAATGGCTTGGAACTGTTGGTTGTTGGTTCAAGTCTTGGTAGGGGCTCTTATACACTCGTAATAAAGGTGCTCACTCTGAACTGGCCCAGCAAAGGATGTACCCATATCATTAGTTCAAACTGTAAGTAAACAGTATGTACTGTTCATCAAAATCATTATTATTATTATTATTAATAATGATACAAGATTTTACTTTGTAGACTCAATGAAAGGAAATGCAGGAAGCTAAAAAATGTACGTACATTGGGTTTAACTTCTGCATATTTGATATCCCTTTAGGCTCATTGTTCTCCATCCGCACTCATTAGCTGTTAGCAACATGAATCAGAGTAATGAGTCGGGATCGTGCCCCACGGTAGACAAGCTTATGAAGCAGTACTACCTGCCAACCATGTATGTCATCATCTTTACCGTGGGCCTCCTGGGGAACATCACCTCCATCTTCATCTACATGGTAAAGATAAGACCCTGGAAGAGCTGTAACCTTATCATGCTGAACCTGGCCTTGGCAGACCTGCTGTATGTCTTCAGCCTGCCTTTCCTGGCTTATTACTACATTATTGATGATAACTGGACCTTGGGGACATTCATGTGTCGATTTGTGCGGTTTAGCTTCCACTTCAACCTCTACGGCAGCATTCTTTTCCTCACATGCCTCAGCATCTTCCGCTATGTGGTGGTGGTCTACCCACTGAAGGCTGACATTCACCGGAAGAGGTGGGGGAGCTTGGCCTGCCTCATCGTATGGGTTATATCCGCCGTGGAGATCCTCCCTATGTTCACCATAATCAAGTTGCAGGAAAATGACAATCAAACAACTTGCCCAGACTTTGCCAGCCAAAATCCAGTGCTGCAAGTCTGGTACTACACCTGGGTACTGACGGTTCTAGGATATCTGGTGCCCTTGGCAGTGGTCAGCTTCTCCTATTTCAGGATTGTGAAAGCCCTGTCAAAGGGACCACATACACATAGTCTGCATCGGATGCGTGCCCGTAGGCTCACTGTGCTCATCCTGGTCGTCTTTGTGGTGTGCTTTATGCCGTTCCACATCTTGCGCGCGGCACGGATTGCCACCAGAATGTGGCCGGGTTCCTGCACTGTCACAAGCTGGGTCCACGCCATGTATATCATCTCCCGGCCTGTGGCGGGCCTCAACACCTTCTTCAACCTGGCCTTATACACATTGGCAGGTGACAGGTTTCAGCAAGCTTTCATCAGCATGTGCAACTGTAGCTACTTCATTTCTAAGATCAAGTCAGAACTTGCTGTGGCAGCCACTGGCATTGCAACCTCTCCACAAAGAAAACCAGCTGATGTGAGTGAAAGACGTTCAGCATCCAAGCAACAAAATGGTTAGAAACAATGCTGATCCTACATATCCGTCTTTAAAGCCCATGCTGCTCACGCTCAATGTTGATGTATATTTATTCTGCCCATTAAAATTGTGCTAATATTCAAACCTGAAGCAGTTCAAGAATTATCCAAGTAAATATTTTATGAATAAAATGTATTTACATATAAATAATCATTGATTGCATATATGTTAGTCTGTGAAGTATATTTAAATTGAATAAGTTTTTTCTTTGTGTGCTGTATTGTATGACAGAGAGAATGTGTTTTGATGGTACTGTAGTCTGACATCAGAATTAGTCAGATTCTCTCCTTCTGAGGAATGTCAAACTTTTAAAATCAGTTGGATCTTTCTGAGTATGGGTGGGTATTTACCCTCTTAAGACTCAATGCCCTGGAGGTTTGTAGAGTTGCAACTGAACACCTGATAAACCATTTACTGACCGCACCCTGTGAGAATTTTTCTTCCTTCCAGTGAAGGAATCTGGAGCTCCTAAAATGTGAAAACCACAATAGATCATAAAGACTTCCTTTGGCTATTATAAGGTATATATCAAATAAAAGTGACAGAAAAATATTTTAGATTTTGAATGTTTGGATGTTTAATATGTTTTAATGTTTTCTTTCTAATATGAAGAATGATCATAATGCATATGCTCAGGTAACATTATACATCCGTCGGTAACCATGTCAAAGTGACATTTTTTCAGGGGCCCAGATCGTCACGCCTGACTGTAGCACAATATGACTGTCAGTGCTAGACAGATTAACCACAATGGGTGTATATTTAATTGCCATCTTGATGTGGGACAATGTTAGCCGCCTATAAATGGCAGACTCTGAAGCAGCAGGTGGTTCTGACCCACTCTCAAATCCACTAAATGCCCTTCCTTTGGGTTTGCCATTATCTGGCAGTGCAGACACCTCTTCTACCCTTGATTCCTAAAAGCAATTATTTTTGTATTTTTGTATGTCTCTTTCTACTTTACAGTAGGTGGTTGCAGCCATCACAGTTCATAGCAAAATTACATGTGTAATTAATATTGGCAATATCTTGCTTGCGATTGAGTTGGCAGACTAAGGCAAAGCGAGTTTTGCTCTGACCAGGTACCAGTGTGTCACTGCAATCACAAAGAGAATTGTTAATCATAACACCACTCCAGTGTTGAACCAAGATCGCTTCTGAAAACTATAAATTTAAGGCTGGTCGTATATGGAATTTTTTAAACTGGGAAAACTTGGATGGGGCAATCTGACTGTAAATCGATTGGCTTATCCATTTCTATTTTTTAACATGCAATCTAAACGCGCAATAACTAAGGGTCATAAAAAAGGCCTGGCTTTAAAATACAGCCACTTATCAGCTTACGTCCTATGCAGTAACATCCGCTCATACTTACAAAAATTTACTGAGAAACATTCAAGCAGATTTAATGGACATTAAGAGACATATTTTGCAGCAGCACATAATTCAAGGTTTTGGACACCATGTATTATTATGCATCCATCACATATTGTAGTATGAATCACCGACATTTATATTTGTAGTACAGCCGTCACTTTTTCCCTAAATGTTTGTGGTGTTTTGTAATTTTGCGATGACTTGCTAAACGACTTAAACCATTTTGCTTTGCTGATTGTAATGTTTGCACCTGTATCCACATTGCTTTTAGTGGCTGTTGTTAATGAAGCTGAAAGTGAAAGGGGGTTAATCACCATTGTTGACACATACACCATACAGTGTACAACATCGAAGTGTGTCCTCTGCATCCTCTTTACGTCGCTCCTTCTGAGTCACATTGGGCATTAATTCCCCATGCAAAACATAACTTTTCAAAGCTGAGTAAGCTCAATCAAAGTCGAACTTTTTACAAAAATCTGCAAAGACTGCAAGGAAACTCTGCCAATATTCATATTTGTGCTTGATGAGAACCTTCAGTGCAGGGATGCAGTTGATGGTAGACTTCTTAGACGTAAACCAGACTGTTCTGGTCTCTGGTAGGAGAACAAGTGATCATGCATCCTGTCAAGGATGACCCTAACAAGGACCTTACCTGGCACTGAGAGCAGTGTTATCCCCCTCTAGTTTCTTCAATGCAGGCCATCACCCTTCCCTTTCCAGACAGGGACAACAAGTCTTGCAGTTCTGGGAGGAGCCTCCCGTATCTGCCCATGAGGATGTAATCAATCTCCTTCACTGCGTCACCAGTATTGGAGTACCAAGTCCAACAATGCGGCTCAGGGTACTGGAACTTTTTGTGTGTGTTATCATTTATGAGGAGTCTGCAATAGTTTATCGTTTAAGTATCGTTAGATTGTCAGATGGATAGGGTTGTGAAAGGGTTACTTTGTATGGCTGTATGAAGTCCACCATGGTACACAAAATTATTGTTTATTTATGTATTATTTAATTATTTATTCTTTAGGCAACACATCAAATGTGGCATTTATTGACTTGCACAGACTTTTCAGTCAGGTGGTCCAACAGGAGGGCGTCGCCAACAGGTACTTTTTACTTCCGTAAAGGTTCGTGATCGCGCGTGGGGGGGGAGGGGGGGGTCAGTGTATGCCATTTATGTTACGTGCTGTGTATTCCATTTGAAATATTAAGCTGTATTGTTACAGCTGCACTTAGACTATGTATGTGAATGTATGTGAAATTACTCACATCTTAATTCTACTTCCTTATATTCAAATTCTAATTGCAATTCTGCAATGTCTTTTCAACCAATTTTATCAGAAATCAGAAAAACTTCATTCATCCCAGAAGAAATTGCTCGCATCACGACCGCACAAACACAGAAAACACAAAGACAACAGTAATGCAATAATAACAGGAATGCAATAAAAAATACCAAAAATAGTACATAAGATTAAGCTAAAAAAATTTAGGCACTCAACAGAATTCTTAATAAAAAAAATACATATTCTCTGTTACAAAATAAGTATTATTAAAAGGAAGAAGCATATTGGACCTAGGGATTATTTCACAGTATTTTGATAAATATATTTCATGCCACTGCAGGCATACCTGACATTGTACGTGCAGTGGATGGAAGCTCAACCCTTGTCATATTTTGACAATCTACCCCTGTCAAAAAATGTTCTTGGCACTAAATGTCCATGCAGGTGACATGCAACAATCAAGGACATTTTACATACATTGT
>JAODKN010000001.1:38935481-38954131 GCA_026774425.1 Petrocephalus zakoni
CAGATCCAGGATCATGCCAAATCGTCAACAATTTCATCCGGCTAAACGAATAATCCACGTACGGAGAATACCCCCCATTACAGACAAGACAAAAGGGTGCAAACATTGTAAAACACAGTTGCACTTTTAAGAAGAGGACATGTTTTGCACAGTTTGGGGGATAAGAAATATTTTTGAGTCAAAATGTGGGAAAAAAGATGAAATGATTGAATAACAGTAATTACAAAAGGAATACAAACTGAAAGCAATTACATAATGCTGCAGGCTGGGGGACGTCCTACTGGCTTTTACAGCCACACAGAACTGCGGTGGTAAAGCGAGCGCCGGCTGGCTGGCCAACTGGTCGCCATTCCCTCCCCTCCATGGTTTTTTTTTGGCTATTTTTAGATTGTGTTAGTTTGCTTTATATGAAGTTCAATTCAGACAAAACATAAGTTAAATTCCACACTGTGCTTTGGTTTGTGAGCCAAGAGAGGCTGGCCAAAGACTCAAATTGACCAGCTTGGAAGAACAGACCAGATAATGCAAGGAGGCATAAATTAGGTACCTGTGAATTGGGAGCATCATCTATTTTGTATTTATTGTATAGATGAATCTGTTAATGTCCTAATGAATACAATAGAAAGTGCTTGTCTTGTCTCTGGATATTCCAAAATTATAGATATAAAGCAAAAAAAAAAGTGGAATAATGGTCATGGCGGTGTTCTAAATTCTTTCACAAACTAGGTAGAAGAAGTGAAGTGAAAGACTAATTGCTGACACACCACAGCACACAACAACAGAATGTGTCCTCTACATTTAACCCATGTGACATTGTGACACAGCAGTGGGCAGCTATTTCAGCACCCGAGGAGCATTACTTGGGGACAGTACCTTGCTTAGGATACCTCAGTGGTACTTGTGGGTCAGGGACTCAATTACTCGATTACACAGTCACGACCCTAACCACAACACCACCACTGCCCCAAAAGATGCTGTTTGCAGCAATTTGTCAAATATCTAAGTTAAGTGCTTCAGCTGGTAACTTATCCTGAGTCCCAGATAACAAGGGGTGACTGATGGCACAGACCTCTGTGCACTTTAGGCTTGTCACCTGCCACATGGGTAAAAACCGGTCTGGTGAGTTGTACTGCAATTGCAGAACTTCCATGGAACAATGGCAAAATGTACCTGACGCATAGGTTTGATCATGGTGGTAGCAGATCTTACTGCAGAGATGTATGGTGTCCAAGGGAATGGATAGACTAGGTTCATGGTCCAAATCCTGGAGGCCTCAGCTATTGTACCTTTGATCAAGGTCATTGAAAGGCAATTAAAGCTCTGCTGTAAGGCTGCTGAGATAGCCCCTTTACCCCCCGTGAACGTTGTCTTTTTTACATTGCCCTCTGCCTGAATACAGAGTAGATTGAGCTGTACGGCTGCAGAAGGTGTTTCTGAACTCACACCTCAGATCGTCATTAAGCATACACTTATATTCTGTGAATAGGCAAGTAAGACAATAGTACAGTAGCTCTCACTAGTGGTTGAATGTTGAAATGACTCACCTCTTTTCTGTGCTTGCTTTCCAGAAAGCAAAAGCTGTACTGGTGGATAATCAGAGACCTGGTGAGAAAAACATGCCGATGGCCCCACCTCCAGGTGGCTAACAGAATCGTCACAGTCCGAATGAGCTGACAGTAATCATCTGATCAGTTTTGAGGAAACACGCTTGACTGCTGGATGTTATGACTACTGTAAAATTTTTATAACGTGATTATCATTTTATATATAATATTATATATTATATATAAAATATATTATATTATATTTTGTATATAGCGATACTATTATATTTTTTTAAGAAAGGGGACCGGAGGATGTGTTCTAATTTCAGGGGGATCACATTCCTCAGCCTCCCTGCAGGTTTGTCCACCAAAACTCACAGACTGGGAAAGGAGGACATTAATCAGAGTAGCAACCAAGAGGCCAAAGATAACCCTGAAGGAGCAGGGTGGCTATACTTCAGATATCGGAGTAACTGTCCATAGGACCACTATAAGCCACACACTGCACAGAGCTGGGCTTCATGGAAGATGGGCCAAGAAAAAGCCTGCCTGCCAGGCACACCATTTGAAATTTCCCAGAAGTCCCCAAACATGTGGAAGAAGGTGCTGTGGTCAGATTAGACTAAAATAGAACTTTTTGGCCATCAAGGACAACGCCATGTCTGCCGCAAACATAACACCTCTCATCATGCTGAGAACACCATCCCCACAGTGAAGCCTGGTGGGGGCAGCAACATGCTGTGGTCAGAGTGTGAACAGGTTCACTTTCCAACAGGACAATGACCTTAACTAAACTGCTAAAGAGACAGTCCAGTGGTTTAAAGACAAACGGGTAAATGTCCTGGAATGGTCCAGTCAAAGCCCAGACCTTAATCCAATTGAAAATCTCTTGTATGATTTAAAGATTGCTGTACACAAGCGGCGCTCATCCAACTTGAAGGAGCTGGAGTAGTTTTGCCATGAAAAATGGCCAAAAATACCAGTGTCTAGATGTGCCAAGCTTGTGGAGATGTACCGAAGAGACTTGTCGCTGTAATTGCTGTAAAAGGTGGCTGTACAAAGTATTGACTCTGGGAGGGGGTGAATAGTTATTTACGCTCAGGTTTTCTTTTTTTGTCTTATTTCTTGTTTGTTTCACAATAAAAAAATAATTTGCATCTGCAAAGTGGTAATTGTGTTGTATAAAATAAAAAATACAACCCCCCCCCCAAAAATTCCTTTTAAATTCCAGGTTGTGGTAAAGGAACAATATAGAGAGAATGCCAAGGTGGGTGAATACTTTTGCAAGGCACTGTACATGTGCTTTGTGGACTTGGCAAAGGCATACGACTGTGTCCCTCAGGGGGTCCTATGGGGGGCACACCAGGAGTATGGGGTCTGTTGTTGCGGACCTTCAGATCCCTGTAGAAACAGAGCGAGAGTTTGGTTTGCATTGCCTGCAGTAAGTGTACAGTTTAATTACAGTTTAATCAGTCACACCTCTTTCAACATTGGTAGATGTGGGGTAAGCTGCATTTTTTCAGCTCCACCTGTCCCACTTACCCACAGAAAAACATGCACTGCTTTTCACAGCAAATACCTGTACCTGGTTATAGTAGTACAGCTGTAACACAATATTATTAAAGTGCAACACCAGGCACTCAAGTTTTTTTAAAATCTGCATGTCTAGGAGACAAAAATATGGGACACCATTCCAAACATCCTTATGAGCTGTAAAATCATGCTGCAGGAATGCTGCACAACTTGAGCCTGCCTGTGGCCACCTGTCAGTTTGCACTTGGACTGCAGTTAACAGGAATACTTAAAGATTGTTCCCTGATCTCACTACTGCAGACCAATGTGAGACATTTGCTGGAAGCTACCTAGAAGGGATGGTTAGATAGATTCGATTAAATTAGATTTAATGCCATGGTGCAAGATAACAAACAAACAGACATGAAGAGATGGACTGAGAAGCAAACCTTCCTGTTTGGCTCAGTGTGTGCTGTCACTCCCCATCCCCAGTCAGATAACAGGAACAGGCCTCTGGGCTATAGATGTCTTTGATCTGACCTTTGACCTCTGACCTACAGTATGGTACAGAGAGTCCCAATAGAGCACCTGTTGATTGACCACTTATGTAAGTCGTTCTGGTTATGAGCATCTGTCAAATGTCATAAATGTAAATGTAGAACGACCAAATATGAGCTCACATTAATAATTACGAGATACTGAGTTGAAATTATGAGATATTATCTCGTAATTATGACTTACTATCTTGTAATTATGACTTAGTATCTCATAATTTTGACTCAGTATCTCATAATTTCAACTCAGTTTCTCATAATTATGACTTAGTATCCGAACTATTTTTTATTTTATGTGTCGGAAATGGGCTTCCATAGTAATGTTATAAAAGTTTAATGTCTGTAAACTGAATGTGAAATACAAGAATAATGCTTGTGTTGACATTTGGGTTGGTCAATCATTTTTATTAAAAACAATATTTTTTCAAGTGTTTTGGGGCTTAAACGTTTCCTTTTTTACACAGAACATACCTTGTCGGGGATATATATTCAAAATGCTCCCAAACCGTGGAAAACTTCCTTTTAGCTCCTACTTCCACCTCAGAATATATATCAGACCCATCATCCACTATCCACTCTCCAATACAACAAATCCACAACCGCGGCAGTTCCACCTCGCGCTTTGAAAAGCCCACGCTAGATTCAACAGTGATATGACTCCTTTTCATTTTACATTAAAGAGACGTCAAAATGGCAAAACGCAGATTCATACTTATAAAAGGGTGTTGAAGCACTGCAATGACTGGGAATAGTAAACCTTGCAACTCTTTCAACATTGGTAGATTTGGGGTAAGCTGCATTTTTTCAGCTCCACCTGTCCCACTTACCCGCGGAAAAACATGCACTGCTTTTCACAGCAAATACCTGTACCTGGTTATAGTAGTATAGATGTAATACAATATTATTAAAGCTAAGTGGAACACCAGTACTCAAGTTGGTACAAAATTAATACTGAAGCCTCATCAGGATTTAACAAGCACAGTGGTGGTTCAGTGGTAGGATTCTCACCTTGGGGGTGGTGAGTGGCTCAGCAGGCTAAGCCTCTGTGCCTGTGATCAGAAGGTCTCCAACCCTGGCCTCAGTTGTACAGAGAGCTGGAGTAGCTAAAAAGAGGAATTACAATGTACTTTTTACTTTTATTATTCATTCTCACATGCTTTTTTTTTTAATCTGCATGTCTAGGAGACAAAAATACGGGACACCATTCCAAACATCCTTATGAGCTGTAAAATCATGCTGCAGGAATGCTGCACAACTTGAGCCTTCCTGTGGCCACCTGTCAGTTTGCACTTGGACTGCAGTTAACAGGAATACTTAAAGATTGTTTCCTGATCTCAGTACTGCAGACCAATGTGGGACATTTGCTGGAAACTACCTAGAAGGGATGGTTAGATAGATTTGATTAGATTTAATGCCATGGTGCAAGATAACAAACAAACAGACATGAAGAGATGGACTGTGACACAAACCTTCCTGTTTGGCTCAGTGTGTGCTGTCACTCCCCATTCCCAGTCAGATAACAGGAACAGGCCTCTGAGCTACAGATGTCTTTGATCTGACCTTTGACCTCTGACCTATTCTACAGAGAGTCCCAATAGAGTACCTGTTGATTGACCACTTATATAAGTTGCTCTGGTTATGAGCATCTGTCACATGTAGTAAATGTAAATGTAGAATGACCAAATATGAGCTCACATTAATAATTACAAGATACTGAGTCATAATTATGAGATACTATCTCATAATTTCGACTCAGTATCTCATAATTTCAACTGTTTCTCATAATTATGACTTAGTATCTGAACAATTTTTTATTTTTTGTATCTGGAACAGGCTTCTGTAGTAATGTTATAATACTATGTAACAAAAGTGTAATGTGGTAGTTTAACTAATATGAATGTTTAGCGGGGTAGAGGGATGCGAAATAGGAGAAATGGGTGTTATTAGAGTGCGTCTGTAAACTGAATGTGAAATACAAGAATAATGCTTGTGCTGATGTTTGGGCTGATCATTCATTATTATTCAAAAACTATATTTTTTCAAGTGTTTTGGGGCTTAAGCGTTTCCTTTTTTACACAGAACATACCTTGTCGGGGGATATATATTCGAAATGCTCCCAAACTGGGGAAAACTTCCTTTCAGCTCCTACTTCTACCTCAGAATATACCTCAGATCCACTATCCACTATCCACTCTCCAATACAACAAACCCACAACCGCGGCAGTTCCACCTCGCACTTTGAAAAGCCCGCGTTACATTCAACACACTTCCTGAACCAATTAGGTGTGGCTTCCCTCATGAAGCTTCAAAAGTCATTCATTATGTCATCGGCAAAAGATGATACAAGCTCCGACACAGGGCTTCAAGAAAGATAGCCCTTCCTACTCTTTTTTTTATTTCCAGTGCTTGACAAGTACAGGTAATATATCTTGCAGACATAACATTAAACAGAACAAGAGCAAAATAAAACAAAAATAAATTTAATGAAAAAAAGCACCATACAGCCAGAGTTATTACAAAGTCAAAGGTTATTATCTCGAAACCAAATAAAAAAGAACATTCCAATATTATGCCTATAAATTAAGTAAAAATGGCATTAAATGAGGAAACAGTTCTGATTGCTTTTTCATTTTTAGATTTTCTGATTAAGTGTATATAATTAATTAGGTGTAATTTGTAAACATGGAAAATGGATTAGATTGTATTTACATTCATGAATATAAAATTTAGCTAAGAGAAACATTAAATTAATAGTATTAGATTTATCTGTATCCTCCCAGTCACAAAACCCCCTCAAAAAAACTAAACATTATTACATACATTTGTTTGAATCATGTTAAGCATATCAGACCAGAATTTTTCTGCTGTTTGTACGGATAAACTCTATGTATCAGTTTAAAGCTGACTTCTTTAACTTTATTTATCAATAAAAAGTTAGAAGGTAAAGTCCACACCTGTTTCCAATGTATATTATCCACTATATTAGACCTGGGTGATTCATGACTCATCCGGGTGATCCGTTAAATAACTCATCTAAGGTCTCCATTAACTCGAATCCATCGAGTCCTAACTACACCATGACTAAACTATAAACCCCATCACGTACATACCTCTATAATCATTTCAAACTCATTACAAGATCAATACAGCTATAGTAGGAGGTATAGCTGCTAAAATTTCATACGCACCCGGATCGCACACAGCCATGAGTGAAGTAGCTCCCTCTACAGCTGGCATCATGCAGCCGGTTCGGAACCGTGCACCCAGATCGCACACAGCCATGAGGGAATCATGACTAATAAGTCATTTAATAAAATAAACATTTTGAAGTATTTATGAAATGAAGAAGCTATTTCAGATTGTTGACTGTGTAAGCTGCCATGTTGAAATTTTATTTTTAGCCTATATGCTCAGCAGTTTGCACATTTTGCATTTTTCTTCCATTTGCTGTTGTTCTTATATTTAACACATTTGTTAGGTTAAAAGTAATTTGCACATTTGTTATGCTAAAAGTGATTTGCACATGCATTATTTTAGAATTTTATTCTTGGCCAACTTCTGATTTGCACAGTTAGCTGTTTTTCTCCATTTGGTTAGTGTTTTTATTTTTTGCCTTTTAGCTATAAGCAATTAGCACATTTTGCATTTTTCTTTCATTTGCAGCTTTTATTTGACATTTCATTCTTAGGCTATGTTCTAAGTAATTTGCACATTTTGCATTTGGGGAGACAGTTTGTCGGAACTCACTGGTTTGATATTGACTGGCCTACAAATGAATGAGTTATTACAATTTACCAAACTGCAACACTGATACATGATTATAGGTCATATACAGCTGGTGTTTGGAAAATTAATGGGTGTGGAATTTTCCTGACAGGGTGTGAAAGATGCGAGAGGGATAGAGGAACAAATGCACTGAACTTGGTTTGATGTCTATTGGCTTAAAAATTAAAGAGTTATTACAATTTATCCAACTGCAATATTGATAGATACATGATTGTAGGTCACATAGAGCAGGTGTTCGTGAAAATAAATGGGTGTAGAATTTTTCTGAAAGGGTGTGAAAGATGAGAGAGGGCTAGAGGAATACACTGAATTTGGTTTGAGGTCGATTGGCTTAAACATTAAAGAGTTATTGCAATTTCTCCAGCTGCAATATTGATACAAAATTATAGGTAACATAGCGCTGGTGTTCTGGAAAATTGATGAGTGTTAAAATTTCCTGAAGGGGTGTGAAAGATGAGTGAGGGCTAGATGAATACACTGAAATTGGTTTGAAGTTGATTGGCTTAAAGATTAAAGTATTATTGCAATTTATCCAACTGCAATATTGATACACAATTATAGCTCACATGGCGCTGGTGTTCATGAAAAAACGTTTGTGGAATTCTCCTGAAAGGGTGTGAAAGATGAAAGAGGACCAGGGGAACTGACTTAACTTGGTTTGATTTTGATTGGTTTAAATAGGACATATACTGTACAAGTTGTGTTCTGGTGATCGGAATGGCACTTTCAAGACGGTCTCTAAGTATTCCGGCAGTTTTGTGTGAGCAGAAGGATATTCCTATCGTGCTTTGTATTTTTAATTCATATTGTTGGAGAATGTGGAGCTAACTAAGAGTGTGAAATATTCCCATCGTTTAGCCAAAGTTAATCACAGCTGGAGCAGTTCGAAGCTCAGACAATTAAAGAAGAGTTAACGCTGCGTTGGCATTGCTGACAAGGATGGTGATGGAAATAATGGCGAGGTGCCCTAAGAGTGCTTGATCGATACAATAAAAGAAGGCAAGGCAGCTTTCCTATCAAAGTGTGGAAGCGAGGGCAGCGCCCAGACTGAGTTATACCACGGAACTGACACTCAAAGCGTGTTTAATTAAAGGAACGGCAGGATACGCGCTGGTTACACGTTTGCTGAGTGATTTATCTGAAGATTGCGTTTAACTATGTGACCACTATGTGACTGAAAAATAGGTAGGCTAGCTATAACACCATGACTATTAATTTAATCTAATAAATAATATTATTTACATTAACAATCGATCGAGGATCAGCACCATGGACAGATCATCTACAACAAAATGAAAACAAAGAATGCTTTGGTTGAATAAGCGTCTTTGAGTTAATGTTAATGTAAAAGCGCTATATAAATAAAATGTATTATTAGTATTAATACTGGTCTGTAGGTGCACAAAACAAAAACACCCGTTAACAAGTTTAGAGAGAACAGATGGCTGTGAGACATTGTCAAACTGTCAAACATAACATCGCCGACACTGAAAAGAAAACACTACTTTCTGTAATTGGTGTTCGAAGCCGCCCTATAGGGCGTCTGTTCTTGGTGGAATAGGTAGGTTTCTAGATCTTCTCGACGTTGGTGAGACTTTTATTCCGTCGATTAAGGTAAAACACAAGAATTTGTCCATTTAATAAAACCTGTATAAAGGGAATATAAAACTTATTACAAAATCCAGAATAATGTAATGGTAGGTTGCATGTCACTACATCAACTACTCATATAAGAAAGTATACATTCACTACACTTATTTTAAAACTCTGTTAGGTGCAGTACACACACATGCAGACAGGCTACACTAATACAAGCGCAACTTATCGGTGTACGTTGTTTTTGCGCCGCAATACGGATTTCAAGATTAAAACAGTCACTCAAAACAAAATGAGCACTTATAAAGATAATTTAAACACACCGTAATGTATTAATTTATTTTAATTATAAAATGTTTCGGTAATAGATTCTGTCAGTGGAAAATTTTACATGTGGTCTAAGCACAAACTAATATATATGACGTTAAGTGCCGTTTCCCGAAAAACAGCTATGCCCAGAGGAGGCGAGTTGGAGGCGATCCGTTAGCTGCCCGCATAAATGCCTGAAAAACACGGTAATTACAATGAATCACAAACGGCTAAAGTTACACGATTATATTAATTAACTTAATTTTATTTTCTTAGTTATGCTAAGTGAGCAGTATACACATTCACACGAAAAAAACAACATTTCGCTTACGGCTTGTAAAAATTAGTAGGTAGGCAGAAAAAAGCACGAGGACCCTAAAATGGCAGCAGCCAGTGTAACTGTGGTGAGTGATTTTTTCTGTAAATTATCAAATTTGTAAGGGTAGCGTGGAAGTAAAAATTTTTATCCAAATTAAAGGTTTGTTGTTCTACTGTTATGTTCTGTTTTGTACTGTTTTGTAATCTCGTGGTAGTTAGTTACATTTTCGCATAACTAAGTCTGACGAGAAACTGACCGGTCGAACGAACAAAACACTCGCCGATTAACTAAAGCGTTCTGAAGTATGGGATATTTTTCATTTGCCTATGTATATATAATGCATAATAAATTGGTGTCTGAATTTGGTTGACATAAGTGAAAAATACAAGTCGTGGCTTATTGTTTAGCTTATCCTTGCTTGGATAATCCACATCAGACCCACCGCTTCCTGTCCATGGATTGCTACGTGGCATCGGCAGTGTCCACTTATTGCCATGTTTATTTGTACCTTTGTAATGTTAGTTACAGATATGTCAGTTATTAATTTTAACATTCGATGCATTTTTGTTACGTGTTTCTTTATCCCCGAAAAATAATGATAACAAAGGGGCATAATTGAGGTTGCGGTGCCATCAGTTGTGTCTAGTTCTTTTTGTCATGCTTTCCGTCTGCCTTGAAGGGTAATCCCAATATTATTATTGTTTGTGTTGTTGTTGTTGTTATGTTCAGCTGAATAAGAGGAGAAGCTGCAGGGTACTCCTGCTACTGCTTCTGCTGAAGTTGTACCATGCCCACGCTACTGCCAAAGGGGTGACCGCCAGCCTCACTGCCAAGTGGCCAATGACACCCTATCTGCTTGAGACCAGGCATGGTGCATCTTTGTACTGTATTGGTATATTTATGTCCTATTAAAGAGTGAAACCCTGCAGTCATTGACGATGGGAAAAGTGTATATTACTGGCTTTCTTGCATGGCAGGGAGTATTAATATTCTTTATTGGTGTATTCTTGCACCAAAGTTTTTCAATGGCCTGTAGAATGTGTTAAAACCATACTGTTATTATAGGATGGCTTTTCTTTTACGACAAAAAGGGACATGTATAGCTATATTGTCTGCATTTGTTGAAGTTTGGTTTTCATTCTGTATAGTGAATTTATTGCTGTGGACAGTGATGAGAAATTTTGGCAGTTTGTTGATACTGTGAAGGAACTGACCGTGTACAAGAACGGTGGTAAGTTTAGTGGAATTATCAGGTTTCTTTAGGTAGTTTGAGCCTTCTTAATGTTAATGTATGTTGTAATGCACTGTCTGCTTTTCAATTGCATGGATGCTCTGACTCATTTTGTAGAGATTCTAGCTGAAATCTGAATACATGTTAGTATCAGTTAAAACCACTTGCACAACTTTTTGAAAATAAGATGAATAATTTTGAATGAGACTTCAAATGACATGCAGTTTCATATACATCTTACACATTTGGTAATCCACATGCCCTTATTTCTGTACCTGTCATTTTTTTAAGAGTCTGTTCGTTCTTACTACAATCTTATCATCAAGAAGGCTGGGCAGTTTTTGACAGACCTTCAGGTCAGCTTTTTAAAGTTTGCCCTGTCTCTGAGAACCTTCTCCCCTGCGATCCATGCCTTTCAACAGGTAGGAATCTGACAGTTATATTTTGCCTGTGCTGTGGAGCAGTGTGTCATTATGTAAGATGTACCACCCCAATTCCAATGAAGTTGGGACGTTGTGCAAATTGTAAATAAAAACAGAGATTCTAGCTGAAATCTGAATACATCCCAACTTCATTGGAATTGGGGTTGTAATATAGTTCGACCTACAGTATGGTCAACCTGAAACTATTGGCGTTGTTTTTTTTAGTTAAATTTAATATAGTTATATTTTTTAAGCTTGTGGGCTTCAGAGGTGAGGAGTCTGTCAACCCAGTTGGTCTGCCCTCCGCCCCTCACAGATTGCCAGTAATGAGCCTCCACCCAAAGGATGCTCGGCTTTTGTCTCCGTCCATGGCAGCGTTGCCTGCAGCAGTAAGGAGGTAAAGAAGCTCCTGAAGACAGCAGCAGGCAGGTAACCCTCACTGCCCATCTCCTGGTTCCCTGGTGTGAGGTGGGGTCCTCCCTTGTAAATGCTGTGGCTGAAGATTTCAAGGAAAACACAGGTGCTACTGTTAAAGTGGTCTGTATAAGCATTAGACCAAGGTTATGGTTAAAGGTAAGGTTTAGGGTCGGTTTGTTAGTAGTGCTATGGCTAGGGTTAGGGGCAGGTATTATATATCAGGCTCTTTTATAATTATTAATGGGTCATTGTCTTCTCTGCCTGTGTTTACCAAAGCATTGACATCTTCTGTCTGATTAAGTGTTTTTTGTCTGCAGACCTAGACCCTACCTGTACAAGAATGATCACAGATACCCAAGTGTTAACAACACTGACATCCCTGTTGCCATCCTGTATGCCGAAATCGGAACCAAGAAGTTTAATACTCTCCACAAGCTGCTGTCAGAGAAGGCAGATGAGGGCAAACTCAACTACATCCTGCGGCACTTCCTTCTGGTGAGTCTGTCTACTGTTCTGCATTATTTGGTTAGCAGTTCTGTCTCCTGCACTAATAATATAACCATGGTGGGGTATGTGGTTTAGGGACTTATGCTTGTTTCTGCAAGTTAATCGGCAAAGTAATCATATCACTCTTGGGCCTTTGACCCTTAACATCAAAACTTCCCGTATTGCCAGACAGTGGCTGACTATGAACTCAGATTCCACATCTTGCTCTTGGCTATATGTTTGTATGTGTACGTGCGTGTCTCACATAGAGAGCAAGATTCCCATTTCTATTCACCTGTAATCCAACATGTGCAAATGGAACATAAAGGATGTTGTCTCTGCATCTCAGTTTTTCTCCTAGCTACATTTGACCTCATTTGAACTGTCTTCAGGGCCTTGCAAATCTTTTTATATGCCTCACGTTACATGCACCTTTCCACAAAGTCGTCAGTTATTTTGGTTGTGGCTCTCTTTGTGTGTGACTGCACCTGCATCTGAAGGACCATGATAAACACCTTAGAGTAAACAATCGATTGTGGTAATTACACACAGGTGTTAGGCAGTTAATATGTGATCTTGAACTCAGTTGTTTATTTCTGTGATAGTTGAAGTGATGTTATAGTAAAGGGGATGCATACATATCACGCAGATATTACAATTTTTGTAGTTGTAATTAATGTAAAAAATCCTTTTAGGACAGTTTTCTTTTTTCATTTTCAAATTAAGTATCCAGGGGGTGTTACAGTGGTGAGCACTTTTGCCACACCTCTGGGTGTAGGGGGCGGCAAAGGTGACTGAGACTGACTGAACACTGGAGGCACGAGATCATCCAAGGTTTTTGCCTTGGA
Source organism: Petrocephalus zakoni (assembly GCA_026774425.1). Lineage (NCBI taxonomy): Eukaryota > Metazoa > Chordata > Actinopteri > Osteoglossiformes > Mormyridae > Petrocephalus > Petrocephalus zakoni. Next base: position 38,948,506 of record JAODKN010000001.1, read on the forward strand.
TGTCTTCTGCTAGTCTTTTCCTTGAGATTTATTGCCCTCTCCTGTGTGTGTGTGTGTGTGTGTGTTTGTGTGTGTGTGTGTGTGTGTGTGTCGCTGTCTCTGTTTGTGTGTTTGTGTCTCTGTCTGTGTGTGTGTCTCTTTCTCCGTGTGTGTGTGTCTCTGTCTGTCTGTGTGTGTGCTGTGTGATTTTGCAGGACACTAAGCTTCAGAGACCCCGTCTGTCTGGCTACGGCGTGGAGCTGGCTATTAAAAACACAGAGTACAAGGCGGTGGACGACTCACTGGTGAAAGGTGTCACTTTCATTTTCCTCCCTTCCCTTCTTTCTGGAATTCCCAAGCTGCAACTTACGTGAGTTTCTTGCATCCGTCGACCACAGACGTGAAAGGGACAGCAAGCAGCGAGGAAGACAGCGAAGATGAAGTTCAGGGCTTCCTTTTTGGAACGCTGAAGTAAGTTTTCCTGTACCAAAATCAAACTTTTTAGCTGATTTGTTTTTGAAGGTATGTGTTCCAGACTGCTAGCCAATCAGATCTGCAGCCTCTTGCAACTTGGAGTAGTAAATAAATAATTCTGAACACAGCCCCACGGTGACACTGTGGCCTCAGACTCCCGGGGTTGTGCTGTGGATTCCCCTTTTGATGCCCCGGTGTCATGTAGCCTTCCATCTGGCTTCCCTGCCTTCGTGTCCAGTGTTTCCTGGGATAATCTCCAGGCTGACAACAACCCTGAGCTGTTTCAGAGGTTTTGTAAGATGTATGGATGATTACAACCCGCCGCACGCAGGCTCATGCTTTACAGTCAGTCCGAGTGTAGCTCGAGCCCCATCAGAGGGTAACAGAGTGACTGCAATGCCGGGATTAATTGAGGTTTTGGGAGGCTTGATCTGAAGGGGATGCTGATGAGGAGTACAGCCATCTGATTGATTGAGGCTCGCCGGGTTTCTTCTCTCCCCCCACAAGAGATGTGTCTTGAGACATGATGCAGAGTCTCTGTGGTAAGAGGGCAGCGCCAAGTGGCATTTCAGGTGTTGGCACTGTGGCACCTATGAATCTTGCCTCGACATTTATTCACTGTAAATATATTCATGCATTCTTCTGAGATGCCTGTGTGTAGAACGACCTCTGCCTATGGCGTAAGCAGCTGTCAGCATTCACCTGCAAAAAGCCCGTTTGCCGGAAACGGTGCTTCTCATACTGGCAGTTCATCTTTTTATTTTTCAGTTTTTTTCAGGCCATCATGTGTGTTTTTCTTCTGTGTTTTGTCCCCTGCCCTGCAATTTTCTGTAGGAAGTCCCATCCTGAACTGCGGGAGCGGTTGAGTGATCTTCAGAAGCACTTGCTGGAGAGCTCCAATGACATGGCCCCGCTGAAAGTGTGGGAGCTGCAGGGTAGTGTCACCCCTGTCCTTTAGGGGCACAGCAGCACAGTTTTGGGGTTCTCTCAAACTTGTATTCTTTATTACAGGTTCGCTGATTATGATCCTGGAGGGCCAGTTTGTGACACAGTTACCTAATAAACAATTGGCTGGAGAGCTGAATAAGGTGTTTGAACAGGGAAATTTGCAGGCTGTGTTGCTGACTAGCCCATCAGGACCGGAATTGGGGAACTCTGTTTTGTGTCAGCATGCTGGCCCTCAAATTAGTATATACAATTAAAATATTCCAGAATGTATGGTTTCCCATTATGGAGGGCCAGTAGCAGTGTGAGTGTATCTTAGACAGTTGTAGATATTACACCATTCTTCCCTCCCTCCCCTTCCAGACCTGAGTTTCCAGGCTGCATCGCGTATCATGTCAGCCCCAAAGTTTGACTCCCTGAAGCTAATGAGAGACCTCAGCCAGAACTTTCCCGCCAAAGCTAGGTGAGGCTCGGGGTGCCAGGTTCCTCATCACCAATTCAGAGCCACCAACCCCTGATGTGATTTTCAGCAACTTTCATGTTATTTATTTATCTCTGTGGTTGTAATGAGAAATGCCTCTCCCAGAACTGCATACTGTCAGACTGAGACGTATGACCCAGGGGAAGCCGGACTTCAGTGGCCCAGCCTAGTCCAGGCTGTTGAATGAGCTAATGGCAGCATTGTGCTTTTATTGGCTCTGCAGGTCGCTGACGCGCGTGGCAGTAGACCTGGAAATGAGACGGGAGATTGAGGACAATCAGAAGGTGGGAATCCATCCATTTATTTATCTCTGTATGCTAGCGATGGACAAAATGATGCTTCAAGCAAACGAAAAGCACCATCTAGTGGGGTCAAAAATATAGTGTTCCTTGTGTTCAATGTTATTTCTCTTTGTCCCTTTCCCTCCCTCTCTCTATAACTGAGAGTCCATTTCTCAGTCACCAACAACAGCCATTTGCATGGAATTTGTCGACAGGGGTTATGCTGTCCGCCTGATGATGTCCTCATGCAGAGCATAAATTCCACCCCTGGCAACTGTGCCAAGCAGGATTATGACAGTGGTGACATGTCTTGTGGGTTTATCCCTGATGGGAAGAAGTATGGTGTCAAATCAGACTCGCCACAACCCAAATTTTAATTTATTTGCCTGAATCTGAATGTGTTGACCTGAACTTGAATTTCATTACCTGAATATCAGAACCTGAATTTGAATATGTATACCTGAACTTGAATTAAAGAAACTATTTTAATTTATTACTTGAACTTAAATTAAAGAAACCAAATTTGAAATTATTACCTGAACTTGAATTTATAAGGCTTGTGTGGTAATAAAAATTCAATTTCGGATAGGGTTAGGGTTCAAGTTAGGAAGATGCCCCACAATGTCCCATAAAAGGGCATGAGACTGTAGGGCCCTGTGCAAGGAAAGTCAGGCATAGAAGCATAGCAAAGAGATGCGCAGAAAACAAAACAACTTCAGGCCTTTCCTATGACATGGGTAAAAAGAACAGCTAAGTTTCCAATTTTAATGATTATTCATTTTAAAGATTATCCAATATATGTTTTTAAAGTAAGTTTAAAGTTTACCTCAGCTGCTTTTGCATGAGCACTGCATACGTTTTCCGAGACTATCATAATTATTCTTATCCTTGCTGTTTAAATCACTCCTAGACAGGTTTGTGATATATTTATTACAGCAAAATCGCATTGCTATATTTGGAATTTCTCCAATACCGTGCTGCTCTAGTATATTAAATAAAATACTTTTTACATTTCTTCTTATGCAATCCCGATCTTGTTGTATCTGTTGGAACAGTGCAAAGATTAGACAGTTAGAAAACATAATGGAAAATGTTTTTGGAACATGCTCTCCAGTTTCCCAATCAGAAAAAAGCACGCCACTCGTGTCTGTATACACTCCTTCGCCGGTTTGTAAAGAAGCTTGCCACCGGCTGTATCCAAACATGTCCAGCGTCCTTTCAGAATTCCAGTCGTTCGCTTGATCGTGGAAAGTACCTGCATATTTTTTTTTAATTCAAGAAAAAAGAAGTGCTAATCCAGATATTTCCGAAAGAGGTAGGTTTTAAGTCGTCGTTTGAAGACATTCAATGACTTAGCTGATCTGACATCGGGGGGGAGTTCATTCCATCAACTAGGTGCCAGAAGAGAGAGCCTAGATGTGTGTTTTCCTTGTGCCTTGAGAGGTGGTGGGATCAGTCGAGCAGTGCTGAAGAATCGGAGAGTTTGTGGTGCAGTGCAGGGTGTGATGAGATCTTTTAGGTAGGATGGTGCTGGACCATTTTTGGCTTTATATGCGAGCATCAGTGTTTTGAATCTGATGCGGGCAGCCACAGGAAGCCATTGGAGGGAGTGCAACAAAGGAGTGGTATGGAAGAACTTGGGAAGGTTGAAAACAAGTCAAGCAGCTGCATTTTGAATCAGTTGGAGAGGACGAATGGCACTCAGTGTCAAGCCTGCTTGAAGTGAGTTGCAGTAGTCAAGGCGGGAGATCTGGGTAGCCTGTGTGGAAATAAATGGACGTATCCTTCTGATATTGAACAGGAGAAACCGACAAAAGCGAGAACGGTTAGCAATGTGTGAGGAAAAGGACAGGCGATTGTCCATGGTAACCCCGAGGTTGCGAGCAGTGACTGAAGGACAGATCAGAGAGTTGTCGAGGAAGATCGCAAGGTCCTGGTGGGGGGATGAGCCAGCTGGGATGAAAAGCAGTTCCGTTTTACTAGGGTTGAGTTTTAATTGATGAACGGTCTTCCAAGATGAAGAGATGTCTGCCAGATATGCAGAGATCTTAGTGGAGACATGAGTCTGAGGGAGGGAAGGAGAAGATAAGTTGAGTGTCATCTGCATAGCAGTGGTAGGAGAAGTCCTGAGAGGATATGACCTCACCAAGAGATTTAGTATAGAGGGAGAACAAGAGAGGGCCAAGAACTGAGCCCTGTGGGACATCAGTGAAGAGACTACGTGGGGTAGATGTAGGTAGGATGAAAGTCATTGCCACGCTAAGCCACTAATACCAAGACTCCTAAGGATGGATGGAGAGTCTTGTGGTTGACTGTGTCAAATGCTGCTGATAGGTCCAGAAGGATGAGGACAGATGACAGTTTGGCTGACCTGGCAGCATGTAGCTTCTCAGTGACCGCTAAGAGGGCAGTCTCCGTGGAATGAGCTGCTTTGAAGCCAGACTGATTAGGATCCTGGACATTGTTCTGAGAGAGAGAAAAAGAGGGCTGATTGTAGACTGTGCTTTCAAGGATTTTTGAAAGAAAAGAAAAAAGCGATACTGGTCAGTAGTTGCAAATGTCCGAGGGAATGTTTTGAATATTTTTAATTATTTTGAATAGGGGTCGACCGATTTTACACAGGCCAACGAAAAAAAAAAAAAATCTGCTACTCAAGTGCGCTGATTCCAAATCTGAAGTCAGATTTATTGTAGTCAGGATTTAAAGTTAAGTCAACTCATTTAAAAATTAATTTGTACATTACGCAAAACTAAAATTTGGTATGTCATCATCCCATTGATGCATTCAGAGTAACAAAACTGCTAAAGATTCAAATTGGGCTTATTGAATAGGCCTGTTATTCAAAAGTGCTTAAAGCATTTTCATTTGTGGATGGTAGTAGTATCCCATTGTAGAAACCAACAATAGTCCCCCATCATGTTTGGATTAAAGTGTCCTTGATATCTTGTTTCAAGTTCAGGTTATCACATTCAGATTCTGGTGAATAAATTCAAATTTGGGTTGTGATGAATCTTATTTTAAGCCATAAAGAACTAGGAACTGGTAAATAAATAAGGGTTTGGCTCAAGAGTGTTTTATTATGGTTAACTGGTATGTTTTGCTATCTTTCATGATTCATATATTGAAATGGGGCATGTCCAATGAATATTCTGTTAGTTTCAAACCCATTCCTACTACCTATGCTTATAACATTCAAGTTCTGAGTGAGATTACTCCGATGATAACACGCAAGGCCTTTTCCAGGTTCTCAATGAGGCATTGGCCGTCAGCCCTGGAGAGGCCGCCCTGTTCATCAATGGCCTTCCCATTGATCTGGACATCCACAACCCCTTCAGGTACAACCCCAGGCAGAGGCGATGTGCTGTGCCTCTCAGAAGCCCTTATGGAAGTAGGGATGTGCGGTATACCGGTACTGTGAAAATACTGGTATTTATTATTTTTCAAACGGTACAATATCAAAAGTTTG
>JAODKN010000001.1:38970000-38980496 GCA_026774425.1 Petrocephalus zakoni
ATATTCATTTATCGGCCATTATAAATGCCGATACCGATAGTTTGGAAAATGCCTAATATCGGCCGATAATATCGGCCCGCCGATAAATCGGTCGGGCTCTAGTTTCTTCCTATATATTTTTTAAAAGTAGACCAGTCAAGGTTTCTGGCGGTGTTTTAAAATTGTTTCTATGACAAACACTCATGGAGTACTTTAAAAGGTTCTGCGAATTTTCTGGGGTCCGCCGACCACAGAGGGTTAATTCATACCTACTGAAGTCCTCTTTATGAATTGTCTTTCCTGTATCTGAGACTTAATTTCTTATTCATTTGTATGTAATGTATTTTTCCAGGTTCAGAAAAAGCTAGAGAAAATAAACGAAGAGCTCCTCAGCGACGGCACAGAGACCAGGGGCCTCTGGGAGTCAATAACTAGGTGCTGCTGCTTTTTCTTGCCTTCCCTCAGTTCACTTCCCTCCCCTTCCTGTTTTCCATTAGCGTCACCTCTTTGTAGAAAAAACGATGGCTGCTGCCTGTGCCCTCTGTATGGTTAAACATTTAAAAGCCACTTCATGCTTTTGTGTGCTTTCGGACTGGAGACGGTCATTCAGTCAGCACCTTGTGTTCATACTACATTTGGCTGCTGATGTGGATGGTCGCAGTTAGTACCTGCATACAACAGTGATATTCCTCCAGACCAGCAGAGAGCAGATGTATTGTATCAAATACAAGTAGTGTAGTGAAACGGGTAAACTTTTATGAACAGTTATAAAGTTATTAGTCAAGGCTTGGGTGGTATTATGATAATAAGACTCACTACGATATTTTGTAATCCTTACAACAAAATTAGCTGGGACCTTGGTGAATTTTATCAAAATTTCCAAATGTTAAAATAGTGTTGCTTTGTACAGCACTGTATAACTCAGTAAAATGTCTGGACAGTATGAGAAATTAGATATGCGGGCACGTCCGACCCTCCACATGCAGCTGCTCACCATAACAGCTACTACCACAGCAGCTATTCTTCTTCTACTCTTTTGTCGCTGGCCCCTCATCTGTGAAAGTCCACGCTGCCACCTACTGGAAGTACGTTATTAATTATATTGCACATGCACGGTCAATGCATGACGTGCATGGATGCTGGTACACATAAAAATATCTACACGCACACCAGCCACAGCCACCCCCTAATGACAAAATTTATGTCAGTTTCCACAACCAAGAGCACACATGGAAAAGTGAAGTATGAATTGGTCTTAATCCCTCACTCAGTCTAACCACTTGATCTGTCCGCTCTTCATTTACCCCTGGCTCTGTGCAGCATGTGGAGCTCTTTAGAGAAAAGGTAGGAAGCATTTCCTTGCTATCTGCTCCCATCACCCTCCTGTTGTTGGCCTGTAAAGCCACAGTTGTTCAGTATCTGCTTGGGGGATGAGTCGCTTTTCGGTATCCCTTGGTTGTATGTGTCCACAATGTATGTTTGTACACGTTGAATGTACTTATGTACATTATTTCAGTATTTTACAGTTTTATATGTGGCGTTTTCATTTTTCCATTTTACGTCAGAGTTACCATATTGTAGCTTGCAGAATTATTGGGAGTTGAGGGGAGCAGGTATGTTGTGCAGTACGGCCTTTCTGGTGGGAGAGCGATCTGAATTTCATTAAAAAAAGATGGTTGAACTCTCCTGCAGGGAGTTTTTTCCATATTGTTTTGGTAATTAGCTGATCTCTTGGCTCTCAGTTACTGAAGTCAGAGGGGATCAGCTCCCAGTGATGATCAGATTCTGCTGTGAAATCTACTTTTTAGCAATCAGTTCTGGTTGCTAATGTGTACCCTCCACACGTTCTCCATGAGTTGGACCTCATGCTGGTCACTAGTGTTGTCTCAAAGGCCTCTCCCTTCAAGGAGTGGAAACCAACACACAGTATGTTCCACTGTCTTTCACAGCATCACTGGTGCCTCCTCTGAGGAGGAGGCTGAGAAGAAGACCGTGGATGTTCTCAACATCTTCTCGGTGGCCTCCGGACATCTATACGAGCGCTTCCTAAGGTGGGCAGGCCATACACCTTAAACTTGCCTATTGCTTGTTCTCCTTCAGCTCAACCTGTCAGTCCTCTCCCACTCCCCACATCTGTTTCTCCTCCAGAATAATGATGCGCTCTGTTCTCGAACACACCAAAACCCCTGTCAAGTTTTGGTTCCTCAAGAACTACCTCTCACCTACTTTCAAGGTAATGACCCCCCATATCTCCCTCTTTGATTCCCAGCGCATTTGTCTTGCCTGCTGCTTTTCGGTGTGGAAGCTACAGTTGCGTCTTTGTAAATCACAAACCAACACTTACTTATATGGAGGTTTTCTGGCTTATTAGGAGTCAAACTTTTGCTGCTGACAGTTGTTCAGTCCTTCTGAAGGACTCAAGCAGGCTGGCTTCTGGAAGGACACTTAGAGGATCCACCTTTCAAGAAAGCTGCTTTGAATCCAAGAATTTCATCCAGATATGGAGGGCTGTTGGGCTCACATTCTCTTACATCACGTGATCTGTTGTTTTTCCGTACTTGAGGAGTGTGGTAATGCTCGGACTATGAAACCTCAAGGCTTTGGAGGGCAAAACTTCAGTTGTACCTCTTGTGTACCCAGGAGTCCATCCCGCGTATGGCGGAGGCCTACGGCTTCCAGTATGAACTGGTCCAGTACAAGTGGCCACGGTGGCTGCATGAGCAGACTGAGAAGCAACGAATCATCTGGGGATACAAGATCCTTTTCCTGGACGTGCTCTTCCCCCTCGCCGTAGACAAGATCATCTTTGTAGACGCTGACCAGGTGACCTTGGCAGCGGTGTTGCTAGGCATACTGCAAAACCTGTGTGCTTAGCTTGCTGCTCATGTTCAAATTTCCTAGTATCTGGCGATCTGGGTACTCAGCTAGAGCTACTTGCATGTGTTTGAGGCCCCTCTTAATTTTAGCCCTCCAAGCCACATTGTGACCGAAGCTGCTCCCTTGCCTTCAGATCGTCAGGGCTGACCTTAAGGAACTTCGTGATCTGGACCTGCAGGGCGCCCCCTATGGTTACACGCCATTCTGTGACAGCCGCAAAGAAATGGAGGGTTACCGTTTTTGGAAGTCTGGCTACTGGGCTTCACACCTGGGGAACAGGAAGTATCACATCAGGTAGGCGTGTCATGTGTATGTCAATGGAGGAGTAAGTTTGAATTCCTCACGTCTCTTTTTGTAATCCAATCTTTTTGTTTGTTTAAACAAATGCAGTGCTTGCAAAGTCTTGGGATGCTTGCTTAATTCAGTAAAAATGTTATAAATGTATTGGTTTCATAATAAAAGTCCATTGACTAGCAGTATTTAACATATCTGCATATTTCTGCACAGGCATTTTCTTTTTATTAAGTGTCTTTTGTTGTCTGACTGATGCAGTTCTGTTCTTGCCAATTTGCTCTTCATTGCATTTGTGGTCATTGGCTCCCAAAGCGATACTAAACAGAAATGTTAGGTTTTTTAATGTTATTGCAAAGGTGTTACTGTCATGACCGGACAAAAAGGAGCCCACAGGAGTCAGGGCAAACTAAGGAAGGTTAGTAAAATGAACTGAACAGAACTGGAAGCAAAACGGTATTGCAAGGGATCAAAAAGTAGGCTAGGGAATGTACGACAGGAACACACAATGTCAGCTCTTTTTACAACAATTTGGGTTTCAATTCATTACTGATTTCAAATGAATGCTTTACTTTAATTTACTGGTTGTTTCTTATGTGATGTGATATATATATATATATATATATTGTAAAAAGTAATGATTTTTATTATAAATGTGCAGTATTTTTTACTGAACTGAGCAAGCACCCCATAACTTTCTCTGCTGTATGATCATTTGATGCCGTTTTGCTATTTTCTGTGAAACTCCGAAAGCTTGTTTTCATATGACACACTTCATGTTTTTTGCTTGTGGTATTCGTAGCCCACCTGCACTACACCATCAAACCTGATTCTGAGTGAAATGTTCGCCCCAGAGATCTGTGGTGTGTATTAATGAGCTTGTCCTGGCTGTCAGCAGAATATGAATTATCACATACTAGTTTGTAGCACAACCAGAGATTCAATGGCAGAATGAGCCAGTAGATCGTCCTATTGTTATACCCTGAAGCCATTTTTTTGGTTATGAAAGCTTCATTTTCACTTTTTGGTGGAAATGTTCATACAGTTTTCAGAGTCTGTTATGGCCAATCCTTATCATTACTTTACTATCACAGATCCAAATGTTGGGATAAAAAACTATGGTGGTCTTGTGATATGGCATCATCACAAAGGACAATGAACAACATTAAGGGGGAGGGCCAAGCTTGTCGAAACCAGTGTATGAACCTCTGAGTGAAAAATGAGATTGAAAGGATGAATCTATTTTTTCTACAAATGACATCAAAATGACTGTCTGATACATATAATTCCTTGCCTCTTCAGAATTTCCAGATTAATTCCGCCCCCGACAAGATTTGTTCCAGTCATTGCTTGCTTTCTGTCCCTGGATCGAGCATGTCCTTACAGAACCTGAGAATTTATGATCTTGCAGTGCCCTGTATGTTGTGGACCTTAAGAAGTTCAGAAAGATAGCAGCTGGAGACCGACTGCGGGGTCAGTACCAAGCCCTGAGCCAGGACCCCAACAGCCTCTCCAACCTCGACCAGGTGAGGGTACCATGATCACTCGGGGTGCAGAATTGGGTAGTGGGTAGAGGGTTTTGGTGCCTGATCTGTATTTTTTGGCTGAGTCAAGGTGACCCTCTATCTGGGCTGTGGGTTTCAGAGTTGAGAGAGAATGCAGATCGTAGTTAGTCTCATCCTGTAACTCCCATGGACCTGCAACTGCACTGTAGGGTCACCTTCAAGATTTCCAATTTAACCGTCTACCTTCTGGTAAAGCATAATCTGTTTTATGTAACTGGTGGAATGTTTCTTAATGGAAATTCTGACTTTCTTTATTCATCTTATTTAATTTATTTTGTTTTCGCTCCTATTAGTTATTAGAAGTCTGTTCCCTGTAGTTGCCTGCTGTCTGCACAGGGTTCAGATATTCTCCTCTTGATAGAGTGTTTGTCATCCCCAGGACCTCCCGAACAACATGATCCACCAGGTGGCGATAAAGTCCCTGCCCCAGGAGTGGCTCTGGTGTGAGACTTGGTGCGATGATTCCTCCAAGGAGGCCGCCAAGACCATAGACTTGGTTAGTCCCTCTGAGCACAAGGGAAAACTGGACTGAAAATGGGGTGTATGTGATTAAAAAAGGAGATTAATGTGAACCGCTTGTATGTGTGTAAGATCAGATCAGCTCTCAGCATCACCCTTCGGCTTATCTTAAATGTAGCCTGGTGTTATGGCTTCTGGCAGCATACTGATTATGTTTGTGGAGCAGAGGCATAACTGCTAATGGGCTTCTGAACGTTGGGTTGCATGTTCACCAGCAAACTGCGCTGCTCACTGAAAGCACAACAAGTAATTACACTGACACTGAAACAGAAACATTTCACTGAGTTTTTTGACTGTCCATCCATTTGTGTAGTGGATGTAATTGATAGTATTCTCTTCAAAACTGAGTGTAGCTGAACAAAATGCAGGGGCAGATGTTAGCAAGTGCTGATCTTTGTATTCAACTGGTGTGTATTTTGAAAAGGATTCTGGGATTGACATCAAACTATTGACATTGAAAGTGTGTGTGATTCGTTTTGTTTTTTTTTTAAATCTCCCTGATATTGTTTTTGTGATGAAGGGTTTATATGGGGAAGTTGGGAAATTTTTGGTCCAAGCTTCATAGGACTGACCACTAGGAGTGGCATTGCCAAACAGCACTGGGAACATCATGGCATTAGTGGGGAGCTTTTTTCTGATGTGGAGGTTTCAGGGGATGTGTGGTGACTGGTCATCTCCACTCCTCCACAGTGCAACAACCCTAAGACCAAAGAGCCCAAGCTGACTGCTGCCATGAGGATTGTTCCAGAATGGGCAGAGTATGACCGCGAGATCAAGGAGCTGCTGATGATGGACCAGAAGCAGGCCAGAATCAGATTGTTAGCTGACCGAGAAGGTGAGAAACATTCTGAGAAGGCAATCTCCCACAATGCCCCTGGGGTTCAGTCACTCTGGACTCTGTAGTGTCTGCAGGGTTATGTGGTGTGTTTAGGCCCGTGTTTAGATGTGGACGATACATCAGTTTAGAGGTGGGTGATACATTTTATCGATTAATTCAAATTTACAGTTCAGGACGATATGTTTTTATGAAAATCAATTTTATTTCTTATTTTACACATGAGCGCCAAAATCGGAACTAATGTGACGCACCGTTCCTCACGGGTAAATTAGCGCGGCGCACCCAAACACTGTAGCAGAATCACAGACGACATGGCAACAACACGGGAAAAGCTGGAGCTTGCGCGCAAGAAAGGTGTTGCTACATCTGTAATATGGAATTCGTTCGGTTTTGCGCCGTCGGACACAAACCAAACAAGTCCTTGTTGCAAAGACTTTAAAAACTGTTGCAGCCAAAGGAAGCAGCACGTAAAGTAGAGGCACGCGGCGGAGTGGGAGAAGTGCCACTCCCAGCAAAATGAAAATAGCTGCAGCACCAGCACAACAAACAAAGTTAAGCAAGCAACCGTCCCTGACACGTTTTCGAACTGTGTGCCATATGATAAGAATGGGGCACGGTGGAAGGCGATAGCAAACGCTGTCACAATGTATATTGCAAAAGGCACGGTGCCCATACATACTGTGGAAAAGCCGGGATTCATTAACATGCTAAAAGTTTTAGACCCAAAGTACGTGCCTCATTTTTCTTAACGCTGGCAGTTTTTCAAAAGCTTTCTTTTGCACTATGTCAAGCCCAATGGCATAAAGTATTTGCTTAATACCAAGCTGACATTATAAAATTGTGTGGTTGTTTTTTTTGTATTATTATTACAATATTACTTATTACTTTTATTTATAATTTTGAGGGTGTATTGTGTTGTTGCCAGTTTGAAAACAAGCTATAGAGAGAGCTTTCTAATAGTTTACAATTGTGTGGTCTGCCTTCTCACAAGCATTTTTATGGTTTGTCTAATTGCACTTTAACCCTAAAGTAAAATAAATAAATAAAGTTAAAACTTGTTTTGAACCATTTATTTATCATCTGTAGTTTGATTTTGAATAGGGGAGGGAAAAATCGATTTAAAATCGATAATCGGATTTATTGTGGAAAAAATCTGAGATTTTATTTTTAGGCCATATCGCCCAGCTCTACCCGTGTTTCTCAAATGGTGTGCCGAGATACCCAGGTGTACTGCAGGAAAAATCCGTATATATTTTTTTTTTTGCATTGTTAATTACAATTTCTTGTAATTATTTCTAAACAGCACTAATAACAAAGGCTGTTTAATACATCTGACACTATCTTTATTGGTCAGTCCTCGGAGAGTCTATTGCAATTGCATCCACCTAACAGCCAATCATGCCTTGCACACAGAACAACATTCAAAAGTAACAACAAATATAGCCTACAGTTGTCTGCTACTAGCACACCGCCATTCTTAGGTAAAAGTAATAGACATTGGACAAAAGTGGTGAGCAGACAATACAGTGTTAATTATGGATTCATATGCACAGGAGATCCCTCTGCTCCAATTCCATTGTACCTGGTTTGCGGGGAAAACCTCTCAAACGAAGCGATGGGTCCCAGTAAACTGACATCTCACTACAAAACATGTAGCACTTGCAAGCAAGAACACTGATTGTTTTCAGGCGTTTGAGAAGTCAAACTGATAAACAAGTAAAATTCATGATAAAAATGACAACTGTTTCTGACAAAGTTTTAGAAGTTAACTATCATGTTGCAGATTGCTTTTGCTTGTGGCTAAATCCAAGACAGGCCCATGTTTCACGTTAAAAGTAAGTAGCCTATGGGCCAATGCCCGATAAATGGCAAAACCTGTTATTTTGCAACTTGTGTATGCTTAATAGTAAATAGTGTGCCATGAGAAAAAATTTCGGGAACTGGTTTAGGCTCTGGGGTGCTGGAGCTCAGCCTGTTTAGTCAGGATTGCCATGCACTTGGAAATCGGATTTTGCTCTAGACATTATGGGATGGACGCAGGATTATAAGTCTGTAAATTAGTGCAGAAATATTGCTGTTTAACATTTTTGGCTTTGTCTTATTACAAATGTGCTTTAGTCTTTATTTTGGCTGTTTGTTTATTAAGAAAATATTCCTCATCTGCTTTTTTTGTTTTTGATTTCTAGGAATTCCCCGGGATGAGCTTTAGCACTAGATGTAACTATGCTAACAGGGAAGAGAGAGTCCTTCCTTGGAAGTCTGGGAATGATACTGCTGCTTTAGGTGAACTCTCCCAGAGACAAGCATCCCCACATTGTGAAACTGGGGTGAACTGATTACATGAGGGGTTGCATCTCCAGAAACAAAGCATGTAAACATGGACCCACAGCATTGAAGTTTGCCACGAAGAGGGAAGAGCTGTTTTCATACTGGTGTTGGCCTTGGTACCCATTATGGATTTTTTTTAAAGACTTTAATATTTTCTTTTCACAAAAGAGACATTGGCAATGCTGTTTAGAGTTCATCTCTGTATCAGTGAAATACATTCCTAAATTATACCACTGATTTAATAAGGCTGTATTTTATCTGCTTTTCACCTAGGCTGGATATACTGGTACACTTGACATTTAGCTGGAAAAAAAGTCCTTACCTGCTCAGAAAGGTGCAGGATCTTCAGAGGTACTCAGGAGTGTTAATGGTCTGTTGCCGTGCACTGGGCACAGTGTGGACGTCAGCAGGCTCCCCCTTATTATGGTGGTTTATTGACTGTATCAGAAACCAACAGCACACGCCTCACTGTGACCAAAAGGCAGCTTTCTACACGTCCTGATTGCTATACCCTAATACCTTCAGCAATGAAATAACTTGTTTGCAGTCTTAATTCGTTTTTTGCCCTTTACACATCAGCCTGGTTATCTGTTTCAACCAGTTAAAGCCATTCTGTCAGGTGGGTTTGTGAAATGTCATGGTTAATTCATTCTATATCACTGCACTTGGCTATGTTGGTCCTTTAAGTAATAGCTAGTAAAGTGAAAATTATTGCCTCACAGGTTTAAAGGTCACTTGTCCTCAGGAATAAAAATGTATGAATCTTAAAAAGTTTGACTGCTTTCCTTTTAAATTTCTGCATGGTCTCACTTTCAGGGTTTGTAACATCACAAATCATGAGATTTTCCTTCCAGGATCTTCTGCTTCAGCATGTCCAAGCAAAATCTGTCTGTCTGATATCCCTGCTAATGGGGGTGGGGGGGGGGGGGTGGATCCGTACTGACCACAAGGCTTTATTTATCTGAGGGTACCTAGTATAATTTTATATTCAGTGTCTTCATGATCCACATTTGCTAAGTGCAAACATGGCCAATTGTGTCCTGATTCTGGGAAGGTGCCATTAATCTTGCCTGTCCCATGGCCTGACCTCAGGTTTTTCCACTAAGACTACAATCTTAAAATAAATCTAGCTGGTAATTTGCTTAATCATGTATTCAAGCTCTTTAAGCAAAAGTAAAATCTTCTCATACTGTGTCAACCCCGTGAATCTGAGTCTGGGCATCCATACCGACTGTTTTAATCACTTTAAAATTTACTAGCAAGCCAGGAATAATGTCTATTCATTACTGCTGACGTCTCAAAACCACCTCAGAGTTTTTATATTGCAGATAATCTGGCAACCTGAACAATAGAGGGTGAACTCATGATGGTGATCCTTTAACAAAAGCGTTTACTCCTATTGTTGACTCTGTTGGTGTACGTCATCATGGCTGTATCTTTGTTACTCACGCAGTCATTTTGACACTTTGTCAAATTTGCACTTCGACCCTTACAATGAATCGACCAGACAGTGTATAATTTTGTATATGTGCAGACCAGCGATGGGTATGTAAATGATTCAATTTGCAAGGAGCTGGCATGTCCAGTCAACAGACACAGAGGATGCCTCATAGACATTAGATAGCATTACCAGCACTTGACAGAGTTTGATAGGGGTCCTATTGTGGGTTTGTTTGAGGCCGGGTGGTCATGTCATGCAATTTACATGTATGTAAGGCTGATGTCACAGTCACCCGTTGTTGGAACCAATGGGCACGTGAGGGCACCCACACACGCCCCGACAGACCACACAAAGGGAGTATTGTCGTATTGTACGCCAAGCATTACAGAACCCCATGCATCTGTGTGGTAGTCAGAATTAACCTAACCATCTATGACTCTGTATTCCTCTATAATTGTATCACTCTCTCTAAACTTGACACAAACTCCAGACCTCACATGTGATGAGCAAAGTTTTCTTTATTCAGCAATCCAGCATAGCGTTCCAGCTAAATATTTGTATAGTTCTTATGTTCTTATTACCAAACGAGAGGAGGCCATTCGGCCCATCAAGCTCGCTTGGGGAGAACTTAACTAATAGCTTAGAGTTGTTAAAATCT
>JAODKN010000001.1:39013195-39046452 GCA_026774425.1 Petrocephalus zakoni
AAAGTTGTTTTTAACAAAAAATGGAATAATCACATTTTAAATGGTTTCAGATTACTGGTGCTGAGTTTGTGCTGCATAAAAGTATCTGCAGCACTTGTTGTGTTTTTTAGATAGGTGAAATATTTGAAAATGTCAAAGCATGTCTAACTA
This sequence comes from Petrocephalus zakoni, assembly GCA_026774425.1. NCBI lineage: Eukaryota > Metazoa > Chordata > Actinopteri > Osteoglossiformes > Mormyridae > Petrocephalus > Petrocephalus zakoni. Next base: position 39,013,346 of record JAODKN010000001.1, read on the forward strand.
CCCTGAAACTGGCTGAGAGGCCTCAGACTCCAGAGGGTTAAAACATAATTTTTCTCTGTGAATAGTGTGATGTGATCCTAAGCTGTTAGTTGTACTTTATATGAGCAAACACTGTCTAGACTCAGTGGCCATATTAATGGGTACACTTAGCTAGTACCGGGTAGGACCTAGTTTACTGAGGTCACCTCACTAGTACTGGGTACAACCCTTTTTAATGGGGACACCAAGTTAATACCGGGTGGGACCCACTTTACTGGGGACACCTAGTTATCACCAAACTCCAGAACCCTGTCAAGGGTAATTGAATTGTGTCCTCCTCAAAGCCTTGAACTATCATTTTTATTACCTTTTACCTTTTGTTACCTTAACATTTTTTGCTCATCATACCATCCTCTGTAAACTAGACAGTGCTGCAGGTGTGCAATGTGAAAATCCGAGGAAGGAGCCGGTTTCCAAGATGGTGGAACCACCACATCTGTCACCAGCAATCACACCACATTCAGAATAGCTTACGTCAAACATCTTAGCTGTCCTAATGCTTAGTCAAAGAGTAAGTAAACCTCCTGACCCTGTCTGCATGCTGTATGTATTCAGTTGCAGACACTCGATTCTCTCTTAGGAGGAGCAGGCTATGCTCTAATGAGCTGATGTACATAATACACTGGCTGCTAACTGGACAGGTTCGCTTTTATAAAAAATAAAATGAATGATAGAGTTATTTCACTTTCAAGCTTGATAATTATACAGTTATGGATTCGTGTTCCAACAGTTTAAGATTCATGGCCCAGTTATTCCTTTTTCTTAGAATTTATCTAGACCCCTTCTGAGGCAGGATGTCACCCAACCTTTAGATTGGTGCGACTGATGCACAAATTAGCGTAGCATAGGCTGGGTGAATCCTGACCTGAAACATGAAAGGTCAGAGGGAGACCCTGACAGGGAGATTTATGAAGTGCTGCTTAAATATAGAGCATTACTACTGCACTGGTTAATAGTAAAACATCATCTGCTGTTGTGACCTGACTGAGCACTGTGTGGCACTGGTGTTAACACTGATCATGTGCCTTGGTGTGGAAAATCTTTCATGCCTCAGTTCAGAGGTAAACGGAGGATGAGTATATAACCTTTAATGAACAGGTTGGGATGCATTTGAAGCCCTTTTAATAGACATAATGGGCTTGGGTGTTTTTATAGTGGTAGTGTGGTGGGGTTAAGTCCGAGTATCTGTTGGCTCTGCAGGGGACCAGGGCAGCCTGTGATGTGTGTCACTGTGACAGATCTGTGGGTTAGAGTTCACCCATTTGAGGTTGACCTGTGACCTTTAGGTTGTTGGACCAAGATTGAAGCCCATGCAGTGCCTTTGGCTCCTCAGGCCAGCTGCAGTGCAGGCAGTACCCTCACTCACCCCCAGGGAGCTCCATGCTGTGTTTCTCCCCAGGCTCATCGGCGCAGGTCTCAGAGTTTCGTGGCTCCACTCACCTCCGTCCCCGACTGTCTGACTTAATGGAGCCGACGTGTTGTCACTGCACGCGGATGCCGTCGACAGAGCTGTATTTATGGTGCTCCCAGCTGTCATGCTGGAAGACAGCCTGTTATTTTAAAGCCAGTGTGTTGAGGTGCAGGAGAAAGGCCATCTTCGGTTATAGCCGAAGCAGTTGGCGGGCGACTTCGCTTCCCCGCAGCTGCTTTCTTCACTCAGGGCTGCCTGACGCTTAATGGTTTCACAGCGGCTCCTGTTCACGGTTGGTGCTCGAAGGCTTTCCATCCCGAACCATGCTGTAATCTGCTGCCAGGTTGGTTAGGTTGGAGCCTCTGGCTTCACATCCTGCTCAGCTGTTTTTCAGCTTTATGCAGGTGTACTTTAAACTTTTAAGATTATATAAATTCTGTGTTTGTTCCATCTCTGGGGTCTCCCCCAAAGATGCTCTCTATCTGGGTGGATGCCAGTTCCTTGCAGGATTACTGCCAGTGCAGTCGCCGCTCTCTCTCCAGTGGGTTAGTGTCCCCACCACAGAGGCTTCCTCACTCCCTGGAACATGAGAAACCAAGAAGCCTTGGTATGGCTGGCACATGGGTAGCCAGACTGCAACCCTGCTCACCAAGTTGCTGTTTCACTGAATTGCCCGGCACCTTCTGTCCTGCTGTCCCCATCATATGCGCTCGCCCGTTGTCCTGTGCTTGAGCTGAACCAAGTTTTTTTGTAGCTCTGTACCTCAGAGTGTGTGGCAGAGTCTCGTTGGTCTGAATGCACACGTGTAACTTTCACTGTAAATCACCACCGATCACGTCAGTGTGCAGAGATGACAGGGATTCATGCGACTATTGCCAGGAGACATCTGCGGGAAGCCGAGAGATCTCACCTCCACAGATGCAGCTGAATATTTAAAGAGTAAAACACGGATGCCTGAGTGAAGCAGTTTTCAGTTTTTTTTTCTTTCAATGTTTCCCATCATGTCGTTTTGTGCATATTGGCTGTTTCCTTTATTTTTACATCCACCTCTGTTATTAAGCTTGAGTTATGCTGTTATTAATGGGTAAGGTGATGCAGATTTTTTGTTTCATAGCATGTTTAGGCATTGATGGCATTGTGATGGGGCAGTGAGCATGTCCAGCTGACTGCCTGCATTTCACAGTATCCAGGCATCTAAAGCTGACATCTCAGTGGTGTCACTGAAGCCCCCCTTTACACCACAGTCTGGGATCACACCACACTGGATGGGTTCTGCAGCAACCACACGTGTTTAACAGGAGGGCTGCAGCCTGGCCCACATACTGGAAAGCTTCAGCAGCAGTCACCTTTTTGGTGACAAGAGCTCCTCTGAGAGAAGGGAGTCCTAATTAACTAGAAAGATCTCCTATTTGTCCTGTGTCTCTCCAGCATTAGGACAACCAAGAATAGAACACGCGGCTCATTTCACGGTTTGCGTTGGGGTGGGGGGGGGGGGGGTTTGAAGCTCAGGTTCTGCCTTGCTGTGTCGAAACCAGCAGGCAGGCATCTCCATTGTTTTTGGTTACATCCCTAAACCGTTTTCACCTCCCACAGAAATGAGCTGGGAGGTGTCTGCCGTCAAACAGTGAGGTCCCGCCCTTGGCGGGGTGCCCACCCAGGTCGCTTGCTGCCTGGTGCAGCTTCACACGTTCCAGCAGGGGGAGATGTTGGAGTTCCTTCTGGAGGAGCCCTTGGTACCGTGGCCAGGCCGCTGCCGGCAGAGGGTGGCACCCTAAAGGGCGTGGGGCCTCCCAGCCACGCTGAGCCTGCAGTACCAGTTGCCATTTAAACTCCCGTCCCCACTACGAACCTCTATGCTCTAGGGTGTGGTGGAGATTTAAAGTTCCCTTCAAGAGGTCCCCCTTCCAGCTGTTTCCAGTTGTGTGTGCAGTTACTGGGGGGGTGACAGTTGTGGTGGGCTGTTACCATGAGGACTCTCTTCTTAAAGTGCTGACTGCAATCCCACCTCCTCTGTTTGATCAGTTAGGGCTATATATGGGCATTTAAGCTACTGAATCTCCTATGAAATATTTCTATGTGTGACTGTGTGAGTGTGTGTGCTGTGTAAAGGACAGATTACCTGGGGTCGGTTCCAGGCCCCCATGATTGGTTTGAATATGGATGGTCATTTTTTACTTTCCCTGTTCCCCAGAGCCATACATACAAGTGACCCAGCATTTATTAAGTAATAGGACAGCTTTCACATTAGTTTATTTGATGCCTTTACCCCTATGACAGTTTTTTCCACCTGTGATGGTGGCCTCAGTACAATGTGACCTCCGACCCAGCATGCACAGAGAAGGTAACTTTCAGCCAGCCTCACATGGATGAAGGGCCCCGGATGCAATTGAGCACTAGGCTTTGAAACCCTACACTTGTTTTACATTCGTTCGACTGATTTACTGTGAGGCTCTTGTTCTCCACCCTCATTCTCTTTTGTCCTTCTCTTGCTCCTTCTTTCTCTCAGTGGATGTAATGCAACATTTATTGTGCCTGAATTTCCCTGTGTTTTCATATATATGTTAGATTAATGTTGAGAATGAAATAGAGGAGAGAAATCAATGGTTGGGCGCGCAGCTGGGTGTGGGGACCGGGTAGAACTCGCTAATTGGCTTCTGCTTGCAGGAGCCTGGCGTAATGATTCATTAACCTTTAAAGCTCAGATGCTGGCTGACGCTCGTGGCCACTGGGGCACATTCACAGAACAGTGTTTTTTATTTCTGTCAGCATCACTAGTACTGGGATGAGGGCGCCCGTGACCAGCTAGCATCTCCTTCACTTCACTCCTTCACTTTATCTTCTGTGCTTGGATTTGGGTTGTGAAAATCCGCACTGTCACGTGTAAATGTACTTTCAATGCTGCCTCAAGATCCAGCATGCTTTGTAGCCAGGCCATGGGTGTTCTTTGCCCTTGTGTTTGAATGCTCTGTGTGTTTAGTAAGCGTCTTTGAGTTAATAGAGTAAATAAAATGTATTATTATTATTATTATTACCTGTGCAGGCCATGTTATAACACCAGCATGTAATTCATCCAACTGAAATCTTCTGCCCCTGAAGATGCACCCACAGAGCTGCCCACTTGACAGAAATAGCAGTTCCATTTAACACGCTAATTTCACCCCCCAGACACTCATATGGAGACCTTAGAAGGTTTTACCGCAAAACCACAATATATCTTCCATTGCATCTCCATACAGACACATTTTGTCTGAATGATTCTCATATAATTCCATAAGATTTCCCTGTGCTGCCTTAAAATCAGTGCCGGGTGTGTGGAGTGGGAGTGGCTGGACTGTCACAAGTCAGGGGTTCGAGGAGATGTGAGTTCCAGCCACGATAAATTTGCAGCTCCTGTGAAACATTGATGATTTTAAAAGACGCTTCCAAGGGGCTGACACCAACTGGCACCTGGTTCATCATGGCAGATGCAACAGAAGAAACCATAGCACAAAAAGGGGGGAGGGGATGTGAGAAAAATGGATAATCTTCTCCATGTCTGCGCAGTTATGCCACTGACTATGGAATTGTCCCCACGCGATTAGCGTCTGTGGGACACGAATGTCCGCATGCCCCAAAATTGGAGGAGGGGTGGTGCGTTTTTGTGCATCAGACGTGAGTCATGCAGTGCCATCCATTACTCACTCCCTGCCAGGCAGAAGCACCTGGGGCTGATTGGGGGGCTTGTGGAAACAATGTCCGCCAGACAAAAGGGGCCCATTGTTTCTTTGTGATGGCGGGTTAAGGGCACCCATCTTTCACATGCTCCTGGCCCAAATTTCACATGCTGTAAAAGAATTAGAAGGTAATGGAAGGTCCTTATCCATGCATTCATGCCAGGTAGCACAGTGTAGAGCCATGTTTCAGCAGTGCCCTCAGCCAGCAGGGGGCGCTAATTGGCTAGGATTGGCTTGTTCCAATCATGCAATTGGCAAAGAACATCTTCTTTGTTCGGTTGTTATAAGTGCATACAGCATGATGTAGCATACTGGACTGTCTGGTCCCCTTTTACTCCTTGCTTTTTAGTGGAGATCTTTTTGATATTTTACAGATTGTCATTCCTGGACTCCGGTTCAATGGCCACAGAGCAGCAGATTCTAACATGGGGGGCATTGAGCATGCTCCAGTGAAGATATGATGTCTGAAACACAGGGAGTGGCAGGGGGTGTCCCAAAGAGGGGTGCTGGAGACACATGCAGCTGATAAGTAGAAAGACAGGGAAATGGCCAAACGAGTGGGCGAACTGCCCCTTTAAGGTATATACGTACAGTACAGCTGACAAGGGTTTTTAGATTGTTAAGCAAAATGGCTTACATAAAGTGTTAAACGTTCTGTGGATTGGAGGTTAGATGATGGGGGGAAACAATGTACGTGTTTTTGTGTTTCTGACATTTTAAATCACGGCAGTGGACCCACAGACCCATCATCCAAAATGCCTGCCACGCCTCCAGTCCTGCCTTTGTCACCATGTTCGATTGCAGAGGGTGACACTCCAGTTAGTTGTCATTGAGATGGATAGGTTGGTTTTACTGTGAGCAGATGTGATTAAAAAGGATTTGTAGATGGCTGCATTACTGCAGATCCAAATAAGGCTGATGACAGTAATAACAAGCTGTTAGTGAGTGGCGGGTCTATCTCTTGTTCAGATGCTTTTTGTCTTTCAAAGTGATGTGCAAGAGTTTTACAGATGAAGAATAAGGTATCACAAATCGATTCAGGCGTTATTTTCTCCCTGCTAATCTTTCCCTCAATTTATTTTCCATTTTTAGTTTTTCCACATCAGACTTTAAAATGTCATAACTTGGTTTTCATTTGGGGTACATTAATAATTCAAGCCTTTCAATATTTGGGCCTGCTGGGCCCAAAGGAAAGTTTCCCTTCCTTGAATGATTTACCCAGGACGCCAAACAAAGAACAGTACCCTTTGTATGGAAAAAAGGCTGTGCGTGTCTGCTGGCTTATATAGTTATTACCCATATATCCTTCTTCCGTGAGAAAAAAGTGTCCCTTCAATACCTGTAGTAAAAAAAAAAATATATATATATATATATATATATATACACACACACACACACACACACACACATATGAATTTGTTGGGGTGGCATGGTGGTTCCTGGGTTCCTGGAGTTTGTTTGTTCTCCTGGTGCCATTGTGGGGTTTCCTCTGGTTTTCCCCCACAGTCCAAAAACACGCTGAGGCTAATTAGAGTTACTGAAAGTGCCTGTGTGCATGAATGGTGTGTAAGTGTGCCCCCAATGGGCTGGCCCCCCATCCTGGGTTGTTCCCCGCCTTGTACCCGGAGCTTCTGGGATAGGCTCTGGACCCCCTGTGGCCCGGAAGGATAAGCCGTTTCAGAAAATGGATGGACATTTGTATTATACACTAGGATGATGACCTTCAGGATCTGTAGGGTGGACTGATCTTGCTCAGCTTTAATTACTCTGCTTCATTTCTCTAATGCTTGACCACAGGTGACGCATTTTGGATCAAACTTCCGCACATCAGCAGTCTCCTAACAATCATATTGGCTGATATTCAGCTGCTGATGGCCCCCAGGAAGGAGGCAGGGACAGGTTCGCCCATGTGCACTTGTACTCACATACTCGCACACTCACATACACGGTCACGAGCTCCATCTGGGCACGCCTGCTATTCAACGCTGTGTGTCCACCACGCCGCTATTTTTCTGCCAGCCTACATCACCGGGCTTTTTGTGAAAGTCATCAAAGTGGAGTGAGAGGGATAGCCAAATAGTGTGCCCGCATTCATTTTTAATCAGACTATCTGTAATACCCTCTACAAGCACACAGCAGAAGCCTAATGGCTCTGCGGTAGCCGTGCGATTCAGGTAGGTGGCTCTTTGGGTAAATGGCACCATTTGATCACTGGTACCTGGTGCACACTTGTGCCGGCTCCTTATATGAAGGGTTTGGATTGATCCTTCGGTCAGCATCACTCCGTTCGGTTCAGCAGTTGAAATAAAGTGAGACGTGTTATTCAGGGTGTCAGCTGCAGAGCACTCCTCGCGATGTCCCTTCCCAACAGAGAGAGAGATATAAGGCTGCACAGAGAAATTACCACGTCAGGAAGTATGACGGTCCCTAGTTAATGTGCCCGATGGGCTTCCCTGAAATCATTTTGAATTGATCTTCTGTTGTTTGAACAAACAATTAACCCTTTCTTACTCATGAAGAACAATGCCTTTTGAAAGTAAAGGAAACAATTGATCCACAGTAACAGCCTGAAACAGGATTGTCTACAGAAAAACACGTCATGTATGCGGCTTTCATTAAGGACGTTTATATTTGTTAGGAGGGTTTATGTTCTGTGTACTACTGTGGGACCATAATGTGTTTTCTGCTGCAGAGACTGTTTGAAGTAGAAGTGTTCGTACATGAAGATGCAAGTCCACACGGCAGTGTGCAAAACAGTTGTACAGTTTCACAGTCAAATTATTCCTCTCTGTGAGTGAGAGAGGGATCTATTGCTTGTCTGTGCTGCTATGTGATTTTAGGGAGCAAAGCTAAAGTGGGTTAAATGGAAACAGGCATAATCTGTTTATGAAATTAGTATCTCATTTTCAGTCTCCCAGGAATCTTATGTGATATACAGTATATATAGGGCATGTTCATTATTCAGCAATGCACAGAATTTGTAGAATCCAGGGATCAAGACCAATTATTACATCATTAATCAGAGAGTTTTCCTGTCATTTGATAATGCCGTTGTCCCAGAGCTGTTAATAACATTTTTAGACATGGAGGAAGGGCGTGTACAGGGGTCCATGTTTCAGCTGGGGGTATGAGTGTGTGGGACTGAGCAGGGGCGGGTGGGGGGGACCGGTGGAGGTTGGGGGCCGGACACCCCAGGCAGCGATCCTGAGGCCCATCTGTAATGGTCATCTTTGGAGTCTCGACTGCCTCCACACTGACCTTCTGAGCACCGCAGTCTGCCCTTAGTTCTGCTGTAGACACAGCATGACTTTTGCCGGTAATATTTATTTGTTCTGTCTAATATCTCTGTATGTTCTTGTAATATATACATAAACAGAGATTCATGTTTTGAATAAAGAATTGCCCCAACGGAAGGAGAAGGAACCTTAATTGCAGTGTTTGCTATAGTGTTGGAAACATATAGTACAGCTATTCAGCCTTGGCTGGGTCATGTTTCTGAGACCTGACATTGGTCACAGACCAGGCAGCCCAGGGTTCATAAAACCCACTCAGGGGCCTTGAAAGAGCCAAAGACACCGACTGATTCGGACAGATGTGGACAGCTGTGCATTGATATGAGTGGATGTGGTCAGACCTACTCCAGCCACATGGACAGCAGTAGCAGGATGGTGATGACAGCGCCCTTGTTTCCTTTGACGGAGAGCAGCCGCCCCCTGCAGGGTGAAGGCCGTTTGTAAACATTCTTACAAAAACACCCTTTATATACCTCCACTGAGGACAGCGGCTCTCTGTTAGACCTCTTTTTGTGTCCCTTTAGCAAGCCTGGAGGCGTGAAGCACCAGGTTTCCTGTGACGTTCCCTCTGGTTCAGATGTCCTCTGTCTGTAAATGCTGCTTCTTTTTTTGAATGATCAGACCTTGGCTCAGTTAAAAAGTGTGCAGTTCCGACTGTGTTCCCAGGGTGCCCTTGTATGTTATCTAGCACCTGCAGCGCGTATTTCATTCCCCCTTATCGGATGTGGTTGCTGTGTGATTTGTAAGGTTGTGCAGACGCATAACCCTGCATGTTTCATCTTATTGCAAACACTACCTCTTGCCACATACAGTAGCATGTGCCTAACAATGACACATGTATGTTGCATTTGCTCCCCTCAATGCATTAAAGGATTATGAAAGGGAAGCAAACAGGGAGGTAGAATGAGTATCATTCCACTCTTAAGCCCGAGTCAGCGAAGTGCTAGCTGCATTCTGTGGGTTATCTGCAGGCCCGCAGTGTGGGAAAATAGCTAATGTGGTGTCAGAGGAGTCGCTGCTGCCCATCCGTCCTGATGGTGAGCCATGGGACACTTCAGGAACGACTGTGAAAATGCTGTTTCTTTTCTATTTGCCCTCCTTCCCTCCTGAGTATAAAATACACTACAGTTTCCTTCTGGGTCCACTCAGAGTGTCCTGGACTGTGATTTTAGGTGCCCACTTAATGTGCTGGCTCTGCGGTGTTAGCGATGAGCTGCACTCTCCCTACAGCACCTTCTGTCTTCCCTTTGCACTTCTTATTAATAAGCTGTCAAGGTATTAGCTCAGAAGTGCCAGATGCCTTCCGTTTGCAGTTATGTCATCTGACTCACCACTCCATATTAATGAGGTGACCTTCATGCTGTCATCCTGTCCTTCATCCCGTCCCGCCCTCGTCCTGCAGGGCCGATGCACGAGAGAGAACTGCAAGTACCTGCACCCTCCAGCACACCTGAAGACACAGCTGGAAATAAATGGCCGCAACAACCTCATCCAGCAGAAGACTGCAGCAGCCATGCTGGCCCAGCAGATGCAGTTCGTAATCCCGGGCACAGCCATGCCACCTGTAGTGAGTGTCCACGCCCCACACCATCCTGCCACCGTCCACACCAGGGCCAGCAGCAGCTGGTATGACGGACATTCAGAACTGGGGTCATTCTAGGATTGTTTAAGGTGGGGCAGAAGAGAGCCCATAATTCATACTGTACAGAGGGCCCAACCTTCATTAGCCAATAATGTGTTTTGAATGAGAGAGTGACAGGAGAGGGGACACCTTAGGGGCCAGTCAGCTTTGTTTAGCGTCCAGTATCTATGTTTCTCAGTCTCATAAAGCAATTTTGCTAACATTGTTAGCACATTTCAAGCTTCCATACTCCCATAAAAACATACCACAAAGCATTTTCAGTGTGCTTATTATAATTGAGTCAGGATGTCATACTGTTTTTTCCCCTCCCCAGCCGTCGTTTCCAGTAACCCAAGGTCTGGGAAGCAGCCCTGGGATCAGCTACACTCCATACTTGGCCCCCGTGTCCCATGGGATGGGCCTCGTGCCCACGGAGATGCTCTCCAGCACTCCGGTCATCGTGCCAGGAAGCCCGCCGGTCTCAGTGCAGAGCTCCTCCTCCTCACAGAAGCTATTGAGGACCGATAAACTAGAGGTGTGTGGAGGAACCTGCAGAGTGAGCTGCAGCCACTAGAGACAGGTGTGGTGTATCTCATGTATGGCTTTCCCTGTTTTTCCCTGCGTCCTTGTGCGTCTCAGGTGTGCCGCGAATTCCAGCGGGGCAACTGTGCCCGGGGCGAGACGGACTGCCGCTTCGCCCACCCCAGCGACAGCCCCATGATCGACACAAGCGACAACACCGTCACCGTCTGCATGGACTACATCAAGAGCCGCTGCTCCCGCGAGAAGTGCAAATACTTCCACCCTCCACCACACCTGCAGGCCAAGATGAAGGCCACGCAGCACCAGGCCAGCCAGAGCGCCGTGGCAGCGCAGGCAGCCGTGGCAGCCATGGTGAGTCCCGCCTCCTCCTGCCTCCTACATTCACCCACTCACACAAGGGACCTGAGTGGGCCAGTCTAGAGCTAGAGCTGGACCTGGTCAAAACCATCATGAATCCACTGCATGGTTACCAGCATAGTAGCTATTAATAGGCGTTAGTCAAATGTGTGCTATTTTCTGCTGTTTAGTACATGAAATGTGGAGCACTGTTTAGCTGCTGGGACGGCATGGTGGTGCAGTGGTTAGCACTGTTGCCTCACCCCTGTGGGACCAGAGTTTGAGTTTCTGCCATGGCTCCATGTGTGGAGCTTATATGTTCTTCTCATGTCATCATGGGGTACCCTCTAGGTACTCTGGTTTCCACCCACAGCCCAAAAGCATGCTGAGGTTAATTGGAGGTGCACGGTGTGTGTAGGTGCCCTGTGATGGGCTGGCACTCTGTCCTGGGCTATTCCCTCCCTTGTGCCCATAGCCTCTAGGATGGGCTCCAGACCCCCTCGACTCTGAATTGGACAAGCAGGTACAGAACATGGATGGATGGATGTTTAGTTGCTATATGGTGAAAGGGTCAGTTCATACGCAGTCAGTTCATGTTTCTGTGAGTGTCCTGCTGCCGTCTGAGCACAGGTCCACCAGTTAATTCTGCATAGTCCCCCGGATGCTTTGTGTGATTGTTCTGTTCCACAAGCAGCATGCCTGATCCTACTCATAATTTCTTAATGCATGCATGGACTGGCAGGGAGTCCCTGATGCACAGTGAGCATTTTCAAAAAAGACTACGCTGTTGTACTATGATGTCCAGTACGAGAAACGTTTTTGGGTAGATGAATGCAGACAAGGCTCTGTGACCGCAATGACAGACAGGGGATGGTTTCGGGGATGAGCAGATATACAGACATAGAAATAGACATAGACATAGAAAAATGAGGAGTTTCTGAGTGGACACTGCTAATGCAGACTGGGCCCCATGATCCCACCAACAGATAGGAGATGGTTTCGGGGATGAGCAGCCATACAGACATATAAATAGACATAGACATAGAAACATGAGGAGTTTCTGAGTGGACACTGCTAATGCAGACTAAGCCCCATGATCCCACCAACAGACAGGAGATTGTATGGGGGATGAGCAGCCATATGGACACAGAAAATTAAAGAATCAGTAAGGACAATAGCTTAAACAATAGCATTGCTTAATCAATGCAAGTAGTATTGAAGGGACAGTTTTAGTTAGACAGGTTATTGTGGCAGGGACACCATAACATTTCAGCTTGCGTCCAGTGCTGTCCCGTGTCCCCAGCATGCTCAGTCTCTCTTCAGCTTCACGTCTGGCAGTAGGACAGCTGAGATCCCTTTCAACTGTCAAACGCAGCATTTTCCAGATCAGCCATCAACTAAAAGAGCCGCCTGGAAATGTTTAATTAAACCCCCTGGAGTCCAGTTTGCTAGAAATTAATAGAAAGGATTAAAATCTAGTCAATTATTTGTAATTATGTATGTTGTTTTTAAAAAAAATATAGGTATGATGTATATTGCCGATGTCCATCCATGTTTACAAGATATATGCTTTTCTGTCCTTCATGAAGGCACAGTTTCAGCATGCGCAGGAGGAGATGGCCAAGCGTTTTCTGTCAGACATGAAGCCGTCCTGTTACTATTTCACATTCCCAGAATGCAGTGCTGCTTGAAAGTTTGTGAACCCTTTCAAATATTCTATATTTTTATATGAAAGTGACATAAAACATGATCTGATTTTCAAACAAGTCCTGAAAGTAGAGGAAGAAAACCTAGCTGAACAAATGACACAAAAATGATTATATTTGGTCATGTATTTATAAAAAAAAATCGAATAATATATCTGCGTGTGGCAAAACTAAGTGAATCATGCTCTCAGTATTTGGTGTGACCCCCTTGTGCAGCAAAAACTGCAGCTAAACATTTGCAGTAACTGTTGATGAGTCCTACACATGGAGGAATTTTGCCCATTCCTCTATATAGAACAGCTTCAACTCTTGGATGTTGGTTGGTTTCATCACATGAACTGCTCGCTTTAGGTCTTTCCACAACATTTCAATTGGATTAAGGTCTGGACCATTCCAGAACATTCACTTTATTCTTCTTTAACCATTCTTTGGTAGAGTGACTTGTGTGTTTATGATTGTTGTCCTGCTGCATGACCCACTGCCTGTTGAGATTCAGTTCATGGATAGATGTCTTGACGTTTTCCTTTAGAATTCTCTGGTATAGTTCAGAATTCATTGTTCCATCAAGATGGCAAGCAGATGCAGCATAACAGACCCAAACCAGAACACTCCCACCGACCATATTTCACAGATGGGATAGGGTTCTTATGCTGGAATTCTGGAATTCCTCCTCCAAATGTACTGCTCCTCATTTAAGCCCAAAAAGTTCTATTTTGGCTTCATCCGTCCACAAAACATTCATCCAGTATCTTTCAGGTTTGTCCAAATGATCTTTAGCAAAATGTAGACGGTCAGCACCATTTTTGGGGGAGAGTAGTGGCTTTCTCCTTGCTACCCTGCCATACACACCATTGCTGTTCAGTGTTCTTCTGATGGTGGACTCATGAACATCAACATTTGCCAATGTGAGGCAGGCCTTCAGTTGCGTAGAAGCTACCCTGGGGTCCTTTGTAACCACACTTTGTAACTACACGCCTTGCAGTTGGAGTTAACTTTGATGGTCCATCACTTCGGGTAGGATAATCACAGTCTTGAATGTCCTCCATTTGTACACAGTCTGTCTGACTGTTGATTGGTGGAGTCCAAACTCTTTAGAGATGATCTGGTAACCAGCTTTATGGGCATCAATAACTCTTTTCTGAGGTCCTCAGACACTTCCTTTGTTCGTGCCATGATACACATGCATGAATATGTTGTATGTGTGATCAGGCCTCACTACTTCCATTAAATAAAGCTCTCATTCATACCTGATTGTCATCCCATTGATCGAAAATCCCTAGACTCTGATTTCACCTTCAAATTGTATGATAATTCAAAGGATTCATTTACTTTTGCCACACTCAGATACATTACTGGATCTTTTTTTAATAAATACATGACCACATATAATACTTTTTGCTACATTTGTTTAAATATGTTTTCTTCATATACTTTTAGGATGTTTTTGGTCACTGTCATAAAAAAATGTAATGGGTTCACAAACTTTCAAGCACCACTGTATATTAGAAAGCCATTACATTTATAGTTACTTGGGGGACAATTAGACTTTGTTATTCAACTCTATTATTTAAACCAAAAAAAATTATGATAATTTTAGCCAATCAGTCAAGACTGTAGTAGGTGCTGGTTTGGGTCCTTCTGTCAGTAAGCTTGGCTGCCGCGTTCTGTTCGTTATTGCCCTGAAGTTGTTATCATGTTTCTGTTAGCATCCTTCGGTTTCTGATGCATCGCTTGGCTCATCTACAGCTCCCTCTCTCCTCAGGAAGTTATGCTTATCTGCTCATTCACATAGTGTCAACGAAAGTGAATCAGAATGGGAAGTACTGTGTATTTCCCTTTTAAGCTTCTAATTCCCATCACTTCTTGCATGGCTTCATGTATTATTGCAAGTTAGTTTTTATTTCTTGCAGTTTATCCAGCCAGATCACATGCCTCCCTGTCTCTTCACCCCCGACTCTCCTCCCTTCATTTGCATTGTGGGTATGGCATCATCGTTTTTGTTGCTTTTGCTTGTCAGTATGGCGGGAGAGTCTGTGTCATCGTACACCCACACCTCCTGTCATGGCCGAGTTGGCACTTACGAGATGTTCATTAGGATCTGTCTCATTGGGAATAGGCCAGTACAGTTCCCGTGGCATAAAAACAGGTGCGACGGACTCCTCTGACATAGGAATGCTGCAGAAAGCTCTTATGTAGATAAATTACAGCCTTTGTTCCCGGAAATCTGAATGGAAAACCTTACAGAAAGTAAGCAGGTTTAATCAAAGGCAAGCAAACAGAGCTCCACATTCTGTGCTCAGTGCTGTTAGCAGGCTCCTTTAGCATCCCCCCTTCAGTGTTCCCTAACCCACCAGCAGAACTGCGATATTAGCTGCATGAAGGTGTTATTTTGAGCTGGAAGAGATGGGAAGCCTCTGAAAATCTAATTATGCTTCGGAGTGATACAGCTGCTTCTCGTGATGGAAGGTGCCACACACTGAACATTTTTTCCTGAAAGATACCTGTCTGGGCCTTACTGGGAGGCTGAAGATTTATTTCATTTAGCATGTGGCTGATATATTCATATGGAAGAAGAAAGTGTAAAGTATGGCATTAAGAATATTTATAGAACATAGAGTCTGCCTCAGATTATGTCTTACTCATAATACAGTAATATGGCTTCCGTTCCTGACGTAGCATAGCAACCAGCAAATTAACTGCTCAGACCTCTTTTTTGAGTAAAAGGTTCTAGAAGCAAAAGCTATTGTCTTGTGCTTATGGCTCTCATTGTATCCTTTAGTAATAATGTCTTTTTTGTCAGCTCTGTATCTTTGGTCCCCTTACACACAGCAAAGGCACCTTAAAGTTGCCATTCACTATTTTATCCAGACCAGATTCACATGCTTTTTGTGACATTGTTTAGTGTAATGTAGTTCTCTGCAGGTGTGCATGCATTTACACCATGCATCTAATGATAATAGTGTGTATGCTGCTCTGTAGTATTAAGCTTATAGAAAACAGTGTAAAGTTGTACATAACTAATAACTGCAATGCAAGCAATATGTTTAATTTTGATATATTATTAATATTAATATATGTAATTACCTACGCATTTAACAAAGGTGTAGTTGTTGCTTTTTGCTTCCGTACTAATTCAGAACTTAGCAGTTTGTTTCCTTGGAACAGTACCTTTTGTTTGTGCATGCCTATGGTTTTGTATGTGGTATACTGCATTCAGATTATTTTGTTTTTTTTTCCCCCCTCCCTCCTTCTCACCAACCCACAATGCAATGCTGTCCCCATGATGCACCTCTGCTTGCTGTTACCTGTATGTTAATACGCTTGAATCCCATTGGCCCACTGCCATCATGTGCTCGCTGCCTGCTATTTAAAGACTCAGTCGACTGCCAAAGCAATGAAGCGACCCCTCGAGGCAACTGTAGATCTGGTACTTTGACCTTTCACCTTTTGCTTTGCATGTAGCTTTTTATGTACCGTAGCATCTCACAGAATTTAATTTGGCTTCTTTTTTATAATCAATTAGACTCATCTAGTGTTTCTGTGTGGACTCATTTGCCATGATATATGAATAATTAATCTATTAAAACTTTGCTATGTCAGTAAAAGTAGAAATTAAGACACTGTGGTGTTTTGTTATTAACTGAAATGCTGACTGCTGAATGCTTTATTGATAATAGATGTTCAGCATATCTGCTGTGTTGTCCTCCATGTGTCATTGCGACCTGCCGCCCATCCGCAGGCCTTCCCGCACGGCGTGCTGCAGCCCCTGCCCAAGCGTGCAGCCCTAGAGAAGAGCAACGGAGCGGCTGCGCTTTTCAGCCCCGGAGTTCTGCACTACCAGCAGGCCCTGGCCAGCGCTCAGCTGCAGCCTCCCGCTACCTTCTTCCCCACAGGTAGAGCTGGCACCCCTCCCTGTTACCACGGCGACTTGAGCCGTCCTCACACACACACCCACACGGGAGGCTCCTGAGACTGCAGCTGCTTCATTAACCAGTCAGAGCATGTGTCCCCCCCCCCCGGTGTCAGTACTTCTCTGTGCGGTGCTCCACCCTGACACACCCTGACTCGCCTGAGCAGCACAGCCAATGTCCCATTCAGGCCCACTAAGCTCGTCTTTATATATAGAAGCGACGCCAGGTGCTGTTAGGGCAAGCAGCTTTGTGTTTGCGTACTGGAAGCCTGAAGTGCTTGTGTGTGTGTGCATGTACATGTGAATGTGTGCGTTTGTGTGTGTATGTGTATGTACGTGCTTCTGCGCACGTGTGTGTGTGTGTGTGTGTGTGTGGCAGAATGCTTCTCAAACTTCATCTAGTCACACATCAGATTATGCAAAGGCAACAGCTGCCAAGCAGTTAATCATTTAAATCAGACTCCAATCACGTATAACACGTGACTGCATGGCACTGAAACTGAGAAAAGGAGCTGCACAGCTTTTTTGACTGTCCAACCTTGTGTGTAGGTAGGTGAAATATTGTGTGAGCCAATTTCATTCATAAATCAGTTTTGATAAAATATGCAGAAAATATGCCTTTATAGCAGTGTGTATTTATATGTGTGTTATATATTTATATATTAGGGCTGTGAATCAATTAAAACAATTAACTAATTGCTTGCTTAATTGCGATTAATCACATCTAATATTAAAACTGTAATTATTTGTAATTATACATATTTATACATTGTATGCTGAAATTAAAGTAGAATTAACATAAAGGGGAATATATCGGTCATTGTCACAAGCTCATTACCGTATGTAACGTATTGTCTAACTTTTTTAAATAGTTTGAAGACTCAAATTATATAACTTCATTGCCTAAAATGTTCATTTTGACTCTGGGGTTCAGATGCAGTCAGTCTTGTTATGTTGCCATTTATTTCTGTAATACATAAAAGTATTTAATCAAATCTAGGATAATATCTTATTATACAATCTGATTGTTTATTGTGGGTTATATGCAATATAGTTGAAAGAATTTAAAACATTTTATGTAATTTTGTTTTACTAATTTTCATTACCTATTTGGGGAAAATGGTTAAAAACAAATAGTTAAATTTTAATATACCTAAAAAGGGAAGGTAATGTCAATTTTCCTATGCTAAAAACAAACACTGTACTTCACCATAACTTTTTTAAGTTTTCAAATTTGTAAAAATGACCCATATATTAGCACTTGTTCAAAGGTTTAACTTGTAATGTACATATTATTCATTTCAAACAAGAATATTTGCAAGGAAGTACAAGGTGAATTTCAATGCTTTTAAAAAGGCTCGATGAACAGATGCCAGTAAGAAGAGGGCATGTATTTATAAGAAGGGATGGTATATTCCTATACCACATGTACATTGTATTTATAAGAAGGGATGGTATATTCCTATACCACATGTACATATAATTGTATTTACTCAACAGGCGAATCAAAACACTATTTAATCCTGATCACGAGATCTTTAAACAGAAGCCTGACAAGCACTGAAAGAACACTTTATAAGATGAAATATGTTAAGATTTTAAGACATCCTCTGGCAGTTTTTGAAAATGAAATATATCATCACATTGTTTACAAAGACGAAGGAATAACAGGTCTCTATGCTCATGCTGTTCTCCCTTTTGGGTAACAAAATCTGGCATCCATCTACGCGATCAAATATAACGTAATACATATTAATACATATTATATAATAGAATATATAACATTTTAATATATAATATATAACTTTAAAATTAACGCAATAAATTTCCCAGCCCTTATATAATATATATGTGTGTATGTATAAGATTGCAGTGTGACTACTGTAAATTACAGTCTGCCTAACCCAGCAGACATTAAAGAAGCCCTCCCCGCTCTCACGTCGAGGGGTACCATGTGACCAGGCTCCTCTGAACCTGGATGGGTCTACACACTTTTTGTTCTGCTTTGCCGCCTGGCGTCAGATGTTTACGACAAAACCGTTCCCCTCAGCTCCCCCCTCACTCCCACCCCTAACCTGCTAAACTTGTTTGCACTCTGCCTTTTAGCTGGCGGTTTACAGACAGCACTCACCCCTGCCCAGTTCACCTCACCAGCAGCTCGTTACCTCTCCTTGATGTTGGCGGACGTCAGTCATTTGTAGCCCTGTTACTTCTCTATTCAAATGTACCTGTCTGTCTGTATAGAATTGTGGGTATTTGTTTGGCTCCCAAATTCATCCCCTTGTCACAGTGCATACAGCAGACACAAGTAATAGCTACAAATGGGTGCCCCCCAGTGGGAGTCACGTTATGAATCTGATAACAATCTCTCTAACCTGTTTTTCCTTTTATTTTTCACCGTCTTTGCTAACCTCTCCTCACTTTCCTCTGCATGTCTATACAGGATCAGTCTTGTGCATGACTCCTGCTACCAGCATTGGTAGGTTCTGTATTCTTCTCTGATACCACCTGAAACTGGAGAACGTTATGTATCTCTCACAGTTGAGCTAAAATTAAATTAAAAAAGAGCACTTCCATTTGGTGACCCGGGACACCAAGTGAGTTCTGCATATTCACCCTCGAGGGGTGGGGACACTGCATTTTAACTCACCTGTGAGAGAGCGCTTACTCCTATGATAGTCCACTTCCTTTGCTTTCTCCCTTTCCCCTCATGCTTCTTTCTAACAAAGTCAAACTGAAACAGAATCGCTGTTATCCTGCTTCCTGTCAATTAGTAAAATGTTCCCCTCCGGTAAAATTTTACCTTTTGGTCTTGGACAAAATAAAATTTCAAATTGAGAACGTTTTAACATTGATCTCAAATAAATCATGTGCCTGCTGTTAGCTTGTTACATGAGGACTGTGCAGTCAATATCTCAATATAGTATTTGGACATGTGCATCTTCAGTATGATCATCGTCATCTGATCAGTGCGTGTGACGCACAGCCAATCTGTGAAGCTGTTAGCCTTCAGCCTGGTTTGTTTTCTTTTTTGGGTATCACTTTTCTGGGTATCACTGATTTTCCTTTTTGTCTTTTTTCGATCGTGTTCAATTTCCTGCACTTTGATGGTAATCGGCTTCTTCCTCTGTTTTGTTCTCCACCATGCTTTCTTTGCTTTGCCTTGTGATTGCTTGCCATCTCCTGGTCTAACCTGACGATGGCTTGCTGCTATGTAATTATCACCTTGCCAAAAAAAAAAACTCACCTGTTGCCATGGTTACCATAATGCCCCACCTACCTGTTCATTGCTTCCATGGTTCCCTTCCTGAAAAAGTACCCATGATGTACAGTGCTACGCCTGCTACTGTCTCTGCAGCAACAACTCCTGCCACAAGTGTCCCCTACGCAGCAACAGCACCAGCCAATCAGGTTTGCTCCTTTTAAAGCTTTCTTTCATGAGTCCCTGAGCTCTAAATAAGTACTCATCACCATAAGAACTGAGTGTTCCAATTCGTCTTGATTTCCTACCTATTTCATTTTGTGCACTGTTGTATGCTTAGAGCTACAGGCAAAATAAAAATAATGATAAGAAATCCAAAAGGCTTCATTGCTTTATGCCAAAAAAGAAAGCACTTATTTAGAGTTCTCACATTTGCAAACAGTAGTTGTGTTGTGTTATTTCCTGGATTATTTTGCATGTTTTTACTTTTATTTTAACGTCAAGTGTTCCTCTTCATCTGTTCATCAAAAAGAACTCACGCACGCACACACACATTCACACACTGCTTTTTTCAAGCACCACTGCGGAGATTTCTCTGCAGGCCGCTGGCCAGGTAGCCCCAGCTGCTGCGGAAGTACCGCACAGCAGCTCTTTCTGTAGACTGTTAACAGGGCAGCCCCAAATGCTATGGAGATACCACACAACAGCTCTCTCTGTGGCCTGCTAGCTGGGCAGCCCGAGGTGCTGCGGAGATACCAAACAGTAGCTCTCTCTGTGGCCTGCTTGCCGGGTAGCACCATGTGCCGCAGAGTTACCAAACAGTAGCTCTCTCTGTGGCCTGCTAGCTGGGCAGCCCCAGGTGCCGCGGAGATACCAAACAGTAGCGCTCTCTGCGGCCTGCTTGCCGGGCAGCACCATGTGCCGCGGAGATACCAAATAGTAGCTCTCTCTGCGGCCTGCTTGCCGGGCAGCACCATGTGCCGCAGAGATACCAAACAATAGCTCTCTCTGCCTCCTGCTTGCCAGGCAGTACCAGGTGCCGCGGAGATACCACACAGTAGCTCTCTCTGTGGGCTGTGGGCTGGGCAGCTCCAGGTGCCGCAGAGAAACTGCACAATACCATTAGAGAATATCTTTTCTTTTTCTTCTTTTTCTTCTCACATACACTAGATAACCAGCTTTTGCCTTTGGCATCAAAGCAACACAAAGAAATTGTTAGTGCCTTAGGCATGCTTTGGCAGGCTGACATGGCTGCCTTGAGTGTTGCCCATCTAAGCTTGCTCCAAGCAGTCTGGTGATCCGGCTGCTCCGCCCTTCCTATCCAATAGTACACTTCCTGTTCTGGAGAAGGTATTTTTATGATAATGAGGTTATAAGCTGAGTGGTGTTATGATCCCCCTCCAACTTAATCTTTAAATGAAATGTATTAAGACTCTTCATCTTACCATCTTATACATAAAACTTAGTAGATCCAGGCCTTAAATCGGGTTAAAACATGTGACCCCACTGACTACATGTTATGTTTGAGCTGACTAATTATTGTGTATGCCTTTTGTTAGTTAAACACAGGCAAAACAGGAACATGCTTACTGGCATAGGGTTAGGGTTAGGTATGCCTTTATTTCATAATGATGATACTAATAATATTAATAATAACGACAAGGCTTGAACCAACAACCTTCAGATCACAAGCACACAGGCTTGACGGGGTGAGCTATAAACTGCCCTGAGCTGTTGGTCAGGTGGCTGGCTACAGATGTGGTGTCATATAATGAAGAAAACTGAAAGAAAGGTTAAAGAAGTGAAATACAAGCTCCAGCCAGGATGCACTGAGCTCGGGATGTGTCATGTATCAGCTGTCTTCTGATTTCTTGTGAAGAATGTCTCTGTCACTGCTGCTTCGTACATACATACTTCCTCAAGGCTAGCCCCCATCACTAAAAGTTTTCAGGCCGTAATTGAAAAGCACATAGGTATGATCGGTTATGAAAGGCTGCACTTTGAATCTACGGTTTATGCTGATACACAGACTGTGCACACAGATTGCAGTGTTATACCTTTTAGGGCTGGAAATTCTCATTACCTCAACTGGAGGATTTTACTCAAGAGAAAAACAGCAGGGCCACATAGGCGAGGCAAGTAAGCGAGTAATGTTTGGTTTATCAACAGACACCTTTAGCCGCAGTACCTCTGTCTATCACCCCTCCAGTAGGAAAGGGTCCCTGTGTTTATCTCGCGCTTGGAGAAAGTTCTTTGGAAGTTATAAATGTCCAAAAACATTAGGATTGAGTTATTTGTATTTCCTTGCAATGCCTAAACAGCATATAAAGAAATTCAGTTGTACCCATTAGGAATATCTACATTTCCTTAATGTGCACATTCTCAGTAGATGGGTGTCACAAAGGTTGTTGTGAAGACCTTTCTGCACATGACATCAGTGTGTACGGCGTACTGATCCTCTGTGTATGGTGTGCTGATCCTCAGTGTATGGCATACTGATCCTAAGTGTACAGCGTGCTGATCCTCTGTGTACAGTGTGCTGATCCTCAGCGTACGGCATGCTGATCCTCAGTGTACGGCGTACTGATCCTCAGTGTACAGCATGCTGATCCTCTGTGTACAGCGTGCTGATCCTCAGCGTACGGCGTGCTGATCCTCAGTATACGGCGTGCTGATCCTCAGTGTACGGCATACTGATCCTCAGTGTACGGCGTGCTGATCCTCAGTGTATGGCATGCTGATCCTCAGTGTACGGCATACTGATCCTCAGTGTACGGCGTGCTGATCCTCAGTGTACGGCATGCTGATCCTCAGTGTACGGCGTACTGATCCTCAGTGTACGGCATAGTGATCCTTAGTGTACGGCATGCTGATCCTCAGTGTACAACTTGCTGATCGTCATTCACCTGTCAGTATATGAGGGAATGAGTTTCACTTGCTGTGGACCCTTAGCCCAGCCTGCACCCAGAAAGCCACTCGGCTCCACTGCAGTACACTATTGAACAGTGTGACCTTGCCCAATGAGACCGCTTGCATGTTGTTTTAGCTCCCCCAGCTGGCTAAAACTGGAATTAACTGTAACTCTTAAATATGTTACAGTGTGTGTGTGCAGAGATAAACATGGGAAAGACTGAAGATGAAATTAAATACAGTGGAAGAACAAACCGGTCCTAACTTTTAACAAGGTTTTTGACAAACAGATGGACATATAATACGTATTGTAAGATATTATATGCATTATGAAAGCATGAGTGCAGGAGAAGCTGGTGGGGCGTCCTGGAGCTAGGCTGCTGTGTTCCGCCACCATTCTCTGTGCTGGGTCCTGGCCCAGGCATCGCTGTGTCTGGCTCCTCAGGCCTCGGCTGTTGACCCCCAATGATGTACCCCCATGAAAACGCTGCCTTGGCGAGGTCCCGTGTCCCGCGTCTGTGTCCCCGCGCTCACTAAGGTTCTCACCAGAGCTGCGTTTACTCTTTGGTCCCTGTTTCTAATCTCCATAGAGGAATGGGGGAGCCCCCCTGGCAGACAGCACTGAATCACTGATCGCCGGACCCCACGTGCCATCCTGCCCCCCTGATGTGAAGTGCTCTGCCTCCATACCCCCCTGCCATTAGCCTGCCCCCTGGCTTGCATGTCTAATGCCTATGAGCTGCTGTGATGCCATGGCCTTTGTCTGGTTGCTGGGACCCCCGCTTCTTCTCTGTGCTTTTTGTGCCTCATCACCCCCGCACCCCCACCCCCTGCCCCTGGTGTGAAGTACTCACACCCTCAGAGCACACTCCCCTATCTGCGCCATTCCTTTTATTTGTAATTTGATGTTTCACCAGAATAAATTGTCCCTTTTATAGCCTCAGTTCCTGCTTTCACTACCACTACCATAATCCCCACCAGGTCATGGTTCTCCTGTGCTGCACAAGGGCAACAAACATCTGCAGATCTGCCGTTGTCATGGCAGCCGCACCAGGTTGTCCCCCATCCACCCCCCAGCCACATCCCACCCACCCCCACCCCCCCCCGCTCCACATCATCACATCATCAGACTTTATGCTGGTGGCTCTCACACACATTGGGGCACGGTAGGTCCACAGGATGATTTCCAGAAGCACTGTGCCTCCGAACTAATGTGCCGGTCTCCGGTGTGTCTCCCAACACAGATTATCCTGAAGTAAACCACAAGAGGGTGAGGGAGTGTCAAGATGCTGCACTCAGAAGGTCAAAGCAGCCCTTCTATAAATACTACCTGCCCGTCTCCTTAGAGCTACAGCAAACTGCATGCTAAGAGTACAAGTAATTAAGAACGAGTTGTAAACTTTAACATTGAGTGCTGTTGTAAACTATACAAGCGGTGTGTATGTGATGCTAGGAAAATACTGATGTGTAAATGACACAATCAGAAAAGAGTATTGTACATTATACTATACAGATGAAGCTGGAGATCTCATTTTAATAATTGTTTGCAGATGTTCTCCAAGTAATGTAGGTTTTTCTCCTTCTCTAATATATTATGATTATTTTTGTTAAGCTCTGCACAGACGTCACCCTAGGAAAACACTTCTGATTTGCACTTAAAAGAGAAAAATATGAATGATGCTCATTTTAAAGTGCTTGATTGTTTTAAATGGGAGCCAGATTTATGGAAAAAGTCCTAAAGGATGTCCCAGTGGGGAGTGGGGGTGGGCATTGTTGCCCTGGTTACTGGAGCACCAGTGCACCTGTGCTGATCTTTTACTTTTAAAGCGAAAAAATATATATGAAGTCTTCGTAAGTGTAAATGATATATCCTTATAAATAGAGTACATAATATGACTATGGGTAAGAGGTATATACAAAAAGATGTCTTTTTTTGTGGATCGTTGGCCACCAGGGGGCACCCTGTGGTCTCCAGCATCGTGCCAAAGGCATAGTGGAGTGAGCGGGCCGACAACCTGATCAAGTCACCTGTGATTTGGTAGGCAGTGACCCACAGACTAGCAAAGAGGGGAGGTGTGGGGGGCCTGGTTCTGACCCATTTACTTGACTCGGCTGAGCAGGTCACGGTCAGGGTACAGACTGGGGTTGGTGGGTGACACCGCACTCCATGCTTATCAGACATGACGCAGTTGTGGTAGAATGATCAGCATTACTTTGGAGAAGAGCCCCCTCTGGTGGCTGCCAGCCCCTACTGCACTCTCTTTGATAAAAATTCTGTTCTGTTCTGAGAAAACCGCAGAAGTGCCTAAAAGTCTTTTAAATGAAACAGCATCTTGAGGCGAGCGTGTCCGGAATGCACACCGTTTTAGCTGATTATGTTGGGGAAAGAGGAGAAGCACTATACATATAAATATATATATATTTTTTTTGTTCCGGTTCATCATTGGACTACACTGTGTGGCTGTCTCTCAGACACACTATGAGCAAAGCCTCACAGCTCACAGTTACTAAAGCTGCTGCAAGTAGCTTACATGGGAAACAGTTATTACTGCGATACAGGATATGTGCTGTTATTCGTTTAATGGGCATACGGTTATTGTCTCAAATTCACCACTGAGACAAATAGTTCAGACAAGCATTTATTTTGTGTGGTGGCCATAATTGAGTTTGTTATTAACATTTATTCTGTTGTTTATTATGATGTTTTACAGTAACACATACAATAACATTATGTAGTTGAACCACCATACTCTTACTTAATATATTTTATATATTTTTTTTAATACAACATTTTATTACCTTTTTTCAGAATGTGCTGTAAAAAAACCTAATTATAATCATGACATTTTCATGATGTTTGATTAACAGACAATCCATTAGTTCAGCATGAATTATTGTTCATGTTTTTTTTTTTAATTATTGCTATAAATTTTTTCATTCATTATGATTTTTATTTCCTTCACAAAAGTTACAGTTTTAATGTAATTTTTGATGTGGAAAGTGATTAAATATATTTGTCATTACAACTGATTTTTTTGTTAAATATTAGTAAACGACAATGCTGTAACCTGTTATATTTGAAAATGAATGTAATTTATTCAGCTGTACTTTATTTAATTGGAGGGTTTCCCAAATAGCCAGTCCCATCCTGTCAAGCAATGAAAATATAACAGGCGGAATCTGAGAGCTACGAATAAAAAGCTTTGTCTCGTTACTGCTTTGTCATCAACACACAGCACATTTCAGTTTGAGCAATGCTTTAAAATTTGCTTGTATTAATCGTAAAGCATGTATTCTATTGGTAAAATTTTACCCAAAAAGAAAGATTACCTGTACTTCTTCATATGGTACAGTTATATTTCATACCAATATTACATAGTTGCTGTGTCAGCCTAAAGTTACGACTGAAGTTACATTTTTTGTAAGTTATGTTTCTTTTTATTAACTAGATTTCTTTGTATCCTATTACTCTAGATTGTGAATTGCAACATATTCTGTTTTATGTCAGTGTCACACTGCAATATTTTTTAGCAATTAATCACCTATGTATTGATGTAAATGTCTTACCCGTTTAATAATTAATGAGTTTGCCGATTAAATATAGCATTACATTTTAACTTAAAAGCATTATGTTCAACAAATGAGAATAGTCAAGCAAACAAAAACTCATTCCTGTTGCAGTGTACCGTTAATCTATAAAACATCTAGACTACTACAGACCTGCATTAACTAGAAAACCTAGGAAAGGTGCACTTGACTGTGTTGGAAGTTTTAGGATTGTTCCCATAAATGTAAAAAACACTTAATTTGAGATCAGTGCATACTGCATGTGTTATAGCAAACTTCATTTTTACTAAGAAATGCTAATGTTCAAAAACCTATATTTTCAGTCATTTGGAAATCTTCAGTTTAGACCTGTTATGCCTCCACTTCACACCAGAACAAAGGCTTCTGTTATTTGAATAAAGTCAATGTTTGTGGACATGTGAAAGAGAGTGATTCTGTCATCAGTTTGTTTGAAGAATGCAGCCATTGAACAGCTCACTGATATAACTGCAGCACAGCTGGCAGATAAGCAGTTTCTGAGCACACAGCAAATGCAGACTCATGTTGATTGTTAACTTTGCCTTACTTTTAGCATCTTTGTATCTGATGGTTTTGAGTATATAAAATTTAAGGATTCATATATATAACTGACAGATATGACTTAGGGTTTTTTCAAACTTTTTTACATTATGTGGTTATTTATATTGCAGCCATTTTCATACGCCAAATGGTTGACTTCTGGTATGGAAACAGGATGTCATTGCATTCTTTGCTTTGAATGACCTGCAAATGAAAACCTCCGCCATGTGTGCCACAGGGAACACTAGTAAACATTACTGCAGATACCAAGTCTGAACTGCTGTAGCAACATATTCCGTCTGTAATACAGTAGTCCATCCAGTTTGCAGAAATAATACAATAAAGAAACCCCTATTTGATTTAATCTGTTTTTTTAATGTAACCATTTGGAATGTTTTATTTGTGAATATATTATGTGGTATTTTATGTTATAGTTAATTGTTTTGGTTCCGGAAATATGGTGTAAAACCTATTGAAGCGAAACAAATAAAAAATTATTGCAAAGATTTAGTTGTTGTGATTTACTTTATTTCCACCATTTTACTGATGTCCTTGAATGAATGACATTGTTTAAACCTGACCTTTTGATACAGAAGCTAATGTCATCAGAGTTTAAACTGAGCACTGAAATGTTTATGCTTGTATACATAAAAATAACTTGTATAGTAATAGTTTTAAAATACATATTATTTTAGCCTTGAGGACATTCCAGGGACTTGCTGCTTTAAATTTCAACTGTTTATTTAAGACTTAAATCCATCCATTTTCATTAACCAGTTATTCACGGTAGAGTCATGTCAAGACAGACATTTTAAGAGACACCAAACCTGTTTGTGGCTGTGGAAGGAAACCCATGGTAACCACTGCCGCCTGGTGGCTAAATAAAAATTGAGTTGGTAAGAAGATAATAACTTCTACAATCTTACAATAGTATTTTTTTCCAAATAGAGGGAAATGAGTTTTTAAATGACAATAAAATTTTAGTAATGGATGAAGTATTACCTGCTATGCTCTGATGTGGACACAGGGAGAACATGCCATGAGAGCGAGCGTGGCTGTGAAGGGCAGCCACCTCTTGCAGCATCCAGGGAGCAGGGGGTTAAGGGCCTTGCTCAAAGGTCCACACATGTGCCAAGACCAGGTTTGAAGTGGCAACTTTCTGATCTCAGGTACAGAGACTTAACCCACTGAGCCACGGGCATTTACTAATAGCTAAAGTGTGTTGATTTGCCAAAAGCAATTGATTTACCATAGGTGTTAGTCATTGGGGGTGTGGGACACATCCCACCCAGTAGTCAAAACAATGGTGTTTGTCCTAGATTTTGCTTTCAAAAATATAAATAGAATTCAAGAGAATTCAGTTCTAATCTAACCTTCTGACAGAGGGGGGAAAAAACCTTCAAGCACTCAATTTCAGTTGCATACACATAAACAAATGTATACAGTCAGTACAGAAATGGATGAGTAGCCTATACATAGGTATACATATGAGGTCATGCAGGACAATGTGAGAGGATGGATTTGATTCAGTGACATAATGGATCTCTCCCTGCCCCCCTAATATTGAAAACACAGTGATGCTCTTGGGTAATACAGATTGGATCCAAGGTTGCTACACCGACCCCCATTTTCACAGTGCCTAAGAAAGAGGGGGAATTGATCGTTCCATTGCCCTAGGGTTTGACCCCCCCTCCTCTACTTACCTCCTTATTGCCATCAGTTGTTAATTTCTGGCTTCCTATAATATTGTAAATGTTTAATTTACCTGGTACAATACAAATAACATTTTTTATATTAGAATAGTTTCTCAAAATTAAACATCCAGGTCAACAAGAATCAATATTTCAGTGTCAATCTGCACGTCCCATGACCATTCTTCCCTTCTTATATAGAATAGAATTGACTACAACTGAAGCTTTGAAAATGCTTTATTTTTTATAAATAGGATGTTGTATGATCGGGCTGTTGACTTCTCGGGGTGTTGATGGTGACGGTTGACACACAATCACACCGTTAATGACTATGGTACTGGGTACTGGGCCTCCTGACTCTGCCCCTCTGACCAGGAATGGAGGGGGGGCTCACAGAAAGCCCCCAAATAAAATTTGGCAACCTGGGGGTCTGGAAATTGCTGCAAATTTAACATAATTGTTTGTTACCCAAAGGGGCACTCTGGACTATATCAGACTGTACTGTAAATGACTGCTACCCTATAACAAACAGCACTGTACATGCAGTACTATGCAATCCTCAAGTTTTCTTTTCCTCTAAATCTTTTCGTCTTGTGTTGGGTTGTCTTTTATATAGTTAACTGATAAATGCCTCTGACATTCAATGTTCAATTACTGCCATATGTTGTGGTCACCATTGGGAAATCTGCATCATGCATATAGACTTACACTAGTTGCCCATATAAATATATGAATTACAGCCTTCAGTTACAATTGCTTATTGTGCCCTGTGAACTTCATGCGGCATCGATGCTTATGTTACCATAGCAACAACATCCGTCGCATTTTTCCCGTTTCCTCTCGGATGCACGTCCGAACTGCAGCTACCACTTGCGACTGGCTCGGGTGATGTGTAATTACTGGCCGTCAAATCACCGCGTTTTTAAAACGTCGACTGGAACCCAACCCCACCGCGCCTACGTCGGCTGTTTTTTTTAACATTTCGTGCCGAGGGTGGGGCCACAGGCGCGGTCTGTGCCGAGGGGGCTAAGTAATTGGACACCAGAGCCATCTGTCAGAGGGACGCGGAGCCAGCCCCGCTACGGAAGCCGGGATGGGACGCGCGGGTCGGTTACGGACGGGGAGGCGAGTCCCCACCCGAGAGAATGGCTGCCGCGAGCTGGTGGTGTGCGAGCGCCATGGGGAGACATGAAAGGGGGTGGAAAAAGAATCATAGGGGCTGAACTTATCCTGATGTCTCTTCCAGCCCGTGCAAGCACCGCAGTGTCTCTTTCTCTTTGTGCTCCGATACGGCGCTCGTCTCCCTGCAGACGGGTTGCTGATGCGCCAGCAGGGCTTTTTGTGCAGAGCCGCGGCGGCGTTTCCCACCGGGGCGAGTTTTCCTGCGGTTCGGGATGGCGAGCTGAACGCGCGACCAGAATCTGGCCCTTTCTAATCGTGCCGTCGCTTATTTTTTACCGCCTGCATCGTGGTTTCGGACGGCAGCGCCATGTGTGAGCGGCGGCTCGCCTCCGCTGCGGCCCGGGCGCCGGGCTGCGGCTCCGCCATGGCCGCTGGCTGCCGCCGGCCGGACGGGCAGCGCTAGCCGCCCGAGCCGCGTCTGCTTTTCAGCCCTTTTTGTCTGCCACAAATGGAGCCCAACTTTTAATAAACCAGTTGCTTCGCCGGGGATTTCCTTCCAGGCTCCATGGCCCCGAGAGAACGTTGATTTTCGATTTTTTTTGTCTGTTTTTTGATGCGGTTTTATTGTTTTTTTAGAATTAGCATTAACCGGTTGGAAGTTGTGGAGAAATGCGCGAGTACAAAGTGGTGGTGCTGGGCAGCGGCGGCGTGGGCAAGTCCGCCCTAACCGTGCAGTTCGTCACCGGAACCTTCATCGAGAAGTACGACCCCACCATCGAGGACTTCTACCGCAAGGAGATCGAGGTGGACTCGTCGCCTTCGGTGCTGGAGATCCTGGACACGGCCGGCACCGAGCAGTTCGCCTCCATGCGGGACCTGTACATCAAGAACGGCCAGGGCTTCATATTGGTCTACAGCCTCGTCAACCAGCAGAGCTTCCAGGACATCAAGCCCATGAGGGATCAGATCATTAGGGTGAAGCGGTAGGTGCCGGTGCCGGGAGCCGCGCCGGAGCGGAGCTGCCTTGTGCCAGAGGAGTCATTAAGAAGGCATTCCGATCGGGCTCTGCAGTACAGTACAATTTGGCATGTCAAACAAGGGTTACAATCTGCTTTTCGCTTCTTTTGAAACAATTCTGTTATCTGCGTTCTATTGAAAGTTTTAACATAATAACAGGCGGATGAGCGACATTATGGAATTGTTCGCCACTGTGGATTGGCCATTTCCTGGATTTGCAGCCTTTCCTGACAAGGTGTTTAATGTGCTGTTTGTGTAGTCGCATAATGCAGGATCTCTCGTTGTTGCTAAAAGAGTTGAATGTCAAGTATGCCCGGTCAAATGTAGGCATTTGAGGTTTGTAATTTTGTGATATTGGGCCACTGGCAGGGAACAACTGACCTCCATATGAGGTTCTTTTTGAGATTGGTTTATAGTGAAACTAATATAGAATTCAGTTAAGGGGCAGGTCATCTCAAACGTGGTATGGTGGCATTGTTGTTAAAGACCTTTCTAATGAGTAGGTCATTGGTTTTCGATCCAGTATGTGGAGTTCAGTTTTTTGGTATATTGAGTATCCAGCTGAAAATATAGGTGAAATAATAAAATGATGAAATATGTGAGTAACTTTAGACTCCAGTGCAAGAATGCTGGAACTGGAGAGCACTCCTTAACTAATCAAAGAACCTGTTTTGTAAGAGATGATTATATTAGGCAGCTGCTAAACTTGCATTGCACAACATGAATACACATCAATTAGTGAGATGGAATTAAGGGGCCTGTCTGTTGCCTTTCAGTCACTAGTCCCGGTTGTCATCGTATGATATGTTGCCCATGGTTCCCTGTCTCTCACTGTCCGAGACTGTGCTGTTCTGGGGCAGAACCTGTGAACCAGGCAGATTCGGAGGAGAACTTTCCCTGCATGAACTGGTATAATCCCTACTACCCCCCCTCGCCCCGGCCCTGTGCCGTTAAGGAAGCCAATCCCCCAAAACCAAAACAACACAAGCACTAGAGCATGGTCCCATCTGAAGAGAAGACACATTTTCAATTAGAGGAAAAACTACAGAACATAGCAGCTGTCCCTGGCTGTTTAATCAATAAGCTCATATTTGGAAAACTCATTTGTTTAAGCAGTTTGCGGATGATGGCGCTAAGTTGCAGTGTACACACAAAGTCCCTTAGAGTTTTGGGGGGGACAGCTTTTGTGAAGAAGCCGAACGGAATGGTATTTTATTCAAGATCTGAATGTCTGTTCCATACACCAACTGGATTAATGCTGGATTAATCTGCGTTAACGCGTCAATTTTGACAGCCCTAATATTTTTCTATCAAATGAAGGGCTGATATCACAACTTCACTTAATGTCAAATATTTATGAATCTCTCACATCAAAATAGTGTCAGGCTGAAAATGATGCCCATTTAGCATATATTAATTCAGTAATCGCTAAGAAGGTCGACTGTGAGGAGGACCTCTCAGCGAGGCTGTCTGCAACACTGATCTTCCTCAGAAACGACTGGGGTTTCTCCTATCCCCAAGATGTGAAACTATTCAGCACACACATGCAGCTCTTTATGCCACAGTGTATCACAGAGCGGGCAGCAACTTTGGGTTTTTAATGACCCCGGTACTTTGGGTACCCTGCAGTCTTACAGCAAAGTGCCCCAACCACAGTGCTCTGGCGGCTTGTGGGGGACAAGCCCTGATGGACTGCCTGGACGGCAGATACCATCTGCCTGCAGGACCCCCAGTCATCCTGCCGTCATATAGGAATGACTGGCTTCAGTCTGACTGCTCGTAGAGACTAAAAAAAAAAAAAAAAAACAGTTGTGCTTTATGTGAAGCGTGGATGCCCATGGAATCCACATATGACTTTCTGGGAATAACCTTTAGGAATGAAGACTTGTTTGTTCTGCTTTTTTCTCCCCTCAAGTACATGAGGCAAGCCTTCAGAAAATTGCTGACCCCATGTTTTAATTCGTGGTCAGCCAGGAATGGGGTGGGGACCCCTCCACACTGACCTTTGGGGACCCCTCGCCTCCAAGGTGGGCTTAAGCAGCAGCTGTCTTCTGCTGGTGGATTCACTCCTTTGAGGTTGAGGAGTCTTGGCACAGTATTATAATGCATAATCCTTTACTTTAGTGACTTAAGTTCGGGTGTTTGCTGTTGCTTTGTCAGAAGCTACAGTGATGTCATGCTTCACTCAGCTATGGTCTCGGCTAAGTTTTTTTTATATATATATATATATATATATATATATATATATTTTAGGGGTGTGACGAGACGCTTTCCCCACGAGACGAGACAAGACACGAGACTGGGTTCACGAGATCAAGACGAGACTTTAAGACATTTTTTTTTTAAAAATCCTCAATGTTTAAATATATAGCAAAAATAGCCTTTTATTTGACTGAAAAACACAAAATGCATGTCCATTTTGAAATCAACTTTATGAAATAAAACTTCTATTTTGATGAATGATATGC
>JAODKN010000001.1:39055570-39072886 GCA_026774425.1 Petrocephalus zakoni
CGGTGTCTTGGATATTAAAACCCTTATCAAGCATCAGTTAGAGAGTAAAGTGCTTATGTTCAGCCGGGAATGCTACAATTCCAGTTTAATACTTGAATATTTCACACACAATAAATTCGGCCCAAGTTCAGATGATCCCCCTTAAATACATGGAGGAATTACTTTGAAAGGTAGGTCAGAATGTAGTGTATAGTTTTCCCTAACTACTGGTTAATGTGGCTTAATAATTCATGCTGAAACATTTTCATTATTATTGGTCCATTTTGGTTTACATTTAATGGAAAGCTGTTGCAAAATCTAGGACTTCATAATAACACATTGTAACTTCTTGCAGACAGACATCGCGGCGGCGAGGTGCTTGCTTGCAGAGAAGAACAACGCTCTTTTATTAAACCCTTAAGAGAATTATCACAGGCACTGAATAACCACTTAATTCATATAGCAGGTAAACGTTTTGACAGTTTGACGCTGGACTGTAAGGTACACACACGGTGGGTAAAGTATACGGCTAACGACATGCGAGGATCGGGCAGCGTTCACGACATCATAGCAAATACAGCAAGTATTATAACTACATAAGCAAGGGGCAATGTTCAATGCCTCAGCATGTTCCGGAGCTACAGTATAATTCATTTATAGAAGATGACAAAACTGGAAAAACTTCCCAGTTGTGGGCATTTATACAGATCCAACACAAGTGACTTTCTTAAATTATTCTTTCTACATTAAGCCCCTTTCACGTACATTTTCTTTAATGATTGTGCTTTTATTACATCATATATTACAGTGAACGCATTTGAAGGATGGAGCTCTTCTGTGTTAACCGTGAACGTTCTTATTTTTGCGATTGGTAGAAATGTTTACGAGGCTTAAGTTAGCTACTTATTCGCCAGCTTCTTATTCGCAGAATTCGTGCCACCTTAAATAGGGGGTGCTGTTTCGCTGCTGTACTGTTTATGCTAAAGGCTCCAAGAATGTTTTCAGCATTTCACTTTACCAAATCAAATCTGTTTGGTAAAATGAACTGAAATTAAACTGTTCTTTTAAATAAAAATAATTAAATTCAGAAAGAGTTGTATGCAATGTTCAATTTCAAATACATTATTATTAATATTACTATTGCTTTTATTTGATGATATTTCACCGTACATTTTCCAGTTTGTCCTCTGAAATTGGCACTCTCTTATTACGACATACTGTACAAACATGCATTTCCTTCCCAGCTTACAGGCTTCTTGTTTAGTTTCCTTGCAGGGGCCTGCTTGCAACAGGACATGCTGTGCAGTTTAATATAAAGACATTTTTAAAATACAAGATAATGCAATAGCAATGTATGAACAAAACATTAAAGCTGAGGCACCTGTATATGTTTCATATATGATTTTCACAAATCACAAAGGATAAGGGTGAAATTACACAGGCTCAATGTGACTTTTTTTGACGATGTGCCTGAAAAACAGCTGGCAACATGGCACATCGAGCAAATCATTTGAATGAGCCACATTTTCAAAAGGAATTTTGAGATCTTATTCATCTCAGGCCAGGTAAATGTAAAATGCATCATACAGAGTAGATATGGCACTGTAAGGAAACACCGAATCTGGCCTGGCCCGGAATAGTTTTGTGCCTAAAAAACAGCTGGTAACATAGCATGTTGAGCAATTCATTTAAATGAGAAGCTACATTTCCAATAGTAATTTAGGGGTCTAATTCATCTCGGGCCAGGCAAATATGAGATGTATCACACACAGTAGGTATGTCACTGTAAGGAAACACCGAACCTGGCCTGGCTCAGAATGGTTTTGTACCAAGTTGAGCAAATCATTTGAATAAGAAACTACATTGCCAAATAAAACTTGCCAATTGGTTTATATTGTATTTGCTAACAAATATGTAGTAATGCCTTGTCTATCAATGTTTCTGTATCTTAGTGTTACACATTGCTTAATTCTCCCCCTTCTTGACCACTCCCTATAATATTAATTTTTCAGATCCTAAAAGAGGGTTTCAGTCAGCTAACAGGTATATTGCGAAAAATCCAGTAACTTTTGGGTACTGACTTCTATCCTCCTCACAGCAACCTTCGGTAAAGTAATGCATTTCAGTGAACAACAAAAATGGTAATTATTGTTTCTTTATGTGTTCATCATTACAAGTTTTATTTAGGTTTAACATAAAGTTTTAGATGATTTGGCAGGTGGCTATGTTGTAGAAAATCTGCATGATCCATGCAGATGCATATATTGTATATTGGTACAGTGTGTACAGTATAAGGGGTGAGGTAACCAATTTCTTGTTGAGATTTTATTAGCATAAGTTTCAACTGACAGACTCAAATGAAGAGCTACTGCAAGTACTTGAAGCTACTGGTAGTAGCCAACTTAGCCTCGAATGAAATGTTTTTAGGCGGATGTAGACGCTGCCAGTGAATATGCATCAGCACGTTTCATCGCTGGGTTGGAATGCACTCGAGTTCCGGTGTAGCGGAAAAAAACAGGAATTACGCAGGAATAGCGCATCAAGTATTTACGCTTATATACTGCGCCAGACGCTTCATCGGTTCGACGGGTTTTATTGCTCAAGTTTAAAATTTTAAGCGATTTTTAAAAACTTTCCAAATTTTTATCTAAGTTCTGCATGCGCCTATCAGTATATGAAAGTATTCTGCAAATTATGTTGTATAAAGTATTGCTGATATTAAGTATCAGAAATGAAGACCAAAAGGGGTCTTAAAATAATTTTTTTCTGTATATTTCCTATAAAGCTTTATGATTAATGCTATTATCTCTTGTATGCACCCGTCTGTTTTAATGTTACTTTCGGTTTCGACAACATACGTCAGTAGCTTGTCCACCTGACTTCTGTGAGTATCTGTTTCATCAAATGAACCGTTTTAAATGATTGCTTAAAATGGTCATATGCTAATTGGAAGCGGAAAATTTTAACCATTTAGATTCCAGTAAAACGTTTTGCGCTTCAGTCTGTCACAAACCTTGGGAAGCTTTCAACGACAGAGACCCCGGATGTCCGGTCCTGTAAATATCAGAAGTGCTAATCTAAAAATTGAATGTAATTTTTAAAAAACTCACTCTTCGGCAGTACACAATTCAGCCGTTCTATTACTTATGCTGTTAAAATACTTCTGCGTTTCAGTTATGTTGAATAAGACCGCGATCATTTGCGGTCATGTTTTTGTCACCATGACAAAAATAAAATCGCCCAGTTTGTGATTAAAATAGAAATGGTTATTCATTTAAATGTGAGAATTATTTAGTTAAAACACGTTTTAACTTTATACTGTTTCTTTTTGGCATGGTGACAGCAATATACCGCCGTAAAATTCTGCCCTGACTGTCTGTACCAAAAAGCTGTCAGCGTTCATGAATTTATCTTAAAAATTGCTTGCTGCTGCGCGTTCTTGTTTGTAATAGGGGTTTTCCATTTCAATTTAAAAAATTACAAAAAAATTTGCATCACCATTTTTTATTTAAATTTTTTTGTGTGAATTACATCCAGAGTTCAGAAATGTTGCGACATGCAGGGCAAATGATTTGGGGATTGGCGTTTGGGCAAAACAACAGGAGTTTTATTAAACTTAAACAAACAAGGACTAAACCTGTAAACAAGATCATGAGGGATCAAAAAGAGAGGGCTAAGACGGACAAAGACGGGCTGACAGGAGGAGTGACATTAATGACTTGCCTAGCGAGGATGACAAACAGGTGCTTAAATACACAGACGAACGTGGGCCAACAACCATTGGGTGAGGTCTTGCCTGTAACTACCATTGAGGACACCGAGGTCAAGTCCTCAGTATTTTTTCTACAACTCCAATAACCACAATCCATCACTGGGGACACCTAGGACGGGCTAACACCTTTGACTTGACTACGACCCTGGGTGTAACCCATTTGGGCGCTGTGAGGGAGGAGACGGGAGGATCTGGCAAACATTGCAGGCAGGATGTGACAGTAAATCCCCCCCTTGCCGAGGACAAACAGGAGAGGGGACCAAGTCACAAGGCGGACACACAGGGCCAGTGACAGACAGGACACCCAAAGAAGACAGGTCCACTGGCGAAGAGGAGCCTGTCTAGACTGCAGGGCCTGGGACTGGAAGATACCGAGGGGCTTGTGGGACAGGAGCAGGAGGGCACCGAGGGGACTGCAGGGCAGGTGCTGGAGGGTGCCATGGTTTCTCTCCCCAAGGCTGCAGCAGGAGAGGTGTCCAGGTGGACATCGCCTAGCTGATCAGGCTTTCGGTGGCTGGCCGGATAATGTGTCCCTCTCCCCTTCCTGGAAATGGAAACTCGGCTGGCCCCTCTTTGGGGCCCCCACTAGCACCGTTAACTGCACCGGGAATTGGGACTGGGTTGGTGCCAGAGAGTTGGGTGTCACCCTGGCAGTGGCCTGGGGGGATGTGGGGTGGGTACCTAGGCGATGACTGGAGATGAAGCAGGCACCAGTGGGACATCTGGGAAGGAAGGCCAGGAGACTGGAGTGTGGGTAGAGTGGCCCTCTCTGGCCTGGGGGCTGGGAGCCTGGAGCGCAGGTGCAGCGGCCCTCCATGGGCCAGGAGCATGGAATACAGCCTCTGGGGACATGGCAGAGGTGAAGACGGGCTCTGGAGGCGCTGCAGAGGCAAAGACATTTCTGCTTCTTGCAGCTGGATTCAGCAGAAAGCTTTGAGGTGCCAGCTTACAGATCAGCAGCAAGCTTGGGGGAGTCAGCAGGCGAATCTGTGGTAGCAAGCTTTGGGGAGCTGATGGACATATCTGCAGAGGCAAGCTTCTGGGAGTCAGAGGGGGAGGTGGCGGCAAACTTTGGGGAGCCAGCGGACGAGGTGGCGGCAAATTTTGGGGAGCCAGTGGGCGAGATGGCTGCAAACTTTGGGGAGCCAGCGGGCGAGGTGGCGGCAAACTTTGGGGAGCCAGCGGGGGAGGTGCCGGCAAACTTTTGGGAGCCAGTGGGCGAGGTGGCGGCAAACTTTGGGGAGCCAGCGGGCGAGGTGGCGGCAAATTTTGGGGAGTCAGCGGGAGAGGTAGCAGCAAACTTTGGGGAGCCAGAGGGGGAGGTGGCGGCAAACTTTTGGGAGCCAGCGGGAGAGGCGGCGGCAAACTTTGGGGAGCCAGCAAGAGAGGTAGCGGCAAACTTTGGGGAGCCAGAGGGGGAGGTGGCGGCAAACTTTTGGGAGCCAGCGGGAGAGGTGGCGGCAAACTTTAGGGAGCCAGTGGGAGAGGTGGCGGCAAACTTTTGGGAGCCAGCGGGCGAGGTGGTGGCAAACTTTGGGGAGCCAGAGGGGGAGGTGGCGGCAAACTTTTGGGAGCCAGTGGGCGAGGTGGCGGCAAACTTTGGGGAGCCAGCGGGCGAGATGGCGGCAAATTTTGAGGAGCCAGCGGGAGAGTGTGGCTCAGCAGGTTAAGCTCTATGCCTGTAATCGGAAGGTCGCCATTTCAAGTCCAGCCTCATTATGTCTGTAGACTCTTGAGCAAGGCCCTTAACCCCCAGCTCCCTGGTCGCACCTCGAGGTTGCTGCCCTTCACAGCCAAGCTTGATCTCACAGAGTGCAAGGTTGGGGGAGATAAGAAGAAGGCAATTTTCCCACGGGGTTCAATATGCTACTGATCGTATCGTCGGATCTGTGTCCATATGTTTTGGACACTGAAGAGAGGAGCTGAGCTGTCAACTGACCGCCACCTGGTGGTGAGTTGGATCTACTGGCGGGGAAGATGCTAGATAGACCTAGTAAACCCAAACACATAGTGAGGATGTGCTGGGAACATGTGACAGAGGCCCCAGTCTGGGAGATCTTTAACTCACACCTCTGGCAGAGCTTCTCTTCTCTCCTGAGAGAATCAGGGGACATGGAGCCATGTTCCTCGACTCCATTGCTGAGGCGATGGCATCGAGCTGTGGCTGTAAGGCCGTGAAATGGCAGAAAATGGATGGATGGATGGATGGATGGAGGGATGTATTATTATTATTTCTTATTTAAAATGCCACTTGTATCACTGTTTTCATTATTTATTTAATTTCGTTTAGCGTAAGTTTTCAAATCGCTTTCCCCTAACCCTAATTGTCCCATTTGATATCTGAATTTTACTACATGATTTCAATGAATGCAAGGTTTTACAGAAACACATTAATCGCATTGTAGCAGGACTGATAAATTACAGCTTCATGGCTCAGATATTGCTTGGTGGAAAGCAGCAATTGTTTGCAAATTCCCATCGAAAGGTCATGCGATGGCAGGTGGTACAGGGAAAGGACTAGGCAGGGTTTGGGTTAGGGTTAAGGTTGGCGGTTAGGGTTAGGCTCATTAGCTACCTTCACAGTTAAAAAAAAAAAAAATCAGTGTGTGAGATGAACTTTGACCAAGGCAAAAGTTACATTTTAAATCATGAGAATGCTCTGTGGATGTGCCAATGAGCTAGCTGAGTGGTGTGGCTACGATAGTAAAAGTTACTGGTTATACGAAAATGTTACTTATTTACTACCCACTGTGAAGAAATAGCACTACATCTTAAAGGGAAACGTCTTTAAAAATAACCAAAAAACATTTCTGAGCTCTGGAAGATCCTCACAACTCCTCACAGAGTTGCTTGGTTACTCTGGGAAGCTTTATTAGTAATGCTTTAATAATTATATTCTCTGTTTTTCTTTTTTTGTTGCTCGCTCGCTCATCACCACATCTCTGCTGTCTATTAGAGACATTCAATGGCATCGCAGCAGTCCAGGGAGGGGATGGCTCACGGCCAAAATGAGCATAAAGACACTTTGCACCTAAAGGAATTCCTGTCAGAGGCCAAGTTTTACCAGGAGTTCGACAATACCCTGCAGTCTCACAAGACTGTGCTGTGCTTCGGGTTGAATAAAGCTGGCCATGAGCTCTGGGACCAGTGGGGATACACCTTCAACAACCCTGGAAGTGACCATGCAGAGAAGCTGGTGATCCAGACCCTCTCGGACTTCCTCACACCACGTCGGCTCTGCATGGCCCTGAGGTACCAGCTGATCTTGTACCTCTCCTATAGCCCCTGTGAGGATTGCTGCAGTAAACTCCTTGCATTTGTGAAGTCTGTGAAGGTGGTTGAGGTAGATGTGATGGTGTCCAGGCTGTACTTCCCTGAGCATCACTCTGTGAGGAATAGACTGCAACAACTCGTGGCATCAGGGGTCAGGTTGAGTGTGATGGGCAGGAAGGACTTTGAGCGCTGCCACTACCTGTTTGTGAACCCAAACTCCAGGTTCAACCCCTGGCCTGACCTGGATCCAGTGAGCAAGAGATACTCAATGGACCTGCATTCTATTCTGCATGAGGTAGGTTTTCGCTCATCTGTACATGTAGCATGTTTATGGTCACATTTTATGTTTATGTTTTTCCATCCATGTGCCATAACTCCTGCACTTGTTAGGCATTTAGAAAGTGGATGGTTCTTCCATAACTATTTAGTCAGTATGAGGTTCTGCTGAGCCTAGAATGTAATCCATGAACATGGGCCGTGAGTCAAGGGATGACATTCCAATGTGGGGCACGCACAGTTACATACATGCCTTAGACGTTATAAAGGCAGCCTTTCATCTAACTGCATGCTTTGGACAATGGGATGAAAACTGCCAGGGAATGGATTTGCTCTAACACTTGAGGTGCAGAGGCTGCAGTGTTAGCCACTGAGCCAGCATTGTAGCTGTTTTCATTTTCAGTGCTGATATGGTGACTCCATCTTTCACATCATTTTGCCTCATTTATCAAACGCTTCCACGATTGCCTGATGGCCTGTCATTCCTGCTTCAAGCATGCATTTTATCTTTTAAACCAGAACCCAGACATTGCTGGAATAAGTAGACAGGTCAACAGACCAGACTAAAAAACAATAAAGCAAGGGACTTGTGGAAAAGTGATCCTTTAAGATTAACATTAATTTAAGATTAATGATTCATGATCAGTTCTGTAAGATGCAGAGCACAGATCTCACATACATTTGCAACCTGCTTCTCATTCACAGATTTCTGTTCCACATTGTGTTTAAATTACTTGCAGGAAATCTTGATTATGTAAACTTTAATTTTGATGCTATGTTAATATTCTTCATGTGCTTTTTAGTGTTATGGTGATTGTGATCTGGAGCCAGAAAATGCAGGTATGTATGTTGAAACAAAAATGCAATACAACAGTTTTGATTTTAATAGTTACAACAACAGCAAGTGTATAGCAGCTGATCAGGAACTGTAGTAATTAAAAAATGTATCTGTTTGACATATTTCAAAAGAAGATATATCTGGCTTAGCCTCACACAAATTTGTACTTTTTTAACCAAATTTAATGTTTGTTTTTGACTTTGATTCATTGTATGAAATAGAAGACTTAAGGGCTATTTCTATGGTTATGGAATTTTAGAACTGGGTCAGTATGGTACTAGCAAATTAGGTCACAATGTGCCTTGTTATGTGTGTGAATTTTAGTGCTTTTAACTGAAAGTGTCTTACAGATAATGATAGAACCCTTCCCATTCCCTGCAGCTCATGCTAGCACAGAGAGCAGCCCCTCTCTGTCAGGCCGGTCTGTCTGTGGCAGCTGGGGTCTTCAAGAACCCAGGACTCCACAGAAACAGAGCAGAGTGTCCAAGTGCCAGAAAGACCCACAGGAGAATCCCGTGAAAAGAAGGCTTTTTAAAGATAAATAGATTATTGCAGCCCTTCCATGAAACATCACATTGTCGTGGTGGAGGGGTCTGTGAGCCTCACTGATCCTAGGAGCTGTGTTGTCGGGGGCAATTGGGAACAAAAGGAGTTGCGTTCAATTTGATTGATTTTTGATTTTATCAGGACGGTAATATTTAACCCTAACTCGGAATAGCCTAAACAGACTGTATGAAATGACTACAGATAATAATTACTTTTTACGTATCTGAAAATATTAGCCCATGGTACCAGCTTTCATTTCTTCTGTGCCTTACTAACTGTGATGGGTGTTGTGGAAATATCAGGATGTCTGTTCAAAAACAAAACAGCCTGAGTAGTGATGTTTAAAGGATGATTAATGTGGCAATTAATGTGGTACTTTTAGCGCCTTAGTAATACCTAGTAATACCTAGTGCATGTAACTGGATAGTTCCCAGGATTCCTGTACTGGACTGAAACTGGTGTGGACAGCCGGTTTTTAACTCAAAAAGACAACCTGTTTTAAGGTGTGAGGGTTTCTTGGCAAAAATAGTTTGGAACCTGTCCCAGGCAGCACAGTGCCCAATGGGAATGTCCTAGACAGGATACTCCTACAGGGAACATACACACTTCCCAATTAGGGGATGCCAATTACCCTCACTGTGGAGGAAACCTACACCAAAGAGAGAGAAAGGGAGGCAGGATTCAAACCCCTAACTTTGGAGGTTTTGCACCATAGTATTGGCCACTGAGCCATCTTGCCACTTTCTATTGTGATTATAATCAATGAAATTATTGTGAGTGGTGTACTTTAAAATGGTGAATGTTTTTGTGACATTTTAATAAAGCATGTATTTTTGTAAATTTCTAGAATTGAATACCATCTCACAAGTGACAAGTTATAGAACCAGGGAGGTGGGGGGAGGGTGTTAGTTTGGTTGGAAAAGGTTTATTACATATTGCTGTGTTACAACTAGCTATAAAACTGGCTTGTATTAAATTGTGTTGTTCATATATGGTTGTTATGTGTTTTGATTAATTTAACATCAAATCTTGTCCCTGAACAGTCAAAGTTAATATCTTCGCGTTAAAGCTGGTTGCTGTCTTACTGTGCTTTATGCAGTCATTAGTAACGTTTATGAACGATGTAAGTCTCTCACTTTTGTTAAATTGTTCAATGAACCATTAGTCATTGGAATGAATCTCACATTTCACCTAGACTGAATCATCATTGAAGTGAAAGTGTACATGTCTCTGGGCCGTTATGACCTCAAAATGTTGGTGTAAACGTCTTTTTTAATGTTTAATGGCTGTGATGATTTGCGGATATATCGCCATTGTGTTGACTGATTTATTTCTGCATGCACTCTTTTCCCTCTGCAGCGGATTATGCCAGAAATGTAGGTAAAGTACACGGTACCATCCTGGACCTGAAGGGGGCAGCCTACACAACTCCAAACTCACGCAGGCATAACACACCCTACCACCACTACAAGCTGTATTATAGCGCTGCTATCGTTTATTATTA
Organism: Petrocephalus zakoni; assembly: GCA_026774425.1. Classification (NCBI taxonomy): domain Eukaryota; kingdom Metazoa; phylum Chordata; class Actinopteri; order Osteoglossiformes; family Mormyridae; genus Petrocephalus; species Petrocephalus zakoni. Next base: position 39,065,759 of record JAODKN010000001.1, read on the forward strand.
CGATATGATGAAGATGGTGGTAATGAGGAAGAATCTTGTGCGTTTCGGTGTGGGCTGCGGCAAAGCGACAGTGCCGCTGGATGGCGCTGCGCAATTTTATTTTGACTTGTAGTAGGTGCAATGCCAATTAGAGTGGCTGGAGGCACTGTGCCGCCTTCATTGTTCCGTCAGCTAACTCCACACGGATCCGCCGACGGGCTGCATGAGCTGCCGTCCTCGCAGCCAGTCGGTCCGACATGGCGACCGCGGAGGAGCCTCGCTTCGGGACGAACAGGTTCTGAACTGATTCTGAATTTACGAAAGCTGGTCCAAAGTGCAGAACTTCAGGGCCATCAAAAATAATTTCTTGTTGGAGCTCTGCAGTTTTTTGGAAGAACGGTAAGAATTAAGCGTCCAACTTGTGAATCAGACCCGTATTGCCGGTTAACTTGTTTTAGGACCAGATTAGTGTCCTGATCTCCAGCCGTACAGCTACTGTACCTGGGGATTCATTTATCGCGTCCCTGCCGCTTAGGTCCATCTACCGCCTAGCTATTTGGTTAAAGTTTTCTGTGGTAATACTACAGCTTTTCATATTTGCTAAAATGGGAAAAAGAGCTATTTGTTGCAAAATACAATAATCCGGTTTTGTGGTTTATGCGGCGTATTGCTGCAGAATGTATTGGGGAAAATGTGCAAATTACAGAATAGTGTAAAAATAATGAATCTGTGGAATCTAAAAGAAGCCAAGCGTGTTTATCTACACCTTTTGCCGTTTCTTTCGTCGGAAAAGATTGGATTAGTTATGTCAAATGTCCAATAGCGCTGGGTTTGTAGCCACCATCCATTGCTGAATGTCAGCCGACAATATGAGGATAAATGAAGAATTCACTGCGTTTCATCATTCACATCCTTGTCTCTGAGGGAAATGTTTCGGCTAATGGTGCAAGCAGGCGGTGAAGTTTTAACATAAACTGTTGATTGGGGACGAATCGATTTCGATTGAGCTGCTGGAAGACGGTGGAAATGCGCGCAGGAGTGGGTGGGCGTTCACTTACTACGGGGAGACTGTTGCCGAGGGACTCATATATTAATGTACGAGGGAGTCCCCTATTAATGTACGAGAGACTCCCCTATTAATGTACGAGGGAGTCTGTTATTAATGTACGAGAGAGTCCCCTATTAATGTACGAGGGAGTCTGTTATTAATGTACGAGAGACTCCCCTATTAATGTACGAGGGAGTCTCCTATTAATGTACGAGGGAGTCCCCTATTAATGTACGAGAGAGTCCCCTATTAATGTACGAGGGAGTCTGTTATTAATGTACGAGAGACTCCACTATTAATGTACGAGGAGTCTGTTATTAATGTACGAGGGAGTCCCCTATTAATGTACGAGGGAGTCCCCTATTAATGTCCGAGGGAGTCTGTTATTAATGTACAAGAGAGTCCCATGTTAAGGTACGAGGGAGTCTCATATTAATGTACGAGATAGTCGATCCCTGTGAATGTACGAGGGAGTCTCATATTAATGTACAAGAGAGTCCCATGTTAAGGTACGAGGGAGTCTCTTATTAATATCTCACTTTAATATCGATATACAGATGAATGGTTGATCCTTTTGCGGGTTCAATGTGTCTGTAGGTCTGTATGTCCAATGAGTCTGTCTAATATTCCCGTCTTAAGCTCCCATTTGAACGTACTTAGCCTACTAACAAACTAGTTTTAGGATTACACTGCTAACCTACTTTTGGGGGTAAAAAAACTCTTATCTTGGCGGTCCGGCCGCGGTTCAGCTTCTGATGCCGTGTGGTGCGGGAAAGGTGGTATTTTAAGGTCTCAGGTCCAAACGGGTTTCCGCGGGTTGTCTTGGGAGAAGTCGGCATGAATTTTCCGGGTGGCTAACGAATATCATTTATACATTTACCTTGTTCTTGATAATAGTTCTCTTTCACGTGGTGAATATTCGACAGAATTATAACAATATATTGCAAATATGTAAGCACTTCCATGCAAATGTGCTTCGTGCTCTTCAATGGGACAAAATTATGGCCAGTGTGTTCATTTTCTATTTCACACACTGGTACATGAATTGACTACCGCTAAGGATATGTCACGGTGAAAGTAAGATCTGGTTCTAGAGTCAAGTTAGTAAATGTCACACATGCCTTTTGATAATGAACAAGCCTGAGAAGCTGAATTCTCTCTGTGTGTCAGCTAGTCATATAAAGCCAGAAAGATACCACACAGCACAGTAACTACTTTTCACCATTTAAATAGGCAGACTGGATGATTACAAATTAGAAGACACATGTGATGCTAATTAGAGGACACACCTTAGTTTAATATGTTCCTATGGTTATTATTGTCAATCTTTTCCAGGGGTACCATCATTTTTGTCCAGGCCAGTTTCATTAGTTTGTTTTTTTTTTATGATTCTTTTGAACCACAATTCAAAAGCAATGTCTAATTTTCATTAGTTAATTTTCAGTATATTTTTATTCATTATTACTTTTGTCAGTTTCAAGTTATTTCAGTGACCATTGTGGGTTTTTCTTTCTTTAACAGAAGGGTACCAACAATTGTGTCCATGTGTGTACATCAGCTGGGTGGCATGAAGCAGACTTGCCTGTCCATCTCATCTTTCCTGCACTGCGTGACCAGATAGTGATTTTATGGACTGGATTTGTTGCTTGTAATTTTTTTACATCAGACTCCTGGAACAAAACTGCCACTGTGGCCTTGAGCAAAGTACTGCACCTGCATAGCTCATGTAGACATGACTGTCATTAGCTAATGGCTTTAATTAATAATCTGGGTAAAGGTATCTATTAAGTAATGTAATATTACTAATACAGTACACCCAGTGGCTAGTGGGTTAGCTTTACCTGCTCAGTAATTCATCTCATAATTAAATACATATAGCACAGAGAGAAAGTCAAGAGATTCACTTAATGTTCAACTCAACATTTGAACAGACAAGACACCTGATCTAAGAGATGTGTAATTGTTTGTGCATTATGTGGTGGCTCCAGCATCTCTGAATCTTCCTGCATCCTGGGATTTTCACCCAGTACAGTGTTTGCCCTTTATAGAGAATGGTATAATGTAAGGGTGTAGGGCTGTGATCAGTGACACGTATTTCCGATTTCAAACCGATCTTACGCATGTGCAATACGTCATACGCACAGCTGCGCACATACCCACATCCCAGTTGCATGCGCACTTACAGATGGATACTAAAGTATCCATACTTTGTCAATTCTTTAGTGTGACCTAGGGATGGGAATCAATAAGAAATTATTGATGTCAATGCCATTATCGATTCTTCTTATCAATCCGATTATCAATTCCTGATCAGAGTAAAATAATTAATATTAATATTAATTTAACACTGATTATAATATTGTGGACATGTAATTAGACTTGGTTAGCTACATATTTACAAAATAAAAACAGTAGTCCTACGCAGCTTTCGGCACCAAAAGCAGCCATTTTATGAGCTGTCAGAGCCGAATCTCATCCTCCGCATTAAACTTGCGTGAATGGGGTTTGTCTTTCCGGTGATGCCTTAGAGGAGCTATTGTTTTCACCCTGTCATCTTCTAAAATGGAAATTTGTTTACATTTCAGAAAATTTGCGCATGTAAGTTAAGGCACATTAAAGTTACCTGCGTCTTTGGCGACCACGGAGCGCTAAGAGCTGAACAAATGGCATTCTTGGAATTGAATGCTGTGTTGAGAGCTTTGTTATGAAAATCGGTATCAAAATCGGCATTGGCCGATCGCACCAACAAAAAAACTGGTGATTGGGATCGGTCATGAGAATTTCAATCGGTGCATCCCTAATATAATGGATTAAAACTATCCAGTCAGTGGCATTTCTGTGGCTAAAAACACCAGAGGAGGTCGGCGGAGAATGGTGAGATTCATTGAGACACAAAGAAAGGCAATAAGTGCAGAAATTACAGCTCAGGGTAACAGTGGCACTGGGCAGAAAGGGTTTTCTGCACAACTCATCTATGCTCAAAGAGATTTTTGACACTTGTCTGTATAATTTCTTCCATGGATAGAGTTATGGGCCAGAGATCTAGGTCTGTCCTGTAAGAGCTTACAGGAGAGTGGCACGATCTCTCCCCCAGCTTACTGGCTAAGCAGGGCTCTATGCTAACTGTGTTTTCCAGGGGCACCTTTGCCCCTAAGTTAAAAAATTTAGGAGCACAGACAAAAATTTGGGAGCACAGTCAGTTATGATTTTTAAGCACTTTTTAATGCAGCATCATAATACAATTTCACATGCATTCAAGTGAAATTTAAAGGTTAAGAATGACAGACAAAACTTATCAAACAATTTTTATGCTCGTATTTTACAAATCTTTCGATGTTTTATTATAGATCACATTACAGTTAATACTGTCTGATTTGTTCATGAATGCATCCCTACAGCGTAAATGCCGAGGAGATGCATCGTGTTTTACTACGACAGGACGCTTCATATGCGGGTTTCCCAACACAAAAAGTGAAGAGCCTGCAAGGGATATAGAAGTATCCTTGCTAAATAACAGATTGCTAGCAGCCTTTTATTCAAGCTAGGTACACCTTCACTTCACCACCTTCTTCATTTATATTTTTTTTCTCCCGTTCTGGCGCGTTTGATTTAAAAAGAAAAAAAAAGTATGTTTCATATGTTGCCAGCAGTGTTGCCAACTTTCCTACAAGAAGTCGCTAAACTGTACCCAGAAAGTCGGCAGATGATGTCACGCGCTAATATGCATATCGATGACGTCATCCCGTAGCATTCAGGTTCACTCAAGTGCCGCCACGTCTGTCAGAGTGATCCGCTCAGCAGCTGGACTACCCCAGGGATCTCTCCTTCTGGGAGGCACGGCCAGTGTTCTGACGAACCACGCTACCTATCAAAGCCGTTCTGAGGTAGCACTGATCGATAGACATAACCGTTGGTTCACGATACGGTAGCATGTTTCGATGAGGCAGTACTCAGCAAGACACCAGGCGTAGTAGCGGGGAGCTCAGATCACTTCCATATTGACAACAACGTTGTACAGAAAGTAGCTAAGGTTTGTCAGAAATGTCGCTAGATTTGTCACTAGGCGCTTTTTGAAAAATAAGTTGCTAAAGGGGTCTGAAAAGTCACTAGATCTAGCGACAAAGTCGCTAAGTTAGCAGAACTGGTTGCCAGTTTTTTTCACACGCTTAACTTTGAGAAAACTTTTTATCTCTATCACTGCAGTGGTGCAAGCTGGGAGATTATCAAGTTCTGAATTAGCCAATTGTAGCGTGAAATGCAACTGGCATATAAATGTATGCGAATGTGGCAGCATTTGCAATAATTGTGACTCGCTCACTCAGTGCGCTTTTTGGTGTCTCGGGTGATTTTCCTTGACGACGTTAGAAGTCACTCGCACCAGTGCACCTAAATCTTTACTCGTGTTTGTACACTGACATATTTACTGACATATGCGAGTGAAATGGGCGCACTGTAGAGCCCTGCTATGGCTTCAGTCTTGTTCTACTTACTTCTGGGTGCGAGCTGAGTAAGTAAAGGAGGACCTGGTTAGGACCCGTGTAACCTGCCTGGGGGGGTGCACAGGGAAGGCTGAATTTCCTAACCAGCTGAAAATAAATGAACGCTTGCTAGTCATGGCTTTGCTGCTCTCTTCTAGTGCTTCTGCGTAACCGCATGGCACTGAACCAGGTGTCTGTGCCAAAGAATGATCTCACATGTTCCGAGTCTGTTGTAATGTTAGGGGATAATCTATCCTTGCCTGTGCTCTCTGTTTGAGTATGCCTTTGCCATTCCTCCCACACCAATACGACTGCTTGTTAACCCAGGTTGCCGTCATGTTACATTGCTGGCATGTCAGTGAAATTTTCTTCTGCCTTTGGGGTTGCAGTAGGCTTTTGTGGTGCGGCTAAATGTATCCCAACCCCCCACTCTGTGAAATTTAGCGTCAAGATTTCCAAACACCAGTATAGCATTGCTTTTGAAAATACCCTCAAAATTTTGTGCTTGGGCAGTTTACTACTCAAGGATTTATTGGTTCTCTAATTTTGCAGGAATCCAGAATGGTACAACCTATTGTGTACCTGGTTCAGCAGAGCTTTAGGGCTACAACATTGCAATAATTGGAGCAATATGACAACAACCACAGGACTCGGGTAAAGTTGCCGCTTCTAGGCTAGGTCACTTCCAGCCTTGAAATCATTGGAAATCATTAATTAAGTCTCACCAATTGGTGCCACAGGCATATAATTAAACACATAGCTATCTCCAAGAACTAACACTGGCAACAGAATGTGGGTTATAAAAAAAAAAAAAAGGTTAGGGAGTTTCAGTTAAGCACAAGCATAGGATGCCATCTTTCCAGGAAAAAACATAAATACAACAAGTGTTTATAGAGATGTTTTACATATGTATTTAAATGGTTCAATGGGACTAGTCTGACAATGATTTAAAATACTTTTTTATTAAGTAAGTTTCCAAATTCAAATAAGAGGTCGATAATGATGTCACGCAGCAACCTGACGCTTGTCGCTTGCCTGTTCTTCCATCCCTTTGAGTCATTTGCAGGAGCACTTCTGCCATATTCCCTTTTGCTGCTGACACCTTCATGATGCCCAGTTTTACAGCATTCAGTTGGTATTCTCTGTCTAAAAATTGGCACATGCATGATTTCAGCTTTCTTCTTTGGATCATTTGGTTTCTCTGTAATCTCTGTAATCTATTGGTTTAACGATAGTTTGCACATGGTTTGGTATGTGTCACGGTTTCTGGACCACGCTAATGGTATGGTTTTGGTATCTTTATATTTAAGAAGACAATATAAACACATCACCCATTAATTATACAATGAACTATTTATTTCTATTCTAACTCTTTATTATTTAAATAAAGTTTAATATGAAGTGAATGTATTTTGTCTACCATTCTGTATTCTAAGCTTTGACAACCTGGAAGTAATTTGCCTTCTCTTTATGTAAACAGGCTACATACTTGGATAGGCAATTAAATATATAAATAACACAAAGTGCAATATCAAGTTGAGATACCTAATGGCGCTTTTCCACTGCATAGTACGGCACGACACGGTTCAGTTCAGCTCACTTTTGGGGGGTTTTCCACTGGGA
>JAODKN010000001.1:39100927-39114475 GCA_026774425.1 Petrocephalus zakoni
CCCCCACCCCCCGCCCCCCCCCCCCCCGACAACCCCCCCCGCCCGACACCCGCCCGCGCCCCTCGCCGCGGGGGCCGTGGGTGTCTCATTAGTAACTGCTACTTTGGTGACAAGGTCACTGTCGATTGTTCCTTTGTTTGCGTGACCTTTGCATGTTTACTCCTGACTCGCAGAATGACCCCGTATCAGGAAGGTGGGTTCAGTGTTTGGTGGATCCATCCTCCCACTATCCCACCCCTTCATCTGCCTGCCTGTCTCTCTCAGGTACCTGTTTGCCCTCCAGATCAAGCAAGACCTGGCCTGTGGGCGCCTCATTTGCAATGACAGCAGCGCAGCCCTGCTGATCTCCCACATCATCCAGTGTAAGTGGCATAATTGTTTGAGTAGGGCACACTGGAAGGCGCATCTTCTGTTTGAAAGTAAGAGATGATGACTGTCACTTTGTTAAAAAAAAAAAAAAACACATTTTGGTAATTTATTTGCTCATTATATTTTTGATCCCAAGACAAATGCATAGTGCACCTTACAGTCGTTTTGCTTGAGTAGTAAAAAATTACTTTTAGCATTGGAACCTGCAACCTTGTGGTCGTAACTCCAACTACAGTGCTCCCTGCAAATAGCTTTGTTGCCATGGTTACACACCCAGTCTTCCATAATGAAAGCTGGATGACTGCTGCAGAACAACTGTAGTCAAAAGATTTACCAAAAGATGCCCCAGAGCAAATTTGGCCCCATCCACCCATCTGCCCTTACGCAGTACAAATGGGTGGCCTGGCTGATGATATGTTGCAGTGTTAAGTCTCTTAGGATTTCTTGTTTTACCACTGGTCTCTGGTAGTCCTGGTTCTGATGTCCTTTTGTTTCACAGTGTGGGGGGTGAAGGTCCCTTTCACCCATTAAGTCTGCCTCCTCTGTCTTTGGCCAGCCGAGATGGGGGACTTCGACGAAGCCCAGAGCCCACAGCAGCTCCACAACAACAAGTACATTCCCAACCAGGAGGGCCTGCTGGACCTGATCTTGGATTTTCACCGCAAGCACGTGTGAGCTGAGTAGCTACCTAGTGTGTGTCTGTCTGTGTGTCTGCATGTGACTCCATCAGCATCAGCCACTTCCCCAGGATTTCAGGTCCACCTGTCACAACATCCTGCTGCTCCCCCACATCCATCGATCCTCTGGGAATTATTAAAAATAAATCCAGATTCATTAGAAGAAGGAGGGGAAAAATCCTGGCACCTCCCCCATTACTGCATACCTGATCGCGTAGCAGAGTGCATACACATAGCCCCGTGTTTGTGTCTGACATACGGAGGCCTCTCCTAAGGATTTGCTGCTCACATATTTGGTTTGGTTCGGTGGATTTTCCTCCCTCACACTTCCCAGATGAAGAGCTGTGCCTGTCACTATGATACCAGGATGACTCAAAAATATGGAATGTTCTAAGACCCCAAACTCCCAATCCCATTAACTCCTGTGTCCTCTCCACCGATTCGGCCCATCAAATCATTCACCTCCTGCTGTCCTCCTTACTTTTATATTATTAATGTCACTTTCCCATGATCCTGTCTGACCCCCTCTCCCTTTCCTCCTCTCTTATTCCTCACCTCCATACTTTCTCTCCCCAGGGCTAGAGCCCAGCTAGCAGGGACTCTATGGACTGTCTTCGGGATTTCTCATCTTCTCCATTAGCACTAAGTGCTGCCCGTATTTCAGAGCATAAAGAGGCTGGCTTTCAGTTCATGGTGCTTTTTTCACTGGAGACATAAGAAACTGTGGAGTAATAAACTTAACACAACTTTCTGGTGGGGCTTAGTAGGTCGTTTCTTCATATATAAAAATGATTGATCTACTGACCTGTCTTCAGCTATGAGTGCTGATTCAGGCCTGACAATGGGAGCCTTCCTGCACTGAGGACCATCCCCATCTGTGTCATTCCTCAGAGGGCAGAGCCCCGCAGAGTCCGACTACCAGCTGCTGGAGATCGCCCGCAGGCTGGAGATGTACGGGATTCGCCTGCACTCTGCCAAGGATAAGGAGCGCACTAAGCTGAGCTTGGCAGTGGCTCATACGGGCATCCTCGTCTTCCAGGTGACTCCCAAAGCTTCACAGAAGCAGACGCGTCACCAGCTTCAGCCCTGAATGTATACGAATGAGCTTTCGATGGTTTGTTTAGCACAGATGTTTTAACAACTAGGCTCTCAATTTGAGTTTTCAGTACATGACACGACAGTCCTAGTCCAAAACCTTCATAGTGCTTCGAATGTCATAACTTCAGTGGGAGGGAATTCAACACGATAACCTTGGGCAGATTATGTCTCTGGGCTAAGCCCCTTATGTCCTAAGAACCCAGCAAAATCCCTGCACAGAACATGCTTTGTATCTTGGCCTGAGGTCAGAGTTTACATTTATATTTATGGTAATTGTGGTTTATTTGTTTTTGTGACATGAAACTAGACCAAACTAGACCCTGAACGCTGGTCCTCCAACTTCAGGGAATCCTTGGGAGGGTTGGCACTCCAGCCACCAGGAAAACTTTCATCTGAACAATGTGGTGCTGAGGTATCACCCACTGCATGGCTGCACTCAGGCTCTTGTCCCTGAGGTGTCATGTGGTGGTGTGTGGCAACACAATGTATCAGCACATGCCCCTTACCTCCACCTCTAAACTAGACCATAACTAGGACGATTTCCCACTTGAAAGAAAAGACAAGCATCTTTCTCTGTAAAATCATTGGTTAGTCAACTTCTAAGATGGGGACCATCCAAAATTCCTCTGTGATTACCACATCCTTGTACAGCAGTGATGGATGGATGGATGGACAGACGGATAGAGGTATTTATGGTGGTTTAACGTAGCATCCATCAGTCCAAACCGTGCAAAAATGTAAATTTACTTACTCTGAAGACTGGGTTGCTGTTCCCATACAGTTTCTGATAAAAGTCGCAGGTCCCATGGTTAATCTGGGGAGCTGCTATTTTCCAGCGATATGTGAGGGACTGAAGCTTTCTTCCTGTGTCACCTGAAGGGGCAAACGAAGATCAACGCCTTCAACTGGTCCAAAGTTCGGAAGCTGAGCTTCAAGAGGAAACGTTTCCTCATCAAACTTCGAGCGGATCCCGATGTATGTCTGCTCTCCATGGAGACTGTGGCACCAAGGGGAGGGTACCTGGTGAAATGAAATCCTTGTTTGACTCACAAGCTGTGTCAAATCTTTTGAATCTGCTGAAATAATATTCTCACATTGCCGTACAGTAGCAGAAGGATACAGCCGCAGAATATCCCATTAAACATGACTACAAAGGTTTTTTTAAGGATGTGCTTAAAAATGTTAGGGGGAACATTTTACATATACAACTGGATTTTAACTTGAGCCCAGGTGGCATTTTGGATTGATTTATGCACTGTGCCCCTGATGAAATCAGAAAGCTGCCTTGTGAAATAGACAGATTCTTTTATTTTAGTGAGCATATCTGTCTTGGACTTGTCAAGCCAGCCAAAAGAGAGGAATTCCTCCTACTTAATTCATAGCCCTTGAATCAAAATGAACTAAACAGAAACTACCAACCACAAAGTAGTGATGATGTGATGTCGTCTTTCCAAATGTAGGCTCTGTTTAAATGTTTATTTTTTCCCATGCTTGTTCCATCTCAACATTTTGACTTGGTTATATGTGAACTTGCACATTAGTTTTTTGGATACATGGTGTTCATTATGGAAAACTTCTTTACCAGGATATTAAGGGACATATAACACTAGGCCAACCAAGTAATATTTTAGTTTTCACTGTTACGTAGTCAATATATATATAGGGGGACTGTCTGTGAGTCACCGAGGACCAGAAACACTGGTCTAAAAGTATGGGGTTGCATATTGAGAGATCTTAAAGTAAAAATGTTGGGGAAAAAAGCAGGTTTGTGGCAAAGAGGGCTATGTGTGGGTCTGTGGCATCCTCCTGTCCCTGCCTAAACACAGGCCATGCATCTGCTCTTGGCTGCCCCCTACAGCGTAGCGCATGCCAGGACGTGCTGGAGTTCCTTATGCTCAGCCGGGACTGCTGTAAAGCCTTCTGGAAGATATGTGTGGAGTATCACGCTTTCTTCCGGCTCTTCGAGGAGCCTAAACCCAAACCCAAGCCGGTGTTCTTCACAAGGGGTTCTTCCTTCAGATTCAGGTAGAGCTGGCCATCCGTGGAGATTGGGCTGTGCGTTTTTACAGATTATTGCTGGCTGTGAAGCTGCATTTTACCTGCAATATTCTCATCCCACCTGCTGCCCCTGTCCAGCGGGCGCACACAGAAACAGGTCATCGAGTACACCAAGGACTCCGAGTTTAAAAAGGTCCCCTTTCAGAGGTGAGACTTGGTTTCAAACCACACTTTATTGCTGGCCTCTTTGGGGGTGCACAGTCCTCAGCCTTTTATTTAATGTTACCTTTTGTCTTTGTTACAAAAAGGCACTGATCTCTATCGACTTGATATTATTAAAGTCCTTTTAAGGTGATTTTACTGAAGTCTTGATTACTTCATCAGTTAAACTGTACTGGTTTTCTTAAATTTAAGCAGGCAAATATGCATGCTGCTTCTTTTAAGCCTAATAAGGACAAAGAATAGCATTACAGTACCTGTGTGTGCCTGTGTTTACCTGACTCACAGTGTGGGGGGTGAAGTGTTATGACTGTTCTCACTGGCAGAGGGTGCGTTAAAGAGATCCTTTGATTAGCTGGTGCCAAACGAGTCCTGCCCCATGAAGCAGACAGGTGTCTGGCTTTGGGGTGGTGACTGTACGCTTCTCTCCTTCCACCAGGAAACACAGCAAGGTCCAGTCCGTCAGCAGACAGCCCCACGCCCCCTTGCTGGAGACTGAAGCTCCGAACGAAGTCAGTCGCATTTTCATCGTGATTCTCTCGCATCGGCTGGACGTCTACATTTGTTGCGCCCATTATGATCCAGGGTTCAGCTGCACTTGTGCCTGTCTGCCCTGTGATTGTGCTTCTGTGGAGGGTGCTGAATATCGAGTTAGGAATGTAACTCAGTGTTACGTGTTTCAGTAGAGGTGTTAGTCTGAAGCCATTAGCTTTGTTCAGTCCTTGCCTCTTATAGGTCTCTCTCTCTCTCTCTCTCTCTCTTTCTTACCGCCTCTCTCGGCAGCTGAGCGAGGTCTGCAGCTCAGCAGACCAGCCCAACTCCCAGCCTCGGCACAGCTATGCCTTGGCTGGAGGCCATGGCACGGGAACCCAGCAGGGTCATGACCGCCCAGCAAGGCCCACTGGGCCTGGGGATGAGGCAGAGCTGGCAGTGGAGGGTCGGAGACAGGCATCTCCCACCAGGCAGCCGACGGAGAAACCTAGCACAGGTCCGGCATCCCGGGCCACCCTGGTCCACGGCTTCTATATCCCTTATGCGGACGAGATTGACACAGACAGCGAGTACGCCATACACAAGGGCAACTCCACCTCCAGCATGCTTGGCCGTCACTGGGGCAGGCCGGGATCCGGGGCTGGGGGTATAAATGAGGCTTACGGCCAGGGGTGGGAGCGCAGTGCTTGGAGGTTTAACTACAGAGAGTCCCTTTCCTGCTGTGTCCGGCCACCTGGCCTGGCTCGGGACGACGGGCCACAAGACGCTTTGCTTTATGGCTGCGAGCCAAGCTCTGCCCCCACCTCCAACACCCTGGTAGATGAGATTTTTCTGGCCTCAAACCGGAGAGGCCCCCATGTGACCAGAAGGGGGAGCTCCAGACAGGCTGCGAGCCCCAGTTACCGGGCAGAGCCTCTCGGCAGCAGCAATGAGAGGGACAGGCATGTCTCCTGGGCCAGCCTCTGGAGCGACAGCCCATACTATCAGGATGATTTGTCATGCTTATGGAGGCTTCCAGGCCGGGGGGGTGCCTCCACCTCTGACCCCCAGGTCCTCGGTCAGGCTCGCCAGCCCCCGGCCCTGACCTCTCGGGCTGAATGGACAATGCCCCCAGAGTACCGCTGGGGGACCAGCACCACTCAGCACCTGTACGGACTGCCTAGCAGAGGCCATAGGGTTGACTACGCGCTCAGCACTGGTACCGGGTCCAGCGGTTTTGAGACAGGAGCCCACAAGCATGTTTGCCCTCGTTGTACATACTCCAGTCCCTAGTGCTTGACTGGCAAAGACCTCCCATTTGCAAACCTGCACCTGGAAGGGGACATGGCCTTTACCTACAACAGAAAGGACAGGCAGGCCTTCAGGGTTTAGGCTGCAGGTCTTCCGGGTTTAGGCCTTTTGTGGTTGGTGCCAGAGTAAGATGGAAAAGAGTTTGTCCAGCTTGGATTTTTAAAGGGTCTACATGGACAAAGGACCATAGCACTTATATTTCTGGTGAGCAGAAGAGGAACACCTAATCTCTCCTCTTTCCAGGGCAAAGAAAATGGAAACATTAATTCCACTTGTGAGGTAGTGTTGAACTGATTACTCAGTTTTCACTCAGTGAAAGGTGATAAATTGTTAACACACCACAGCAGCAATACGCGTCTTCTGCATTTAACCCAGGTGACATAGCAGTGGACAGCTACTTCAGCGCACGGGGAGCAGTACCTTGCTCGGGGTACCTCAGTGGTATTTGCAGGTCGGGGGTCGAACCAGCAGCCTTTCAATTACACGGTTCTGTCCCCAATCATTATGCCACTACTTCCCCACTCCCCATTGAGTGACAAATCCTTCATGCTGAAGTAGGGCTTTAATTGTAGCCCTCTGTTAGGGTAGGAACAAGATGTCAGGTTCTAAAGAAAGCTTCATCTTTTGACTCTCTTAGTCCAGAGTGAAAAGTAATTTTTTTAGCCGCGATAGTGACAGTGTGCAACTTTGGAAATCTGCTGACCAGGCTGGGGGGTGTGTGGGGCTCAGTGTGGGGAAGCCATATCCTGCGGCGTTTTGAGATGGCATCTTAAGCTAACTCTGAGACAGAGCACTACTGAAGTCTTCAGCCATGCTTTCTTGTGAGTCTTCATTATCTGGGAGAGATGAGACTGTAAATACCAACAGCAAAGAATCTCTGAAGACGGGCAGCGTCACACTGAGGGCTTATTTCTGACGTCTTATCGGGCTGTCATGGTGTACTTGGTAATACATTCACCAGGGGTGAAAGTACATAAGCACGCGTGCCCATAACCTCAGATGGGCACCCTGTGCCTGTTGAGAGTATCACCCAGAATGCCCTGCTGCACTCTTTTGTACCCATAATGCTTTGTCTCTTTGTTGACTGTTGTAGACTCGGGTTTTAGCTGGGTTTATAACTCTCCATGAATGTTTACCATGCTGGAGGAATCACGTGGCTGTTTGACCAAGACAACAGATGATTTCGTAATCTTGTACTTTTTTGTTTGACTGCTTGGTATAATTTCTATAAAGCCATGGGTATGTGCCACAGTCTGTTAGAGACCTTACTCTTCCCTAATCTCTGCTCTCTTCTTCCACCTTTTCATTGTCGCAGGGTCAAGCAGAGCACTGTTTTTATTTGCAGGTGCTGTATATTTAACCCGAGCAACGATGCCTGAGTTATATGTGCCTAGGGGTCACAAGGTCAGATACGAAATATGGTTCCCAAAGAGTGATCGCTCTCTCATTTCTTTGACTAGAAGCTAACTGGGGGTACATTTCCCAGAAACTCCCTTTAGCAACTTACAGTAGTTGTAAATGTTATTAGTACTATGTGCTTTTGGGAAACACACCCAGGTCAGCTGCAGATTCACTGCTTATTTGCATATTTATGATTGCTTTACCAAGTTAGTATCCCCGGGCTGTTCCAATCTGCCTCCACTGTTACTGAATGATCACTGGTACTAGTCTACTTATTTCCATGTATTAATTTAATGCCAAAAGTTAGAATCTTGTACTAGAATCAGCTAGTGTTACATAATTGGACACATTTTTATCCCTGTTGCTTATTTACTGCCAGGTGACACTCAAACTGTGAGCAGCACAGATGTGTGTGTTGCATGTTCATGCAGGGCTCCTATCTAACAGCTGGTGGTGGAACAGGCTGACTGCTTCATAAGTCAGTTCCGATGGAGGGAAAGGATGGTTACTCTGCAGCCTGGCCTGTAGAGGCCACCAAAAGGCCTTCACCCGCTGAAGGTCCAACCCAGCTTGGTCTTCCCAAAGGGATTTCTGTGGTTGGGTGACCATATTGTACCTTACAAAAAAGAGGACACTGTGGGCAGGACGCAATATAGGTGTTGGAGCATAAATATGCATACAGTAATTATTCCAACTGTAGAAAGCAAAGATCGACATGAAACAATATGAGTCCCAGACATTTCTGGCATTTTTAGGTTCCAGTCTAGGAAAAATAGCACGTATGGTCACCCTGTTCTGTGCTGGTACCCAAATCTTATTTCTGTTATATACCTTTAGACACATTTTTAAATCTTCGATTTTCCAGATCCCTTTTAGTAATTATTTTAGATATTGTCAGTGAAGTATCTTCACTTTTTTCCTCTTGCCTTTGAGACTGAGACTGTGCTATCCCAAACATTGTGATGTAGAGTAGATACCCATGGACCCCTCTTCACTTTTGCCTGTGGTGCTGTAGGTAGACGGGCCCCTTTATCCTGCTGGACTTTGTGTGTTTAACGTGTGCTTGCATGTGTGGATTTGTGTGCGTTACAACTGAGCCGTCTCCACCAGGGAAGCTCTTCCCTTCCATAGCCTACCCTAGACCTGTCTTAGTGACCTGGCACATTAATAACAGTTTTATCCAGGCTGTCAAGGGCCATTCTGAGGGAGGAGAAAGGGTAGCAGGCAAGTACGTAGGCCACTGTCTTAGCAAATGTAGCATGGCAGCATGTTGCATAGCTGTCTGTAGTAAAACTGTTAAATCATGCCTCCATTGAAGGTTACCACTAGTTTTGCCTTTAGGCCAGAAGTCTTAGGTGAACACTGTATTGCCAAAAGTATTGGGATACTCCTCCAAATCATTGAATTTGGGTGTTCCAATCACTTCCATGGCCACAGGTGTATACAATCAAGTACCTAGGCATGCAGACTGCTTTTACAAACATTTGTGAAGGAACGGGTCACTCTCAGGAGCTCAGTGAATTCAAGCGTGGTACCGTAATAAGATGCTACCTGTGCAATAAGTCCATTCATGAAATTTCCTTGCTACTAAATATTCCACAGTCATCTGTTAGTGGTATTATAACAAAGTGAGTTTCATGGAATCGGTTTCCATGGCTGAGCAGCTGCATCCAAGCCTTACATTGCCAAGTGCAATGTTTGGTGGAGGGGGGGGATTATGGTGTGGGGTTGTTTTTCAGGGGTTGGGCTTGACCCCTCTTAATGCTTCAGCATATGAAGTCATTTTGGACAATTTCATGCTCCCAACTTTGTGGAAACAGTTTGGGGATGACCCTTTCCTGCTCCAACTTGAGTGCGCACCAGTGCACAAAGCAAGGTCTATAAAGACAGGGATGAACGAGTTTGGTGTGGAGGAACTTGACTGGCTTGCACAGAGCCCTGACCTCAACCCAATAAAACACATTTGGGAAGAGCTGAAGCTGTTATAGCTGCAAAGGGTGGGCCAACTCCATATTAAAGCCTATGTATTAATAATGGGATGTCATAGACAGGCATACCAATACTTTTGGCAATAAAGTGTAGCTCAGCCAGTGATGCTTGAAGAGTGACTGGTCTGTGTTAGACACTCTTTAGGTTAGATTTGCTTGTAAATTGCCCAAACAGTAGGTTATTCTCAGCTGTTTCACTCATAAAATAGTACTAGTTACCTTGTGCAGTAGAATGTAGGTATTCAGTCTTTTTTTAATTCCCTTCCTGTCCTTCCAGCAGGGCCAGCAGTAAGTAGTCCACGGCTCTCATACTCCTCGCTGACCTCACAAGGCTTGGTCAATGGGCAGAAACCGGCCTCGGTGGCTGGTCAGAGCCTGGATGGCAGACCTCCTTCCCCACTCACGAGTCCCCTGTTGAATGATGTGGGCTGCGTGCGCACCGATGAGGAGGACGAGGCCCGGAGGAAGGTTTGTGTGCAGCCAGAATTCCAGATCAGCTTAGTGCTTTAAGGCTTGTGGTCTTCAGCCTGCATGACTGTCTTGTCCCACCTGACCTCCATGACCATCTAAACACATTTCATCACACATACCTTGATCTCACTACATCCGAGTCTGCAGTCTTTACTAATCTCCACCTTTCTGCAGAGATTCCCCACTGACAAGGCCTACTTCATTGCCAAGGAGCTGCTAATGACTGAGAGGACATTTTTGAAGGACTTGGAGGTTATCACTGTGGTAAGATTTGCTGGGGGTGGATTATGTTGTCCCCTCAGAGCCAGATGAAAATGACATTTCCGTCTTATAGTGCTGTATGGGTGTGCGCAGTACAAACTACTTTGTTAGTGAGTATTATTATATTTTTTATTATATATTTTACAGAGAGCTGCTTTATGACATGTTGTTACTTCTAACTTTTCTAGGACATTCCTTCTCCAGAACAGATGAGGATTGTTCTTACCCCCTTACCACCCCTCCCCCCCCCCGTGTTGTTCGTTCAATCGGTCAGGTGCTCCCAGAATACTCGGCTAACCTGAATTTCCTGTTTGAACAAGTGTGTGAAATCTTTGGGAGTACTGCCAACAACTTGCAAAGAAAACAAGGGAAATGGGTGGTTTTAGTGCTGAACGTGTTATAATCCACCCCCCCACCCCACTCCACCCCACCCTAGACACCCACACTCTCCAACCAGCTCCAGTGCCCAGGATAAAGACGCTCCCACCATTAGCCCACAGACGTCCTTAGAACAGACAGAGCAGACTTCTGGTGCTATCATAAGGCAGTGGGCAGAGCTTCAGAGTATGGGTGCCCATTCCTGAGAAGCTCCTGCATCTCCTTGCCCGTCCTCTCAGTCTTTTCAGAACCTCATTGGGAAGGAGGATGTTGTGCCGGACATTGTGAGGGACAGCATCTCATCCAATTTTGCACCTGTCCACAAGTTCCACACAGGCTTTCTGAAGGAGGTGGAGCAGAGGCTGGCTCTGTGGTAAGAACGGAGGATGGGGGCTGAGGAGGGGGGGGTGTTCTTGAGCTATTACATTGGTCACACTAATGCACATTGGAACATACCGTCTGGAGGATGGATTGTACATTGAGAGACTGTGTATCTCTGGAATGACTGTAGCTATGATGAATGTGCTTTACGCCCTTCTCTTGACTATGAGACCAGCTCGGCTAGGCCTGGGCTCAGCCCACTCATCCAGTCACTAGGACTGCTTTGGTTTTTCGGTGCATCGCAGCATCCTGGTGAATGGATCACCCGTGCGGCAGCCGTTTCCATGGCAACAGCCGAACAGCTAGGATGGCCTCGTTGCATACCTCCTCCCAGACTCCCCTCCCCTGGCTTTCACTCCTCTTTGCCCGCTCGTGTACTTCCTCCCTGTGATGGCTCGAAATCTCAAGAGTGTGACGGAGAACGCCATGATATCCACCGCTGAGACATGGAATATCGACGGACATGGCTTGCAACTGGCTATGACGTCTAGCTTGCCAGTAATGCTATTTCCCAGCATGCACTTAATAATCGGCTTTAAAATGTGAATTAGTATGGAGGGAAATGAGTACATATTGGTTATGCGGTTTGTGTGGCACTAAGCAGTTTCATGTAATGAAAAGCAACGCAGATATTATGGAGCGCGGCCTGTAGAATTAATTGCTTTCAAACCTGGCCCTTGTGCTCTCTCTCACTCTCCATTCAATGTCTGCTTGAAAATTCAGATGGGTTCATGTTGGGATTAGTAATGAGTCGTTTCAGGGAAATTAAAAAGCTGGTATGAAGATTGATGCCTGTATAAGTGCCGTAGGAAGAAAGGACGCTTACAGTGACATCTGCTGGCCTAGTTGCAAAAATGCACTCCTTAAAATATTCTGTATATGCCATTAATGGATGCCAAAACCATGTTTCAAGAGCAAAGCTGTATTGTTTCAAATTCTTAACTAGGGCCAAAACCATTTACTTGGTAGAAGGAGGAGGTGGTGAAATGGTTGTAGTCTCTAACTGGAGTGTGCTTGGCCACCACAGGGAAGGCCGCTCCAATGCCCACATCAAAGGTGATTACCAGCGCATCGGTGATGTCCTGCTGAAGAATATCCAGGGCATGAAGGTGAGGATCAGGCACAGCATTAATATTAAATGTAACCTGAAATTAAGCCTTCCTGGTAATGTCTGTCCAGGTCACTTGCTGGAAGGGCCTGCTTATGCCTCAGAGGTAGCTGGGGTGGGATGAACGAGGTCATTGGTGACCCATTGAGAACTAAAGGAGCTCGGCCTGCCGTATGCGGACTCTCAGAAAATGAATGGAGCTCGGCCTGCTGCATGTGGACCCTCCATAAAATAAAGGAGCTCGGTCTGCCGTATGTGGATCCTCTATTAACTAAAGGAGCTCAGCCTGCCGTTTGCGGACCCTCCGTAAACGAAAGGAGCTTGGCCTGCCGTATGCAGACCCTACGTAAATGAATGGCGCTCGGCCTGCCATATGCGGACCCTCCGTAAACTAAAGGAGCTCGGCCTGCCATATGCGGACCCTCCATAAGCTAAAGGACCTTATGGAGCTCAGCCTGCCATATGCGGACCTTCCGTAAATGAATGGAGCTTGGCCTGCCGTATGTAGACACTCCGTAAACTAAAGGAGCTTGGCCTGCCATATGCGGACCTTCCATAAATGAATGGAGCTCGGCCAGCCGTATGCAGACCCTCCGTAAACTAAAGGAGCTCGGCCTGCCGTGTGTGGACCCTTCGTAAATGAATGGAGCTCAGCCTGCCGTATGCGGACCCTCCGTAAATGAATGGAGCTCGACCTGCCATATGCGGACCCTCCATAAGCTAAAGGAGCTTGGTCTGCCGTATGCGTACCCTCCGTAGATGGAAGGAGCTCGGCCTGCCATATGCAGACCCTCCGTAAACGAAAGGAGCTCGGCCTGCCGTATGCAGACCCTCCGTAAATGGAAGGAGCTCGGCCTGCCATATGCAGACCCTCCGTAAACTAAAGGAGCTCGGCCTGACGTGCTCCTAGCTTGTGGGGTTAGGCTGTGCGATGCACCATGAGTAGCCCCATTGTGCAGGGTGTGCCTTGAAATCTCCTACTTTTTCCCCCCTGGGGCTTCATTGAGCCCAGGTTCTGCATGTTTGACACTCGCCAGGTGTTCTGTGCTTTGCCTCTGAGACCAGCCAAGGAAGGTTGCTGTTACTTATCGGTCACCATCTGCATTCTCCGTGACCCTGCCGCTCATGAAGAGCAGGTCAGAAAAAATTATGTTTTTATACAGTGGATCCCCACTGCTGCGCTTAGCAAAGGGTTAAAATCGGACTCTGTAACGGCAGCATCACAGAGAGAGATGAATGCAGTGTAGCTGGGTTACTCTGGTTACTCTGATGCTTGCCTCGCAGCAGTGCGGCTGGGTTACTCTGGTTACTCTGAGGCTTGCCCCCCAGCAGTGCGGCTGGGTTACTCTGAGGCTTGCCTCTCAGCAGTGCGGCTGGGTTACTCTGGTTACTCTGAGGCTTGCCCCCCAGTAGTGCG
>JAODKN010000001.1:39114575-39132108 GCA_026774425.1 Petrocephalus zakoni
GGCTGGGTTACTCTGGTTACTCTGAGGCTTGCCCCTCAGCAGTGCGGCTGGGTTACTCTGGTTACTCTGAGGCTTGCCCCTCAACAGTGCGACTGGGTTACTCTGGTTACTCTGAGGCTTGCCTCTCAGCAGTGCGGCTGGGTTACTCTGGTTACTCTGAGGCTTGCCCCTCAGCAGTGCGGCTGGGTTACTCTGGTTACTCTGAGGCTTGCCCCTAAGCAATGCGGCTGGGTTACTCTGGTTACTCTGAGGCTTGCCCCTCAGCAGTGTGTAGTTCAGTAGTTTGGGGACCTGTGCCCCTGTGAAATATAGTCTTGCAGGTGACAGATTTAATGTGTTGCTGTTGGACCTTTGAGGAGGGCCCATAAGGATAAACGCTCCAGTGACAGTAACGGTGTTCTGGCCAAGCCTGGATTAGGCCTGTGTATCTGGGAGACATTGATCGTGCAGCTACAGTTGCCAAGTGCTTCTGAGGTCTGACTGATGTCCCGAGGACTATTGCACTGGTGCGTGTCCTGCAGCAGATGACGGGTCACCTGCAGAAGCATGCGGAGATGCTGTTGGAGGTGGAGCGGGCGTGTGGGAGCTCGCGCCGCCTGGAAGCCCTCTGCCGCGACCTGGAGCTGCAGAAAGTCTGCTACCTGCCCCTCAACGTCTTCCTGCTGAGGCCACTCCACCGCCTCATGCACTACAAGCAGATACTACAGCGCCTCTGCAAACACTACCCCCCCACCCACGTGGACTTCAGGGACTCCAGAGGTACAGTGGGGGCTCTCATCGAAGGGTCTTAACTGGCCCATGTGAGCAGCCTGCCAGGCCACTGCAGCCCTGTGTGACTCCTGGTATATACTGTGAACCCCCAAATTTCCCAGCTGCCCTTGCAGACATCTCTGAACTGGTGGCCCAGCTCCATGGTACCATGATCAAGATGGAGAACTACCAGAAGCTGCTGGAACTCAAGAAGGACCTGATTGGAGTGGACAACCTGACAGCTTTGGGACGGGTGAGAGCGGGGATGAAATTTTTGATCATGCGCCATAACAGAGCGCCCCCCTGCTGGGCCTGTCCAGGAAGCACTCTTTGTCAAAAGTGAAACATCTGTCCACAGGAGTTCATCAGGTTAGGCTGCCTCAGCAAGCTGTCTGGGAAGGGTCTCCAGCAGCGCATGTTCTTCCTGGTACGTTCTGCCGCATGCTCTGTCAGGCTGCGCTAACTGCATCTGTGCATTATCCCTGTCAGCCCTGACACATTCGTCACTTATACCGCCTTCAATGGAGAAGGGGTAAACCATTCATTTATGTGCCTATTCCCCCCCCCCCCCCATTTGTCTTAAGTTCAATGATGTCATCTTGTACACGAGTCGCGGGATGACGCCCACTAATCAGTTCAAAGTGCACGGCCAGCTGCCTCTCTACGGCATGACAGTGAGTATCCCGCCCCCTGCTGGCAATGGGTGCTCAGCCCAGGCAAGGTGACGTCAAGGCGACAAGTGGAGCCTTTGTTCTTTGGTTACAGGCAGTGTTGCTGTCGCTGTCAGTTGCTTCCTTTATTTCAGTCGGTGGTGATGTCATACGGAACTACGTTGCCCACAGATTCGGCCTGGCAGCATTGCAGAGGCTCCTCGAAGTTTCGCTGAAACGTGTGCTTGAGTTGAGCATACACACTGAGGCACTGTTTAGCCGTGTGTCTATACAAAGCACAAAGGCCCCTTTTGCTCTCTTTTTCAGGGGAGAAAAGATTCTTGTATTCACTTCTTGTATGTACTGTAAAATTAGTCAGTGGGAAGCCTTCACTGCTATCGTTACACACACCACAGCTGCTTTACAAACTTCTGTTTTGAAGAAGTGAGGCTGAATCCCATCTCCCGCTGTTCCCAGATCAGAGAGAGCGAGGACGAGTGGGGGGTTCCACATTGCTTCACGCTGTCCAGTCAGCGCCAGTCTGTGGTTGTGGCTGCCAGGTAGGATTAGGACACCATCCCAGCGCTATGGAGGAAGGCTGTTGGCATGGTGACAACACATGGCCATACAGTCACACACAGTAATAAAAACAAGGGTATCAAATATCAACTAGCCGAGGCATTAAACATGGCCCAGTACAGGCAACCAGTCACTGTAGCTCACACTAGTACAGTCAGTCAGTCACTCTAGCTCACATCGGTACAGTCAGCCAGACACTGTAGCTCACACCGGTACAGTCAGCCAGACACTGTAGCTCTCGCTGGTACAGTCAGCCACTCACTGTAGCTTACACCGGTACAGTCAGCTAGTCACTGTAGCTCAGACAGTGCAGTCAGCCAGTCACTGTAGGTCACGCTGGTACAGTCAGCCACTCACTGTAGCTCACACTAGTATAGTCAGTCAGTCACTCTAGCTCACACCAGTACAGTCAGCCAGATACTGTAGCTCACACCGGTACAGTCAACCAGTCACTATAGCTCACACGCTACAGTCAGCCAGTCACTGTAGCTCACACTAGTACAGTCAGGCAGTCACTGTAGCTCACACGGTACAGTCAGTCAGTCACTGTAGCTCACCTTAGTGGTTGAATTAACTGACCTCTGAGACTAGCATTTGTGTCCATCTTCTTCTCTAGCTCTTTATTAGAGATGGAGAGGTGGATGGAGGACATCAAGATGGCCATCGACTTGGTCAGGAAGTCCAACGGACCTTCTTCAGAGCTTCTGGCTAGTAGCCGACCTGAGAGCAGTAAGTGAGAAGCTTCGGACTGACAGCATGTGTATCTATGAAAATCCTCACCAAGATTGACAGCTCTGTGAATTGTTTCCCAGTCTTATCATGGGCCTGGTTTTATCTCCACTTGCTCAAACCGTATAGCAGAGAATGAATCCAGGTCTTTCACATTCCAGAACCAGACCCATTGCGCTGAAGCATGTAAGCAAGGCAAAGCTGCATGGTGTGCCTCCTACTCGCTAATGCCTCCCTTCCTGAACCCTCCAGAATGTCCCGAAGAGTCTGCTTTGGACCAGGAGTCAGAGGATGACCTGAGCGCCTCACGTACTTCTCTGGAGAGACAGGCACCCCACCGGGGGAACACCACAGTTGTGTGCTGGCACAGGAACACCAGTGTGTCTATGGTGGACTTTAGCATGGCCGTAGAGGTACCTACCTCTGCCCAGCCCTGGGGACCCCTCTCTCTCACTTCCATCTCTCTTGTGTCTATGTGTATCTCTGTAACACATCTTCTTACAGTGAAGCAGGTCATCCGGCTCCGGACACTTTCCTCCTGCAGGAGCTCTGCTCTTCTCAATGCGTTCCTATCCACTGGCCCCATTATTTGACCCCTGCTGGCTTTATACCCCCACCTTTCCCCAGGACAGACTTGTCCTTCCATGCTCTCTTTCCCATCTCCTGCATGCTTGTCTTCTCACTTCTTCCAGGACATCTGCTCACCCTTAATGGGTGTTTAAATGTGAAGGCGGGACGTGGCATCGGAGGGTGGGGACTGAAAAACATGAACACCTCCCTTGGGGAGATTTTGGTGGTTGAAAGAGGAGGTGAAAAGAGATATCACAGTAATTTTATATTACACTGCATACAGAATTATTAGGCAGGGGTCTTTTACCTGTATCTTCTTTTGAGACCAATATTTTCATTCCAGATGAATCTCCTATTAAACAAAGAACTGTTAAAAATAGAGCATGCTCAGCATCCCATCTGCATAGTTTCTCTTTGGAGTAAGGAAGAAATCCAGTGCAGAATTGTTAAGCAAATTGTTATTACCATTATGACGGACCAAAAAAGACCTTAAAGAGACTGAACAGAAATGAAATAGCAGTGTTTTGTGGTCAATGGCCAAAGAGGACAGAAGGAGCATGTTGAGAGATAAGAACATAACTGCCAAAGATTTGCATCACATTAAATAGGAGACTTCCAGAAACTCTTTCGTTTCCAGTACCACCATTTTTCAAAATCACAATGTGAATGGAATCTTAGGTAGGGTCACCAAGGCTCAAACTCAACCACCACTCAATAAAGCACACAAGCTAGGAATGGGCAAGGACACATTTACACCATATGCTGATGGTGGTTGAGTGATGGTGAAGAGAGAAAAATCCACTTCATTTCTGATCAGCTGTTTCTCAAATTTTTGTTTATAACAGACTGTTTTCTCTAAAAAAAAAAATTACTTTGAGCAAAAAAGCCAACTTCTGAATCCACTTATCACTCAGCCAGAATATTGCAGAAAATTATCACCAGGCTTATTACTTGCCTAACAATTCTGCATGCATTGAAAGGAAAAAGGGTCTGAAGGGTGGCTGTTCGCTTTGTTGTATCTGTTTCTGTGTGTGTGTGTGTGTCTGTGTCTATGTGTGTGTACCTGTATACTTGTGTGTGTGTGTGTGTGTGTGTGTGTGTGTGTGCGAGAGAGAGAGAGAGTTTGTTCACCCTGTGGTTCCATGCTCCCCCTGCAGCTGCTGACCTGGATCTTGTTCTCAAACAGCCTGCTGTCATTGTTTGTGTCACCTGCTCAGTCTGTTTCTCTCTTTCTCCCCCTCCCCTTCTGTCCGTCGGTCCGCTCGTGGTAGAGGACCCCACTTCTATCTGCACCTCAGTGGTGCCCTTATTTGGACCCAGCAGTGGTCAGGGTCCAGTGGCTCTCTCTCTTGTCTGCTGGTACAGAGTCAAAAGCATCTCCTTTAGTGATACCTGCAGGAGCTTAGAGGTAAAAGCTCCCAAAGAGGGGATGGCTCTTCTGCATGAGACCATGCCTCCACCCTCGCACTGACAATAGGGTGAAGGGAAAGTGGAAAAAGGGAACCTTTAATAATTTAATACTGCATATCTAAAGATAGTGGGTGGAGCCATTATATGTCTCCAGTTTAGTTCCAAAAAATTCTCTCTTAGGTAATTCCTTCTTCATAATCTAACCTGGATTTGATCCAGGCTGTTTGCTATACAACAGAATAGACGGCGGTGAATGATAATTGATATTGACATCAGAACAGTTAGTCCTAGTCTGACCGTCACATGTCCCTCCTTCTGTCAGTGCCATGCTTGTCTCATCTGTGTCCTTCTCCTTTTAATGTGAGGTGACACACCCTTTACTGATCATGTTTTGTGTAAAGAAATTTCATATACCGAACACGCAGCATTGACCTCTGTCAATAATAGTTACATCTTTCTGCCGACCAGAACCAGCTGTCGGGGAATTTGTTGAGGAAGTTCAAAAACAGCAATGGCTGGCAGAAGCTTTGGGTGGTCTTCACTAACTTCAGCCTTTTCTTCTACAAGACATACCAGGTAAAGTACTTTGTTGCTCTGACCTCTTCTGTTTAGGCCTGGAGTGAAAAACCTGCACAGGAGGAATTCCTGAGGGTAATGTTTGGTTTTCGCGACCTCAGTGTGGACACACCCAGCTTGCAGCTCATCTTCTTAGTTTCCGTTTTCTGTGTGCTGTGACAACACAGACGTGTTATTGCAAGACTATATCAAGTTATAACTGTAAGTTAGCGATAAATGAAAGGTGACGTTCAACAGTCACCTTCACGGCACAGACAGCATGATGCCAGGAGGAATCACTCAGCACTGTTACCATTCTTACCCGTCTCTGTGAGCCTTGACATAATGAAAAAACATGAAATAATTTGTCTTCAGATGAGTTAATTAGAAGCTCAGAGGCTTTCATTTTGCTGAATTATGTAAGAACCACTGGGAATTCAGTAATTATTTACTAATGAGAATAGTCTCTTATGCTGAGTAATTAAAAGTTAACTTGACAGTTATTAGCAAGCCCTCTTAAAGCTGAGTTCCCCAATTTCGGTCCTGGAGGGCTATAGTCCAATGCAATTTGCAGATTTCCCTGCTCAAAGACATCCCAGTCAGCTAATTACCAGCTTTAGTAGGTGTGTCTGAATAGGGAAAACTGCAAACTGTATTGCAGACCAGCTCTCCTGGACCGGAATTGGGGAACCCAGTCTTAAAGGCACGTTTTACTGCCAAGCTGGTGTTTAGGGTTCTTCACATTTTTGTTGGAACGTGCTCTACCCAGGATGACTACCCACTGGCCAGCTTGCCTCTGCTGGGCTACTCCATCACCATCCCCATGGAGTCGGAGAACATCCACAAGGACTACGTCTTCAAGCTTCACTTCAAATCCCACGTCTACTATTTCAGATCCGAGAGCGAGTATGCATATGAGAGGTAACATGAATCTCCCATCCAGAACAATTGTTAGCCATTTTACACATTTGTAATCAGGCTGATTTTCGCTAATTGCAATGCCTATCCAGGGGTATGAACCGGGAGCCTAAAAATACACATTTTCTTAGAAATTGCTTTACAAAATAATTCGAAACAACACAATAAGACACTCTTGGCACCACAAATAGTAACCTATCTTTACATAGTCGTCAGTGAATGGTTTTATGTTTTAAATGGAGGTACATGAATTTTTGTTAGAGAGAGAGAGAAAGAGAACAATATACAGTAAAGTGATCAATGCAAATGACCATCATGAATACAAACTTTAACTGGTATAAACAAATACTAGTTAAATGGATGACTCCATAAAGCATCTTTTATTTGATCAATGAAATGTGAAGTGCAGTCAGTAGAACTGGGTCTATTCCTTCTATGGTAGTCTCAATGGTTGAAAAGTGAACATATGGTCATGGGAAAGTGGCATTATGTTCCTAAGCACCGGACTACTGCCCAGGACTAGCAGTTAGCCGCATTACCTGCTTAGCTTCAGTGGTCTGGGGGTGGTCCTCAGCTTCCATCTCTTCCTTTCTCCTGCATATCTGCTGGCCTGGATGGCTGCCTGCTCACTTGTGCCTCGCAGGTGGATGGAGGTCATCCGCAGCGCCACCAACCCGCCCAGCCGCACCCGCAGTCAGAACCGCAAGGAACCCCAGCCCTACTGACCCAGGGAGAATAGAGCCATCCCAGCCACCCCATCCAAGCCCCAGCTTTCCTCAACCCCCGTATCCCAGCTGTGCAGCCTCACTGCGTCCTGTCTCTCCCAATTGGGAGCCACCTCCAACTCTGACACATCCGCCTCCGTGCACAATATCTGTGCTTTTAAATGCTTTAAAAGGTCACATGACTACTGGTTTTGATGACATCACAGACTTTTTACTGCACTTTTACAGAACTCCAGACCATCTCTTTTCTAGCTAATCATTTTATACGATTTTTTAAACGGGTCTGTGGACCACTGTTTCACACTCTGATTTTTACATGTCACCCAGTTGTGTTTTTTAAGACACAAATGTTTCAGCCTGGTTTTAGGGAGAAGGTTTATCCTTTTTTCCCCGACAATATTTTGGGAGGAAGGGGGATTTTGAATTCAACTGGTACGTTGCCAAAACTAGTCTTACCAATGTATCGGAGTCTTTATAACGCCATTTTTATATGTCGATCATTCATCATTTGTAAAATAAATAAATAGAAATATATAAAATCAACATACTTTAAACATATATGGTAGGAACCTAAACATTTATCCAAGATATCCCTGGATGTTATATAAGAGTTTATAGATAAAGCTGGCCCTCCACACCAGTGGGCCTTTCTCAGTTACTCTTTGCTATGGCTAAGAGCAGCTCATCATAAAGGTTTATCCCATTGCGGGTGCCGGCACGGCCATGCAGATTCTAAGGGACACTGCTGATTCTCTGGCCCATGCTTCATTCTCAGTTGAAATATATTTTACAACCAGCTGTTAATTTGAATTTGGTAAAAAAAAATAATTACCGGAAGCTGTAATGGTGTTGTGTAAGACATGATGAAACAACCTTGGGTGAATCTCAATATCAAGAATGCAAAGACCGTACATGTGGTCTTGGCAAGATCGATCTTGCTAAATTGCCCTCCAAGAATGAACTTGGGGTGCAGTGAATCATGGGATTGGTCTCGTTTGGACAGGATGCAGCTGATGTATCCTTGATCTTTGGGGAGGAGCAAGAACAACATCTGGGGATATTTACCGCCCTATGTACTTGTGTTCTTAGTATTAGAACTGGTCTTCAGCAATGGAAGATGGCCTAAAACTGGTACACAGGAACACAAGTACGGTCAAGTACGCATATGGAGATTCACTCCTGGTTCCAAAAATCTCTCAGAACCCCACTCTCACCACCCACAAAGCTCAGACTGCCTGTCCTTTGGAAAGGCATCCCACAACTGGTTTAAACGGACAATGGGAATGATGTGATATCAGTCTTCACGGGGTGCTGAGGAGCAGGAGATGGCTCTGTGACAGCAAAAGCAATAAAACCACACGTCAAGGCATGATGTGTTGCTGTCTTCTTTGAGAAGTACGACGCAGGCGAGGTGGTGATTCTGTCACGTGACATGCCACTATTGGGGTTTCACAAAAGACATTGCCAGCAGATGGCAGCATTTCCTTAAATTGCTTAGTCATATTTGCTAGTTAATATCTCCATTCATGTGAAGTCCGAAGGGAATGTAGAAATGTTCATATAAAATGACCAATTATGCATGTAAAGTAATATCCATCTAAAGTATAGCACGGTACAGTTGTGATTCTTTTACTCCTAAGGTGAGGCTGATTATATTTGTGACAAAGGGCAATAACGGCGTGGGAAAATATTTCATGCGCTCTCAAACTCTTCTAAAATTGCCACCGTAGTTGTCCAGCTGCCGGCTTACAGAGCTCCGTGCCAGGGCTCACACTGGCCACAGGTACACGCAGCATTCCCAGGCCCGTGCATGTGACTGCTTGCGCGATGGGCGTCTTTCTGACGGCGAATGGGGAGTTTCTCTGCCGCCCCGCCGAAGAGGGAGGCGCTCTGAGCTCCGCGCAGCGGCCCGGGCGCCGCATGGATACCCGGGAGCGCCGGTGACGGCGCAGGGGAGCTTGCTGGCGTGAAACGCCGCAGTGGACCGATCTGTACTCATTCTGCGGTATTTATTTATTTTATTAGTATTATTTTAATGCGGAAAAGGGAGAGAGGGGGCTCGTTTTACAGAAGTGATCGGACCTACGGGTCGCGTTCTTAGCTGGGAATGAGGAGCCGGCTCGCGGTTTACGCTGGAAACTGCGTTTCTTTGGAAGTTTTATCATTCGCCGAGTGAGTTGATGAACGGTCCGGCTTGGAAATGTCGCATGCAACTCAGCCGGAGACGAGGAAGTTTACCCGGGGTCTCAGCAAGCCGGGGACAGCAGCCGAGCTGAGGCAGAGCGTCTCGGAGGTCGTCAGGACCTCCGTGCTCGTAGTAAGTATGACTATTGCATTTCAGCGATGGTTTAATGCTGCAGTTTGCAGCCCCCTTTAATGTGCCAACAGGATTACCCCGTAATGCCTTACATGTGTGTACACATATATCCGCTGGAAGATGCACAGAAGTAAATGATTTCAGTTCATATACAAATGATGTAGCCTGTGACTGGGTTACATGGTATCACCTTTCCGTTTGAGGTGTTGTTACTGTAGTAACCGGTCAGAAGTGATAAAGAAAGTGAACGCTCGCTCTTTGCTACATATGGCTGCGTACTTGTTAATTTACCTAGTTAGACTGATACGACTCATTTGCGGCTCGCAATCTGAGATGTTAATAGGACTTTTACAAAGTACACCTTTGATGAAAGGTCATACTTTTCTAGCTTATACACCATGGCTTAATTCCGATGCCTGTTTGCATATTGCGCGATTTTTAAATGGACTGAAACCCTAAATGGCATTTCGTGTGCGCATTTATATTTGTTATATCGGGCGCTTGCTATTATCGGACAGTTTTGGAGGTTTGAACCCTGAAGGTATTAACCTATAAGACCTAAGTGATAAATGAAAGCTGTCTTTGCCGGTGCGTTATACGGCCTACTGCAGCAGGGAGCTGCCGCTCAAACCTTCCAGACATCCTGGGATTCCCAGGATCAGGTCCGATTCGTGCATCCGTAGCGGCTTTGCTGTGAGTTTGCGGCTCTGCTGTGAGCTTGTCCGTCCTCATCGCTCATACTGACTCTTGTGCTACCCCGCATGTAGCCGGAGCCAAGCATGTGATGAGATACGTCAGATTCGAAACCCAGATTATATGCCACGAAAGATGCATCACTGCGCATAAGAAATTACCGGCTTTCAGCTCGGTGCTGGCGTTATCACTATCCTCCCAACCTGACTTCATTTAAAATTGACTCATCAAAAAATGTGAACTTAACAGGTTTTAGCAATGCCGGACTGAGATGGTGACTTGAGTCCTTTGCATACCGTCTCCCCTCACCTTGATGTATATTATATATGTATGTATATCTATCTGTGAATTAAAAGTTGAGCAAGGGAAATGTTTGTGTTATGTTGGTTATATTATGGTGTCTTTTAGCAAGTTGTCATTGGTGTTGGAGATCTGGGTCATTCCATTGTTGGCTTCACCATGTCATTGTGTGATCGTCAGGGTGTCAGTCATCATGGTCACAGATGTGTCCATTTTTTATGGATATAGTAAAAATAAAGCACTAATCAGACAGCAGCAGATGCCATAGCTCATGCTGAAAATGAAATCCTCAGACTAACTTGGAGCATTGGGCCTCTGACCACTGCATGGTTTCTGTGTCTACTGGTAGGTACTGCAGTCCAGATGTTCTCTTGGGAACTGGAGGGTACACATGTACTAGTGGGTGTAAATTTATCATTAGCAATTTTTCAACAGCTCAAGAGCCAAACAAAAATTAGGGAGAGATGGGGTGCTCATTATTGTTTGCCGGTGTCCAGGGGCGACGTTCCTATAAGGGTTGCTAAGAAACCGAAATGGACACCATCCAGGAAGTGGCATCCAAGGTTTGAGACCCTAGAGGGATGGCCACTCCTGTCTATAATTTATTCATGTCCATGTGGAGTTGCCAAGCCCTGTGGAAAGGTGGAGGTGAGGGATTCGAGGGACAGTGTAGTGTGAGGACGAAGCTGACTCAAATATTGGCATTGAAGTAACAGAGTTAGAGGGTAGGTTTCTGTTAGCCCAGCTATTTACCAGGGATAGTCTGGTTAAACTGGAGGTTTTACTGAAAAATGGTGGTAGCATAGGGGTTAGCAGCATATCCCTCTGACATGGTCAGTACACATCTCAGGAAGTTTTCCGTCTCTATAGCTCTGATTTACTTATTTTGCTGTATGAATGAGAAAGAAATATATGGTACTTTGCTGGAGGGATCAAGTATCAAGGCCTGTTTGAGAGTCTTGTCTCTATGCTAATAGCTTCCAGCAGATAAGCTTCAACATGTTTGTACTCAGGGGTGCATAAGGATTTATAAGAGAAACTATTGAATGAAAACAATATCCCAGAGAAGAGTTTTTTTTTCCCAGATCCCACAGTGGGAAAAGAATGTGAGTATAACAAGGACTTTGGTGCGGCATGTAATTTATTCCTACATGAGACATGTAAATTTCTACCAGCAAAAAACAAGGGTTTCATTGAGCAACATAAAGGAGACTTGTAGTGGATACCATGGTTTTTTAGAGTATTAAGTTATAAAAACACTGATGTATTTAAATACCTTGCGAGTCAAAAATATGGCACCATCAACACTTTAATGAGGAGTGCCTTTGGTATCTGTGGTATCGAGGGAAAAGGGTACAGGCATTTCTCTCACCGGCATTTCTGGTTCCCTTGATCGGCCCAACAGCTTGGGTAGACCCACATGTTTTTGGCTCAGTGTGGCATGCTGACTGGAAAGCTATGGGACACTGGTGCCAGAAGCCAGGCAGACCCAGGTCAGAAAACGTTTCCCCATCTGGAGCCTTTGTTTGGTTTAGCTCCACCCTTAGCTTAACTCAGCTTAGCTTTTTCTTGGTTATTGTGAGGCAGAGCTCTTGTAGATAATGATGTGGAGTTTAAGTGGGAGCTCATTAACCATACATGAGTTTACTATGATGGTGAACTGTCGCTGCCCTGAGAGGTCTTCAGAAGGTCAGCTCCCTTCTGTTGTGACAGAAGTTTCATCTTTTTTTAGTGCCATTAGGGTTCGGACTGAAACATCACTTGGAGGACCATTGTGTAGTCCCTAAGTTTGCTTCAGGAGGGAGACTCTGTGGTCAGTGGTTTGTGCTACTGATTATCTCACCTAGTTACCTCTGAAAGGTCTAAACTGCTGTACTCTGTCTCTCAGTAACCCCAACCGAGATGCCAGTCTCAATTACTGGAGAAGCTTTATGGTTTATTTTCTGCCCAACACATCCGCCCAGGTTTATTATTGTTTTTTCTTCCTTTCTCTGACGTACTTGCCTGCACCCACTATTTTTTTCAGTGTCCTGTTGACCTCCCCTTACCCTCCCAGGCCCATTACTCCCAAACAGGAAGCTGGTAAAACCCAAATGATCCTATCACACTCATCCTCATGCTGACTTTTGAGTGGAATTAACTGGAGGCCACCTTCTGGTAGCCTGCTGCCCACTATGTTGTGGTTAGTCATAATTTCTGCTACCCTGATTGTGCGTGAGGCCCGTTAGCTCTTTAGCGTCGCCGGCTTGTGGGCCTGTTATCCTTTTGCATAGCCGGCTTGTGTACCTGTTAGCTCTTTAGCGTTGCTGGCTTGTGGGCCTGTTAGCCCTTTAGCGTAGCCGGCTTGTGGGCCTGTTAGCTAGTTAGCTCTTTAGCATCGTCGGCTTGTGGGCCTGTTAGCCCATTAGCCATTTAGCGTTGCCGGCTTGTGGGCCTGTTAGCTCTTTAGCGTCGCCGGCTTGTGGGCCTGTTAGCTCTTTAGCGTCGCCGGCTTGTGGGCCTGTTAGCCTGTTAGCCCTTTAGCATCGCCAGCTTGTCACGGGGTCCCCTTAAGCCATGCTTCTGCTTCTCCCTCCCATTGTTGTAAAAGGACTTTATTTCTGAGGAGCAGGTTTTGTTTCTGTGAGCGGGGCCATCTGGTGGCGTGCCCCGATGGGCAGGCCAGGGCTTCTGGGAGCGGGCACTGGGCACTGCGTCTTTGTTTATTGTTCCCAGCATGCTGTCGCCCCTTCCCTTGCAGCTGTGATCCTCCTCTGTTCCTCTGCGTTCAGACGCTTCCCACTGTGAATACCACCAGCCCTGTAAATGGCCCCTCCGTAAGCCTGCAGTCTGCCGTGAGGTTTATGGCCCCAGTCCACCCTGAAACAAGCAGCAGGGGGTGTAACTTTTTTCTTCTTTTTTTTTTTTGCGCCCCACAGCAAATTAGAGACAGCTGCTTTCTGCTAATACCTGCAGCAAAGTTTAGCTTGAACAAAAAGCTTTGCCCAGGATTTTTGTCCCCTAAATACATGTGGTTTCAAGTTGTTTGTCCCTCTGATGACGGGCAAGAGAACGTCTTCATAATGAGTGATGTCTGCACAAGGTTTGCAGTGTGGGGCGGATGGAGGGTGTTTTAGATAACGGTTACGACTCGCTGTGTATCTCACCTAGTGTGTATCGCCGTGTATCCTCTGCGTTATGCAAACTATGGGCTCTCTCACCCGGGGCCGGCTCTCCTTATGGTTTTTGCACATCTAATCAGAACTGGTGCCGCACCCCAAAGGCTGCATACACACAGGCTGTGTCTCTTATATGGCCAGGGGCCAAGAGCCCCCATCCCTGTCTGTGGCCACTTCACACCTCACAGTGCCAAACACCCCCCCCACCCCCAATTCTGACGAATCTTAATTAAGCTCCTGCACATTGCAGCAATTGGAATTTTTTATTTGACTGTTATATTGTTATACTGTATAAGTGGCTGTTATATTGTTTGTGTTTTGTGATCTTAAACCGTACTTTTGGTTCTTCAAAAAAGTGCTGTAAGTACAGTATGTCTTGTGCTGGTTTTCCACTGGCATAAAAACTGATACCGGCGCTGTTTTTTGATTTAAAACTTACATTAGCATGGTTGTGAAGCATTGCTTCCTCTGCAATATGTCTCTTATAAAGCCCTTCAGCTGTCTGATCAACTTCAATTAACACTATGCTTTAGTCAGGGTGCTGGGCTTTTTGTAGGCTGTTCTAGAAGGTTCTGAAATCCTGAAATTCAGCATATGAAAGAGAAAGAATGCCTGGATTACTGACCCAATGTTTATCGCAAATTGCACAGGTGGATTCAGGAATATCGACACTCAGGGCGATTCAGCACACACCTTTACAGGTAAGATATTCCCTTTCAAATTCTCGTTCTCTGGTCTAAGCCTGCATGTACCCAGCACTGGACATTCAGACAAAGTAATTACTAGTAATTAGGAAGCCTCGATGGCTCTTCAGAGTCTCTGAGGTACATAAGAACCTTGTTCCTCAAGGTATAGACATACTAGGCCTGCAACGATTCATCGATTAACTCGAATAACACGATTACAAAAAATCCTTGCTTCGTTTAATCCACACGACTATATACTGCTCAGTGATCACCATGTTTCACATAGAGGATTATTACTGTCGCACAGTGTGCTGATGCTGCATTACGTGTAGCAGAGCAGTAGAAAGAAACAGCGACGAGGCTGTACAGATTGGGCAGCAACAAGGCTGTGCAAATCAGGTAGCAACCAGGTTGTTCAGATCAGGTAGCGACCAGGCTGAACAGATCGGGCAGCGAGAAGGCTGTACAGATCAGGTAGCGACCTGGTTGTTCAGATCTGGTAGCGACCAGGCTGTACAAATCAGGTAGCGACCAGGCTGTACTGATCGGGCAGCGAGAAGGCTGTACAGATTAGGTAGCGACCTGGTTGTTCAGATCAGGTAGCAACAAGGCTGTACAGATCGGGCAGCAACAAGGCTGTGCAAATCGGGTAACGACCAGGCTGTACAGATCAGGTAGCAACCAGGTTGTACAGATCGGGCAGCAACAAGGCTGTACAGATCAGGTAGTGACCAGGCTGTACAGATTGGGCAGTGACAAGGCTGTACAGATCGGATAGCAATAGCAACACTCCCATTCTAAAAAAAAAAAAAGTGGCGGAGAAATTTTCGGCAAACATCTGAGTCATGGAGACGGTGAATAGTTTCAAACATAGACATTCACGGCATAGAATCACAGTCCTTTCCATTGCTCACCAAATACTTTAAGTGGTATGTTGATAAAATAACAGATTGAAAAAACATTTAGCTGTCATTTAATATACTAAATAATTTTGTTTTTATATGTGCGCAGCATTAGCTATTAATGGTTACCATTAATAGTTATGACCTTGGGTAGCTTAGCAGCTATCGAGACTAACGTCTCCATTTCATTTTGTCAATTACTACTGGCGCAGGGTAACATTACATATTAAGTTGTTCTGCTTATCAACGGCTACATAATTACAGATAGCTTCACTGTTACCATGTTAATAAAGCTGATTTAAAATATCAGTTGGCTTGCGTGCATCATACTTGTACCCTCTGCAGTGCCACTACAGAGCAGTCACATGATGTGAGGTCAGGGGAGACATTCCTATATTTATTATCCATTCATCCATCTTCTCTTTCTGCTTGTCTTGTCCGAGAGCCTGTCCCAGAGACTACAGGTGTGGTGCAGGGAATAACAGGGATGGAGGTGACAGCTCATTGCAATACATGCCTGCAGAGCAGGGAATAACAGGGATGGGGGTGCCAGTCCATTGCAAGGTGACAGCCCACCGCAAGGCACGCTCACAGGGCAGGGAATAACAGGGATGGAGGTGACAGCCCATTGCAAGGTGACAGCCCATCACAAGGTGACAGCCCATCGCAAGGCACGCTCGCAGGGCAGGGAAGAACAGGGATGGGGGTGCCAGCCCATCACAAGGCACGCTCACAGGACAGGGAATAACAGGGATGGGGGTGCCAGTCCTTCGCAAGGTGACAGCCCATCGCAAGGCACGCTCACAGGGCAGGGAAGAACAGGGATAGGGGTGCCAGCCCATCGCAAGGCACGCTCACAGGACAGGGAATAACAGGGATGGGGGTGCCAGTCCATCGCAAGGTGACAGCCCATCGCAAGGCACGCTCAAAGGGCAGGGAATAACAGGAATGGGGGTGCCAGCCCATCGCAAGGCACGCTCACAGGGCAGGGAAAAACAGGGATGGGGGTGCCAGCTCATCGCAAGGCACGCTCACAGGACAGGGAATAACAGGGATGGGGGTGACAGCCCATCGCAAGGCATGCTCACAGGGCAGGGAATAACAGGGATGAGGGTGCCAGTCCATTGCAAGGTGACAGCCCATCGCAAGGCACGCTCACAGGGCAGGGAATAACAGGAATGGGGGTGCCAGCCCATCGCAAGGGACCTGATGGTGTTACCGACAGGTTGCTGAAGGCCTGTGCGGAACAGCTGGCAGGGCTCTTCACAAAGATCTTCAACCTGTCCTTAGCCCAGTCTATCGTCCCATCCTGCTTGAAATCAACTATCATTCCCATCCCCCTGTCAGCAGCCTGATCAATTTTCGCCCAGTGGCTCTCACTCCCGTTATTATGAAGTGTTTTGAGAAACTGGTCAGAAGCCACATCACCAAAAGTCTTCCATCCACGTTCGACCCGCACCAGTTTGCATACAGGAACAGCAGGTTGACAGAGGACACCATAGCCACAGCCCTCCATATAACTGACACATCTGGAGCAGAAGGGGAGCTACGCCAGACTCCTCTTCATCGACTTTAGCTCTGCCTTCAATACTATCATCCCAAACAGACTGGTAACCAAATTATACAACCTTGCTTTCTCACACTCCACCTGCCTCTGGATTAAAGACTTTCTAACCAACTATTCACAGAGGATCAAAGTAGGCCCCCACCTCTCCTCAGCACTCAGCCTCCTCACTGGCTCCCCGCAGGGGTATGTGCTGAGCCCCCTACTGTACACTCTCTATACCCATGACTGTTTCTCCATCCATCTAAGTAATGCCATCATTAAATTTGCGGATGACACGACCGTGGTTGGGCTCATCTTGGGGGGAGATGAGACCGCATATAGGGATGAAGTGGCAAGACTGTCAACAAAGTGCAGCAAGAACAACTTGATCCTCAACAGCAAAAAAACTAAAGAAATCATTGTGGACTTTAGGAGAGACAGACCTGTCCCTCAGCCCATACACATCCTTGGAGACTGTATGGAGTGGGTCCCAGCCTTCAGGATCCTGGGCCTGCATCTGTACGAGGACCTGACCTGGGAAACCAACACCACTGCGCTGATAAAGGGGGCACAGCAACAGCTCCACTTCCTGAGGGCCCTGAAAAGGAACAACTTAGCCGAGAAGTCACTGGTCTCCTATAGGTGCTCCATAGGAGGTGTGCTGACCACCTGCATTTCTGTGTGGTTTGCCAGGTGCACTGCAGGAGAAAAAGCTGCGCTGCAGAGGGTCATTAACTCAGCTCAGAAAATCATCGGCTATGCTCTCCTGTCCGTAGAGGAGCTTTACAGGTCCCACTGCTACAGAAGAGCCAGCAGCATCCTGAAAGACACATCACCTGTTTGAACTGCTGCCCTCAGGCAGGCAATAAAAGCTCGTACAAACATACTGAAAAACAGTACTTATCCTAAGGTTATCAGTGTCATTAACAGCTGAAATGATCATCCGGTCTGTCTGTGATTCCTGTTACTGTGCAATATGGCGCCTGTACTGCGATGCAGGGCTACCTCACCCCCATGTGCAATATGGCGCCTGTACTGCGATGCA
>JAODKN010000001.1:39171241-39182626 GCA_026774425.1 Petrocephalus zakoni
ATAAACGCCCTTTTGAAGGGTTTCACCCCACGGCTGCAATCATGGGTCGTTCCTCCCGCCGCGCTGGTAACAGAAAGTAGTTAGGGGAGGTTAGGGGAGGACTATATGCTGTGTAATCCAGTTATGTTTAACCTCACTTGGTCATGAAACTAGCTTTCACCTGCTCATGCTTACCCTATGCTCATTATTATTAATATTATTATTAATAATAATAACAACTGAGGATAATACAACAATAACAACAAGGCTAGAACTGGTGACCATCTGGTCACATCACAGAAGCTTAACACACCGAGTTTGAAAATGAGAAATA
The DNA here is from genome assembly GCA_026774425.1 of Petrocephalus zakoni. Lineage (NCBI taxonomy): Eukaryota > Metazoa > Chordata > Actinopteri > Osteoglossiformes > Mormyridae > Petrocephalus > Petrocephalus zakoni. The sequence goes on from JAODKN010000001.1 coordinate 39,171,555, forward strand.
ATATGGACCATAATAAAAGTGGTGACTGAATAAAGAAGTGAAACTCAAGCCCCTTCCTTGCTGACCCCAGGACACGTCAAACTTGGCGAAATCAGGAGGTTCCAATGTCAGGCACTTGAGGTAGTCCAGAAGCAAGACGGCCAGATGTGCTCACCAAGATGGAGGGAGGTTGGACGATGGCCCCCACTGTGTCCATTAACCTATGCCCTGGGCTCATTGGCTCACAAAGCCAAACTGTAAATGAACAGAGTAGTACTGTTTGACCATAGCAGAAATCGAGCCACTCTTTAGCTCATTGACTGATGCACAACAAATCCCTGGGCCGAGCAGTACATATGGTGTAAAGCGTGTAAACCCGTGTAAAGCGCCCTGGGACAGCTCTGTTGTGAAGGGCGCTATATCAAAATAAACTGGATTGAATTGAATTGAATACGGTGAAGCCAGACAGGCTGGATGCTGACGCTTCAGAGAGCTGTGGCTCTAATTGGAACTAAACCCCATCCCGAAATGAAGGGTGTAAATGTCACATTCAGAGGAGGAAAAAAAACATTAAAAAAAACTCAGCTTGACTAGAAAAAGGAGGAATGAGATTATCAAATGATACACAAAAGATTCTGTGTGTAGTTTCTCTCTCCTGTGTATGTGAAATTACAACCGCTCAGTGACACCAGTCTGAGCTTCAAATGAGGGCAAACAGATGCTTTTTATGGGCATGCTGGATTTAACATCTTAGAAACAATACAGGACGCCCCAGATGTAGGTCCGTTCAGCCTGACCCTGATTCTCAGCCCCTCTCTCACAGACCAGAGGCATCCCGATAAGGTAATCAGCAGCGAGTGTGCAGAGCCTGGTCCCACCTCGCTGAGGCAGCAGGCCCTTGCGAGCTGACTAACCACACCCTGACTCCAGGTGCCGGAGAAGCGAGGCTTTCCTTATGCTCTGATTCATTTCCTGCCTGGGAGTCCTGCAACAATGTGAAGGGGCCTGCCTGCAACGGGGTTGTCACCACACCCATTGTGAGGCGCTGCCGAATCACGGGGCCCCGATGGGGAAGGAAGGGGACAGATTAATAGCTCCACTGCAAAAAAAAAGCATTCCAGCTATGAGCAATGGGAGAGGCAAACTTTCACAATCCTGTCAGTGCACAGCCAGAAAGGAGCTGGGGAATTCTGGCTGGCTTCCATACGCTTAATTATGGGATGGTCTATTCCAGCTATTCTTGACTGTTGATCGTTAGATAACAATTGGCAGCCAGGGTGACCAGTCCCGCTATGTCTCACTAGGAGGAAATGCACTGAAATCCAGCTGCGTGGTCAGGGGAGGGCAGATAGTAACTTACTCAGTCACATCTGGCAGTACCTGGAAGTCTCAGGACTATGAATGCAGATACCAGAGTCAAGCAGGAACCATGTTCCATGTTCCAGACCACATTTTTTTGTAGCCACTTTCTCACCACAGGAACCTTTTTCAGTCACGTTCCCATAACAGGATCTTGGCCCGATTGTAGTTCCACTGAGGTATTCCCGAACCTTTTTTTAATCCCTTCTCTGGAGTAGGTATGTTTTGGTTAACCAATAAATAATGGGTGGAGCATATAGCGCTAAACTTGGCTGACTGGTTGATCGCATGGGCCGGCACTAACTTGGAAGTTATGTGGGTGTATGGGGAAAAACTACAGAAGTAGTGGAGGTAAAATTGAGCAGATGCAATTATTTTATCATCTCAATTACATTACAGTAAATGCATTAATGAATAGTTTTTTTTCCTGCATCTCAATTTCTCTGTATTGGAAAATTCAAACGATAACCAACATATTTATGTCTCATATCGACGGTGTTAGTGGTGAAACTTGCCAGCACTTATTATCAGAATATAGCTTCCGGTCAAGACGGCCCAGGAACTAAGCTCCTGATCTTCATTAGAAAATGCCTTATGCAGCAAACATCACAATGACAAGTAGATCTGATCAGCCACAGGAATCACCTTTCTAATATGCGCTAACTTTTGGTAAAATCTTTGGAATTACATCTAAAATACTACTTCTTTTCCAGAGCATGATGCTTTTAACTAGTCCTGTGCTGTGGTTCGCGAGCTGTACTGTAGACTGGCATCTCGTCACTCTACATGCATCACCGATATCCTGCTACTGTCCTTCTTGGTTCACTTTCTGTTCAAATGAAAATCAAATACAAAATCTACCTTGAAAAACAGGAAAATTTATCATCAAAACATCTTCTTAAGTCTTTCTGGGTCACAATCTGCGGTAAGCAGGGTGAGGGTCCCAACGGGCGTAGGCAAACACTAATAACCACCTGCCTGCTCCACCCAGGCCTCCATTTCAGTCTCTGTCTATCAGTGAGTCCTGGCATTCCGACTATGTGGAAAAAACCCTTTGCTGCCACTCTCACACGAGTCTGAACAGGAATGGGGCCGCCAGATACTGTGGGGTCTTTACTGCTGGAAACTGAACTCATAACTTCAGGCAGCTGATTCTGTAATGTGCACTTATGTGTAATGTCATCCAGATGAGCGAATTATAAGTAAAGGACAGCAAAACCTGTGACAGCCAGTTACACTTCTTTAAGTACTTCTCATCTTGCCAATCAGCTCAATAGTTTCCTTTTCCTCTTCATCCATCCATGCAACAATGCCAGTCTGTGTGATTAGAGGACTTATTCCTATAAAAAATTAACTTAAGATAAACAGTCACGTTAAGTTAATCAGTCACATTTGTTCATCACACGAATCCTTGTAATTCCAAGATTTCATCCCTGAATCTTAAAAGAATGCTGCGACCTGCCATTCAACAGCAAAATTCCTCCTTTAACTGAGGCCACCAGCCAAGCAAAACCATTACAGAAACGTTGGCTTTGGAACCTCTACATGCACAGGCCTATTTGTCTGTGTTGGGCAGACCTCTCTAGTGGAAGCAATCTCACCAAGTAATCAGAAAAAATTGTTCCACTTGCCATTGGTTTTGGAATATCTTCCAAAGCACTGCCCAGTGTCTGCTAGCACATTATTCCATGATGGTTTCCAGCTATAGTTTGTTATGGTTACCTCTGCCTTATTTCAAAACAGGTCAACTGTATCAGTGGCTATGCCTCACAGTGGCTTTCCTATCCCTACTCAACGTCTGTCCAGCCCCTCCTGCTATGAGGAGACAATGAAAAAACCCTAGCGTCAGTTCGCCCATGTTCTATGATACCTCTGTGCATATGCACCTAAAGATGGCACCGATCCGATACCCACTATCGGTATCAGGCTGATGCCGGCAAATGATGCTCTTATGCCATTATTATGCATTATTATGCATTATTTATATCTTATTGCATTATAATCCCTGCGAATGTGAGAATTTCCAAATACTTGGGCACCCATAGGGTTGGGTATCCAGGTCAGTACTTTTAAAGGTACCGACCAAATGATGTCAGTAATATCGGGTATCGGTCAATATCGGGTATGTCAAATCAAACTGCCAAATTTCAGTACATTCACACGCTGATCAGCAGCGGCGTGCACCATACATAAAACAATGCAGGTGTGGAACCCCAGGTGTTGAGTCAGAGCAGGTTCTTCCAGCTGCAAAATATCTTCCCCGTATCGCTCAGCTGTTAGGCGATTGTGGTGATGCAGTTTCAAGGCACCCGGTAAGTATCAAGTTTACGGCTGCACCAAGAGTCCACACCAATAAAATACGTTTACAGATGCTTTTTAAAAAGTGTGTTTTCAAATTTTTCTGAGCTGGCATTAACTGAATAAGTATTTTCTTGAGAAATCTACAATATTAGGAATTTTACTTTACTGATAAGCATTCAATTGCAGGGCTAGTTATATTACAATAATTTACATTTTCTGGAACAGACTGAAGCAGTAGCCATGAAGTTGAAGTTAGTGTGTTTATGTGAGTGTGTAATGTCAATGCAATAATCAAAAAGCCCCGACAGTTAAGAAAACATATTGGTAAAGACCTGAATACACCAAAAATGTAATAAAATCAAATGTAATATACATGAATAACTAATAAAATGTCAGTTAAAACTGTTCGCTATGGATCTAAATATGCATTAGTAATGCAATAAAATGTAAATGTAACGAAGTCTAATCATTACCAATTTCTAAACAAATAGTACTGCATTGAACACTTTGCATGTCAAATTACTTTGTCATTTCCTATAGAGACCTTTTTATATAATATACAAACCATCTAAGCTATGCTCCTGTGTGCACAAAGTTACTACTGTACGCACTGGGAGCACTACGTCATTATAAAAAATGCAAAATTAGCTGCATGTAAAAGTTTAAAAGTTACTGCGAGAACTGCAAGATTCCACAGTCACAGCGACGGAAAACACATGAGTGAGGCTGGATGCTGAGACAAAGATGCGCAGCGTTTTATAATTTTTAATATTAAATATGTAATATGCACTTAGGGCGCTTTTCCACCACAGCAAGTACCGTACATTTGGTACCTCAATAAAGTACCAAAAGTTCGGTACTTCTTTTGTGCTGGTTTTCCACTGGTGTAAAAACTGGTACCGGCGCTAAATAAAAGCACAACGTGAGGCTGGGCACTTTGTACTGGATTCCAAAAATGGCTGTAGTATATAGTTGGATGACGTGGAATATTAAATCTAACATTGTATGTTATGCACATGCAGTTCTTACATCACTGCTTACATCATTCCAGCAGCTACACTAAGATCTGCCTTTTCCTTACTTTCAGTTCTGTGCGGACATTATAGCGCAGGGGGTTAAACTTTTTGCTAAAACATTTTTAGTCTGGCATAGGGAAAAAAAATTGCTAACTTTGGAATCGTATATATATTTTTAAACGTTTTTAAAATCAGTTTAAAGTTTACCTCCACTACATTGGTGGTGGCCTAGTGGTATGAGGCACGAGTTATGGAGAGGTCGCCAGTTCAATTCCCACCCACCACCAGTGGGTCCCTGAGCAAGACCCTAAACCCCAAGTTGCTCCAGGGAGATTGTAATCTCTGTAATGTACTGTAAGTCACTCTGGATAAGGGTGTCAGCTAAATGCCATAAATGTAATGTTAGTGATTTAGATCCATGTCTCCCTCTACATTTGCATGAGCGCTGCATGTGTCCGCTGATAGTCATGATCATTCTCATCCTTACTTTTTAATTCATCCAGATGGGTTTGTGAGAAATTTGTGATCATTTAATCCCCTATTCTCTATACCCAGTTGTCAGGGAATAACCCAGAATGGGGCGCTAACCCATCACAAAACACATGCACTATTTCAAATTCACACTTACTTTGGGGGTGTAGGCTGAGTGCCCAGAAGAAACCCCACAATGACACGGTGAGAACATTAAAACACAAATCGAGACAGGGAAACTGCACTACCCTTCATTTAATAATTTTCCTTCAAATGATCTGTGACACCACTGCATAATGTTACCCAGTGAAAAGGAGCACAGTTACAAGGAAGCAAAGAATTACTGCATGACATGGAGGCCCAGGCCTCACTACCAACAATCATGGGATGCTGAACTGTCCAGGCTGCATAATCAGAAGGGTGAAGAGGTCATTCGAGGGTCTGGTGTTGAGCTGCCCTGATTAATGTGCCAAAATGTGCATGAAGCAAACTTGGGAGAGAGGTCCAGCAGATGGGAGGGGTCTCATCTGAACTCTTAACTTCTGGAGATGGGCAAGGTTAGGTGTCTTTAAACCACAAGTGAAGCCATCCAATTAACTGGCTGATGGTGCGGAACAACAGCTTAGATCACACAGACTTCAGATGATTCGTTCTCGCAGCCTAGATAGAAGTCCCATCTACCTTAGACTGCCCAGGAAATGGTTTGCAGATGCCATCCTCTAGTGAAAAGCATCCTGACTCGCAGGGATGCGGAGACATTAGTCGTCACATTAAACTTGCCATGACACGAATATGAAGGAAATTATGTAGTGAAGTGCAGTTGTAGCTAGTTAATTGCTGCCCCCCCACTAAGTGCAATGGTAATTTGAACACTCTGCTTTGTCACAACAATACCTGACCAATACCTGAAACCTTAACTAAATCCCTTGGGAATGAGTTTAGGGAATTTGAGACTCCTGTCATTAAGCTAGCTGCAGTGCCATGCTGTTAAGAAAATCCAGTCCAGAATTTTACACCCTCACACAGCTAATTTTCCTACATTGGTCCCATTCAATTTTGGTTAGAATAAAACCAGATCAGTTCTTGGTAAATAGACACTGAACCAAAACAGCCATGACTGCAAACAAATGTAGATGCTCTTAAAGGAGAGAGTCGAGTGCTTAGCAGAATCATCCTGTGCAGACAATGAGGCGGCCAGCGCATCCCCCACTCTCTGGAACCAGCTGCACATCCCAGCACATCCCCTGCTCGCTCAAACCGCCAGCACATCCCCCGCCCGCTCAAACCGCCAGCACATCCCCTGCTCGCTCAAACCAGCAGCACATCCCCTGCTCGCTCAAACCAGCAGCACATCCCCCGCCCGCTCAAACCGCCAGCACATCCCCTGCTCACTCAAACCAGCAGCACATCCCAGCACATCCCCTGCCCGCTCAAACTGGCAGCACATTCCAGAAAGAATGGGGGTCTCCTGGGTCGTTTCCCCTCAATGGGGGTCAACAAGGCAGCAGCTGGAGGGCTGAAAATGCCAGATGCGGCATTCAGTGGCCAATCCACACAGGAGGATGACAGGCGCCCAAATAAATAGCAGTACATAAAACTACATGTGGCAAAGAGTGAGGTCAAGCCATGCAGACCCGATTCTCTGCAACTCCACAGTATATGCAACAGGCAGGCAGCAACAAACAGCGGAGCTCCAATCCGAGGGGGGCAAATAGGGAGGGGAATGACTGAAAAAATGAATGACCCCTTAAGGGCCTCAGCCTTGATGTGTAGTTACACCCCAAAACAGAATCAGAATCTTTTATTTGTCATTGTACGAGTACAACGAGATAAGAGCACTGAAAGGGACTGCATCCTATTTATGAAGTAAAAAAAAAAAAAAAGTTTCATTTAAAAGCTAAATTATAAATAAATAAATAAATAAACATACATACATACATATCTACAGTACTTTGTGCAGCAGCTATGACAGCTGCGAGAAGTTGCCCTGTAGACCATATTGCACATGGGGATGAGGTAGCCCTGCATCGCAGTACAGGCACCATATTGCACATGGGGATGAGGTAGCCCTGCATCGCAGTACAAACGCCATATTGCATGTCCTTTGTTTATCTGTGGTAAACAGGAAGCGTCTGCGAACAGGTAACCCATGCTAGCCCAAGCTACAATGGTGGTCAGAACTTTACATACACTCAGCATTGGCATGAATGTCATATTCATTTTGGGCTTTTAATGATATATTTTAACCGTTATTTTTCCAGGGTAGAATGATTATACAACATACATCTTAAATGATTTTTTAAAAACAAGAATTTGGTGCAGAAGTTTTTTTTGGTGCACAGGAATTTATTTTGGATTTTCTGCAATCCACGCAGGGTCAAAATTATACATAGAGGCTCAAAGATATACATACACCCCTCTAATATTTGGTTAAATGTCCCTTAGCAAGTTGCACCTCGACCAGACACTCTTTGTAGTCATCAACAGGCTTCTGGCATAATTCTGGCTGGATATTTGTCCACTCATCTTGGCAGAATTGGTAGATTTCATTTAAATTGGTTGGTTTCATGGCATGAACCCGGCTTTTAAACATAGTCCACAAACTTTCAGTTGAGGTTGAGGTCAGGTTTTGGGATGGCCTTTCCAGAAGCTTAATGTTAGCCTGCTTTATTCACTCCAAAACCAGTTTTGATGTGTGATTGGGATCATTGTCCTGTTGGAACACCCAACTGTGTCCAAATTTCAACCATCTAGCTGTTGATCTGAAGTGAAGTTGAAGAATTTGGAGGTAGTCCTCCTCCTTCATTATTCCATCCTCTTTGTGCAATGCACCAGTACCACTGGCATCGAAACAGCCCCAGAGAATGATGCTACCACCACCATGCTTGACAGTCCGTACAGTGTTCTTAGGTTTGAAAGCCTCACCTTCACTCCTCCAAAAATACATCTTGTCATTGTGGCCAGATAGCTAAATCTGTCCAGAAGGCATTTGGCTTGTCCATGTGAGTAGCTGCAAATTTCAGTTGAGCTTCAAGATGTCATAGTGACACTGGTGTTCCAGAAGTTTCCAGCTCATGGCAGGCTTAAGCCTTGGTGGTTATGGATTGTTCCTGAACATCCTAACCAATTTTCTTTCATCTGAGGGTGACAGTTTGGGTTTTCTTCCGGACCTTGGCAAAGTGGTGACACATCTGAATAACTTATACTTACATACAATTGTTCAAACTGATCTTGAAGTCTGCATGTGTTTGGAAATGGCTCCAAAAGATTTTCCCAACTTCTGTAAATCTACAGTTCTCCTTAGACTGAGTTCTTTGGACTTTCCTATTGTTCTGGGTATTGGTCAGTCCAATGAGTGCTGGCAAGCAAATTCTTTTCATGCTGGCAATGAGAAACTACCAGCTGCAGTCAATCTTGATCACTAACAGGTTATATAACAAGAATAACAAGTTAATAGGCCTTGGCCATGTCAAGTTAAATGTCATTCTAGAACCTTCAGCACCACTTATTAAAAGATTTAGGTGAATGTATGTATATATTTGATCCCGTATGTATAATTTTGACCCTGTGTGGATTGCAGAAAATCCTAAATAAATTCAAAGTTGTGCACCCAATTCTTGTATAATCATTTCGCCCTGGAAAGGAACGGTTCAAATAAATCATTGAAAGCCCAAAATTAATATGATATTCATGCCCACGATGAGTGTATGTGAACTTCTGACCACAACTGTACATCTCAGAGACCATGCCTGCCTTCTATGGTTAGCCCTAAATACACAATAAATTACTATTTATTACTATTACTTACTATTTGCATTTATCAGTTATTTAGATTGTGATGTAAAATTATAGAACCATAATACATAAAAAAAATATATTTTTTTTATGTATTAACTGTAAGGACATTTTGTTGTTTACTGAAATTAATGAGCATCAACTGGGTCTATAAATACTTTTCTGCAAATGTCACCTCTGAGTTGGACCATATATATCTTTTTTCAGAGAACCTGTGACATCAGGCCCAAAAAGGTCTGTGTGTGCTCTTCTCCCAGCAGGCAACACTGCATGCTGCAAACAAATTGAAGGCCTTCATTTGGCTCATATTGCTCCGCCAGTTGGTTTTGCAACCTTTCCCTGCAGTCACCGAATTCAGTTTCTTGGCATCTGTTTTGTAGTAAAGTGCCCAGACCGGAGAAGCTGCCAGTCCACGTGTTCGAGGTAGATGAGGATGCTGACAAAGATGAGGTGAGTCAGAATATTCCCCCACCCCGCCACCTCACCACCAGCTACTCCTTTTGGAACTGGGAAGGGAATGTCAGAAACTTTTCCGTTCAAACTACCTTGCATTTTCCCCCACGGCCGAGGATGCAGGACGAGCTGGGGGCTCATGATTTTAATTGTCCTGCAGGCTTCTTTCCTGCAATGTTGACGGTTACCTGACTGCCTCCGTTTTTCCAGTTCCTTTAATGTGCGGTTAAAGTGGCTGTTAAATGAAAGATTCTTCTTACCTGTAAAGAGATGATTCACTATTTGTGAATATCTTTTCTGAAGGAACACTGTAGCTTAGACCACTACTTTTGATAGTTTTGGTAGCGATCACTGCCTTGCATCCTGTTCAGGAAGTGTATGGCTCTGTTTTCACATGAATGAATGAATAAGACACAGCATGGTTATATCGAGCTCTGTGGGCTTTGTTGACCCTGCTTGCCATCTTGGATTTGTTTTTGTCATTTACAAACTTGGCTATTCCCATTGAATTTTGCACGTAGCTATTGAATCTAGTGGTAAACAAATCACCCCCCCCCCCCAAAATGTTTGTTCACATCTCCACTATGTGTCAACAAGCCTGTGTATTTAATTCTGTTTGCTCTGCAAATATTACACACACCGCAACGAAACGCTGTTCCATCCAAAAGCGGTCTTGGCGGCTTGTGGCTGCTACAATGTGCACAGCCCCACTTAGAGAAATAGTGGGACGGGCCCAGTGTCCAGATGCTTGCCTCTTCAATAGTACCGTCTTCACTAGACAAACTGGGCTGCCAGACATGTGCCTGTTCGATAATTGCCCCAGACTTAGGATTGATTTTCATTTTTTCCTCCCATTAAAAATCATCAAAGCTCTCCAGTGTTGGACAAGAAAGAAAGTGCCACAGGATTAGCCACAGTGGAGAATGTGATTGTGGGGAAACAGGAAAGAGTCCTGGTAGCTCTAACCCCCTGCAGTCACCGTGTAGCCCAAAGAACCGGCTGCCCTCACCAGTCAAACTGCTGGCATTTACCATTTGCTTGTCCTGGTTGCAGTTCTGTGGTTAATCTGCTTAATCCGGTCAGAAGGCAGCTTACTCAGCGCCCTGTAAATAGCAAGGCAGGAATGGGATTTCAATACCATGTCCTTGCCTTGGAGGCACACGCAGGAGGTCATGGGGTTAGCTACATTTGACCAGGGTCTGAGCTAAGCTCAGGTTTAAGAATTTCAGTAGGCCTCAGGTAACACAGCAATGCAAGGATTGTTTTCCTCTTTCAGGTCATTTCCTTCAGGTATCAGGCGGCGGCATTTAGGGGAACCGCTGCTCTCCCTGCTGCCTGGTTATCATCCAGAAAACAGACATTCAGAATCTGCCCAATTTTTGGGGGTGAGGCAGCAGGATGTTCTCAGTGAGCAGTTCCAGATTTGCTGCAGAATAATAAGCTAAATATATATATATATATATATATATACATATATATATATATTGAATGTGCAGACACAGTAAACTGTAAATGCATACTGATAACCAATTTGGCGATCTTCCAGGATACGGCTTCTCTGGGATCACAGAAGGGCGGAGTCACCAAGCAAGGCTGGCTTTACAAAGGCAACATGAACAGCGCCATGAGCGTGACCATGCGGGTAAGTCATTAATGACAGTCATGATGGGGTCGACCAGCGCCACGTGCGTGACCATG
>JAODKN010000001.1:39182726-39201614 GCA_026774425.1 Petrocephalus zakoni
CGGGTACGTCACTAATGACAGTCATGATGGGGTCGACCAGCGCCACGAGCGTGACCATGCGGGTACGTCACTAATGACAGTCATGATGGGGTCGACCAGCGCCACGAGCGTGACCATGCGGGTACGTCACTAATGATAGTCATGATGGGGTCGACCAGCGCCACGAGCGTGACCATGCGGGTACGTCACTATTGACAGTCATGATGGGGTTGACCAGTGCCCCGGTCGTGGTGGTGGCGGCCTAGTGTTATGAGGCCCAGGTTATAGACCAAGAGGTCGCTGGTTCAATTCCCACCCACCACCAGTGGGTCCCTGAGCAAGACCCTTAACCCCAAGTTGCTCCAGGGAGCTTGTAATCCCTGTAATGTACTGTAAGTCACTCTGGATAAGGGTGTCAGCAAAATGCCATAATGTAATGACTTAACCTTGTTTTAAAGCCTGTCATAGTTTCATTTTGAAAAATGTTTCTTTTTTGAAACATTTGTTCTGCTTTCCAGTCTTTCAAGAGGAGATATTTCCACCTCACACAGCTGGGTGATGGCTCCTACAACCTGAACTTCTACAAGGATGACAAGATCTCAAAAGAGCCCAAAGGAACAATATTCCTGGACTCTTGCATGGGTGTCATCCAGGTAACATCTTGTCCTTGTGCTTACCTGTGACCGACTAATGGAAGCTAGCGAAAGGTCAGCGAAAGGCACCTTCCTGCCACATTAAAGGATGTCATGTCCTGCTGACATCATTTCTGAGAACTAGGAGCTGGGAGGTTTCAAGGGACCAGGGAGTCCATTGATGAATGCATCACTAATAATAAAGCCCTCATCCCTCTGGGCAGAGCAATGCCCTTCCATTCTAGTGGTTAGATGATGACGTATGAAATCAAGGGCCAGCCAAGAGACATTTGTCTCAGTGAGAAATGAGTGAGAAAATTAGTCTGTCTGGCCTTAGAGTGCTGCAAAGCATCATGAAAAATTTAACCCATAACCTCTGGCTGGCACAAGCAAGTCATAATGGAGGGGTCATGAGGTCCTCATGGAGCATCTCAGTCCAGCATGGACCCCGGGATTTTTCCATGCTGTACTGGCACCAACTATAATGACATGAAATCTGTTAAGTAGCTGAAGTTGCTTCAATTTAAGATTACAGCAGAAACTCAATTGCAGAAGTGAAGAAGCATAATCTCGTTCCACAGAAGCCACATAGATACCTGTAGGCTTGGTTTGCTGAGGAAACCATACCAGTTCTTAGCTCGGGCATTCAGATGAAGTGAAGATGGCCCAGCTTGTGAATTTCAGTAGTCTTTTCAGAATTTCAGTTGTTAACTGAAATTTAACTGAGGTTCTGACTCAAAATCCCTGAAATGCAGCGTTGCCAACTATTTCTTACCTGAACTTACCTCAACGCTGCATTTCAGGGATTTTGAGGCAATCTGCGCTGCAGATGGGGTAAATGCGTTAATATTTTTAATCAGATTAATCACGATGCTGGATTAATCCGCGTTAACGCGTCAATTTTGACAGCCCTATTAAAAATAACTCTTCTCAGCAGTGTAAACTATACTTTTTATCTACATCTACCACAAATTTTAAAGTTCTGCACTGTGCTATCATGCAAATACTGGACTTTGGATATTTATGCGTGTGGAGCTGGTCATTGTGGTAGTAAGATCTTGCACATAGTTTTAGTGTAATACATTTTTTTTGTCATTTTCTGCCGTTTTTTTCACCTCTGTCCCAGTTCTATGTCCCTTGTTTCTGAGCATCTAACCCTCCCTGAGGATACGCATGTTATCTGGCCTAGATAATGTAACTGCACTTACCATCGACAGGGAGGTAGCTGGCGAGGAGGTAGGCCTGCACTCGATGAGGTGCAGAAGGCATGTCTGGCACATCGAGGTGAAGAGGATGCTGTCTCCTGACAAACTGCCCCCTCCCCTCTCTGAACACGCTCCTAGCACTTTGTTTCACATTGGTAACAAACTGGAGATGTGCTGCCCAGAGATAAAGAGGCCTTTTTATGTTCTTTTTGTTAGCTTCTTTAACTCCTTATCTGTTAGAACGTAAGTGTCTGTTTGCTGAAAATGAGCCATTTAACTGTTGTGCAAAGGTGGACAATGGAAATATAGTTAGGTCTGTAATAGCCTTGTGTTTTTTTCAAGGTTATGGCTGGTTGTTCTCTGGTCATGCTGGATTTCTGCTCTCTGTCCTGGCTCCTCCATGATGAACTGACACCGTCATGTTGCTGTGAAAACTATCCAGCTATGAAAGCCGTTTGGCGGCACAGTAATTACTTTAATAATAATAATAATGTTTTATTTATATAGCGCCTTTCAAACACTCAAGGACCCTTCACAAGAAAAAAAAAAAACTTTGCGGTCATGGTGAATGTTGTGGATGTTGCAGTGAACTCCCCCTGACAGCGAGCTCCATAGTTTCATTAGTATTGGCACAGTGTTGTGTTCAAGGAGTTTACAGAACCGTGGAGATAAACCTCAGTTTGAGGATGTTCGCGGTTTGCTGAACTAGCAGAACATTATGATTTAGATTTTTGTGTTGGAGTCAAGTTGTCATCTTGTTAAACTTGAAATTTTGCACTTTATATTGTGTGACGACCCATGATCAGTCATGTCCCTCCCTCTGCTCCCCTTTCTGTTTGCAGAACAACAAGGTGCGGCGTTTCGCCTTCGAGCTGAAGATGCAGGACAAAAGCACGTACCTGCTGGCCGCTGATAGCGAGCTGGAGATGGAGGACTGGATCGGCACCCTCACCAGGATGCTGCACAGCAGCTTTGAGATCGCCGTGCAGGAGAGGCGAAACGGCGACCTGCATGACGGTGGGAAAGCAGCGTTACATTTACGGGCTCTGGCTGTTACCATCCTCAAGTAGAAGCTTTCAAAAGGAATGTATTTACCTTTACTCTTTTGATTTGTCAAAAGTCCTCAAAATAAATTGCACAAACAGCAATCCAAATTAATTTTAGAGGTGAAGCACAGATGTACACATCCAGCTCAGGCTCTCATATCTGTGCACATTAATTCTGTGGTGATAAACCCTGGATTGAAATATCAACAACTCAAGCTACTGAGAAATGTGCTTCTGCATTATCTTGGTCTAAAATCAACACAGGAATACTAGCAGAACACTCAGCCCCTACACAGGAAACATAAGGAGGTCCCTTAGATTGGAAGAGGGCAGAGAAATGGCCTGAGGCTGAAGTACGTCTTTATTCTGTCTAACTTGGAACTAGAGGTGATAGACACAGCTGTCCCATTTCCTGGAAGTAAAGCAGTAACTTACAAGCAGGTGAACAGCCCTCAGACATGCTCCACCCATCAAAGATCAGCCATAGATCAGCCATCGAACAGCCATAGATCAGGCACAGACCGTCAATCGGTTTGACATGTACCAGCCATTAATCAACAGTAGGTCCGCTGAAGGTTACCCTGTAGCAGTCATGGATAAGTTGGTCATGGATAGATGAACGAAAGAATGCGGATTTAGGCACCATAATTAGCCTGTGGAGAGGAGGGGGCCTATATCCAACAGTCATGTTTGGGACACCTGCCCAGAAATCTCTCCAGTCTCTCCCACAAGACTGCAGCGTTAGACCAGACCACCCAGAGCCCATGCACTTGCACTCCCTCGCCGGTTTGAGGTTTGGTCCTGGAATGTGTGGGCCTGACACAGGGAATGCAGCCTCTGTGCTGTTCTGCTTCTTATAAGCCCAGATAAAGGAAAAGAGTCTTCTCAATAAAACATGCTTGGACAGAAGTGTTGGATGAATTTGGGGATATAGCTAAGAGTGTTTATGAATTTCTTTCAGATGAAGATCTGGGGAAGGCAGAGAGCTCCACTGCGGGCCTGGACAGCTATCAGGTGAGTTGTTTTCCTTAGTAAACCAGCCATCTTCCATGTTCATTTGGCACTGATAATACGTCAAAGGAACTCTGAAAACAGAAAAACACTTTCTTACCCAAATTAAATATCCATACAATGCTCCCATCTTACACTAAATAAGTATGATGCCATTAAGGGACGGCACGGTGGTTTCGAGTCTCCGCCATGCCTCCATGTGTGTGGAGTTTGCATGTTCTTCCCATGACATCATGGGATTTCCCCCAGATGCTCTGATTTCCCCCATGGTCCAAAAACATGCTGAGGTTAATTGGAGTTGATTTGGATTTGGTCCCGCATTGTTCCCTGATTTGTGCCCGTAGCCTCCAGTATGAACTCTGGGCCCCCCGCAACCCTGAATAGGACAGGCGGTATCAGAAGATGGATGGATGATGCCATTATTTGTCTCTAATCTTTGTGTATAAAAAGCATTAGGTTTTTTTTAAAAAACTTGAATATCATTGTGAACGTAAACGAAAGAGGATCTTCCAAGCAGTTAGCTTAGATCCAAGGTTTAATAAGACAGGAAATATAAATCTGTATGCTGAGCTTGTGCTATGTTTAACACTGATGGCTGATGCTGGGGGAAGGTACCCATGAACTTCCCTGAGCCCAATTAGCAGTAACATGGGCGAATGGTCATCTGGATAAGTACAGATCACAGGGACTTTTCTGTGACTGACGACTCAACAGCTTGCAGTGGTGCCACTGTGCCAACTGATTATGAGGGTGCAGGTCTAACACTGCACTGACATCCAGAACAGGGAAAGGTCAACAGAGCAAAGGGATGTGACCTGTGGGCACCCAGCTTAGGGATCCTCTCACTATTTTAAACTGTGACTGAGATGAAGGGTCCATTGTTGATTTCTCCCTGTCAATTCTTGTCTTATCACCAGACAGCCAGAGACATTGAATTTAAAATGAGGAGCGAGACCAGACTGAAGCTGTTCACTTTGGATCCAGACACACAGGTCAGTAATTCAGTCTGTGCAGTGATGAAGTTATGCTATGTAATTCTATGTATTCATACCTTTATTTTTCTTGTGCACAAGCAAAGATGAAGCTCCTTAATGGATTGTTGTTTCCCTTTTGGATGTGTATTGCTTGCAGAAACTAGACTTCTCAGGAATTGAGCCCGACGTGAAGCACTTTGAGGAGAAATTTGGGAAACGTGTCCTGGTGAACTGCAATGACCTCTCCTTCAACCTGCAGAGCTGTGTAGCAGAAAATGAGGAGGGCCCCACCACAAATGTAAGCCCAGGCTGTTCCATCCACAGCTGAATTTGTGATGTGGTGTATATGGACCTTAATGACAGAAGTGGAAATTTCAGGTGCTCGAAGTACAAATCCAGATCAAGATTTTGTTTTAACCAGCCAGTTGAGCATAAACGGTGATATTCAGAGTTACTCAACTGGTTGATTGAAACAAAATCCTGTTCTGGATTTGTACTTTGTGCACTTTAAATTTCCATCTCTGAGAATGCCCATTGTTAGCTGGAAAATCTTGCCTAGAAGACACATAATTTGTCATACTGTCTTTGAGCTGGGGGAAACCCGTGAGCCATAAGGTAGTGATTGCTTGGGGATGGTCAGGTCATTCCTCCCACCAAGAGCTCTGGCTCACTTCACATTCTCAGCCCAGGATTAGTTCATATTCACACTGTATCCCACTTCCTCTCACTACTTCTTAGACTGGTTATGCAGATTTCTTCCAATATATACCATAGCAGCACTGACTAGTTTAAGTGGAATTTTTAATAGTAATTTTTAGCATGTAGCGAGCACAAAGCTTTTGTGCTATGTGTGTTTTGGACAGTATCAGTGTGTATGTCTTCACTTCAAGAGTGTTGATCTAACTTGAACCCATCTGGTATTGCCTTGTGTTCCAGGTGGAGCCATTTTTCGTCACCTTGTCGCTGTTTGACATCCATAGCAGCAGGAAGATCTCTGCCGACTTCCACGTGGACATGAACCACCCATCGGTCCGGCAGATGATTCCCAGCCATGGCGGGCAACAGATGAACGGGGGTGGAGATACCTTGCCAGGGGAGCAGGGAGTACTTGGTGAGCCGTATGAAGGAGGGCTGAATTATCCCCGACAGGTTGGTCACCATCTTTAATGCCATTCACACATATAGTATATGGATTGTTGGAGCTGCTCCATGACACTGTCTCCGCTCAGTCTTTTCATTTACTTACTTCTTTCTCATTTCATATTATCCCTCATTGGTTTCTGCTGTGTTTATTGTTAGCTTTGCCTTTTATCTGCCTGAGAATTTGTTTAAACACAGCAGCTGAGATCTGCGTCACCTTATTCAGTTTTGGCAGGACAGCAGACAGTTTTTGGATCAAAAGGAAATCTCAGTAGAATGACTTGTTTTTTCTGGCTTGGGGTGAAATCGGGTAGATAGAGATGGTAGCAGCTGGCCACCAATTCAGCATGCCTGATCGCGCCCCCCCCCCCCACAGGGTGTTTTCTCAGTGACTTGCCCTCACCCGGACATCTTCCTGGTGGCCCGCATTGAGAAGGTCCTTCAGGGCGGAATCACACACTGCGGCGAGCCGTACATGAAGAGCACAGATTCTGCCAAGGTACAGCGAGGCCATGCATGCCACTAGACCTCCGCTAACTAAGGCCACCATTCCTCGTCATTCTCAGAAATGTTAGCCTGACACCATAATTGCAAATCACACCCAAAGCTTTCCAGCTTTATTCGTAGAAATACAGTTAAAACCATTCAGGAAATATCCTGTAATGGGATCTATTTAGACTGAAAATGAGAAATGCACTCGGCAGCCATTCAAGGTCTTGTGGCTGTGGAAAGGTTAGCAGCAGCTTAAGGTTTCTCAGCTGGTTATGCTGAAGTGCTGAAAATAATGTCTCTTCTGTAATAACTCTGGCATTACTTGCCGTCTGGTGTCGTCTGGCAGGCTGCACAGAAGGTCTTGAAAAATGCCAAACTTGCCTGCAGCAGATTGGGCCAGTACAGGATGCCTTTCGCGTGGGCTGCCAGGTAAGGGTGACCTGCCCTGACCCTCTACCTCGCTCAGGCCTGCCTTATTTTGTCCCGACACAGAAGCTACCAGTACGATGTGTCAGGGTGTCATAAACACTTCATCTTCTACCTTGCCTCATTTTTTCTTCTTGTCAGGGAGTTTCTAATAACAGATTGCAGTAGTGATGGGTAATGGGTAAAATGGGTAAAAGTACCCATAGCAGGGGTAAGCAATCCTCATCCTGTATGAGTGCTATCAGAAGGTTTTCCATCGTACCTGATGAGTTTTTGTCTGCCTGAGATCAGGTGTGGCTCATCCGAGACCAGGTAGAGTGGAAACCTCATGGATAACAGTGCTACAAGATCAATTAACGAAATCCACTTAATCGCTCCAGCATTCTTAGCAATGTGTCCTGCAAAGGGCCTTGCTGGTCTATAGTTTTAAGGGGGAGTGGGGCCTTAGTGGGCGGAAAGCTCTCCTCCCCGGCCATGTGGAAGTCCAGAGGCCTGACACGCCAGCAGGAATCCTTTGTATGGAGAGTGACCTAAGAGAGCCATGTTCTGTGAAGGTCTCACATCAGCAGCTGATCCAGGATTTCCTCACAGGGCTGTTTTCAAAGACGCTTCGGGCACTTTGGACAAAACGGCCCGCTTCTCCGCCATCTACAGACAAGACAGCAACAAGCTGTCAAACGAAGACATGTTCAAACTGCTGGCTGATTTCAGAAAGTTAGTATGCCCCGTAAACATTCTTCCAGCGAGAGTGTTCCGGAGTGACTCTTTTAAGGGAAAGGAGTTCATTTGTGAATGAATGATATGACAGCAGTAATGAGTATTAATTTTATCATTGTTGTTGACTTTATGAAATGATTTGTACAGTCTGGCTTATACATTTCACACAGCCTGGGCTCAGCTGTAATAAAATAACATAATAAACAATAATAAAATAACATCCTTTCCTGCTTTATCTTATTCAATACTTCCTTCATAAATCTGCTATTTTTGCACCTACACAAATATTTTTCACTATCCTCTGCTCACAAGGGAGGGTCCAGCCCAGTTTGTTTTACATTTGGCCCAAATTAAAAGAAAACAGTGCAATTTACCACTCATTATCCTCCCCAGGCCGGAGAAAATGGCCAAATTTCCAGTAATCCTGGGAAACCTAGATGTTACCATCGACAACGTTGCCCCTGACTTGACAAGTAAGCTTCAAAATATCCCAAAATGTTTGCAACCTATATACCCGGCTTTCATTTTCATTGTTGTTTTTAATGTCTTGCTCCACAGATTGCGTGACCTCCTCCTACATCCCAGTGAGGCAGTTTGGGGACTGTGAGGCTGCTCCTCTCTTTGAAGTGGAAGAGTTTGTTCCATGTATAGCCAAATGCTCGCAGCCATTTACCATCTATAAGAACCACCTCTACATTTATCCCAGGCATCTGAAGTATGATGGCCAGAAGTCATTCACAAAGGTACCTTGGCCTGACCTTTGGATCAGCGTGGAAGTGAATGTGCATTAACATACGTGCAGTACCTGCTAATTATCTGGAGGGTCTTCATGGATGCAAGGCCATGCTGTACTTTGACCTGGAGCATGCTGTCAACCACATCTAGTGGTTATCTGAAATGGCATTCAGATAGTTGCATTGGAAAAGGCCTTGAATGTTCTTCCAGCATGCAGGACTTTGCCATAAATGGGAACAGAGCCACTGCGGGTTACCACTGTGCTGTTGTGTTCTTTCACAGGCGAGAAACATCGCGGTCTGCATCGAGTTCAAGGACTCTGACGAGGAAGAGGCCCAGCCGTTGAAGGTGGGCCCTTGTCCAGGACAGTGAGTTGAAGGATTTGTCATCACACTGGCATACTTAACAGTTCTGTCCTGTTCCTGCAGTGCATCTATGGTCGTCCAGGAGGACCCCTGTTTACCAAGCATGCATTTGCTGCAGTTCTGCACCATCAGCAGAACCCAGAGTTTTACGATGAGGTGAGTGCATCACTGCCATAAAAAAGAACTGACTGCATGCAGCCCCAGTTTGTAGTTTCAGCTGCTTTAACTCTGCAGTATGGCCATCATTTCAAAGGTGCCCTGAATTTATTAGACAGTTATTAGACAGTATGTTTCAGTTAAAGTCTGCTTGAATTATACTTTGAATCATAAGATGAAGGGATTTGCCATCAAAATAATTGTTCTACAGAGCAATTAAGAGATGGTCATGGAAAACCAAGGTTAGGCACCTATAGTAAGAATATGTAAAACACAACAGGGCGACTCTAAGCTGTAACTGTCCACATTGCACTTGCAGATTAAAATTGAGCTGCCCACCCAGTTGACCGAGAAGCACCATCTGCTCTTCACGTTCTTTCACGTCAGCTGTGACAGCAACAGCAAGACCAGCACCAAGAAGAAGGACCCAGTGGAGACACAAGGTCAGGCCTCCTTCGGCCCTCACTGGGTGTCGTCTCACTGCCTGAACTGGCAGTGCATTATGTCACAACAGTGCAATATATACAGAGCCTATTTACTGCAATGTGTCCATGAATTCTCACTGATGTACATTCCTTTGTACTGTGTTTGTGTAATATTTATGGTTGTATAGTATTTATTTAATTCTAGGTTGACTGTTATGCATGGATGTGTGTGTGTTTTCGTATATTATTTATGTTATTGCAGATGTGGTATAATCCACTTGAACAATGACAAATAACCCCTGGTCCTTGGTTGCTACTACCATGTCCTAATATCTGAGAGCACACTAGACTGTGCTGTGCTGTGCTATGCTATGATATACTATACTATACTATAGTCTGAAGGAGCACAGAGCATGCAAACCTATGAATAACAATCACTGTTGGCTAGTCACTTACCTAGTCTAAAGCTGGTGATGCCTGTGGAGTCGGACGTAGAGCTGGACACATGCCAGTCCCCCCTTTACAGCCCCACACCTTGCACAGGTCCACTGCCTGGTGACAGCTCTCATGCCTTCCGCCCACAGTTGGCTATTCCTGGCTGCCCTTGCTGAAGGACGGCAGGGTGATCATGAGTGAGCAGCAGGTCCCCGTGGCTGCAAGCCTGCCTGCCGGCTACCTGTGTTATCAGGAGAGCGGCAGCAAGGTGAGGGCCTCGCTTATGGGCAGAGAAGTACATGGCACGGGGGGGAGAGGCACAGCAGAATGTGACACAGAGGGACGGGACACAGAGAGGCATGGCACAGGGAGATGGGACACAGAAAGACGGGGCACAGAAGCATGGAACACAGAGAGGCATGGCACAGAGGGATGGGACAAAGAAAACCGGGGCACAGAGGCATTAGGCACAGAGAAATGGTGCACAGAGCCATGGGACACAAAGAGGTGGGACACAGAGGGATGGGCCACAGAGAGGCATGGCATAGAGGGATGGGACACAGAAAGCTGGGGCACAGAGTGGCATGGCATAGAGGGATGGGACACAGAGAGGCGTAGCATAGAGGGATGGGACACAGAAAGCCAGGGCACAGAGAGATGGGGCACAGAGTGGCGTGGCACAGAGGGATGGGACACAGAAAGCCAGGGCACAGAGAGATGGGGCACAGAGGGATAGGACACAGAAAGCCGGGGCACAGAGAGATGGGGCACAGAGGGATGGGACACAGAAAGCCGGGGCACAGAGAGATGGGGCACAGAGTGGCGTGGCACAGAGGGATGGGACACAGAAAGCCGGGGCACAGAGAGATGGGGCACAGAGTGGCGTGGCACAGAGGGATGGGACACAGAAAGACGGGGCACAGAGGGATGGGCCTGGAAGGCAGTGGGGTTCAGGGGCAGTTTCAGCTTAGCCAGTCCATGGTTCAAAAACCTCTCACAGTAATTCTCAGTTTAAATTTGGTTTCATTTTATTATTTCACTTGAATATTATTGACAATTGAATGGCATGAAAAATTGGACCAAAAGGTTGCAGGCTGAAAGGCCTGGAGTGATCTTTTTGCTTTACTCTTGATATTATAAGGATATTTGATATGAATCAATTTTTATTCAATAAGAGTGAATCAGCCGGCAGACTTATTCGCTGCATTGTGGGTTGTATAATGTTGGTGAATTGGAAATGCAGGGTCAACAACTCATTTTTGGTCATTTCCAGCACTCTGGGCCCGAGATTAAATGGGTTGACGGGGGAAAGCCATTGTTCAAGGTGTCCACTCACCTCGTTTCTACCATCTACACTCAGGTCAGTGGTCCTGATGGTGCCGTGCTGTGCATCTCCTCTGTTGCCATGGGAAACCGGACCCTTTGTTTGTCGGTTACACTCTGTCCTCTTCCTCATAGGATCAGCATTTGCATAACTTCTTCCAGCACTGTCAGAGCAGCAGGTCCGCCAGCCCTGCGTCTGGTGGAGAGCTAGTCAAGTTCCTGAAGGTGAGCAGCAGCTGTCCCCTGGCTGTGTTCCTCCCAAAGTCACTCCCAAAGTAACAGACACTGCACTCTGCGGGTGACAAGCCCTGTACACGCAATCGCCACCATCCGGGCTGTTCCTGACGCCCCCTTTCTGTTGGTGTCTGCCACTGTCACCAGGATCTCTGTTTCAGACCTTCCAAGTGACGGAATTATATTTTAGTGACTTTCTTTCCTGTGATTATCCGGCTGTTGTCCTTTTGTGGTGCAGCTTTATAACAGCCCTATTTTACAGCATCCTTCAGTATGACTTGCTGAACTCGGTCCTACCCCCGCAGAGCCTGCATGCAATGGAGGGGCACGTCATGGTCCAGTTCCTGCCCACCATCCTGAACCAGCTGTTCCGTGTGCTGACCAATGCCACCCACGAGGATGTGGCGGTCAACGTCACCAAGTAGGCAGTCTGTGAAAGGTTCTGATGCTTTCTGGGAAGCTTAACAAGCAAAAGCCTCATCCCTGAGGAGGAAAACGCCACGACCAATTAGAACTAATCACATGAGCGTGTGTAATGCATTCCAATTTGTGTTCTTCAAGCCAAAAGGCATTTTACAAATTTTTTAAATGATGGAATGCTGACAGAACAATATGTATTGGGCTATAAAAAGCATTGATTTATTATCCAGCATTCCTTCTTGGTCAGTGATTCATAACGAACGGCGAATGGGGCTCGCAGTTGCGTCATTACAGGTCATTCTGTGACGTAACGACAGATTTCGCTTTAATGATAGTGTTGATGGTGTGCAGGCTATAGCCTCTGCAGGTGGCAGTCTTGTTTATCAGCTGTGCCACCTTCCCTGGTCAAAGGACTTCAGGCATCATGTTGATAGATACTTCAGGAATGAAAATGTCATGTTGGTGTGGATGTTTGAGCCCTATGCTGCTCTGCTGCCCTCCCAGGGTCATGATTCATGTCGTCTCCCAGTGCCACGAGGAGGGCCTGGAACACTACCTGCGTTCTTATGTGAAGGTAGGTACTACCCTTCCCATTCCTCACCCACCCTATCTGCTGTCGTATAATCCTGCACCACTTCAGGAAATGCTTTCTCTTTTTTTTCCTAGTATGTGTTCAAAACGGAGCCCTACACAGACACCACTCTGAGGACCATCCACGAGGAGCTGGCCAAAGCCATGACAGTCATCCTCAAACCATCCACCGATTTCCTCACGAGCAACAAACTGCTCAAGGTATCTCATCACTTCAACAGCAAAGTCTCTTTAGGCCCATCGGGAGTCACATGGAGTCAGCAGTAATTCTCAACAGTAGACTAGAGTAGTAGAGTCTCCAGAGGTAATCAATCTGGCGCTTGGATCCGTTCAGTTTTTGACCAGCCTGGTTTTAGATGGTGGGCACTCTTCGAGTTGTGTGTCAGTAAAGCAGGCAGAAATGTGAGAGGCTGCTTAACGGTGTGGCCGAGGAGAGATGGCGAACAGCTGGAACAATATCATCTCCATAGCAGTCGGTGTTCCAGCATGATGCCAGAAGGGAAATAAGTTACATAAGTGCTGCAGTGTGAGGTGTTTTATAGGGATCCAGGCAGCTTTGAGGGTGGGGTGGTGTGTTTTAAGGGGGGAGTATGGCACATGTTTAGTCTGTGGAGATACAGTAATATGTAAGGGAAGTGTAGAGGATAGAGGAGAAAAAACAGAAGAGGCCAAGTGGACGTGGGGGGATGATACAGAAAGCTGGTTTTGAATCAGCATTATTGATCGTGTAAGTCCTGCTGCCACACTTTATGTAGTATTTTAATTATGTACTTTTTTGTCTCTGCTTATGTTTTTCAGTACTCCTGGTACTTCTTTGAAGCCTTGATCAAATCCATGGCCCAGTTCTTGATTGAAAGCGGTAAAGTAAGAGTAAGTCCAGCGGTCGATTATAAGTAATAACGGCTTGGCTGCCGCTGGAGGTTTCGAGCCCCATGGAAGCCTGTCCTATTGGGCTCCCAACCCAGACCAATCCAACTGTGCTTCAAATTCTTTAGGGGCCCTGTCAGTCGGGGGCCCTTGGAATCGTCCCAACGCCCCTGGTAATGGGTAATAAACCAATCTGAGTTGTGAAAGAGTGTGAATTTGGCAGGTCTCTCAGGCATAACATCATGCATGTTCCAGATGACATTACAGAAGGCCAAATTATGACACGCCCAATTCTTGCTAATGACCTGTGAACTTCTTGAAGGCTCCATTGATACTACAAGTGATTATTTGTAACATAACACTGATCACCCCATGTAACTGCTTGTTTGAAAATTTGCCATGTGTGAGTATAATTTGAAAGCCATGGTAGAAACTCACTGCTTTCTAACAAGAACGCTCCGAGAATGCAGGGAAGAGGTCAGTGGCTGGCTTCCATTCAGCTGTTCTGATGTGGGTCTTTGACTGGTTTGTGGGGATGTTCTCAGAGTGTCATGATTAGGCACATGTTGGCCAGTGTTAGGGGTCTTCAGACATTCAACAGCGGGTTGTCTTTATTTCATAGCTTCCCAGAAACCAGCGCTTTTCGGTGTCCTTCCACCACACTGTGGAGACCATGGTCAACATGCTGACACCACACATCACCCAGAAGTACAAGGACAACCTGGACGCTGCCCGAAGTGCCAACCACAGCCTGGCCGTGTTCATCAAGGTGGCAGCAGTGCTCAGCCCTTCAGATTTAGTACCATGTTTTCCTGCATTCGTCTGGCTTCTGTGTCTTGTACAGGGTGTTAAAATATCTAATAGTACCAAATGATTAGCAGATTTTAAGTGCCTCTTATTTCCCCAGCGATGCTTTACCTTCATGGACAGAGGCTTTGTCTTCAAGCAGATTAACAACTATATAAACTGCTTCATGCCCGGCGATGCCAAGGTAGTTTGGACTTTGTAAATCCACTGGGACTTCAGGCTGTCGGGCATCTCAATGTGAAACGCTGGCCTTTTGTTTTCAGACGCTATTCGAGTTCAAGTTT
Source organism: Petrocephalus zakoni (assembly GCA_026774425.1). NCBI lineage: Eukaryota > Metazoa > Chordata > Actinopteri > Osteoglossiformes > Mormyridae > Petrocephalus > Petrocephalus zakoni. Next base: position 39,196,991 of record JAODKN010000001.1, read on the forward strand.
GAGTTCCTGCGAGTGGTATGTAACCATGAGCACTACGTTCCTCTGAACCTGCCCATGCCGTTTGGAAAGGGAAGAATTCAGAGGTTTCAAGGTAATCTATGCTCTCTGTTCCTCGTGGCCATATCCTCAGATCCTCGCACCAACGTGACATACTGACAGTGTGCTATAACATTTTTGATGTGTGTGCCCTGATAGAGCAGGCTTTATGCGATGCAGCAAAGGTAAACAATCACAAGCTTTGTCAGGCCCAGCAGGTGAGGAGTTGCCGGTGTTGAGGCATAACTAGGGTGATGCAGGTCGTTTATAAGCACAGATTACTTATGCAGAAATGGGTAATGTGATTTACTATAACAGGAGAGACCAGTGAGCAGACAGGCTCCAGCATCAGGGTTTCACCACTAAGTCTCGTCAGGCCCCTGGGCCCGCATCAGCATGATCGCTGTCTCACTGGCAGCCTTCCTGCACTTTAACTGAGAAGCTGTGATTCTGCTCCTGTCAGCAGAATTTGACGGATGACTTTGCTCTTTCCCAACTCTGTCCCTCCTGTCATGCCTCGGCAGCTCCGAACAGGCCTAACATTCCCCTTCCTTTCATTCATTCTTGTTAGCACCAGAGCAGACACTGGTGTTTGTTTAGACTTTGTTTCCCTTTTTTTGTGTATAAGCCATTTCTTTCTCCACGGAGTCACGTGGCACAGGTAGGTGTGTGCTGTGCTGCCTGCCTGTGCTGTGCTGTGCTGCCTGCCTGTGCTCTACCCTTACGTTTCATGGTGTGGGCCTGAAATACTGTTGCTTTATGAATTCATCTGTCGTTCAGTGGAATTGTATTTGTATTGAGGGGTGTGGATTACCACTAATTTATTACACCCATTTGTATCACAACAGAATGTGACCTGGGAATATTGGCTGTAATTGGCCTCTTCGTATATGATTGTGATGTGCTCCATTCAGCAGTATTTAGCTGATTCCTGAGATCATTTGCTGTCCTGGGCAGCAGCTGCGATGACATTACAAGGTCAATTACAGCACTTGAATCCCAAGCGCCAGAGTAACCATTGTCCGTCTCCATATCAGAGGAGTGTGATTTTGTTGTGGCTGTGACAGAACAGATGCTGTGATTTATGTGTCGTTCAGAGTCGCGCCAGCTTGTTGAGTGACGTCCCTGCTTGAAATTGTATTTGGTTCTAGTCTGTGAGCATCCATTGCCTCTCATTTGATCTTTTTAACACTACATCCGTGCTCTCATTCGGTGACCTTTCACCTTCCAGTGGTTCCTGTTCTTTTCCTTTTGATTGGTTGAAATTTCATTCCATTTGTTTAAAGTGAACAGTAAACTGAAACTATACTGTTGTTCTCAGGCTTCCTGGAATGCTTGACACTGAAGGCCTATATATCTGCTTCTCATTGTAGTGGGTTTATTCCCATTTCTTAACATAATTTGAGAAGTTCATTAAAAGTGATAATTTATTCATATTTTCTGACATGATATTTATTGAATTTATTGAAGATCATATGTAAGCTAGGTTCAGGTTTGTGGGGATTAGCTTGCTTATCGAGAGACAAGCATTCCAGTCATCATAGCATAGACCTACTGAGACGTACTCAAGCCCCTCCTTCATTTGGATATGTGTGTGTGTGTGTGTGTGTGTTTTTCCCACAATCCCCTGCCTAGACCTACAGCTGGATTACTCGCTGACAGACGACTTCTGCAGGAACCACTTCCTTGTGGGGCTGTTGCTGCGTGAAGTGGGTGGGGCCCTGCAGGAGTACCGGGACATCCGACAGGTCGCCATCCAGGTGCTCAAGAACTTGATGATCAAGCACACTTTCGATGACCGATACGCATCCAAGGTGGGCATGTGCAGATATTAAATGCAAAGCAATTCTCTTGAGAGTCCTGGCTTGCTGAATCAGCAGGAGGCAGTAAAGGTGACATTATGTCTTTCAGAGCCAACAGGCCAGGCTGTCCACACTCTACTTGCCCCTCTTCGGACTGCTTTTGGAGAATGTACACAGACTCAATGTGAAAGAGGTCTCCCCTTTTCCCTGTTATTTATTCCAACAATGTAAGCCAGGAGACATCTAGTGGCTGGAGGTAGAATTGTACCGCATTGCCTTAAGCTTGCAGAGCCTGGTGTTATGGTAGGTTTTCTCTTTCCTTTCTTTCTGGATTCAGAATGGGAGAGATGACTCTCTACTGAGCAGCTCAATGACAACCCCACAAAAGACAGGGGTTAGCTTGGACAACAGCCTGCATAAGGATGTGTTTGGTGTTATCTCTGGAACAGGTGAGCATGGGTTAGGCAGGGGAATTAGAGTAAAACGCTGGTAATTCAGTAAAGAATGTCTGAACATCTGCTGTCTGTGTCCTGTAGCCTCCCCACATGCCTCATCCACGCCAAACATCAATGCAGTGCGACATGCTGATTCCCGAGGCTCCCTCGTCAGCACTGACTCTGGGAACAGCCTTCCGGAGAGATCTAGCGACAAGACCAACTCACTGGACAAGGTAGCTTCCAAAGCACCCGCTCTAACCACGGCTCTCACCCAGCAGTGCCCTGACTACATACCCCCTCTCAGAATGCCTCTTTCCAAGGAGACATTAGCCGTCACGGTTATCATAAATATCACTTTAACATCAGTTCACCAAAGCCAAGACTCCAAATACTTGTACAGAAGGTATTGAGATTAAAATGAATTATTTTGGACAGATAGCCCAGGATCCTGTGTTGATAGTATGGGGACAGATAGGCGTGTGATGGCCTGCTCCCACCAAGCTCCTCACCCTCATCCCTCTGTGCTGGGCCACCAGTGGCTCACTTGCCCTTCTTAACCCCTGACACCCCGCTGGCAGAAGGAGCGATTTGCTCGGAGGCATTCTGCCGCAACCCTGCCACTGCCGCCCAGCCAAGAGGACTATGTGGTCTCCACCCGCCCCAAGCGTGCCACCGTGGATTTCTCCCAGCTCACGGTGCCCACCATGCCAGAGAAAGTGGTGCAGGCCAGCCATACGCTCCAAGTACATTTCCTGTCTGCCTCACCCAATCCCCACTGTCCCCCGACCTCTGTTTGCGTGTGTCCCCTTTGTGGGTGCGTGAGCATGCCTTTGGGACTCTACCTGATATCTGCTCTTTGCCAGGAGACGGACTGCCAGGGGTCCTTTAGGTGGCATCTGGAGTCCCTCTGCTGATATTTTTACCCATTCCATTTCACATAGCCCTGCCTCAGCAGCCGTAGGGGTGTGAAGATGGATGCCATTCTTTGTGTGTCTAGGTGTCTCCTCCATGGGGTACATTCCGGGCTTTCCTTCAGTTTCACCTGCAGTGTCATCTTTTGACTGTTTTCAGTATTTAAATGAGTCTTCCCGGATCTGGAGATTTTTCACAGCCCGGAACTGTACAGAAAGACGCTCCTCACCAGGCCTCTGCAGCATGCAGTGTCTTCAGGATGACACAGGCATTATATTAGCAGGCATGGCTGACGTCAGGGCGCTGAAGGCTTTTTCTCCAGCGTATCGCTAACGACGGAGCAGCAAGAGGCCGCTTGTTAGCTTGGCCGCTCGGCCCGTTTGGACCTTCTTGCCGTGTGGAGCCAGGCGAGGCAGCCAGGCATTTCCTCCAAGGCAAGACGTAGCCTCACTCTTTCCATTTAGCCTCCGAGGAAGTCACTTCTGGCAGAGACGTCAGCTGGCCCTAGTGGTGTAGGACTCGCTGGTCTGAGCCCGGTGCCTGCTCGAAACCCAGCTGTGGTCCTGGGTGTGGAGCAGTCACAGTCAGACCAGTTATCTCAGGCCTGTAGAGCAGACTTTATCCCCTGTAGGACCTTGCCAACCCCTGCTGGTCCCTTGTGCTTCCACATGCACAATACTCCATGTTTTTCCAGTTATACTCATAACTGGAATTATAATCTCTAGCTAGCTGTCCCCACCAAAGACGTGACCTATGGTTGGTATGTATCTATATTCGACCCCCTGGAATGATTATGTATTTTTAACCTGAATTGGGAAACTGGATTAGTAAGCATTTGGCTTGAGCAGTCAAGTTGTAAATTTCCATTTAATGTTTCCAAACCTGCCCTGTGATGGGCTGGCACCCCATTCTGCACCCATAGCTTCCGGGACCCCACCTCTCGTGACGCTGAATAGGACAAGTGGGTGTAGAAAATGGATGGATGAATGTTTTAAAATTTTATTTACCAGCTCTGAAACTGACATTTGTCATTTTGAGACTGATTGTAAAGTCTGAATTTGAAATATACGAAGAACAGAACCCATTGGAGTGACTTTGCTGTGAGCAGTGCCCCTCTCGCTCTCTGCCCTCACCGCCTGTCCCCTGATCATTGCTGCTTTCTCTCAGAATCAGCCGGCCTCTGCCCTGGGGAGCTCTCTGCTACGCTGTGACAAGCTGGAGCAGGCTGAGATTAAGAGCCTGCTGATGAGCTTCCTGCACGTGCTGAAGAGCATGTCGGAGGGTAAGGCCTGGCCAGCGAGGGGCGGGCGGGAGCATGTAGGAGGGTAAGGCCTGGCCGGCGATAGGGGGGCGGGAGCATGTAGGAGGGTAAGGCCTGGCTGGCGATAGGGGGGCGGGAGCATGTAGGAGGGTAAGGCCTGGCCGGCGATAGGGGGG
>JAODKN010000001.1:39217855-39233649 GCA_026774425.1 Petrocephalus zakoni
AAAACTTTACTTATTTATCATTTAGAAACACATCTGCTTGCTTATTTGGAAAAAGTCACTATTGTAACACTATGGAATGTATTACCTCCTCGGCTTTTTGTCACCACCATCTGCCACTGATTGTCACCTAAGCCAGCCGGAGCCAAAGCATTTCCTGTCAGTCTCCTTATCTGGAGGTCTGCAGTTATGGCCTTTCAAAAGCATGGTTGTAGCACGTGAGAATGTACGCATGTGTATGCCCGTGTGCTCCTGTGTACACGTGCTTTGTGTACTCATTTGTCTCCCAGGACTTCAGGAAATCATATTCCTCCCTCTAGATAAATCCAGCTCAGTGACTTTCTTGTTCTAATCTCCATATGAATAGCTATTAAATAAGGGGCAGAATCATTAATGCTGTGTATCAGTTTTGGAACCAGTACAGTTACCTTTAACAGAGCCCCATTATAATGGACTGAACTGAGATCTACTGTGTTCATGTTGTTTTAAGGTAAAGGGTTTGTGATAAATGGGTATATGTACACGCTGCATTGGGGTCTGTTCATCATTTCACACAGATTAACCCAAAAGACCTGGATTCGAAGTACGCATACATCCAGGTCACTCACGTGACCCCCTACCTGGAGGAGAAGGAGCTAGCCGACAGGCTGACAGACTTCGAGAGGAGCCACAACATCCGGCGCTTTGTCTTCGAGACGCCTTTCACTGTCTCTGGCAAGAAGCAGGGCTTGGTGGAGGAGCAGTGCAAGCGGCGCACCATCCTGACCAGTAGGTGGCAGCACCACTTCCCCTGGACCCTGCATACACAGCACATCCCATGAAAAAGAGGGTGTGTGACTTATTCACCACAACCCTCTTGTTCTTCACGCAAATTATTTATTGATGTTGTTTGACTAATGAGTAGACAGATGTTCTTTTCCTTGCGCCTGACCTTAGTTTTATTATTATATTATTTTCGAAATACCAAAGTACAGCCTTTATCTTCATCAACTGATAATAGCTGCAGCTGATTATGGAGGACAGATGGACTTTTCCCTGAAAAAAATGCTTGAATCACAACTTTTTTTTTCGGGCACCAGCAGATTTGGCAGTGCTCGTGCCCCTGGACCCGGTCCCTGAGGCAGCTCAACCACAAATGAGCTAATCCTGCTGAGATGTCACTGTTGTAGGATCATCACATATGTAGATACTATGAACTAAATATTGCAGCATTGCACTTTACAGGTCTTTTAAGTTACATGAAATGTAACTAATGTTATGCAGGTGTCCTCCTGTGTTCAAAACACATGCATCTCTGAATTGCACATAGCACCTGGTTATGTGTATCTGTAGTATACAGTGTATATGTGCCCAGTGCTGTCTGGGAGAGGCTCCTGGCCACCAGAAACCCTGTCCAGAGGTTGGAAGATGGATGGATAGATGTGGTGGGTGGATGATGGATGGATGTGGTGGGTGGCTAATGGATGGATGTGTGGATGGATGGATGTGGTGGGTGGATAATGGATAGATGTGTGGATGGATGGATGTGGTGGGTTGATGATGAATGGATGTATAGATGGATGTGGTGGGTGAATAGTGGGTGGATGGATGGATGGATCGGTGGGTGGGTGGATGTGAGGAGTATCTAAAGTTGTTATCCCCCCCGCAGCCACTCACTGCTTTCCCTATGTGAAGAAGCGCATTGCAGTGATGTACCAGCACCAAACAGAGCTGAGCCCCATCGAGGTGGCCATTGACGAGATGAGCAGGAAGGTGGAGGAGCTCAGGCAGCTCTGCTCGGCCAGCGACGTGGATATGATCCGGCTGCAGCTCAAGCTGCAGGGCAGCGTCAGCGTGCAGGTGTGCAGACACGCTGTTTACTTCTATGATGTCCGCACCTGTTCCACAAACCCCCCAGCTCCACCCTGTCCACTCTCTGCCTGCCCCCCCCTCTCCACTCACTGCCTACACCCCCCTCTCCACTCACTGCCTTCTCCTCCCTCTCCACTCACTCCCTGCCCCCCTCCCTCTCCACTCACTGCCTACACCCCCCTGTCTACTCACTGCTTACTCCTCCCTCTCCACTGTCTGCCTGCTCCCCCCCAGACCACTGTCTGCCTGCTCCACCCTCTCCACTCACTGCCTCCTCCTCCCTCTCCACTCACTCCCTGCCCCCCTCCCTCTCCACTCACTGCCTACATCCCCGTCTACTCACTGCCCAGTCCTCCCTCTCCACTGTCTGCCTGCTCCCCCCTATCCACTCTCTGCCTGCTCCCCCTTGTCCACTCTCTGCCTGCTCCCCCCTGTCCACTCTCTGCCTGCTCCCCCCTGTCCACTCTCTGCCTGCTCCACCCTGTCCACTCTCTGCCTGCTTCACCCTGTCCACTCTCTGCCTGCTCCTCTCAGTCCACTCACTGCCTACACCCCCCTCTCCACTCACTGCCTACCCCCCCCCGTCCACTCACTGCCTACTCCTCCACTCACTGCCTGTGCCTCTCTGTCCACTCACTCCCTGCTTCACCCTGTACCCTCCAAGGTGAATGCCGGCCCGCTAGCCTACGCTAGAGCATTCCTCGACGACGTTAGCAGCAAGAAGTACCCTGACAATAAAGTCAAGCAGCTGAAAGAGGTTTTTAGGTAAGTAGCCACAGCCCCCAAGTTTCACTTTTGTTCTAACTGCCCAGGTCTAATTAGTGATTTTGTGCAGGCAATTTGTGGACGCCTGCGGCCAAGGCCTCACCATAAATGAGCGTCTGATTAAGGAGGACCAGCAGGAGTACCACGAGGAGATGAAAGCCAACTACCGTGACCTTGCCAGAGAGCTGTCCACTATCATGCACGAGCCGGTAAAATTTCAGTGTTCAGTAGACTTTTAAGGGGTTTTAAATGTTTCAATCAGTAATCTGATAAACATACCTGACAATGAAAGAATAACTCTATTTTCTCCCCTCCATTTATGCTGACGTGAACAGATTGGATGGTAATATTGACGTCGATGTCTAACAAGCGTGATCCGTGTGAGAGAATAGAGCTCTGCCCTTTTTCTGAATGGCCTCCGTCTTTCAGATCAGCACAGTGGAGGACAGCGTGAGGACCGTCCTGCCGGACTCCCAGCACATCTTTAACGCCATCAGCGGCACGCCCAGTGGAGCCACCATCCAGGGAATCCCCAGCTCCTCCTCGGTGGTGTGATGCGGCCTGTGTCGGCCTGACTCAAGGGACAGCAGACGTGTACCCTCCCAAAGAAAAGCGGGGAGCCCTGGGTGCCCCCTCCAGTCTCTCTGCTGCCCTCTCAAAGCTCTCCAGCTCCTCCTGACGTTCCTCACCCTATGGTCAGGTTCGCCTTGCCAACTTTGGGAACAGTTGTCGGTGGCTGTCATGAAAGCAGGGTGATGTTCGTTGACCAAGCTTGGCCTTCTTCTCAGTATTACACATTGACCCTGTAGGTCAGAGCTTTGAGTCTCGCCTGTCAATCTCTCCCTGGGGATAAATGTCTTCAGAGATCCCTGACGAGAAGATGATGAAAAGTATTGGAGAATGTGGAGAAATCAAGTCTGAAGAGCGGACCGGCGGTTTTGGGGGTGTCAGTCTTCAGCCTGGGCGGAACCCAAACAGGATCCTTCTGTAATGTTTCCTGTGGAGACGTTCTCTTAGTCACAAGAACACTAAATGCATGTAATTCAGTTTCACTTTTCAGATTTGTTTTTTGGTTGTATTTGTATTATTTACAGGCTTAAGATTTTTGACAATACTTTTGTATATATAGCATTTCCCGTGTATTGTAAATGAAGTCAGTGTTTGGTTTGTTTGAGGTGTGTGAAAGTGGCAGTATTTGTGATGGTTATTGTCACTGAACACAGACAAATTGTATTCCTTGGCAAGTGTCCCCTCTGAAAGGAATTGTTCCAGCAAAGCTTTAGCATGCAGCTCTGATCACCTCGCCGACTGAGACTGACGTTTTTTTTTGTTAAGGTGAACGTTGGAGGACATGTTGTAAAGGTATTATGCTGGCTACTCTAGTATCCAAATGCAGTGCAATATTTGTCTCCTTCAGTTCATACACTGTAAAAACGAGGTTCGTCCCGCTTGCCAAAGCAACAAGGTGTGAAACCAGTAACATACTGTGGACGGCTGGTTGTCAGATAAAGCTTTAACCATTCTGTTGTTTAATTGTTAATAAAAGTCCTTTTATATCTGGGGAGTTTTAGGGTTTTTAATTTTTATTTAACAGAGTCAAGTTCTGCTGTATTTAAGAGGCAATTTTCCCTAATTACACACTTTTAATTAAAATTCACTAATTTCTCTGCAAATATATGTTGTGTACTGTTTGATTTTTGGTTATAATATTTGAAGAAAAATGTTTATCCAAAGTATGCACGTTTTTGTTGAGCGTTCACAGCACACTCCTTATGGCGAACACTGCCTTTTAGTGATTAGCATCTACTTCATGCAAAACAGCAACAGACTTAGTATTTGAGTTTTTATAAAGGAAATTGTATTTATATTTGCCACTGATGAATAACAAGCATTGTGATTTGCCTGTTCATAATTACGGGCCAATGTGGTATTCTCTGTTTTTTGATTGGTCCGTGAAGAAGACCCCCCTTTTTATGGCACATGACTCTCTTCCTGTTTCTCCTCATCTATATAGTGCCTAATATTGAGTTGCTTACTGGTGCTCTATCACTCAGCAATATCATTCTTTCCATTTCACTTTGACTAATCATTGCTTCTACTGTAATTTTATGTTTTCAGAGGTTTCAGTTGTAGTCGTAAATCCATTTTCGGCTTAAATTCAAGTTGATAAGGGGGGCAGGTTCAGACTGACACTAAGAACAAAATGGGTTTATGAAAGGAATGGTCCAGATAATATAGATCAGTCATAAAGATCAGCCATAAATGTCTGCAGGAGGCCCATCTACTGTATGTGAAATGGGCGTGAGCTGGGCTGCCTAACCCACCGCAGTGTTTATCTGCCTGACGTCATGATGCTAAGAGGAGTCCTAACCATTGCCCACCTTACTTTGATACAATCAAGATTAACAAACCCTAAAAAAAAACCTTGTGTGCTTGTCGGTCACGTAGTCCTATGTTGATGGACAGGGTGGCTGCATTGCTAGTGTACATGAGGATACTAACTCTTGGCAGAAAATCACAGTGAAATTAAGCTAAAAAATATAGGTTAGCAAAAATAGCTTAGAGCCAATCACACGCCACCTGAAGGATGTTGGGTTGCATCCTAGCTGGTGCATTATTGTTACAATTTTCAGTATCACTTGGCAAAATAGCTAATCTGAATACTGACAAAATCTTCAGAATTTTTAAATTTTCTGCTGTTATAAAGTTACAAAAAGCACCAATTAAGTCAATTTCCTACCTGTGCTGCTAGCAGAAAGCAGCTTTTCTTCAAAGTCTCTGTTTTTTTTGGCCCCAGCAATATTATTCTGTATTATAATTCACAGACTTTCGTTGTAACCAGTTACAATAGGAAGTTAAAGCTAAATTTCATTCATTTGCTTTCATCATTGACCCTGCAGGTCAAGGGTCATTTCCTTGACTCGGGGCCATCGTTGCCAAACCTGGATCTGATATCACAACAGAAGTAGGAACACGATACGACTGATTCACAGGCATTTGTGTGCCTCCAGTCTGATCTTAAATCACCGTGGGTGGGTCATTAAAACTATTTATGATTCTCTATAATCAGAAAAGAATCAGAATCAGAATCAGAAAAACTTTATTGATCCCGGAGGAAATTGCTCTTGCTATTGCTAATGTAATCATATCAGGAATTTGTCACCTGTAAAACCAGTCAAGTTTATATCAGTGATACTTTTCTTTGTAACAGACAGTATGTTGTATAATATTCAAAAGGCTTTTTTTTTTTTTTTGCTTTTCGGTGATATTAACCATTTATTATTGTGCAACTTTGGCTAATGCAAAATTGCTTCCATTGTAGTTGTTCTTGTCCCAAGTTAATTACACATATTTCTAAGCAAAATGAATTTGCATTTCACAAGTAGTGACAGACATACATAAAATGTTATCCTATGCAGGGATGCCCAGTGTGAGTTTCATTTATGTTGTTTGCCAGCAATGTGACTTATCCAGCTGTATGTTTCATATGGTGAAACGTGGAATATTATGATGAATCTGCGGACATTGGACCAAACATCACATGATCTTGGGTTCAATCAAGTCCAATAATCCTATGGTCATGACAAGGTTAATACATGACAGGATGTATCTGTTTGATAGGTTTGATTCTCATTATTATGGCTTACAGTATATGTTATATAATTTTCCATTCGGTATGCTGTACACACGGTTATTACGTACAGCTAAACATGGGCAATTTATTGGGAAACCAGGAGGAATCGGGTGTGACAGTGATTCCCTACCCAGGATCTGATTTGAACAACGCAATATAAGCTCTGGCAAAACAGCACTCAATGAACAGTAATGGTTACTGGTAAGCCTCCTCTTCGGATCTGAAAACACGTTCCCAATAATCGTTGAATGAAACCTGCTGTGCCTCAACTGTAAATCCGATGGGCGACAACAATAAAAACGCTTGGACAACAGAGCTGCCTGCGCGGTGCTGTCTCTCCAGCCACCCACCCCCGGGATCCCACCCCCTCGGCGACTCCCGGGTCGTCCATAAAGCCACAGATCTGGGGCAAAGGCCTGTGGGGGTGTGATCGGGCGCGGTTTACAAAAGTAGAAACAGACCGCCCTCGCCAAGGTTTAAAGTGTGGGTGCCAGAGACCCTGAGATCTCATTCCCGGAGGACGCCTGAGAGGCTGCACTGGCAGAAAATCGCCACACACTGCAATCATGCCGGGTGAGTGCTCTGCCTGCTCCGACCACCCAAGCCCTGCACTGCTACTTTCTTTAAAAACCCATTTATTTTAACTGTATTGTTTCCTAAGTGTAAGATGCACACTCATCAGCATTATTTAAGTTGTTAATATTTACAAAGCAAATGTTGAATTGAAACCTGTTCAGTGGCGGTTGGGAGACGTGCATTTATATGCTGATGTCCTGTGTGGCAGCCAAACTGCCAGCCTGCTGTTTTTCCCCGCGCTGGCACTGCTTTCTTACGCCTCTCTGGGGGCCTTCTTAATCCTGCGTGTAATGGAAATTTGTGTAATTCTCCACAGAGAAGGAAAACAACGAGAAGAAGGCCAAATGTAAGGTAAAAGGACATACTTTCATTGCTCAGGTTCAGATTTAGTTTTAAAATATAAAAAAAAACGTCGATTCGCAAAAGAAAATGACGGACAGAAACTTAGAAGATATGCCTGTTCGTATCATCTGCAGGTGAGGCTGACAGGCAATGACGATGCTGGATGAGATGCAAAGGGCCCTGTCTTAATAATCACTGTGTATTCACAATGGTATATGATTGTGTATGCATTTGACATATATATATATGAGTGCAATAATGTATACTTTTTAAGGGAAAACTGCCCTTTGCCTTAAATGTCCATGAAGCTGTAGCTGTCTTAGGAGTATGTGTCTGTGGTGCCCCCTGCTGATTTTCCCTCGCATTAACGCACCCTTCGTCTGGCCCAGGTGGAGGTCTGTGGCTATCCAGTCAGCATTTTCTTCATTGTCATCAATGAGTTCTGCGAGCGTTTCTCCTACTATGGCATGAAAGGTGAGGAGAATCGCATGACATGGTACATGCGTGGCATGGCACATGCATGACACGGGACATGTGTGACACGGCACATGTGTGACACGGCGCAAGTCTCTTCTGGTACCTGTGCCTGCGCTGGCTAGCTGACCCCTGTTCTTCCCCACTGCCCTCCAGCTGTGCTGGTCCTCTACTTCAGGTACTTTCTGAAGTGGGACGATGACTTGGCCACCTCTATCTACCACACCTTTGTGGCCCTGTGCTACCTGACACCAGTCCTAGGGGCCATAATTGCTGACTCATGGCTCGGAAAGTTCAAGTGAGTGTCTGACGATGGCGCCGCTCAGTTAAACATGGCAAAAGCTGTCCCTCACCCCCCTCGGTGAATCCTGGCCTTCTCATTCTCCCCAGGACCATCATCTACCTGTCCATCGTCTACACCATCGGACAGGTCGTTATGGCAGTGAGTTCGATTAGTGACATCACGGGCACAAACATAAATGGAGTGCCAAATGACATCACAGTCCATGTGTGAGTCCCCTAAATGAGTCCCTCGTTTTGCTACTAAAATGAGCTTTCAAAGTTCATATGGAAAGTTTCAAATCTAAATTTTAAAGTACCTCTTGAAAGTGAAAACCAGTGTTCATCGTCAGTTTTTGAACAAATATATCATCACAAGCTATCCGGTCTTCATTCTGAGAGCTCCTTTGTGTTTTACGTAGGTAATAATATTTTGGGACATTTAGTCCCAAGGGGAATTTACTCACTCTGGGAGATGCATAAGTTACTCCAGCAAAAGCAGGCTTTGGCTGATGAGCTGCTGGGGTCTTTCCTCAGCATCCTCTCCATGGTGGGCCTTTTCCTCATCGCTTTGGGAACTGGGGGCATCAAGCCCTGTGTTTCTGCTTTTGGGGGAGACCAGTTTCAGGACCACCAGGTTAGAACCTCACAGCCATTTTAACAGCTTCTTGAAGTCAATATAGTGATTGATTGTTAACAAAGCAAGACATTTTCTTGTTTTGTTTTTGAAGGAGAAACAGAGGAGTACCTTCTTCTCCATTTTCTACTTGTCTATCAACGCTGGCAGCCTCCTTTCCACCATCATAACTCCCACCCTTCGAGGTGTGACTGATCTCCTTGGGTTCCAGTTGGCATGTCTGTTCAGTCACTCTGGTTTGGATGAATGCTGTCAAGTACAGAGGAGATGGATTTATTAACAGTACACATCATCAACAATAAACATCCCTGCATGGCCTTGCCGTGTGAGGTACAGGGCCATTGTTTTTCACCCTCTCTCTTCTCCCTGTTCACAGCCACAGAGTGTGGATCCTCCCACCAGCAGTGCTACCCCCTGGCGTTCGGGGTGCCAGCCGCTCTCATGCTGGTCGCTCTCAGTGAGTCTCCAAGCCTAACTGTGTGCCCTGACTGTTCCTGGCTTTGCCCCTGCACTCATCAAATGCTGTTCCTTGTTCCCCTGCAGTCGTGTTTATCGCTGGCAGCAAAATGTATGACAAACCTGCACCGAAAGGGAACATCATGCTGGAAGTCTGTAAATGCATTGGAGTGAGTCTGTGTTTCCAGAGGGAACTTTACATTTGCACCATTCCACTTTCTGTTTCTTTGTGTGTCCCAGATTCTTTGTTCTTTTGATAATACTTTCATCCTTTGTATCCATGCTGAGCTATCATTTGCTCTAACACTTCTACCCTGACTCATATTAGATTGTGGCTAAAAATAATACCAGCATGTGGAATTGTTCTTATTTTTATTCTTTAGTTTGCGCTGAAGAATCGCTTCACGCACCGGAGTAGTGCGTACCCTAAACGGGAACACTGGATGGACTGGGCCTCGGAGAGATATGACGTAAGGGCCTGTAGCGACCACTTTCGTTCCATGTGAGGGTTCCTGAAGTATTATATTCACTGCCTCTGCATCCTTCCAGAAACTTCTCATCGCTCAAGTGAAGATGGTGGTGAAAGTGCTCTTCCTGTACATCCCACTGCCAATGTTCTGGGCACTGTTTGACCAGCAGGTAATGGGCAGACTGCGTATAAGTGCTGTGACATCACCTCTGTCCCAGGATGGGCAGTGCTTGTCAAGCTCTTAATCCGAATTCAGACACAGTTCTTTGCAACTTTGAATGCCTATCGGAACCATGGAAAGTGTTTTAATAGGCCATCTTTTCCCCTATAGGGCTCGAGATGGACCCTTCAGGCTACCAATATGAACGGAAACTTTGTGAGTTTCTCCCCTACGCACGTTTTGTCATTTTTACGACTTGCCTGTTTACGGAGAGTACCTTACACTTCTCTTCCTTGTCACCAGGGGGCGATCACTATCCAGCCAGATCAGATGCAGGTAAGTTTGTATAACTACATCATCTTCACTGCAGTTTGTGGTTCAGGTTCTAAGAGAAGGTTTCACAATTAAAGGCAAAATAGGCACATTCATTTTTTGAGACATTTTAATATTTTTTTTTCTCTCAGACTGTGAACCCAATCCTGATTCTGCTGATGGTGCCTGTCATGGATAATGTGGTGTATCCCATCATTAGGAAATGCCACCTGAATTTCACGTAAGGGTCTCAAAAATATAAAAAGAAAGGAAAACACCATAGAAGACTACAGTACTAGGTGCTTTAGAGGCAGGACACACATTGCAGAATACCTATTTATGGATGGTTTTGTTATTTTCCCACGCTGCATTCAGGAGCGCTTGTAAGTGTTGCGTAAGTGTTGCGTCCTGGCACTGCTGACGCTCTGCTTCCCCCTACAGGCCACTGAAGAGGATGACAGTCGGCATGTTTCTGGCTGCGTTGGCTTTCATTGCCGCTGCTCTGGTTCAGATTGAGATTGATGTAAGTGAGCCTGTCCAACCACAGTCTGCCTCTTTCCAGCTAGATATTCCTCAGACCAGTGATTTTCTGGCCTGTGGGTTTAACACTGGGCGTTTACATTGCACATTTTTGTGTGTGCTCCATTCCGAAGTGACGTTTAAACCGCCCTGTCCTCCTCCAGAAAACCATGCCCACATTCCCATCCTCCTCAGAAAGCCAAGTGAAGTTCCTCAACCTGAGGGACATTCCGACTTCTGTCAAAGTCAACGGTATGGAGGCATTCGAGACAAAACCGTTTGAGGTACGTTAAATTGTCCAAAACATTAGCATTGGTTACAGCTAATGGTTAGCCATGCAGCGGGGCAAAATTGTGGTTTTTCACCACAATAAATAATTTACATGCAATATGAGAGTGCCTTAAAAGGATAACGGGTTCATGCCTTTTTTTAATGGGAATGTGCTTCCCAAGCGGAGTGCTAGGGGGCAGTTTTATAGCGTTTTGCAGTAATAATCCTTCTTTCACGTTACTCATGTTATGCGGTTTGTTTTTAGGCCACAGCTGACTACCTGACATATGATACAAATAATATTACAGTAGCTCTGGGCATGGAAATCCCTCGAACTTTTCTTTTACAAAAAGGAAAACGGCAGACATTTTTGATAACTCCAAACTTACAAAAATCATATATGGTAAGCTATTTCTTTTTTTCTGTTATTTAAATGCCTTTAAAGACATAAAGGAAATCAATGATTTGGTAGGCCTTTATCAACATACACCATATTGCCAAAGGTATTGGGGCGCCTGCCTTTACACACACACATGAACTTTAATGACATCCCATTCTTAATACATAGGCTTTAATATGGAGTTGGCCCACCCTGTGCAGCTATAACAGCTTCAGCTCTTCTGGGAAGGCTTTCCACAAGGTTTAGGAGTGTGTTTTCTTCCAGGAGAGCATTTGTTAGGTCAGGTACTGATGTTGGACGAGAAGGCCTGGCTCGCAGTCTCCTCTCTAATTCATCCCAAAGGTGTTCTATTATTCCTCCACACCAAACTTGTTCATCCATGTCTTTATAGACCTTGCTTTGTGCACTGGTGCGCAGTCATGTTGGAACAGTTATGGGCCATCCCCAAAACTTTTAAATCGGATTGCCAAACAGAGAAGCATGATTTGTCACTCCAGAGAACACATCTCCACAGCTCAGTCCAGTGGTGGTGTGCTTTACACGACTGCATCTGACGCTTTGCATTGCACTTGGTGATGTAAGGCCTGGATGCAGCTGCTCGGCCATGGAAACCCATTCCATGAAGTGCTCTAGGCACTGTTCTTGAGCTAATCTGTAGGTCACATGAAGTTTGGAGGTCTGTGGCTATTGAATCTGTGGCCTACCACTTCGTGGCTTAGTTGCTGTTGTTCCCAATTGCTTCAACTTTGTTATAATACCACTAACAGTTGATCGTGGAATATTTAGTAGCAAGGAAATTTCACAAATGAACTTATTGCACTGGTGGCATCCTATCACAGTACCACACTTGAATTCACTGAGCTCCTGAGAGTGACCCGTTCTTTCATAAATGTTTGTAGACACACTCTGCATGCCTAGGGGCTTGATTTAATACACCTGTGGCCATGGAAGTGATTGGAACACTTGAATTCAATGATTTGAAGGGGCATCCCAATATTTTTGGCAATATAGTGTATCTTGGGGATTAGGTGGCAGTTCTAGGCGAGGCTGAGTAAATGGATGAAAAGCTTCAAAGCTGCACACACAAAGATAATTGCTTAAGCTTCCAGCCAATCATGTGCCAAGAAGTGAAATTTGAAAGTGCTGTCTTTAGTTATTAAATAATATCTGCTATTAGTGCAGACTCAGAAGAATTACAGTCACATGAGATACTGTCAAGTTACTCCCTGCTTCACAAAATCAGAATGGTTACTGTTTCATGGGAATGTGACTAAATATCTCTCTGTGCTCCAGATGAATGACTTAACCAGCAAACCAGAACAAGGAAAGAATGAGATCAGGTTTGTTGCTCTTTTGTCTTCATTGAGAGCCAAAAGCCACATTATATTCAGCTGGGAAATCGGCATATCTGCTCAAACTGTATGGATTGTGGATTGTTAGGTCTGCTGTCATGTTTTCGCTCCTCTCCTGCACAGATTTGTCAACGGCTTGGCCACTAAGGTCACTGTGGCAAATGGAGACTTCATACAAGATATCGGGCCTTCTGGCGTGACGAACTCCACTGAGGTATCACAAGGAAAGTAAGTGCTGCTTTGGGTTTAGGAATGGGATTAATGGGCAAGTAGCTCTTTATCAGATTTTTGTCATCTTATGAGAACATTCCAATTTTTTTATTTTGGCTTTGTATGGTGGCCTCTTCAGTTGTTCCTGGTTTGGACCCTGAGTTACATGTAGATGGTCTCATTCACAGTTCAAAATTCATCATCACCTCGGAGAGACTGAATTGTACATATTTCAAGGATTTCGGTTTTGGAAGCTCTTACACGTTTCTTATATCCAGCAAGTCGAGCAACGTGAGTCTGCCTTTCTGTACCCTCTCACAGTTCGGACACACAGTCGGCCCACAATATGTATCGCTCACCGTTTGATTCATGCCTGCCCACTAGTGCCAGGAGGCCATTGTTGCTGTGGAGAACATCGAGCCCAACAGTGTCCACATGGCCTGGCTGATCCCCCAGTACTTCATCATGACCACAGGGGAGGTGGTCTTTTCAGTCACGGGTCTGGAGTTCTCATACTCGCAGGTACAGTGTCGCCATCCTGTCTGGGAGGGCTCCTGATGGGCTGTGCATCTCTGGTACCTTTGCTCAGGCAGAGCACCGTGTGTATGGAGGGGCTGTTCATCACACACCTAAAAAAAAAAAAAAAAAAAACATTGACAAACTTAAACTCTTATGGCATATCAAAGCCTCCCTGGGTCTTATTATGTCTTCTTCCAGGCTCCTAGCAACATGAAATCAGTTCTGCAGGCAGGTTGGCTGTTCACCGTGGCCGTGGGGAACATCATCGTGTTGATTGTAGCAGAGGCAGGGACGCTTTCAGAGCAGGTGGGTGTCGCCGTGGCTTCATCTGCGCCCTCACCAAGCAGAAACCCAGAGGAAACTGCATCCTTGTATCGTGGCATTCTCTATATGGAACTGTGGTACTCCTTCCTGGCCAACACCCAGCAAACAGTATTAGCAATGTGCAGTTGTATAGTTTCTTGCCACCTTTTTTGCTTATTTTCACAACAGACTTGCAGTAATGACTCTCTCTCTGTTATCCGACAGTGGGCCGAATACATACTCTTCGCCAGCCTCTTGATGTTGGTGTGCATCATTTTTGCCATCATGGGCTACTTCTACAAGTACGTGGACCCGGTGGAGATAGAGGCCCAGTTTCTCCCAGGGGAGGACGACAAGAAGGACAGAAAGAATGAAAAGGACGGGCTGCACATGGACTCTGTCGAGCTGAACAGTGACGAGTTCAGGAAAACCAAAATATAATCAGCAAACCACACTTTGCTTCTCACCTGAACTCATCCCTGTGCTCTTAGTTTTCACTTGGATGTGTGCAGCTTCAACCAGGAAGTCCACTTTGAACAACTGAGCATCTCCAGATTCATTGCATTTAAGCTCACCATAAGAAAGTAAAACACTTAAGACGTCATACAAGACAGTTAATGGTATTTCCTGGGGGGTTCACATGTATTAAAATACAGGGTTTGAGAGCCAGTCGCTCCAGTTTTAAGGAGAAGGCAGACTGGAGCTAGTATTTAATTTCAATGTATGAAACTTCTAACAACAGACTTCTAGTGCTGTGGCTAAGATTTTTAATCTCATATTTCACCTTTGTTGGTTAAAAAAACATTGTAATTTTTTTACAATATAATTTTGCACCATATACCAACAGTAAAGCTATATTCCTGTTATAGTGACAGCAGAAAGAAACTGTGGAAAGAACATTTATTAGGTTTGTATTTACAAATTTGACTAATATTCTTATATTTTTATTAGCCAGAAAATAAGCTTGTGTACAGTCCAAATTCCCTTAAAAAGTGGATTTGTCCTCTTTTGCCAGGCTAAATAATCAACCTCCAAGAATTGCCTTCCAGTCTGTTAATTAGAGCTAGCACGTCTTATGTGTAATGTTGTCTGGCTTTGATTGGAGGTTATTCCAACAAAAAAATAAAATTTGATTATGTCAAAAAAGTCTACATTTAAAATTCATGTTAAAAATCATAGTATGGGTAAATGTAAATATGATGAATACATAATGTTGTGCAGCTTGTTGAAAGATAAAACAGAACTCTGAATAAAGAGTGTTGCAGTAATAACCACCCCATCTGTGTTTTCTTTGGTATATGCCAAGATGTGCTACACCGGGCCAACACTGGGTATCTGAATAAAAAACAGGTGTTTTTGCTGTGACAACCACCCCCCAGTCTCTGTTTTCTTTGGTTTATGCCAAGATAATACAGGGTATAGAGTATGTTTCCAAAGTAATTCCATGGACTCAAGTTGAAGTGAGCACCTGTCTGTGCACATAATACTTAGAAGCTAAGTAGTACATTTCGCACAATGTATAAAAATGAAATATTAAAATAATATTTCTAATATCCTGTACTACCTGTAATTCCAGCCTCATTGCAAACCTGTAAAGGACAAACAGTTAGGGAAATGGGTGGTTTATAACAACGTGACACTCACTTTTCTCCTCCTCAGGACTGCTCAGAGTCGCTGCTCCCATCCCGAAATGCTCATCTCAGTGAGGCCCTGGACTGTTTCCTGTCTAACCACCACGGTTCTTTTGAAAAGTCCTGTTTGGGCATTTGGTCCTGACCAGAGAAAGAAGCCACACGGCTAAATCAACTAGGATTCTGTGACTTCTCCAGACTCTCCAGAGAATGCTGTTGTTCTAGGTTTAAAGCCAGAAGAGTTGCTTCAATTAAAAACATGTATGAACTGTGTGTTGCTTTGGATAATAATATTTTACAACAGTTAGGGATTTTGTAGTTTAATAAATTAGATAAAATGAATTTCTATTCTGTTAAATTCAGTTTTCTATAGATACAGTATCAGGATTCCAGGTTCCGCGTTTTTTATTTAGGTTTTTTTTTTGCGGGGGGGGGGGGGGAATCCCATTTGGGTTAAGCAGTAGATACTGTCCATCATCAGAATGTCTCCCAACACTTCTATTACAAGTGCAGACGCTCCCATTTTTAAGAACTATACAAACGAGAGGAGGCCATCCGGCTCATCAAGCTCGCTTGGGGAGAACTTAACTAATAGCTCAGAGTTGTTAAAATCTTATCTAGCTCTGATTTAAAGGAAC
>JAODKN010000001.1:39234821-39249662 GCA_026774425.1 Petrocephalus zakoni
AGTAGATGACATCATAGGCCTTCTTATCATCAACTTCCTGAGTAGCTTCCTCAAAAAACTCCAGCAGATTTGTTAAATAGGATCTACCTCTCCTAAATCCATGCTGGCTATCCCTCAAAATGTTATTTGAGTCCAGGTTATCTACCATTTTTTCCTTGATTATAGCCTCCATAACTTTTCCAGTTATACAAGTTAGACTGATTGGCCTATAGTTTGACGAATTAATCTCTCTTAGAAAATTTCACCATGTAGGGTTAGTCTCATTGAAACAGTGATATCATGCTCAGGTAAAGGGTAACCCGGGTGCCCTATATGGCAAGCCGTTTTAGCTTTAATACGTTTTTAGAGGATATCATACATTCAGTTGTAAGTAGTTAGTAGTTAGAATGCAAATTCTTGATATCAAACATTCAATCGTCACTAGTTATTAGCAGAAATTGGCATTTTGACTAGTTAAAATTCCAACTCCCACTGAAATAAATTAGAAAATCGTTTTGAATCTTAAAAGCTAAAATGTAATTTCCAATATCAGGAATTGGCATTTCAACTAGTTGAAATTTAATTTTGTTATCAAGTATTAGCATTCTAACTAGTTGGAACTGAATTTATGATATCAGAAATACACATTATAACTATTTCAGACATCCCACCTGAGGCATATTGATTTCAGGGAGGTAGATGGGGGCATCCAGGAGGTAAATATGACCCACAATGCCTTGCGCCACAGGCGGTATAAGTATAAGTATATGTGTGTGTGTGTATATATATATATATATATATATATATGTGTGTGTGTGTGTGTGTGTGTGTGTGTATATTGCCAACTGCGGTGAGAGCGGGCGGGCGGGAAAGCATCTTTAACAACAGTGATTAGCAGAACGACAGATTTCCGGGACATTGCGCATCATTTGCGGGAGACCCCCCGAAACTCCGGGAGTGTTGGGATGTCTGCAGTTTAATTTCTGAATGTGCAGGAATGTGCATTCTAACTAGTTAGAAATTAATATGTGATATCCTCTAAAGATGAAGTAAAGCTAAAACGGCTTGCCATGGAGCTGTGGCCCCGGGGGCGGGACGCGGCCCTCGACGCCCCCTGCAGGCTCCGCGGCGCCACTGCACGCGCAACCGCCCCGACGTCAGAGTGACAGCCCCGACAAAATGGCGGAGGGCACGGCAGCGAAGTGAGGAGCACGGCGCCGCTTTACGGCTCACAAAACACAGCAGCAGCGGAAAAGACGCCCTCCGTGCTGGCGGCGCGGAGCTGATGCGGCCCTGTGCGCGGCGGAGCTTCACGGCCGATCGTCGTCGAACGGCGGGCTGGGGCTGACAGACCAGTTCGCCAGCGGCTGAAGACGCGCGTCGGCGCATCCGGAGAGGAGGACATTACGGGAAAATGCTGCGAGGCTCCGCGACTCCGGCACATTTCGCCGCAGTCTAGGCGGCGGGCGGTTACTCCCCGTCCCGTCCCGTAGCGCGGCGGCTCCTTGGTCCGCATCCAAAGCGACCGGCGCTCGGGACGCGCTGTTCCGGCCGACCGGCCGCCTGCCCCTCATTTCTGCTCTGACGGAGTAACCGGACCGGGCGTCCAGGCGAACATCCCGGGACCCGCCAGCTGAGGCCTTCTTGCGTTTATTTCCCCCCAAACTGCCCTTTGTGTTTGCTGCGGGCGGCCATGGCTCGGTCCCCGGTGCAGAGCGGCCTGCCGGGCATGCAGGTAAGGCGCCGCCGGCCGACAACGTCCGCTTCCTGCCTCCGGGCCTCGACGCGGCCGCCGGGACCCGGGGCTGGAGGCCGCTGGGCGACGCCGCCGTTTCTCTCCTTCGAAGGGTCCGTTTGCCACCATCTCCGAGCTGCCCCACCTTTGTTAGCTGCTTGCAGACAGCGTACGTGGGGGGAAGGGGGACTAGTCAGCTAACCAACCAACCAACTAACTAATGGTATCCTGTTGGCTGCGGTCGGGACGAGGCCGGAGCGGCGGCTCTCGAGGTGCGTTCGGGCTGGTGGTCGCCTCCCCGGGCTTATGTCAGCATATGGGAGACACGGACAGCATAGGCAGGCGAGGCAGCGTGGGGCGGTCGGCGTGGGACAGTCTGCGTGGGACGCTCTGCGAGGGGCGGTCGGTGTGGGACCCCTCTGAGCAAGCGAGGCAGCGGAATGAGACGCCCTGCTTGGTTTGTAATGAATAGTAAAAGGGGGTCAGGAGGGTCTGAAGCACAAACCTGCTCAAGCAGAAGCACACATGGGTTAGTGTGGGACGGTCTGTGTGGGACTCCTCTGGCCAGGTGAGGCAGTCTCTATGCCGTGGGTGTCTGTGCCCAAGAGTGCCACTAAGGGGCGGCCAGCGGCTGCACAACCGTAACTGCAGGACCTGCCCACTTCAAACGTGCAAGAATGTAACATGTGACAGGCTGTAAAAATATGGAAATATTCTTGGAGATATCTAAAGGGCTAACACGGTTCTCCTTTTAAAACAAAATGTGGTTCTACATAATTGGAACACTGTTTAAACATGTATCTGTTTGCCTAAAGTCTTGATTTTATTTGGTGAATCTGTGATTTAAGAAAAACTTTCTGGACTCTGTTCTCATTTATATTTAATGTTGTGGTCATTTGGTCCAGTTTATGTGCTCTCAAGTTAACAGCAGTATGGTTCTGAATGCCTGATTTAAGGTTTAAGGTTGCCAGTTCAACTCCCAGAATGAGCTAATAGTACCTGCTCATGCAAATACTTGACATTGCGCTAAACCTGAAGTGTGTTCATGGGTCCAGTTCCCACTGCAGCACCTACTGGCCTAGGAAACCCATGTGAGGAAATCCAGGGGTTAAATGGGGGGTAGCACCAATTAAAGAGCCAGGCACATGCTGAGAAGGTGAAATCCCTAAGGATTTAAAGCTGTGTGAGTTGGTGAGTTTGCTTTTTATTTAGTGCTGCTTGCTGGGATCGTGCTAAAGTCATATTTTTTTTATTGGTTTAGAGCGGCTTTTAAAAAGCCAGAAAACTAATTCTTGTCCTCCGGTCCGTCTCTTCGTGTTTGCACTCTGCATGTTCTCCTCTTGTTTGTAAGACCCTCCCCCTACTGTCCACAGTCCACTTACATGCAAAAGTGTGCAGGACTTTTGTGGGCTGCAATAGGCCTACTAGATGGTGTTTCTCTTGTGAGAGAACATGGCTTTCCCAAGGTTCCATTTTGGTGTGGGACCGTCCAGGCCACACTAACCCCGTCACAAGCTCTTAACCTGCTTAACTTTGCTTACAAGCCATTGAGCATCACACCACAGTCTGAGATTTACACTGGCAATCTCTTCGTAAGACTCACATAAAGTGTAAAGGCCTGTGTGATACTCCTGTGTGTGAAAGATTCTTGATTTGAGATTAAATATTAAAATCTTCATTCATGTTTCAGTTGTGTAGCCTGAGAGAATTTGCAGGATGTTCATGCAGCAGTAATATCTTCTGTAGGAACGGTGTCTTATGTGTGTTTACATACTGAGATATTTATGAATCATCTTATTTATGCTAATCTGGAATGTGGCTGACGGAATATCACCAAGGCTTAAAGCATTTGCATTTATGTGTGACTTGTGGATGTGTGTGAAATTTTTATTTCTGTGTGCTTGTGCTTGTTTTCACCTGGAGGCCACGGTCAATGGGCCTCATAGCAAGTGACAGTTTCTGTGGTAACTGGGACAGTGGCACCCTGAGAAGGACAGACTCCCCGTTGAGGCTGGGGCCTGTCTGCCTCCTTCTGCATCGTGCTTTTAGATGGTAGGCCTCAAGGTCCTGGGTGTGGGAAAATGGCAAGACCATAGATTCCTGTGGTTTTCGGACGTCAGGCTTTTCACAAGCATCTGTTAGTTTATAAACTACAAACGTTAAAAATAAGGCTGCACATAATGTACTAGATTAAAAGCCACAACATGGTTTCCTGTTCTTTACTTATTGCCACAAACTGTGTTCTGCAGTGTTCCTCTTACTGTGCTGAGAATCATAGTTGCTCCCCTTATGCAGGTTATTGGGCTTGAACACGAAGGCGTGTGCTAATTTTAGAGAACTTTTAATTAGTTCTGTACCAGGAATTGAGAATACTGTTTCTCTAAACCTTGTGGTGCAGTACAGTGCTTGCCTTTGAGAGTCTATTACCGTAGACATTGTAGGAAAAGATGCTAATATAAATTGTATAGATGTGTGTGTGTGTGTGTGTGTGTGTGTGTGTGTGTGTGTGTGTATATATATATATATATATATAATATATATATATATTTCATATTCATACACATACATTTGGGATCTCATGCTCGTCCTGTCGCCACAGAACCTAAAAGCGGATCCTGAAGAGCTGTTTACTAAACTGGAGAAGATTGGAAAGGGCTCATTTGGGGAAGTCTTCAAAGGCATTGACAATCGAACTCAGAAAGTTGTAGCGATTAAAATCATTGACCTTGAGGAGGCAGAGGATGAAATAGAAGACATCCAGCAGGAGATCACAGTGCTGAGTCAATGTGACAGTCCCTTTGTGACCAAGTACTACGGATCATATCTAAAGGTAAGCACACCCTAAACCTAACCCTCCAGCTCAGGGTGCTCAGTGGTGCTCACATGTCTGCAGAGCCCTGAACCCGTCCTGAGATGAGGCTGAGTATGCTTGAGGTCTCCTCACCAAGTAATGGGACCTTCTACAGTACTGTGCAGCAGCCTAAGGCTGTCAAAGAAAATCATGTCAGCATTTCCAACCTTCTCATAAAGTCACCCTGGTATTTTTTTAATCATATTATAGGCATCTGACAAGATACCAGTGAATTTTTGCAGAACAGAAGAAGTTCTTGTTAGTGTTTACTGTGGTACTGTTAATATGCATATGTTCTGATGTTAAACTGTTTTTTTTTTCTGAGTACATACACTAGCTACTAATACTGTTAAGACTTTAGTGCATTACTCTACCCTCCATTTTACTATTGATATCTCTCGCCCTTTCGGGGTTTTTACCCCCAGATTTGCTGGGGTTTTTGTCTGCGCATCAAGCTATACTCCATGTGTTCCCCTCGTGCGAGGAACAGGAGACACGCCAGTCTGATGAAGCAAGCCTGGCCTTGGTTTTGCTGGTTTTGTGTAAATAAAGGAGATGAAAGCCTAAGATCTGGGCAGAATTTGTTCCTTTCCTCCGGCTAATGTAAACACAATACAAACAAGTTTTGAGCAAAATGCTCTTAATGGCCAGTTGTATCTGATGTCTGTCACACTGGTGCAGCATGCATCATTGCTGAGCGCAGTGTGCTTCCTGTGATGGCGAAAGAGTCGTGCATCTCTGCCTTGGGTGGCCAGATGTGAGTCAGTAAATCATTCATGTGAGGCTTTGAGATTGAAGCCCCATTCGAGTATGCTGCCTTTCCATTGGCCAAAAGCTGCTTTTCTGTGTCACTGGTCATTCTATGAAAATTGTACTGACTTGCCGTTTTACTTGTTTGATGACGGCTGGTTTGAAAACCTCAAACCACAGATCAGCTTTGAGTTGAATGGGCCCATGCTTTTTGCCTGCCTGGTAAGGCACTGTACTTTTCAGGACAGACTTGGGGAGTCCAAACTGTAAAAGGGAATCCCAGCATCACAGAGGGATAGATATCAGAGACAGGACTGTGTTGTCATGGCTGCGGGGGCCTTTGCTAGCATGCTTTGGCTTTGTATGTCCAGTGTCCACCTGAGACTTGCTGGTCAGTGATACAGCACCCATTAGCCATCCAGCCATCCAGCCTCCCTGGGATGTGGCTTTGGAAGTACTAGGTTTTCCCCAGTCTGCTGTATTCTTGTAGAAGTTCGCTTCCTCCTGGAGACATCCTCTCATCTTGTTGATGTTCTTCACTGTTTCAGGACACAAAATTATGGATTATCATGGAATATTTAGGTGGGGGATCGGCCTTGGATTTGGTGAGTATGCCTTCCCCAGGGCCAGTGATTTAAAGGCTAGTGGGCTTTTTTTAACTGTCTATTTTCAAACCAGTGTGGGTTAAATTTTTGGTGTAAACTTGGCTGCCCTTTCAGCTTGAACCTGGAGCCTTGGATGAGGCGCAGATAGCCACAGTCCTACGGGAGATACTGAAGGGACTGGACTACCTGCACTCGGAAAAGAAAATCCACAGAGATATTAAAGGTACGACTGAGTGCGCCTTGGGGGGTTATGTGGGGGGTTATGTGGGGTGTACGCTGCTTGTATGCTTCCCCTGTAGTAGTCTTAATTCTGCAGCAGCCTTTGACTTTCTCTACCCTGGATTGTTCGTAGCTGCCAATGTGCTGCTGTCAGAGCAAGGGGATGTGAAGCTGGCGGACTTTGGTGTGGCGGGCCAGCTGACAGACACACAGATCAAGAGGAACACGTTTGTGGGCACCCCATTCTGGATGGCGCCGGAGGTCATTAAGCAGTCTGCGTATGACTCCAAAGTAAGTAGCAGCTCAGTGGGGTCGTGACCCTCAACACGTTTGCCCTCAGATGGCTGTTGGTCGTGTGCGAGGACTTTGTGCCCACTGAGCCAGAAGCCCTGCTGACTCTTCCCTGCCTCGCTGTGCCACAGGCGGACATCTGGTCCCTGGGCATCACGGCCATCGAGCTGGCTAAGGGGGAGCCGCCACACTCTGAGCTGCACCCCATGAAGGTGCTGTTTCTCATCCCAAAGAACAACCCGCCCACGCTGGAGGGGAACTACAGCAAGCCCCTCAAGGAATTTGTGGAGGCCTGTTTGAACAAGGAGCCCAGCTTTGTGAGTTTTACATCTTACTGGCTGTCTCGCCTTTCAGTCAGGGCACACCACAAAAAGGTGATCAGCCTTCGAGCTCTATCGACGTTATCTCCAAGCCAGGTGGAAATCGACCGGAAGGTGGATGTATGAGGGGTAAAAAGGGGAACTGGGCCACCCTCACCAGACCGTGCCGTGATGGTCACTGATCTCACCTCCTAGAGACCAACAGCCAAAGAACTTCTGAAGCATAAGCTGATTGTGAGACACGCCAAAAAGACGTCCTACCTGACCGAGCTCATCGACAAGTACAAGAGGTGGAAGGCAGAGCGGTCGCAGGACGAGTCCAGCTCGGAGGAGTCTGACTCGTAAGTCTGGTGTATCGCCTCCTTACCCTGGGGGTTCAGAGCACATCAGCATCTACAGCACTTTGGCTTTCAGTCTGTCACTATTACACAGCAGGAACATCCGAGGAAAGAAACCTGGCGTACAGAATCCCGTTTGATTGAAAGCTGAAGCATTGTATTTAAAGGTTTAAGTTAATCGCCTAATCTTTAAGCCTTGACCCACCAGTCCAGGAAAATGCACCTCCAAAATTAGGGCTAGCAATACTTGACCCTGCTGTGCCCCCACGTGCTATGGCTCTGTCCCGTGTGCTTCCCCTGTAAACTGGCTGTACCATTTCTCATCTCCAGGGAGCAGGATGGCCAGGCCTCGGGCGGCGATGGCTTGGGTGGCGACGACTGGATCTTCAACACCATCAGGGAGAAGGATGCCAAGCGGCTGCATAACGGCACGGTCCAGGAACTGCAGGGGACGCGGGTGAGAGGCCTGTAGGCAGCGGGCACTGAGGGTCACAGAGAGAAGGGTGTGAAGTGCCAGGTCACATTAATGGGATCTTTAATTAGAACAGTTAATTTATTAATTCATTCATCTTCAAATTTCCAATTAATTATGAAACAAATCCTGAGCAACTTGATCCAGTTTAGGCTCCAGTTGAAAAACTTGCCATAATATGTTAAAGGTCAGATTTAACATCCTCCAAAGCAGTGGGATTTCCAGGGTCTTATCCTGCTGTTTGTGCCTGACAAGCATCCTTGTTGGTTTCTAGTACCGTGCAAATAAAGCCAGTCTTTAGTATTTTAATGCAGTGTGCTGAGGTCGGCCAGGTTATCGCGAGAGATGTGCTGTCTGTGACCGTTACTTTGTGTCGTCTGCCGTATGGAATGTCCGCTTCCCATTTAGTTGCTGCTTTAAGTTTTCGCGCTGCTTTCGTGTCACATGACGTGGTTTCAGGAGACGGAAGGCTTGCTTATTTCCCTGGGTTGCTGGATTTGCAGTCATTCTCAGGAAGTGGCTGTGAGGGGCATTGTCCGGAATATGGAGTCCTGAGTGTTCCCCTTTTCAGGCTGCTAGCTGCGGCAGGTCGCCACAGAATGGTCGACTCGGCAGCCTTTAGCCTTTTTTTTTTGTAGCGGGGTGTTCGAATGTAGATGCGTGCAGCAGCGAGATCCATCTGCCTGGGAGCCATGCCTGTCTTACAGGGGGCAGTCTTCTCTTGGTTGCGTTCTTGTGGTGGCAGTGATGTAAAGGCCACGCATAAAGGTGGTCACTTCTTCAGGTAATGACTCCATTGTCAGCCACTTCCTGGTGAGATGACCTGTTAAGAGTTCTCTGCCTTGAAACTCTGCTCACTCTGTAAACTCCACACCTCTGGTATCTGACCCTTCACCTGTCTGTTTTTGCTTTGTGTTTTCCAAAGGTGGAAGATGTTCCAAGGAGGCCCTCGTCAGAGAGTTTGTCCGCAATAATGGCGCCGTTGTTTGAGGAGGTAGGCCTGGGCAGCCATGATGCCTCTCACTCCTGCTACGCCCAGCTGCAAGGCTGTGGCTAAACCTGACGGAGAGACATGTACCTGTGCCACAGCTGAAGCAGAGCAGCGGAGTGCCGGGTGCTGTGGACGAGCTGAGGGACGCCGTCTTCCTCGCCGAGGAATCCTGCCCCGGCATTCTGGACAGCATGGTGTCCCAGCTTGTGCAGAGACTTCAGAGGTGAGTCTGACCCTGGACCCCAGAGCCATGAGCCCATTTTCCAGAGGTTCCTGTTGGCCTGGGCTCCTTACCAGTGTCACTCAAGTCAAGTCAACTCAAGCTTTTATATTCATCTCAGCCATATGCAGTACACAGTGAAATGAAATTACCTTCTTCCTGGACCCATGGTACGACATTAATGACAGGACAAATACTGTACTAGAGTGCTGGAGACAGCGTGCACAGTGCAGAGGGGTCCTGCGTCTCGGTAATGCATGACAAGAACCTTCAGCGGGCTGCAGGTGGTGCCTGTATTGGCTGCTGGCATGTTACACATCCAGCCGTAGGTGACTGGACAGTCATATGACCCTCGCCACCATCCTTCCTTTGGCTCTCTCACTACTCCGTGTTCCTCCTGTGATCGTTTGCAACGGAAGGAGCCCTCTGCGTCCCAGATCGCAATGGCTGATGTTCCTGTGTAGAAGCATTTGTGTACAATCCAGCTGGGTTGAATCAGAGCCACCACCTGTAGGTACTGTAGGTAATTAGTATGCCATGTTTGTGGGATTCTTCTGCTGCTGATGTAATGGTGTGGTAAGCTGCGGATACAGGTGTGGTGAGCTGCTGATACAGGTGTGGTAAGCTGCAGATACTAGTGTTGTGTGGTTTTGCAGTTATATAATATCTCTAATGATTAAAATCTATTCAGGTTCTCCCTACCTGGGGCATCATCCTCATCCCAGTGAGACAAGTGGGGACCACCAGACAGACATCGGACAGCCTGGGTGAAGCCCCCCACCCCACCCCCGAGGCCTGTTCACCCCCGCAGCTGCTAGGAACCGCCGTCCTTCTCATCCTGATTTTGTCCTAGTGCACATATGACAGTGAGACGTAACTGGCGGAATCTTTTTTTTATATCCCCCTTGTGATGGGGGTGAAGGGCCTCGCCAATCCGTCGGGGCCCCCCTCCCATCCCACCTACCTACTGTAACGCACCTGCAAGTCACAGCCGAGTCTTGGTGCCTCCCCGATCCGGCGTGAGATGCACCCAGCCAGCCATGGAGATCATCCATCCATTCCAGGAGACTTTCGCAAGCACCGGTGTCTCCACCAAAGGGTGTTCCATGTGTGCGTGCAGCACGCTTCCTCATGTCCAAGTGTGAATTCTCACTGTGTAAGAGATGTTTTGTAGACGCGTGATCTCATACATACGTATGTATGTACGTACGTACGTGTGTGTGTGTGTGTGAGAATCCCGTATGCATGGGGGATTCCCCGCTAGGAGGGGTGAAGCATTTCAAAACCTCAGGTATCCTGCTTTAAGTGGGTGGGTCCTCTGTGCGATGGGCAGCTCCACAGGGGTCCAGGCATGGTACATGGGCATCTGCAGATGGGGATCACTGTGCAGAAGTGGCTGACTTTTAAGATATTTAAATAGTCCCAATAAAAATGGCCACAAATTAAAAAAAAAAAAAACACATCTGTGATAATGAGGCTTTTCCCCCTTTATTTTATTCTGATTTTATTTCTGATGGATATCTGGTTTTACCATCCACTGAAAATCTGTGCCCTGTTCCCAGATGGGATGATGATGATGATGATGATGATGATGATGATGATGATGATGATGATGAAGGTGATCGTAGGTGGTGGTACCATCAATAATTTGTGGCTATCCCAAGGTGTTACAGGCCAGGTGGTGGCAGGTCTCTGCTGACGATTGATGTTGTTGGGACCAGGTCCCCGACGTTGTCCTGTACAATCTCAGGAAGGCAGCATGACCTCATCACTCCCCCTAGCATCAGCTGGCTGTACCTAGCAGCAGGAAAGTGGTTTTCCTGCAGCCTGGCTCCCCTGCCCCGCAGAGCCCACCACGGTCCCCACCATGCCAGTGCAGCGCCTCACCCTAGGCCCAAGTCTTCCAGCTGCACCCGGCAGCACTGCCGGCCTCTGCTGTCCCGCAGCTTGATTTGCACTCGCAGAACTGCTGCCTTGTCACTGTACAGACTGGCTGTTAGAAGCCTGCATCAGACCTTATATACTCAGTTGGGGCTCTGCAGGATTTGCACAGGTGTGCGTATGTGAGGCTTTATTATTCTCCTTAAGTGGCAGTTGACTTTAAAAATGTTGTGAATGTGTGTTCTGGAGAAATGGTTGCTCGCTTGTGTTGGGACACAGTGTTGTGAAAGTCCCACACTGAACAGCAGAGGGAAATGAGCCACGTTTAAACCCCTGTCCTTGCTTTGTGGACCCTCCAGCAGAACCGGACCATACACTGGATATGGTTCTGTCCCCATCATCTGCTGCCTGCTGTTTTCATTAAGTGCCACGTCACCCGCCCTCCGGGTCTGTCACATCCTGCTTGTCCCCATGTCTCATTCGCACTTTGTCAAGTGTCTGTTATTAGTATTTAATGATTTTAAGGTACCCGAGGTCTTAACTCGCCATTTCTCAGTTGCCCCTGTACCCTTTGAGTATGGCAATAATGCAGTGAGTTGTGCCGGATGTTCTTCAGGACCGTTATGTTGTATGAAATCAAAATCCAATATTTTTGTAACTGTAAAGAGCAAGTATTGTAGTACAGAATAAATTTTAAAATGATTACAAAGGAAGACCTGTTTATTCTAAGTTATGGGGAAACACTGCAGGTAGAAATTGTAAATTTCACTTTCTGTAACGTTGCAATTTTTAGTCCTATAAATGATCCCTACTTGATAAATATAAAACCAAGGTGTAAGAAGTCCAAGGTGTTGGACTTCTTGTAAACCTTCAAGTGATCGAATGATAAACTTGGGTCACTGACTCCAATGCAGGAGACCTACAGCCAGCACTCAGTGTAGGATGAGAATCCCAGAGCCCAGCAAAGGGCCACCAGAAAAGAGCAAGGCAGCCAACACAGCCCCACAGAAAGCCAATGGGGGGGGACTTCTGCAGCCACCTCCCACTTGATACCTAGTGTTGTGGTTAGATTGCCTGTCTGCACTGTGGCAGACAAAGGTTCAAGGCTTATTGGCTCCTGACACCATGTTATTTTTTTGGTCTGCTGTTCAGCATCACTGATTTCCCCCACAAATCCTGTCAGGCTTAAGGCAGCAGCTAGAGCAACAGCCCACAGCTCAAAAGACCAGGTTCTAAGGCTGTCTCTCAGTGCTACATCCCTTAGTCTGGGAATAATGCATATATTTGATTGAACTATAATAAAATGCCCAGCATTGGCAAACCCATTTCCACTTGTCAGCTGGTTTGTGTATATTAGGAGGTGCCTTTTAACTATGTCCGGGTGCCTCTAAGCAAAAAAAAAGTGGGGTTGCTGTCTGCGTACACAGCTTGTGTATAGCATTGGATTTATAATGCAGGCCAGCACAGTGGTGCTGCGTTGAGCCCTGTCACCTGAGACGCTGGGGACCAGGGTCCCGTCACCCGCGTGTGGAGTTGTCTCTCCCCGTGTCATCATGGGGTTTCCACTGGATACTCTGGGTTTGCCCCCACAGTCCAAGGGCACTTTTCCACCGCAGCACAGTCAGTAAATCATTCATACAGTACATTTGGTACCTCAATGAAGACCCAAAAGTTCAATACTTCTTTTATGCTGGTTTCCCACTGGTGTAAAAACTGGTACCGGCACTGAATAAAAGCACAATGTGAGATGGGGCACTTTGTATTGAATTCCAAAAATGTAGTATATAGCTGGATAATGTGTGATATTAAATCTAACATTGCATGTTATGTTCAAGTACCATTCGGTACTTGAACTTTTGGTACTGGTACTCAACCGGAAGTCAATGGAAAAGCAAAAGTACCGTACTTGGTGCAGTGGAAAAGCACCTCAAATGGCCTGTGTGTGCCCTGTGATGAGCTCATGCTCAGGATCCCCTGCAACCTTAGGACTCGTAAGTACAGTGTTTAAAGTAGTAGAGAAGGAAGAAACATTTGAATTTGCAAGAGAGGGCATAGCTCAGGCTTAGGCTCACATTGAGCCCCTGCTACTATGGATTGGAGGTTCTCAGAAGTCTTCATTTGTCCTAATAAACCCAACTGCATATAGTAATAGCAAAGCAAAATCCTTACTGTGATTATTTCTTAATGGCCTTTTATCCCAGGCATCGATTACTGTGCCTGAAGGGATGAACTTGGACCTTTAGCCCCCTTTATTCCGTCAGTCAGCTGAGGTTTATCTGCTGGAGAAAAACTATTTTAGATTGCAACCCAGATTATTATACCCTTTACAAATAACCACTATTATCTGTGCCTAACCTGATACCCATTTTAAAATCCTCACTGCAAGTTTTATTTATAAGTCCAAAACCAAGATCAACTGGCCACACTATATACATATTACATACAGTGTTTATACACATATTACATAATTTGTACACAAATATACATAAAAATGTAAACCTTTGATACAAAAAATACTTTAAACCAATAGACAAGGACAAATAAAAGGTGACTAGAATATTTTGCTCACCCCATCTTTAAAAACAGTAACAGTACAGTACATTCAGTGAGTACAGGACTCACCAGCTTAAAAGTCCCGTTATTATAATTACTCACATGGTGGGGTGCAATTAATCTGTAACCTGTCTAAGTATAACAGTGCTCACAGTAAGTGGATCAGACCCCTAACATACGCCTCTACTGTTTGAACTACTGGAACAGAATAATGTTTTTTTTGTCTGGCTGCATCTTAAAGGTAAAACTGGCCTGAGGTGGAGGCAGATGTGAGCACACTGCCTGATCGGGGCAGCCCCCAAAGTCAGGAGGTGGCCCCCATCGCTGAGCCTCGGCTCCCTGTGTCTTGAGGTTAGCTTGGAGTTACCTGATAGCTATACTTTACCCAGGTGGCAGTGGTGTGGGGAGAGGGGTGCAATCACGAGGCCCACTTCATGTTTGGGACAGTCCCGAGTGCAGCTGTCCGAAAGGGACTGAACAACGGTCAGAAGCGATTCTCACTCGACGCAGTCTCCCGAGGATACGTAACACGGGCGATCGGTGACGTCCAATCGGCTCGCAGGGCCACTATACACTCAAGAGGATAAATAACGCAGGCGATCGGTGATGTCCAATCAGCTCGCAGGGCCATGATATGTTCACAAGGATACATAACGCAGGCGATCGGTGACAGCCAATCAGCTCGCAGGGCCACGATACGCTCATGAGGATACATAACGCAGGCGATCGGTGACGTCCAATCAGCTCGCAGGGCCACGATACGCTCACGAGGATCACGAGCTGTTTAAGGTGTGGACTCCACGAAAGCCCAGCAGCACTGTGAGAGACGCTTTTCACCATCGTCAGTCAAATATCACTTCTTTGAACTCACCACAAAAGCCAATGCACAGAAGACAATATAAATATTAAATACTTTTAACGAGACATGATTAGGCTGTTCCAAGAAAACCGGTTTAGTGTTCCTGTAAAACTCCTAAAAGCCGCTTTGTAGCTCTAGTTTCAGCTCCTTTGCAGTACAGGTGGCTACATAGAAACCCGAACACAAATAATGGCATCTTGTCTACTATAACAGACAAAGCGGTCAGCTACCTTGTGACTGCGGGACTTGGCTACAGTGAGACGGCGCGCCTCACCCCGCTTCTTGGCTGCGTCCGTTTCATTACCCCTGAGAGTCAAGTCTCATGGGTCAGGCGTTCTTAAAGAGGGGAAAAACATGAACATGAAATCTCTTAGGAGTTCCTGAAGCAACGGAGTCTCCTGCTGAGAAATGAGCTGGTCATTAGCAGGAGGTAAGGCAACGTTAGCAAGTGTAGAGCACCGCTGGTCACGACGAGTGACCCGGGGAGTGCTGGGCCCAGGCGGGGCCACCCCGCTACGCTTATCAGGGGTAAGAAACGGCGAGCACTGGGACCCTGGATAACCTGAGTCTGAACCAGGACCCTGACAGGCCCTGGCACTAAAAAAATAATAGTAAAAAAAAAAAAAATCTAAAAAACCACACTGGATACTGAAACTGCACCTAACGGTCACATGGTACAGAAGTGCAGACTGCATGTTAACATACTGTCGGGGCGGGGGGGGGGTGGAGAATATAAATAAAGTTATGGGTTAATACTTAAAATAACCCACTTTTAGT
>JAODKN010000001.1:39253377-39263708 GCA_026774425.1 Petrocephalus zakoni
GGCGCGGGCGCGCGGGGCGGGCGCGGGCGGCGCGCTGGTGGTCGGGGGGGGGGGGGCGGCCCCCCCCCCCCAGCAAAGGAGACTCAGCATCACAATGCGCAGGACATGTACCACAGGCACACAAAACATAACTCCATAAGAATTGTTTCATTGATGTTTTATTAGATTAATACAGTCGCCCCTCGCCACTTCACACTTCAACTTTCGCGGCTTCACTCTATCGCGGTTTTTTCAAATACAGTACTGAGCTCATTAAAGTATATACAATACTGTGCTCATTAAAGTATATACTAGTGGTGCAACGGATCACTGTTGATTCGAGATCCGTACAGATCCCTCTCCACGGTTCGGCACGCACGTGATCCGAAGATTCTAAAAAAAAAAAAAGTTCCACTGTATGGTGCGCGTGGTCGATCTGTCAAGCGATTGTCATGGCCAGCGGCGGCGGTCCAAGCATCACTTAAATCTCATGTGTGGGAGCATTTCGGCTTCCCCGTTAAATATATTGATGGGAAAAAAAGTGTATGTGTTTGCCTGGTTTGAAACTATGACTGTTTATGATTTTTCTGTGGTCAAAGAAAGAGTTTGAAGTGCTTATTTAATATTTTATTAACAATTATACTTGACTTCCGGTAACTCGAGCTGCTTAAATCTGGCCACTATATGGTCATGTTGTTTTTACTTGGCTCCTTGGCACATAAAAATATGAAGCTTTCCACACATATTGTTTAAATGGTTTGTGAAGTGTAAGGACTGGTCTTAGGTTAATTGAGACATTAGTTTGATTTATTAAATGCTGTTGTTCTTTGTTAATTAAAACGTCTATCCACTAAGGGGCAAAATCGATAAGGTTAATTAAAGGAAATAATTATCATGCACTATATTGCACCTTCATTTGTTTTTATATAATTGTGTGGAATGAGTCTTGATTATTTTTTAATAAGAAAAAAATACTTAAATAAATAAATGGAGAATTAAATTTGTCTTGTCATTTTTCTTTTTTTGCTGATCCGAAAATTGATCCGATCCGTGACTTAAAACCTTGATCCGATCCGAACCGTGAGTTTTCCGATCCGTTGCACTGCTAGTATATACAGTACTGTATATTCATTAAAGTATATACAGTACTGTGCTCATTAAAGTACATACAGTACTGTGCTCATTAAAGTGAAAACAGTACTGTATATTCATTAAAGTACATACAGTACTGTATATTCATTAAAGTATATACAATACTGTGCTCATTAAAGTATATACAGTACTGTATATTCATTAAAAAGTTGAAAGAGAAATGATACAGCGCCCGCTCGGCTCTCTGAGTCAGTTATATCCTCTTCCTATCCCGGCCACTGACTGGCTCAGCCTCACGCAAGTTCGCGTCTCTCATACACGCTTCTACATCGCTACGCATCGGAAGCATCTTTGCGATTTCTGAGAACTTTTATCTAAGCCCCACGATGGCTCCTACACGTGCTGCTTCTTCTTATTTTCATAGGTTAGTGGTTCTGTGTAAGAACTGTGTGTGTAATTAAATGTACAATAATAATGATAATATGATGATGATATTTGTAAGGTCTAATATGTCTTATTTTCTCTTATTTTGTCTAATATATTGGGTAATACAAGTGTAATGGTTACTAAATGGTGTTGTTTCATGGAACGGATTAAACGCGATTAACAAGGGACGATTGTAATGTATATTTATCTAGATAGTGACATGTTTTATTATTAAAGTATATTTATCTTGGTATTAACCATCATGTCTTTAATTATTACCATGATAAATCAATAATAGTTGCTAAATAATTGCTTTCCCGATATGCAGACCTAATTATAGTATACATAATGCTAATTTTCAGGCGCAAACTGAAGCAGTAGCTATGAATACTATAAAACTGAATGGTTATGTATGGAGAATTGTTGTATTATAAAGACTGTCATAACTGTGAGAAGGGTACGCACAGTTAACAGGGGTCCCCCTCATTAAACTCCACACAGCGATACACAGGACTTCTAGCAGCAAACAATATTGTATCATTTGCTGCCTGTTGAGCTGATTTCAGCTGTTGTTTCAGCTAGGCTACGGTATATGAAAAATTCATACTGAACAGGAAATTAAAAGTGATATACTGGACAAACCAGTATACTAATTATATATAAAAGGAAATGTCTAATAGACAGCAATGGCAAACCTCGCAAACACAGCCCAAGGCCACAGACGCTGCTGTGCTCCAGCCAGACTCACCTGTCCTGCGAGTGTCTCTCCCGCAGCCTCAGGGTGCAGCCAGACAGCGGCAGCTGCTCACGCTCATCCTCCTCATCCTCACTGTCCTCAGACCAGTCCAACCCTGCGAACACACGGGCGAAGGGGCGTCCAGCAGCGGCCACTGGGAAGCTACCCATCCCAACCCACTCCCCACTATCACAGCCATTAGCCAATAAGCTACTGGACCATTTTAAGTAATCCCTAAGCAATCTCAAACCGGACAGGTTCTCTGAAATGCTCCTCAGCTATCACATAAAAACATCTGGAATACAAATGGAATGCAAGGGACAGGAAGGGATGAAAGGGGGAGTGAGGAGCTGCACCTAGATGCGGGAAGAGGTCCCCGTGCAGCTGTTGCCGCCGAGAGCACAGCTGGGCTAGATGCCTGAGACGCACCAGGCAGGTGCCCGGTGGAGGGAAGGTGGAGGGGCGCAGCACCACAACATGAGGTCCCAGGCCCCCACTGGCAGGCATGGGCGGGGCCTTCTGGGTGAGACCATGGCCAGTAGACTGCTCTGGGCTGTGGTAACCCCCCAGGTTTGGCTGGGGTTGGCTGTCAGGCAGCACTGATTTGCATAATTGTCTGTGCTGTAGTCCATGGAGGCTGGAAGGAGTCAGGTAGGAGGAGCCTTGAGGCAATGGATGGAGCCCCGGCTGCTGGGAGGGCACTTGGGAGTGCCGTGGGGAGGGCGGACCCTGAGAGGGGAGAGGGGAGGGGCTAAAGTGCTCGGCTGGCGATAACAGGCGGCTGAGGTCAGTCGGCCTCCGCGCCTGGATGAGCGCCGCTCTCCTCTGTAGCTCCTTCTCCAAAAGCGAACTTTTCTGCGGACTCCCCTCTTCACCGTCCATCTCATCCTCACAAAAGGCAAAGGGGTCCAGCAGGCCAGCCTCCAGTGGGTGCCCACTGGGCAGGCGGGGGGCTGGTGTGTCCAGCCCATTGGGGGCCTTCAGGGCCAGAGAGGGAACCACGATCTTAAGGGCCATCGACTCCAGCCGAGGCTTCAGCCGCAACTCATCAAGGGCCTCCTGCTTTTTCTTCCTCTCCTTTTTGGGGAGGAAGCCCAGGACCTGCAGGTGGCTGTTGCAATACCTGAAGCAGAAAAGTGCAAATCTGTTTGAGAGAGCGCATTGTGAAGGGGCACGGGCAGATATGGAAGGGCACAGAAAAGAATGCTGTTGTCACTCTGCAGGTAGCAGCCACAATGAAATTCAATCTTTGCATATACTGTGTATGGGTGTGTGTGTGTGTGTGTGTGTGTGGCACAGACAACCGACCTGCGGTCCTCGGACTTGGGGATGGGGTTGGTGCACCTCTGGCTGTTGTACTTGGCCACATACTCGCACTGCTTGAATGGGGCGGTCCTGTCTTCCAGGACATGGCGGATGCAGAAGGCGTAGCCGTTGAGCCTGCGCTGCTTGCAGAGTTTGGGGCTGTATGAGCACAGAGGCTTTTTGTCCACCTCCGAGAAGTGTATGTGTTTGCCTTCAAACATCACGTGACTCTGGTCCTTGAGAACATCAGCTGATAGGAGATAAAAAAAGGCAGCTGGGTGTCATATCATGGACCCTAAGAGAAACAGCGGGCAGAGGCAGGGCCAGGAGGCAAATGAAAGACCTGCAAGTTCCTCTTCACTGACTTATGTCTTACCAAAGTCATTAAGCCTGGCTTAATTGTGATTTTTCTATAATGAGCCAGGTACTCCCACCTCAGAATCCTCATTAAACAAATGGCAGTTAATGAACTTATCACTGAAACTAAGTAATACAATTCATTTATCACACTGTGCCACACAAAATGAGATCTCTCAAAATGTTATTGGAAGCCACATGCTCTTAAGCATTCTACTGTATTTCCTCACTACCGAGACACACAGAATACAGAAAACAAGGTTTACAATCAGAGAAATCTGACAACACAGACCGTTATTAAGAGAAACGTGTCAGGGTGGAATGCCGACGATTCCGTGTCCTATGACAGGACAGCGGTACAGCCCCTATTATACCCGCAGCAAACGGAAGAGCTAGAACTGAGAACTAGGACACCGCAAGCGGTTACAGGGAGAGCAGCCGGGGAGGCGTGGCGTGGCCTACTACATACCTACTACATACCTACGACATGCGCGATCGTGTGTCTGTGATGCACAAGCTCACACACATCCAACATGCAAAAGCACGGCTAGTTCCTGCGATCGACAGTCACATCATTCCCCTGCTTCCCATTTCTAACACCTAACATTTCACAGCGTTACTAAGCTTTAAATAAAATAATAATCTCGGGGTGCCACTGACCCCGGAGTGGCGCCTACGAGCATTAATAATGTGCGCGAATGAGAGCCGGGCCGGTTTAAGTGGGCACCGGGAGACGAGCTGCGAGCCGCGCAGGACAAGCAGCGCTGCTATTCGCTTATTCTACGGCTAATTCGCCGTTTGATCACCGACACACGACCTGAAAAGGAAGCAAACTTATGATCATTTAGTATTTTTAATTGATACAAGGAGACTGAAATGTGCATTTACTGAAGGAAAACACTTTGCGGGGGTTTACAGCAAAGCGTGAATGATACGCGGTGTTATGTCAACGCTAAAGGCTTTTAAAAGGTTAAAACAAATGCCAGATTTCACTAATAGTTGGCTACCTATACATATATTGACATCCATACTATACTATTTCAGCACGAACAGAAAATAGGTGGGTGGTCAACTTTAATATTAATTAATTTATAAACCAGTGGAGTGGTTTTCAAGATGTTCAGCCTCCATGAAACGTATAAAGCTGAAAAAAACAAAAGCGATAATAATATTAAACTACATTTCAGTGGAAAGCTAATACCCTAGCAACCGAGGTCGTTCTAAAAGCGGAAAGCAGCGATCGGCCAGGAAACGGAAATACAATACGGCATAATACAAATTACAAATGTATAAATATTATTTACATTATCGAGAAACAAATCATACAACATCGCCGTTTAAGGCTCAGGACGCAATTCAGAAATAATACATTGGTTTATTTTAAAATGTCTACTTGAACAAACCGGAACCCCGGAAGAGCCGTTCTTAAAACAGGCCCTCAAAACGAAACCGTCTAAAAAACCTGCCTTGACCAGTAGCCCACGTACTAATTACGCTCCCTGGTGTTGAACGATACTTTTTCTGTAAAAGCGATTCGCAGAAAAAGGCTCTGAGATAACTCAATGAAACACGGAAAAATCGAAGGCTTCGCTGCGGCCTGACGGTTCCTGGGATCCCGGGCCTCGCGTAGCGGGCGCGGGAGCTGGGCGTTACACGTTACCCCCGCTTCCTCCTACACTCGAGCCCGAGGCTTATACGCGATGTCCGCTTACCTTCACTTGGTATGTGCCGTACACGGTATTTACTCCGGGCAGTCTGGAAATGCTTATTATAAACGGCGCGCGACTTTCTGCACAATATTTCACTAACCTCTACGTAAATAATCGTTTTTCTATCGATGGATAATTACGTTTTGTTCCCTGATGCACATTAATGAGGTTTATCTGCAAGCTAATATAAAAATTCACTAAAGAGCTGTTGGGGTTTTTAGTTCGGTCATCAGCAGACTTTCCCTTACAGCACCACTACCGGCACTGCGGGGACATGACAACAGCCAACAGCACAACAACAACCTCCGCTACCATATTGGAAAATTTCACTTATCAGTTTGTCAAGCAGCACTATTTCGAGTTTTAATAATTGTGTGATGCGCAGCAGAAAGGCTCATGTGTATTTTTGTTAACCTGCATCATGCCGAAGGAGAGGACGGCGTTTAACGTCATATTTCTTCAGTCTTCGCAGGCAGCACCGCCTTTTATAAGCAAAAAATAACATTAAGGACAAATTGTCTGCGGGGAAGCTTGTGTTCAGATGAGATTTATCCGATCAACTCTGCCTTTGTTTAGGATCATAGATCGCAATCTGGAACACTCTTTTTGTCTTAAAATATCCAAATTGCGTCAAGGATAGAAGTCCAAGAAAGTGGTAAACTCCACTGTCCTACATGTCGCGCGGTATGTAGCCTTCCTGCAGAGAAGGCAGCGATCCCCTCCTTCTCCATCCTCACTGCCCTACACCTCCCCGCTTCCTCCACAGCGCCCCCAATCTGATAGTGACTTAAGGATAAGCCAGTGACCATGGCAAGAGAGCTAAGGATGTATGCACTTCAATGCAAAGACATATGATAATTTGACATCAAATAAAACCATGTCACCAGAGAATAAGAACTGTAAATCTATTTGTTAATGACAATACTTAAAAGTTTTTACGTTTACAGCAGCTGGCGTGTTTGTGGATTAAATTAAAGCATTTTGCAGTTTCTTGCATATGTTATGTTTTTGTGTAAAAAACACCCCCAGTTCCAAATATGGTATTATGCATCACAAACTCGGAAACTATTTCTCCATAACCTGCTTGATCTAAGGCTAATGTTTACATTTATAGAGCAACTGTTCTGCATTTAGTTCATATTCAGCATGAAAGTTATTGTACATTTTAGGTAGACTACATTGTGTGTTGTTAGAGATCCTCTCCATTGTGTGCTACATCCTTTAGTATTTTGTATTGCACATCCAACTTCATAGACATGATGTTATGTATTTTTCTGTATAATATACTACATATATATCCTCTTGTTATTTAGTCTGTTATTCTCAACAGTAGTAAGCTGCACCGACAAATATTTCCACTGTCCTCGGTCATATGGCAATCAGAATTCTATTCAGATCAAATTAGGTTTGAATAAGAATAGACCATATCAATAATGCTTTTCAAGGTGTGTTTCTACCATTTGTGTCACCTTTACTATAAACTGTATTATTTTTATGTATTCCTTTATTTCTTTGGTGATGGATTTTGCGGGATTTGTCTTTTCTTGTAATCCCCCCAGGAGAAACAAAAGCAGCTTTCTCTGAGTATGTAGGAGTGGCTTAAGGACTCTTTTGGTCACTGCTTCAACATGCTGGCCAATGCTCGAGGGGCTCTGCTGGGATGATGGCAGTCTTGTGTGCGTCTCTCACAGTCAGCTGAAGAGAAGCTAGAACTTCTACAGAGACCATCAGATTTACAATAATAAAGATAACAAAAATAATATGAAAAATAATTTTAATATAAATGTGCCACGTTACATTGCTAAATCCACAACCAGTCTGTGCGAATTTGCTTTAAAGCTCAAGATGCCAACATTAGGTTAAAAAAAAACACAATTACTCTTTTGCATTCAGTTTGTATAATACGTCTCTATGTACACCTTCAGGGAGAATTTTTGTTTCCTTCAACAGTACAATAGCACCTTCACTGTATGTGAAACAATTTGCAAATTCAAAGTCTGACTATTAACATAAAAAATACCACAACTGCATTACCGCCAATACACTGGTACCCTTCAGGCAGCATTCCCAAAGAAGTCAACATCTCCTTCGATATGCTTCGTACGTTTCCGTCTTAAAACCGAAAGCCTCCGAGTGACTGGCGAAGCAGTTGCCTTCATAAACCCCAGGATAAATAAGTCTCATATAGTGTTGGTAAATTAAATGAAACATTAGAAAAAAAGTCTACAATTGCCATTTTTTACATGTTAGATAGTTCCTACTGTATTTACCGATCCTGACACCACATTCGACGCCGTTACTGTGCAAGTATGATGTCGTGAAACTATTATTTTCTAGTATGATCTGTGATTAAAAAAATACTGCATTTGTGCAGTTGCCCTAGATATAACAGAGAAAAAGTGATTCCTAGATCACTGTCAATATTTACAAAGGAACGTGACAACCTCGCGCTTGCGTTATACGCAGGAACCGGAAGAGCAGCTCGTATTGCGGAGGGGGCGGAGTGCGGCGTCATGCGGAGGGGGCGGAGTCCGGCGTCATGTGAAAGGGGCGGAGTCTGGCGTCATTACAAACCCGCAGGAGGGGCCTTCTCCCTCTTTCCCCGGCAGCTCGCTCGCACGAGGTCTGCGTACGGCTTCCACGATGGGCTTTGGCGATCTCAAAACCCCCACCGGCCTTAAGGTCTTGAATGACTTTTTGGTCGATAAAAGCTACATCGAGGGGTGAGTATCTGCGAATGTAAGTTGGTTGCATCGTTTATTTTCAATGTGTTAATCCGCAGTTTTATTTGTTAGAAGCTAACATGTTAGCCCACAGCTAGCTGCGCTCCGGTCGACATAATTTATTTTCGATTTTTGCATTCTGGACACTAAATGAAAACCTAAAGTTTTGTAGAAGCACAGTTACATCCGCATATTTAAGTATTTGCTTCTTAAATTTAAGAAGTTGGAATGAAGGCCTATGAGTTTGACTTGCCGTTGTCGGCCTAATTGCAGTCGATTTTGAGCGCATGCGCCTTCGAAAAATTTACAAACCGTAGAGAGGATATTGGGGAAACTGGGACAAGTTTTGAATTTTGACCATACGCACTA
Organism: Petrocephalus zakoni; assembly: GCA_026774425.1. NCBI lineage: Eukaryota > Metazoa > Chordata > Actinopteri > Osteoglossiformes > Mormyridae > Petrocephalus > Petrocephalus zakoni. The sequence goes on from JAODKN010000001.1 coordinate 39,262,074, forward strand.
TTAAAAAAAAAACTATTAATTATAATTAAAACATTAAAAGCTGAAGAACAGAGCTTAATAGACCCCAGAAGTATAAAGTTGGAGTATTTACTTTTTTTTTACCACTTGAGCAATATTCATGCGTTTCAGTGACAGTGCATGTCTTTTTTTTTTTCTTTTTTTTTTTTTTATTTGGCAGGTTTGTTCCCTCTCAAGCTGATGTTGTAGTATTTGAGGCCCTCTCTGCTGCTCCCCCTGCTGACTTATGCCATGCACTCCGGTGGTACAACCATATCAAGTCCTACCAGTCAGAGAAGGCGAGGTATTTGACTGAAGAATGCTTATTACTGTGCAGTAGGAATGGTTTGCCAGGTTGAGTGATGATAAATCTCACCATCTTTCGTCTGAAGTATGATGCACAACTTTCATAATCCCTGACTGGCCTGGGTAGTTTGCATAAAAATGGACCTGTTGTGAGTGCGCAAGTTATTGAGGGTCTCTTCCTCTGTGCAGCCTTCCAGGGGTGAAGAAGGCCCTCGGACAGTACGGTCCTGCTGGGGTTGAGGACACCACCAGTGCAGATTCCAAGGATGATGATGATGACATTGACCTCTTTGGTTCTGATGATGAGGAGGTAAGTTTTCCATGTCGAAGCGACCCTCAAGTTCCTTATATATGTGGCAAGACTAACATGGTTGTCTTTCAGGAAAGTGAAGATGCCAAGAGGCTAAAAGAAGAACGACTTGCAGCCTATAACGCAAAGAAGTCTAAAAGTAAGGTCAATTTGCTGATGACTCTGTGGTTAGTCAGTCTGTGGTGACTGAATGTGGCTGCTCTGTATGTATGTGTGTGTGTGTGTGTGTGTGTGTGTGTGCGTGTGTGCGTGTGCACAAACAAGCGTGTGCTTCTCCAGTGAAAACTTCTCAAGCAGTCTTTCCTTCCCTAACCCACAGAGCCAGTGCTGATAGCAAAGTCATCCATCTTGCTAGACGTGAAGCCATGGGATGACGAGACTGACATGGCGAAGCTGGAGGAGTGTGTCCGCAGCATCCAGATGGACGGGCTACTCTGGGGGAGCTGTAAGTCAGTGGATGGTGATCTGTAGGGTATCATGTTGGTTAAAGACTTGCAGGGCATTGGGGTTGGGGGATCTGAAGAAGGGCTGGCTGCACATGTGCAGGCATTTTCCCATCTTCTGTAGGCCAGGCCTGCTTTGACTAGAAGGAGGTGGTATTCGGTATTCAGAGGGTATCTGTCTTTAGACATGTTGTGGCCCAAAGTCCTGAAACTAGTGAAGGGACTGATGGATTGGTAGTGTGAGATGGAAATCGCCCTTAACCACTGACCTTCTGCCTTTAGCCAAACTGGTGCCTGTGGGCTACGGCATCAAGAAGCTGCAGATCCAGTGTGTGGTGGAGGATGACAAGGTTGGTGTAGACCAGCTGGAGGAGCAGATCACAGCCTTTGAGGATTATGTACAGTCCATGGATGTGGCTGCTTTCAACAAGATCTAAAAATGTACTTGGTATATTAAAGGCACTTGAATTAAAAAAAGCTCCCTCTAGTGTGCATTTTTCTTGGCGGGGGGGCCGGGGGGGGGGGGGGGGGGGGGGGGGGGGGGGGGGGGGGGGGGGGGGGGGGGGGGGGGGGGGGGGG
>JAODKN010000001.1:39283731-39294265 GCA_026774425.1 Petrocephalus zakoni
CCAGTCCCAATGCAGGGATCTACTTCAGACCCTGAAACTTGCAAATTAATTCTACAGAGATATGTGTGATTCCTCTGTCTCCCTGCAGGGCGGCGAGCATTGCTATTATCATGGACATGTCAGGGGGGTTGAGGACTCTCGTGTTGCTCTTTCCACCTGCAATGGGCTGCAGTGAGTCTCATGCTCTCTTTGTGTATTTGTGGGTGTATGCTGTTGAGAAAGTCTTCAAACTGAAGGTAATTTCACCTTATGATTTTGTGATGTATGTGTGAATGAGTAGCCTTGTGTGACGTGGTAAACATCCAGTGAACCATATCCTGAGAGCAGGAGGTTTAAGGGGGATTGTAGATTTGTGTCCTAGTAGTTGTTATTTTTTCCTTGCCCATATTAGGGGACAGGAGGAGAATGAGTCAGTTACTACAATACAAAGTAAAGGCAGTGTTTCCTTGGGGGGGGAGGGCTGTTACCATTGCAAAGGGGAAATGAAAAAATAAAGCAAACCACAAGAATGCTGACAGGATTTCTTGGCACTGAGGCTGACTGCACTGTGATGCTGTTTTGCGGGAAAGCAAACTGAATGTGCATATAGAAAGCACAGAGAGTAAGGGGGTGTTGGACGGAATCAGCAGGAATCAATAGAGATCACCGGACACTCTTTTTGAAGTGAAGGTGATTAATTGTTATCGTTGACAGCAAAACATGTCCTCTGCATTTAACCCAAATGTGACATAGCAGTGGGCAGCTAATTCAGTGCCCGGGGAGCAGGGGTGGTACCTTGTCAGGGAAACAAACCAGCAAGCTTTCGATCACAAGTGCAGTTCCCCAGTTACTAGGCCACCACTGCCATACTTCTTCATACACTTCTTATCAGACACTCCGTACTAGACACTCTTTACCAGACACTCTTTAGCAGACACTCCTTATCAGACACTCTTTTAACAGACACTCCTTATCAGACACTCTTAATCAGACACTGCTTACTGGACACTCTTTATCAGACACTCTTTACCAAGCACTTCTTATTAGATGCTCTTTAGCAGACACTCTTTAACACACACTCTTTAGCAGACACTGCTTACCAGACACTCTTTACCAAACACTTCTTATAAGATGCTCTTTACCAGACACTCTTTAACACACACGCTTTAGCAGACATTCTTTCCCATACACTCTTTAGCAGACATTCTTTTCCATACACTCTTTACCAGACCCTCTTTAACAGACACTCTTTACCAGACACTACTTACCAGACACTCTTTAACACACACTCTTTTCCATACACTCTTTACCAGACACTCTTTAACATACACTCTTTAGCAGACACTGCTTACCAGACACTCTTTACCAAACACTTCTTATAAGATGCTCTTTACCAGACCCTCTTTAACACACACTCTTTAGCAGACTCTCTTTATCGGACACTCTTTACCAAATACTCCTTACCAGACTCTCTTTATCAGACACTCTTTACCAAACACTCCTTACCAGACACTCTTTACCAGACCCCCCCCACACACACACATACACATTATGTATCTGTAACAGGATGTTTGTATGATTCTGTGTAAGTTTGAGGTTTTTGTGGTGTTGTCTGTATTGTTTACATGCACATGGTTTTCAAAACCCTGGATGATATCTTCTCCTGATATCACTTCTTTACCATCAGATTCACACTAAAGGAATGAATGTGCCACAAGCATTTATCTCTTTCACAATTTTCCCTTCTCTTTAATGACCCCTTCTTTGTTTGATAGTGGAATGTTCGATGATGGAAACTATATCTACATTATAGAGCCCCTACAACAGGCCCATCTCATAGTAAGTGTCATTTAATCGCAAGTGCCTGGAAAAGACACAAAACTCTGTGGCATAAAGAACACCCAGATATATAAAGGAAGGAAAATTCCAGATTATTTAACAGCAGCATTATGTAAAATAAACCATATGAACCATATTCTAGATTCCATGTCATTTCCATTTCTAAATGACCAGAAGTGTGATTATACTTCTATACTGCCTGGCCAAAAAAAAGTCACCGTTTGAATTTACATCAGCAAATACTTAAGAGCCATCAATGGATTTTACCTTCCCTAATGGCCTGGGCATATTCCAGGACAAGACTGCGCTTGAATTGTGAAAACATTAGGAATCATTTTCACGCATGAAATGGCCTCCATGGAGTCTTGACCTTAACCCCACTGAAGGTTTTTGAGATGTGCTGAAGAAGATTTTATGGAGTGGTTCAACTGAACTATCATCAATACAAGATCTTGACGAGAAATTAATGTTAATCTGGATGGACAAAAATGTTGAGATGTTGCATAAGCACATGGAAATAATGCTATGATGAATGTGCACATAATCAATTGGTGGTCCAATGAAATATTAAAGTGTGTGAATTTCTTTTGGCCAGGCAGTGTAGCTCAAGCCTTAACCACCTTTGTTCAGAGGTAACACTTTAAGACTCATTATTTTTCATTGGCTTAGGAAGCTGATATACCCTGAGCTGACATATGGCTCTGCTAGTTCACTGTGTGACTGTTGGCCTTTTTTTTTTACCTGACCTTTCACCCTCAGGATACAGCCGGCCACCCACACAGCGTCAAGCGCTCACACTCGCTGCAGCGGGCCCATGACACAGACAGCTTCAGTAAGCATGGATCCGTCACACCCTCGTGCACCTAATGCACTCTGCACGCGTGTAAAGATGCTCCTCTCCGTTAACAGCAGCCGCTCTCTCTCCCCAGCAGACGAGGAGATGTTGCTCTCCACCCTTACCGAGATTTCCTGGTTGAGACGCAGGAAGAAACGAGCCGTGGGTATCTGCCCAATGTTTCCCTCCCATCATCCATGTTGGTTGGCCCGTTTTACCCAGCCTGTATTACCTGTATTCCCATGCCCTGAAACTTAGCCTCATCTTATGAGCATAAATGTCACCATTCAGCGCATTTGGGATATAAACTGTGTGCAGAATTATTATGCAATTACTATTCCTGGAGAATAGTTGGGCGGACTTATAAAAATGAACACGGAAGTTTTATTTTTATCTAAGTAAATTTATTTGGGGAGAAAAAGACTTTCACAAACGAAAAGAAAAGCACTTGATTATCAGTGTGCACAATTATTAGGCAATCAGAAGTGGATTGTTCGCGCTTCACCATCTACAGAAATAATAATAAAACATTTTTAGCCTTTCAGTCTATATAAGGAATAACAAACTGTCAATGATTCCATACAGTCCACTATACCAAGTTCAGTGTGCTGTATAGCCACCTTTCTTCCCAATGACCATCATGAGCCTGTTGTCCATTGAACCAGTCAAGTTTTTGATTTGTTCATGTCCTATATTAGCTGAGGCAGCTAGGACCAGCTCCCATATGCTGCTCTGAGATGGGTACCTTGGTAAATCTCATACTATATTAAGGTCGAGTAGTTATCAATGGGGGTTAAGTCTGGAGATGAAAGGGGGCAAGTCATAATTAAATCATCTTTCAAGCCTTTCTTGGCCAGTTAAAGGAATACTTTGTTGCATGGGAAGGGGCATTGTGCTGCATGAATATCATAACCTTTTTAAAAGCCACTTACTTCTTCCTGTGCCAGTGTTTGAAGAAGGCATCTTCTAGAAATTGGCAGTAGATCTTGCGGTTAATTTTTATACCACCTGAAAGGTCTCTCTGCAGCCGCTGCCCCCCCTTTGCGCTGCTGTCAGCCTGTAAGCCCCTCACATCCCCATGACAGTGCTGGAGTTTACCACAGTGCTTGTGTAGTTTCCTCTCAGTGGCCTTTGCTCTAGATTGGTGGTGTTTGTGTACTGTTTCCCATAGATAGTGTCCTCAGTTACACTTCCTAAAATTAAAAGATTCTATTTCCATGCATGCAAACACATTCCAACCCCGTATTTGTTTAACACACAAAGCCTCAATTAGTAACAAACACACAACCCCTGCAGGCTCACTCTCTCTCGCTCTCTCTCTCTGTCTCTCTCCTTCTCAAAACTATTACCACCATGGTTATACAGGCAGCCTGAACCTGTCCTGTTTCCTCACAGATGCCCAGCAACGTCTTCGAGGAGATGAAGTACCTGGAACTCATGATAGTTGCTGATCACAACACGGTGGGTGCCCCGTAGTGGTGATTCTGCAAACCTGCGCTTTCATCACCTTTCAGATCACATAGAACTCCAATGCCGGGGCTCCCCATTTCCGGTTCTGGAGGGCCAGAATCCAGCATGGTTCGCGGATTTCCCTGCTGAAGCACATCCTAATCAGTTAATTACCAGGTTTATTATGTGTTTGAACAGGGAAATCTGCAAACTGTGTTGGATTCTGCCCCTCCAGGACTGGAACTGGAAAAGCCTGCTCTAAAATTCCTTGTAGTGATTTGCCATATGCTGCAGACTAAAAGCTAAATATCAAATTACAATGCATTTTGTGTACGATTTTTACTGCAGAACTGTATGTCAGCCAATTATCAGCATTAAAAAATATTAGGTTAGTACTTCTATAAATATTGAAAAATAACTGCTGTATCACCAAGTGTATGAAGTAATGTAATGTATTATTTGATTGTGAATAATATAAGACCCTTCCTCACATGGCTGGCCAAGCCCCCGTTAATGTGCTATGCTCACTGATGAGTCAGCCCCCATCTTTACTCTAAAAAGTGTTTCACACAACACCAGTCAAAACCACTAACCACTAAGGGTTGTCTTTTATGTACTTTTTAATGCTGATTTAAGAAATCAGCATAAAAATAAATAAGAGCAGCAAACCCAGTAACTGCAGGACGAAATAAGTAGACAGACACTGTGTACAGATGCAGATACAGGATACAGAGTGCATGGCCTGGGTGGGTGAGTGAATTATTTCACAGAAATAATAATGAGACGGGATATTGCACACAAAAGTCGAATATTGCATGTTTGTTAGTCTTATTGCACTGAAAGTTAGTTCAGTTATTTGACTAACTAAGAGAAAGACACAGAATGAAGGTGAGGTTGTAGTACTTTGATGTGTCTGGTTGCCTCTTTGGAGTGCTAACTGTCCAGGTAGTGTCCATGGGGGAAGTGGGGGGTACTGTATTTCTTACCCACCATAATGTCCTTAGCCATCAGTCTAACTGTGGCTGGGAAAAAGCGAATGTAGAATTGTGCTTTATAGGTGGTGATGCTCTCTGGCATGTGCTGTCTTAGGTTGTATCCTAAGTTCTACCTCCTGAACAGGCAGAATGCTGGGTACATTAATCTTTTATCTCTCATATCTGGATATCAAGCCAGGTAGGGTCCCAGTCTGCTTGTTGACTTCTGCTGGACCCTTCAGAGGGATGTTTCTGAAGCCAAGTACAGCAGAAAATCATACACTTCTACCTTTTAGATGAGTCACTTGCAATAGTCATGTCTTAATAGCTTAAAATTCTGTTTAGATATTTCAGTTGAGCACAAACAATACTGCAAGATTCATCTATTTTCATTTGTGAAAAAATGTGTTGACCAGTGTTATATACAATTCACATTGACATCTAAGGGTTTTGCTCGATGTCTGCCATTGTGTAGCTGGAACAGTGTCAAGCATAGCACATTTCACTTAGTGGAATGACCCCCAAGGATTCAGAAAATGTGTGTAGATGTTCATATCAAATGTCTTTATTTTTATTATGTCATCTATAAATGTTGTGTATGGGGATATATGACTTCAGGTCAGATACACGGAGGGTGACACTAAGTGACATGGTTACAGCACCTATGGGAGCCGCGCAGTGTACAGGTGGCAGCTACATGGCATAACCGTATGTTTGTAATTATTCAGAGAAAATGATCTCTGTATCTTGAGAAAATTACAAAAGATAAGATAATTGTTATTTTTTGTTGGCCATGTCCTGTCGCTCATGTATGTATGTATTCATGTTCCGCCCCCATCCTGTCCCATCAGGCAGTCTGCACTGTGAGTCACAGCACCAGCATGTTCCTGTGTTCACAGCCAAAGCCATAACACAGGAGTTACCTTTCCTTCGCTGAGTTTTGCAGTCTCATTGGTAGTGGTGCAACGGATCACTGTTGATTCGTTATCCAAACTGATCCCTCTCCACGGTTCGGCACGCACGTGATCCAAAGATTCTTAAAAAAAAAAAAAAAAAAAAGTTCCACTTTATGATGCGCGTGGTCGATCTGTCAAGCGATTGTCATGGCCAGTGGTAGCGGTCCAAGTATCACTTAAATCTCATGTGTGGGAACCGTGAGTTGCACCACTACTCGTTGGAATACCAGAGGAAGGGACGTAGGCCCTGTAAATATCCTGGCGGTTTCTGAGGTCTTTGAGGTAAAATCTGCAGGCTTGTGAGCTGCCACTTTCACTCTCGTGTTTTCTATCCCCCTGTCCTCTAGTATAAGCGACACAAGACCAAGCAGCACACCAAGAACTTTGCCAAGTCCGTGGTCAATATGGTGGATTTTGTGAGTAGCCTGGGAAAGCAATGGAATGCATGGGGAAAGGGGTCAGTGCATGGAAAAGCTGAGCCGTCCTGTCTGCATCTCCACAAGGAGCATGTGATCCAATGCCAATCCTACACCTTTCCGGTGAGAGAGAACATTTCTGCCTGTATCTCCAGCAGCAGGTGGTCACCCCCACATGTTACATATGCTGGCCCCCAACTTGCTCTTAGACATCCACTGACATTGTCTACAGCCACATGCCTCCTGTTCAGTGCACTACTGCTGTATGTCTAACAATGGGTCCTCGTCTTGCCCCGCCCCTCTGTCCTCTGTGCTGTGTGCTGACCGTGTGGATTGTCAGGAAGCTTGACCCTAAGGCCCCTTTAGCCTGTCCCCCATGCTGCCCCCCTGCTTATCTGTTCCCCTGCCAACAGCCTCGTCCCATTGCTTCTTCTTCCCATCTCAGGCTTTCAAGGAACAGCTACACACACGTGTGGTTCTGGTTGCCATGGAGATCTGGACTGAACGGGACTGGATTCCCGTAAGCACGCGGCCCTTGGAGATGCTGCGAGACTTTGCTAAGTACCGGCAGCACGGCATCAAGCAGCATGCAGACGTGGTGCAGCTCTTCTCGTAGGTCCCGCCTACCGCGGATTTGATTGGCTTTTTCATCTTGTCACTCAACACTTCAAAGCGTTTCGAAGGCCGCGGGTTCAAAATTGATTTGTACCATTGATTAGTAACAGAGGCCTTTGGAAACATGAAATAAATAATACTGAAGGGTCATGCTTCAGAAGGAGGCTGATATTTGTCTTTGCTACCAACAGCAACGTGACATTTCACGACCGCAGAAGTAGCGCCGCGTACTTTGCGGGGGTATGTTCATCAAGCCGGGGAGTTGGTGTCAATGAGGTCAGTCTCCCCACCTCCACACACCTTTGTGCCCATTTGAGTTGACACAAGCAAACAACATCTGGTGCTGTCCCTCCTCAGTATGGCAATACGTGGACAATGGCCGCCTCACTTTTGCAAAGCCTGGCCCAGAACGTGGGCATCCAATGGGACCCAGCCACCAAGAGAAGTATGTGCTTCACCCGTCCCACACAGCCACACATGCCCGTCCCACACAACCGCACATGCCCGTCCCACACAACCGCACATGCTCAGCCCACATAGCCACACACAGCTGCACATGCCCATCCCATACAGCCCCACATGCCCGTCCCATAAAGCCACATATGCCCGTCCCACACACCCGTACACAGCTGCACATGCTCATCCCACTCAGCCATACACAGCTGCACATGCCCGTCCCACATCGTCTCACTTGCTGGTCCCACATAGCCTCACATGCTCATTTCACACAGCCACGCACAACCGCACATGCCCGTCCCACACAGCCAAACACAGCCGCACATGCCCATCTCACACAGCCATACACAGCTTTACATGCTTATCCCACACAGCCACACATGCCCATCCCACACAGCCGCACATGCCCATCCCGCACAGCCGCACACAGCCTCACATGCCCGTCTCACACAGCCATACACAGCTTCACATGCTTATCCCACACAGCCACACATGCCCATCCCACACAGCCACACACAGCCTCACATGCTTATCCCACATAGCCACACATGCCCATCCCACACAGCCACACACAGCCTCACATGCTTATCCCACACAGCCGCACATGCCCATCCCACACAGCCACACACAGCCTCACATGCTGCTTATCCCACACATCTGACTCCATTCTGTGTCCCACACAGCCACATATGCCCATCCCACACGATGTAACGTGGTCGTCCCACACGGTCTAACGTGGTCGTCCCACACAACTGCACATGCTCAGCCCACATAACCACAAACAACTGCAGATACCCGTCCCACACAGCTGCACATGCTCGTCCCACACAGCCGCATATGCCCATCCCACATCGTGTAATGTGGTCGTCCCACACAGCCGCATATGCTCTCCCACACAGTCTAACGTGGACGTCCCACACAGCCGCACCTGCTCATCCCACATAGCCACACATGCCCGTCCCACACAACCACACATGCTCAGCCCACATAGCCACACACAGCTGCACATGCCCGTCCCATACAGCCACACATGCCCGTCCCACAAAGCCGCATATGCACGTCCCTCACAGGTGCACATGCCCATCCCACACAGCTGTACACAGCTGCACATGCCAGTCCCACACAGCCACACATGCCCGTCCCACATTGTCTCACGTGCTCGTCCCACACAGCCGCACACAGCCATACATGGCCGTCCCACACAGCCCCACATGCTCATTCCACACAGCCACGCACATCCACACATGCCCATCCCACACAGCCTCACATGCTGCTTATCCCACACAGCTGACACAGCCGCACATGCCCATCCCACACAGCGACACATGCCTGTCCCACACAGTCTCATGTGCCCATCCCACAAAGCTGCACACAACTGCACATGCTCATCCCACAAAGCTGTACATGCCCATTCCATACAGCCACACATGCCTGTCCCGCACAGCCACACATGCTCATCCCACACAGCCACACATGCCCGTCCCACACAGCCGAACACAGCCGCACATCACTCTGCACAAGCACACAAATCAGACTGTAGAACTGGCAAGTCACTCTGCAATACTACTCAGTTTTAACAATATCTGTCTACAGTCTGTCCTGTTACAACAAAGATGATATTGTGTTGTAATTCGGGTAGTACTGTTCCTGCCACCTAACAACCATGCAAATTCAAATACGAGTCATAATTGTATTGGATTTGTGTTTTAATATACCAGTCATGTATGAACATATTTGCATTGTGACGTCTTAAGTTGTAGCAGGACTGACTTCTGTTTATTTTAATTAATATACTTTCCACTACAGTATTGTAGTTATGTTCATATTTACCCTCTTATTTATTACAATTTCTGTATGTTATGCTGATTTCTTCTTATATAGAGATTGTTGTTTGTGGTACGTATTGTTTATTTTTTGTCTTTTTGTGTATTTGTGTACTGTGCAGTCTGTAATCACAAACAATTTCCTTCCTGATTTCCACCTGATTCTGGGTCTGAAATTTCCGGAGTCCAGTTTCATATGATATTGTTTGTTTGTTCACTTATGGTTCATTTGGAATAAAATGGACATTTTCAGCTGTTACTTTCTATTAATGGCTTGCATATCCCTGATGCTCGATGGACATGCTAGCAAAAAGTGTCGGTCATGTAGCCAACTGAATAGCCGATTGGCAAACTTCTGAGTGTGCTTCTCAGTCCGTGTCTTCCTCTCTCCCCGGCAGAGGAGTGCGGCTGTGTGGACTCCTGGGGGGGCTGCATTATGGAGGACACCGGGTACTGTCCCGCATCTGCATGCGCTCGTGGGGCCAAGAACTGGTCATACAGGAAGGGGCGGGCCTTTGCATTCATATGCTCCTTCCCACACATGCCATGTTTCCACAAGCACTCGATGCTTCCCTTCAGAGTTGGGAACTTGCACATTCACACACACGTACTGTTTGTGTTTCTATACTTATATATACTTATACTTTCTATACTTATATTAAGGAATCACAACTCAAACCTTTCAAAATTCAAAGCAGATGGCATCCGTTATAAAAAAAACACATAAGCTGTTTCTCCAGTGAAGGTGTCCCCACAGTATTTTGTCCTGGTGAGCCCATAATGCCTGGTACCCCATACGAAAGGCTGACTCGTCCTGCTGCTCTCATACCCCTCTCTCCCCTTTCCTCTCTAAGCATCCAGCACCCGCGAGTGTTTTCCAAGTGCAGCATCTCTGACTACAAGGACTTCCTGCTGAAGGGGGGTGGCTCCTGCCTATTCAACCGACCCCACAAGGTGAGCCTGATCGCCATGCTCTTCATTCCATTCCACCGCCTGGCCACCATGACCTTCATCCTATACCGCCACTTGGCTACAGTTGCCTTTCATTCCATACCGTCGTGTGGCCGCCGTGCCCTTCATTCTATATTGCTGCCCGGCCGCTGCCCCCCTCATTCCATACCGTCGCGTGGCCGCAGTGCCCTTCATTCTATATTGCAGCACGGCCGCGGCCCCGCTCAGTCCATACGGTAGC
>JAODKN010000001.1:39305211-39321373 GCA_026774425.1 Petrocephalus zakoni
ATTAATAATCTAAACAGACTAAATACTGATGTAGTAAATTCTGATGGGTGCGTCTGCTAACGCAGCAAAAACCGATATATACCACTATAATTATATGCTGTGGTAGGAAATTCTGACAGCGTAGGAAGATCTGACAGAACAGATGACCCCTGATATAGAGGCTACTTTAATTGTAATGTCTATCAACCGGGAAGAGCGTGTACTCAAAAATCGTGAAAAACCCGAAAAACTGGACGGACTGTAAAGCCTAGCGGGGGGGGGGGGGGGTTAACCTGGGAGTCTCCTGTGACGTCGCTGAGGAATCCCCGGGACCGATCCCTGACAGATATTTAATATCTAAGGATATCAATATCTAATAAGCGTCAGCAAAAACTTTGCTCAGTTTCTAACATATAGTCTCCCCAAACGCAAAATCAGACCTGATTTCACAGAGGTTAATGTATATGCGGGTATATTGGGCGGGTTGAGGAACTTTCGTAAAACAGAATGACACCGCCCATGCATCAGAGGCTTTTATATGCTGGTGCAGTGTCACCGAGTCCTGCTTCTACTCCCGAAGTCGGCCAAGCTTAAGCTTCCGGGACGTTCTCCACAAAAGGTGGGCATTTTTGCGTTTCTCCGGGGAAATGGCCTTTAATGGGTGTTAATTTAATTATCACTATATATTTACTTGATTTGTAAATCTGAATATCTGAAACCTGTTGTACAAATTCCTTATCTTTTATTATTATTTAGTAGTAGTAGTAGTGGTGGTAGCGACGTTTTTTTTTACTTTTCGTTTTGTTATGTATGGTGATTAATCATGGTCAGTCTGGCTATCACCTTTGGGGTTTCTTGGAACCCCTACAGGGTGAATTGTTTAGGGCCGTACTTGTGTATCATTTCATCTCGGTCGTAAACTTTTAGATGTTGACCTGTTTGTAATGGGTATTGATGAAATGGCTTACTTTAGGAAACACCCATGAATAGTTAGTTTCGCGTTACTTCTTACTTGTCTTCGCTGAGTTGATACGCACGGCATTTAAAAAAAAAAGAAGTTAGTGTATTACATAATCACAGGTATCAGGGTATTAATCTTGGGCTGCTGGCATTAATATTAGTAACTTCTGTAGAGGTCGTTGTCGATAAAATTTCTCATTCGGTAAAAAAAGTCTTTCCCATTAATGCCGGAGTAACAGAATACTCCTTTAGTCGTATTTTCGGATAAAATGAGCTTTAAAGAGGAAAAAGGTGAACGGTGGGTCTAATGAGACTGACAGCAAATTGTCTGACGGACAGGAGCGTTGTGCAAAATGAAAGTTGGTTAATTTGACTGTATTTGTGAAACGAGTTTATTCCTAGGCGAATTTCAATCAACTTTCAAATGTTAAAATTGGTAAAGAGTAGTCAATAGTTGGCATATATAACGAAAGTGAAATGCATATGTGACGTCACGGGTCTACGGTTGTCCTGGTTGCTTGATTAATTACTTCTGTCAGTACACAGTTTTCAGTTCATTTCGAGTTTAGATCTTAGAAGTTTAGAACTCATGCTATCCCAAGTGGTTTAATCCAACTTGCTGAAGGCTGTGTAAGTTACAGGGATAACATATCTCCACTGTACGTCTTACTATTTGTAAGTCTGAACTGACTAACCGGAAGTGAGCATACAAGCGTATCCGCTTTAGCTTTGTCGAAGAAGGAACAAAACCATTCCTGGAGTTGCATTTTTCTGGTGGTCTCAGATTGAGGATAGATTTTGGGGAAGGGCTTGACTTGTATCGTGTAAGTACTGTATCTCAAATAAGATTAAGGAGATACATTTTAAGATTTTGCACAAGATTTACCTCACTAACTGTCTCATTGCTAAGTTCACAGACATTGATAATTCTTGTACCTTTTGCCAATGCTATTTAGAGACAATTTCTCACCTTTTTTATTGATTGTGAATGGTCAAAATTATTTTGGAAATTTTCAATCTTATTTGTTTGGGTCTACCAGCTCCAGCCATTCCTTTAGTCTTGAAGATGTGATTTATTATAGTAATCCAAAGATGGTTCTCTTGAATACCCGATGAACTTGTTGTTATTCTTATTCTTTTTATTCATGAACATGAACAAGTTTTCCAAAGCAGTGCCTAGGTTTCCATTTTTCTTACTGGAATTGACATCCTTATTTGAATCAATAAGTTCACTGTACAACAAAAAAAGCAATACGTGGTACTGAATGTAACACCCCTTCTGCCTGATGCCTTGGGTTGTATAAAAACATATGTGTGTAATTTTGATTTAAATACTGGATGTCTGCCATTCGTGCTCTGTCTAGTGCGATTTCTATTTACCTGCTTTTGTTGACTTTCTGTTCTTGCAATAAAAAAAATTCTTCTGTAATTAAGCTGACTTCATTCCATTTTATATCATTTTTATACATCTAAGACACGGGTGATGGAGGCGATGGACTTCCCGACATTGCTGCTCAAGGTAGAGCAGGCTCTTGAAAGGATGGATGTGGAGGCACTGGCCTTCCTGTGCACCGACCTGCTCAGCAGGGACCTGCATGGAGTTACTGTGGCCAGTGAGCTCTTCTCCATGCTTCAGAAGGAAGACCTCCTGTCTGCAGAAGAGCATTCACTTCTCACAGAACTGCTCACCATCTGCAAGCATAACAAATTAGTCCGTGACTATAGCCTGCCTGATGCTTCCAGTCGTGTCACCCCCTACAGGTATTGGTCCGCTTTTAAACTGCATTGAGGAAGCTTTCTTCCAAAAATATCGGCATAAACCTGTGATCAAATCAGTCGCTTACTTGAGAACATCATCTTCAAACCTAAGCAATGAAGCCAGTCTAGCTTTATTATATATTAGTTAAATACATAACTCAATGTTTGATATTTCAGAAGGATGCTCTTTGGACTATCAGAAGAAATCACACAGAGTGAATTTAGGAGCATCAAGTTCCTGCTGATGGATAAGCTTCCTCGGGGTAAATTGTCTGAAACCACTGTGAGTGAATAATGGCCAAACTGAACTGTCCCATCTGCCGGAGCGGGACACCATGTGTTTGTTAGGAGGAAGAAAACACTGTATGATATTTTGAGCCGTTTGTTGCTTACAGACAATGTTTAAACTCTTGCTGGAGATGGAGAAAGCAGATTTGCTGAGCACCAGCAACCTGGAAACACTGCAGAAAGTCATAGGAACTGTGAATCCCAAACTGAAAAGCGAAATAAGCCGTTATATGGAAACTTGTGGTAAGTTTTACAGCAGCATTGTGACAGTGGAGGCAGATTTTGAAGAAGCAAACAATGTCACAGAGTTCATATTAAGTATCATATAAAACTAAACTCTGCTAAATTTATGCAATTATTCCACATCAAAATGGCTCCATTTGTTTTTAATTGATTGTTTGCAAGGTCCTTATCTATATAATTTACCCATGTACATACCACAGCTCAAGCACGTAGCCAGGTAGTAAGATTCCAGGTTTGACATCCACCCCCATCCATGAAACTTATGAACTATGTGGCCTTGGGCAAGCCACAGGTGTGTGTGTCCTTGTGTGTGACACGTTTGTGTTTTGTAGGGACCCATTCTCAGGAGACTGGCAGGAGCAGCAGTGAGAGCACGAGGCTGTCTATGCCTGAGCAGAGTTTGCCCACTGGACAGGTTTTTGGTTGTCTGTTGTCTGAATGCACATCTTGCTCTATAGCTCAGTATTTTTAATGGATACATCACCTGTTTTTCATACAAGTGTAATTTTTTTTCTTTAGTGTACACAGTCTCTGCGCTCTGAGTACAACCTTCCTTCGGGTATGTTTAATTTGCCTGATTCTTCCTCATTATTAAAGCAAGAGCATGTCAGCTTCAGACTTCTCAAGTTAAATTTAAGAATATTGCTAACAACCTTACTCTGTTCCGCAGCCGTACAGGCATCCCCTGTAACGATCCCAGAGGAGACTGAATTCAGTAATATGCCAGTCAGCTTACCTTTCACTACCTTTAACTATGGTAAGTCATTTTAAAAGTGTGACTTCTATGGACGATCTGATTTTCGAAGGTCATGTAACCCTAACTAAATTCACGTGCTGGTTGTGTGTGTGCAAGTTTGCATAAGTTGAGGCTGGTGTGCAGCTCAGCAGGCTAAAGGCTTATTTATTCTTCTGCATGGAATCAAGGCCATAGGTATGGCATGGCCACATACCCTATGCCATAGCCAATGGCATAGCTTGACACGCACCTCTCCAGAAATGTGATGACACATCATGGAAAAACGGACCACAACAACGGTGGTTGGTCCACTTAGTAGAATTAGCATTACACTTCTTCCAGTGCAAGTGTGTTGTTTCATTCCAGCTGGGGGATTTTAGTGTGTGACTGGTTATTTAGCTTGTTGCTAGCCTGCCGTCTTTTGCACAGCTTTCAGTTATCGCAATGTGATTTGTTTTTTTGTGATAAATATTGCGATATCTATAATATGGAAGCCCGTTTCCGCCATCTAGAGTAAAAAAAACATCTCAGAATTCTGACTTACTATGTTGAAATTCTGACCTTTATATTTCGGAATTCTGACTTCTTTTTTTTTTAGCCAATCAGACAGCGTCACCTCCATTGCAGGACGTTATTTATGAATACATTACAAACACACACTATTCTCATAATGTAATCTGCTGGCAAGTACTTTGGATTTCATGTTGGCTCGCTACATTTTGAATGCAGTACCCTGTAAAAAAAATACGTAAAAAAACTGATAAGAAAATTACCAGTACATTATTATTTTTTTCCACGTATATTTTTTTGTTAAATTTAGCGGGTGTACTCGCTCTCACAATGCAACGAGAAATTCAAATTAAAGGGCATGTGAACATGGTACACTGGTCCCTGTTTTTACGGACTCTTCTTACGGTGTAGGGTATTGCGGTTCTGACGAAGCATTAACGTTACATATGCCTGTATTATACCCAATTAGGAGAAAGATAAGTTTTATTGCTCCATCTTAAACCTGGTTAACGTTTACAGGATAATTACCACTGCAAGTTTCCATATAGGCTAACATTCACACACAGTTGGAAATATAAAATGCCTGGACAGAGTAGACACAGCCTCTGTAGCCTTATCGCTCTTGTCTGCTACTGTATGCGCATTGCACTGAACCATTAAAGCGGGAGCAGAAGTGACGACTCCAGCCACGAGCTGGTTGTTAGAAAAGAACTCTGATGTACAAGAAATAAAGTACGAGTTGTGAGGGTTACTGAGCAACATTTATGAATCAAAAACACATCACATTATTACATAGACTTTTACTACACAAAAACGGAAAATTATTATGCTATTGGCAGGTTACATTAATGGTAGTTATAACATTATCTATGAGTGATTTAAACAACAAGGACGACGGCACGTGCAAAGCTCATGCAAAAGCAGCTACCATAGACTTTAAACTGACATTTTTATTCTGATATAGGAAATAAAACTTATCTGCAAAACTTAAAGCCACCGCGCTCAGCCAACTATTGTTTTGGAGGTGTAACTGCACAGCGACGCACAAACGCTAGGGCACAAGTGTAATGGCTGACAGTGGTGTAGGCCACTTGCATAGGTTATGGCATAAACATGATGCAAATCAGTCTTAAGCCTCTGTGCTGGTGATAAGGTCACCGGTTTGATGGTTTGAACCCAGCCTCAGCAGAATGGTCACATGTCCATAGGCCCTTGAGCAAGGCTCTTAACCCCCAACTCCAGGGGTGCTACAAGGTGGCTGCCCTTTGCTGTCACCCCCAAGCTTACTTTCACCTGTATGTAAAGCAAGAATTTCCCTACAGGGATTAATAAATATCACTATTCTGTAGAGCTGGGCGATATGGCCTAAGAATAAAATCAGATTTTTTATCACAAAAAATCCGATTTCCTATTTGAATCGATTTCCCCTCCCCTATTCCAAATCAAACTACAGATGACAAATAAATGGTTCAAAAGACGTTTAAACTTTATTTCGCTTTTTTTACTTTAGGATTAAAGTACAATCTGACAAGCCATAAAAGATGCTTGTAAGTGAGATGGCAGACCACGCCATTGTAAAGACTTTTTTAGAAACTTGTAAAAACTATTAGAATGCTATCTCTATAGCTTATTTTCAAACTGGCAACAACACAATACACCCTCAAACTTATGAATAAAAGTAATAAGTAATATTGTAATAATAATAGAAAAAAAAACACAATTTTATCATGTCAGCTTGGTATTAAGCAAATACTTTATGTCATTGGGCTTGACATAGTGCAAAAGATAGCTTTTGAAAAACTGCCAGCGTTAAGAAAAATGAGGCACGTACTTCGGGTCTAAAACTTTTAGCATGTTAATGAATCCCAGCTTTTCCACAGTATGTATGGGCACCGTGCCTTTTGCAATATACATTGTGACAGCGTTTGCTATCGCCTTCCACCGTGCCCCATTCTTATCATATGGCACACAGTTCGAAAACGTGTCAGGGACGGTTGCTTGCTTAACTTTGTTTGTTGTGCTGGTGCTGCAGCTATTTTCATTTTGCTGGGAGTGGCACTTCTCCCACTCCGCCGCGTGCCTCTACTTTACGTGCTGCTTCCTTTGGCTGCAACAGTTTTTAAAGTCTTTGCAACAAGGACTTGTTTGGTTTGTGTCCGACGGCGCAAAACCGAACCAATTCCATATTACAGATGTAGCAACACCTTTCTTGGGTGCAAGCTCCAGCTTTTCCCGTGTCATTGCCATGTTGTTTGTGATTCTGCTACAGTGTTTGGGTGCGCCGCGCTAATTTACCCGTGAGGAACGGTGCGTCACATTAGTTCCGCTTTTGGCGCTCATGTGTAAAATTAGTAATAAAATCGATTTTCATAAAAACACGTCCCGAACTGTAAATTCGAATTAATCTATTCAATCGATTCATCACCCAGCTCTACTATTCTGTAAGGAATGTCTGCCAAATAAACAAATGGCTGTCAGGAGGTTCATCCCAGACACCTAGAACTTCTGTAGAACATTTAACGTATTTATATGTCCTGCTTCTTATTTGAATGTGATGTAGAACACTGGGTCGAGAGATCCATGATGTACTTGTCCAATCCAGCAGGAATGTTTCAGACAATGACTTTGTTCTGCTCTTAGATGGTGGGCCTGTCGAAACACTAAACGGTTTAAGCCAGCTTAGCATTGACAGCAAGGAGGTGTCTAACTCCACAGGTAAACTCTCCCCTCTCTTGGCCTCTGCATGCCGCCTGTTCTCCTGTACTCTTGTAAAGGCAGCCTTATAGCCAGCCTGTTCTTCATACTACTATATCTCTCCTTCAGTAGACCAAAAGCTAGGAGCCCCAAATGCATCCTTGGATGATCAGGTACTGCTCAGTGTTGCTTTGGTACACTACATTTACATATTCTTACAATTGAAGGGGCTCAAAAAGTGATCTTGCACGAGAATGTGACCTGTATGTTGTAATGCTTTAAACTGTGTGGTGTTGTACACTTTTACCTTTCTCTAAAGGCGCTGGGTGTATATGAGATGAAGGGAGAAAAAAGGGGATTCTGTTTAATCATAAACAATCATGATTTCTCAAGATCGCAACCACTATTAACTACCAGGGAAGGAACAGATACAGATGCGAGTAAGTGCTGACTGTAGACTGGATTTGAAGGACAAAAATTTAAATGATTAAAAATGACATGCATGTAAGACATAGATATGCCTGCTTCCCAGAGAACTTAGAAGATGTGTTTCGTTGGCTTGGATTTGAAACATCGGTTAAGAAAAACTGCAGCCGCGAAAGCATCCTGTCCTCGCTTCAGGAGCTGCGCAAGGAAGACCACAGCCTCATGGATGGCCTGGTGTGCTGTATTCTAAGCCACGGGTATCTGGGGGCTGTCTGTGGGGTGGACGGCAATGTGGTACAGATCAGGGAACTGACGGAACCTTTCTCAGGCAGCCAGTGCTCCACACTAAGGAACAAGCCCAAGTTGTTCTTTGTGCAAGCATGTCAAGACAAGCCGAGGCAGGACCCTATTCAGGCTGACGGAGACATTGAGGGTGATGCCTCAGTACCCGTGGAAGCCCTCCATGACGATGCAGACTTCCTGTTAGGCATGGCCACCGTGCCTTACTCGCTTTCTTACAGAGACAAAAAACGGGGAACCTGGTACATCCAGTCTCTCTGCCGAAAGCTGCTGACGCTGGTGCCCAGGTGAGTGGCCAGCACCCTCGCAGAGTCTATTATTGATTTTCCAGAAGCTTCCATTTCCATTTTGCAAGAGCTGGCTGCAAAAATTACTCGCGTTTATATGCATAAAATTGAGAAACACTGAGAAGTGGTTCCTTATGTTTGTGTGCCAGGGCTCCCTAATGCCACCTTCTCCAGAACTGTGTAACAGTCCTTATTGAGTTTGTAAGCACAGAATGGCTAATGCTTAAAATAAATGTGATTCCTTTGGTCTGGTTGAACTGAAGATTGTAGAAGAGTATGTGTGTATAAGTGTCAATTTCGGTTAACATGGACTTTCATGTTTTATTTAAATGTACATCCACAGGAAAATGATATAAACTGGTGACAACTGGTTTCTTACTTAGTAGTCCACCAACTTTGCTTTTATAGTATATTTGAAAATACAACTGAATCTAGGATGCAAAAAGCAGCTGTGAGTTGATCCCTGTTTTCTGTTTGGCCAGAGGGACAGACCTGCTCTCCATCCTGACAGAGGTCAACAATGATGTCAGCAAAATGTCCAGAGGCATCACAAAGCAGATACCCCAGCCTGCATATTCACTGCGTAAAAAAGTGATCTTCCCCACCCCAAAGACACCAGCCCCGTTTCTGCTTCCATGAGGTGTCCGTGATTTCATCAGTGTATCTCAAGAATGTATCACTGCAAAGACGTTCCATTATGTAATGATTTTATTTTCTAGAAAATAAAAATTTTATAAATTAAAAAAATTATACTTATTCTTTGCTTTAAATATAGCAGAAAAAAGCATGTTTGAGAAGAGTACAATCCATCAGACCAACCGTCTTTTTGTACGGCAAGTACAAGCCCATGAAATGAGCAGATATATAAAAGCCTTCATCATCAGCATTGACACAAAGGAGCTCCGATGAGAGGGGAGGAGACCCAGCATGGTCCATCCTCAATCCACAGGCAGAAGCAGGGCTCTGATGAAAGGGGAGGAGACCCAGCATGGTCCATCCCCAGGCCACAGGCAGAAGCAGGGCTCCAACGAAAAGGGAGGAGACCCAGCATTGTCCATCCTCAGTCCACAGGCAGAAGCAGGGCTCCGATGAAAGGGGAGGAGACCCAACATGGTCCATCCTCAGGCCACAGGCAGAAGCAGGGCTCCAACGAAAGGGGAGGAGACCCAGCATGGTTCATCTTCAGTCCACAGGCAGAACCAGAGTCTTGGTCAGTGTGTACCTGGGTTCAGGCATTTGCTTGTAGTTCTTGTACTTTTTCATGCTTACTTCCCGATTCACCATGGTCAAGATTTCCAGGATGTTTTTTTTCCTACCAAGAAAGAGAGAAAAATGCAAATATGTAATAAGGAAAACAAGGCACCCCCTCGCTCCCCCCAGTATGCCAAAGCCTAGCCCACGCACTTTGTGCAGCCATCCCTCAGCTGCCGACAGAGCTCCTGTATATAGATGGAGCCTTGGTGGACATGGCGGAATGACTGGTAATCCTCCACAGTGGCCATGCCCAGGAGGAAGTCCGAGTCGTCAGGGATTTCCTGGGTGTCCCTCCTGTAGTTTCTGCTGTCGTACTCATCACCATCAGCCTCGATGACTACGCCCTGCTGCTTGGCCGTGCCCTGACAGGCCTGGATGAAGAACATTTTGGGCTTGCCTGCTAAGGAGGGGCAGCTGCTGCCTTTAAACAGCTGGGTGATCTGTCGGATGCGGATCGGCTTGCCATCCGTGCCCAACACGGAGCCTTTCTCGCCGTGCGAGAGAATACAGCAGACAAAGGCATCCATGGTGCTGTGGTCCTGCTTTCCATATCGAGCCACAGTGCTCCGCATTTTTTCTGCAGTCAAATCGTCGTATAGGTGCACATCGAAATGTAGCCACGTGTAGACTGACTTTAGGCTAGCTGAAGTCAAAGGGACAGAGAGGGAAGTTAGTTAATTCAGATAAGTGACACCTGTTTTGCTCTGGCATTTTGTGTCGGCCATTTCAAAACAGTATACCTATTGGGGTTAATGGAAAAAATCAGGTCAGGGTAGACAACTGAAAACCTAAGCAAACAATTGTTTATCATACTCAAAACGTTATAGTTGTGGCTTTTGTTTGAGTATTAAAGTGTTTCATTGTCATTCACTTATTTACCTAACAGAATATCCAGTGTACACCTCGTTCAGGAATGACATGTTCACGTGGGTATCTCCAGTAGGTAAAATGTAAAATCATTTCAGGCATAAAATTGTGTTTCTATAACAGAAACAGATTTACCAATCAAGTATGAGCCAGTCCGTGATTTGGAAACGCGCAATAGCATAACTGCCTGTGTGTATAGGGACTGTCTGGATAGTCCCTTCACCTAATAGCAGGTGTGCACAAGACCTGGAGGAGAACCTTTGTACTTTGCGTGTGGTCCTCACCTGCATCCTGCTCTGTACCCTTGCGGTTTCCCAGCTGCCCAGCATTCTCAAAATTATAGTTGTTGATGATGACACAGTATCCACGTGGACGATGATTCATACTATAAAAGTCCTGTTACATCAGAGGATGCATGAAGAGGCCACTAGCACAGATTCTTGTGGTAAAAAAATATAACTACAAATGTTTGCCTTGTATATACCTTGTGAGTATATACTTAGGAAAATTTACCTGTGTCCTTCTAGGTCCTGTGTCTGTGAAAAGGGTAATTTCATCCTCACTTCTGATCCCACTCATAGCTGGCAGAAACAGAAAAGACTTAATACACCAGTGAAATAGACTTATAATAACTGTAGACACAGAAAAAAGGTCTTATGTTTCAGGCACAGGCAAGAGACACAAAGCAAACCAAAGAGTAAGATGTGCATGTAAGCCAGACACTTGCATGAGTACAGCTACATTGGTGGTGCATCTTCTCATGATTTTTGACTCAGATAAACTTACAACTGGAAGGTGATTCTGGGACACATAGTACAGTCTGATGCATAGGGGAAACATACTCCTTAAAAAAAAAAGAAAGAAATCATATTGGACTAAGAGGATGACACATGCCAATCACATGGTTAATGAAATAATTCTGGAGATTTGAAAAAGTATAAAAGGTAAAACATGCTGTCAAAATATGCCTATAAACTAAAACAGAAAGCATCTGAATTTCAATGCAACTTTCAAATTTACCATGGATTCAGCAACTGAGGTGATAACTGGTTTCGCGTTGGTGATCCTTGTATTGCCAGCTGGAAATAAGATGCAATTAGTAAGTCTTTAATAAGATCCAGTGCAAAGTAAGGGTTTTAGATCCACACAATACAAGTCTGGATTCTGCTATACTTGCTCTTACCATCCCTGCAAGCTATATATTCCTTAACCCGGAAGCCCAGTTGTGGTTGACAGTTGTTAAGCAAATTCTCAAGATTTTCAAGGTTGTTTTCAGCCAACAGCTCCTGTTTCTCCATCTCCATCAACACATCAAGGAAGTTCTGCAGCAATGGAGGAAAGAGAAAAAAAGTGATGCTAATCCTCTATGCTCCGTTTTGCAAGTCATAACTCAAGTCTGACACCCACAACACATGCCCTGTAAAAAAAGGAAATAGGCCAAATCAAGACTCACCTTACAAGATCTGACCTGGGGAACGCTCAACAGGAACTTTATACCCTCAAGATTGTCTTCAGACACATCTTCAGACACCTCATACAGTAGCTTTCTAAAAAGATAATTCACATACAATGTCCTCTTCTCTGGAGTTTTCCTTTTTAATTTTGATACACAGATTATTAAAATTTTACCTGTAGGAGGAAATTAGACAGCCACAGTCCCCTTGCATCTTAAGTTTATCCTCTGTTTTCTGTTTAGATGTTCCCAGGACTTTGAGCAGGTCGTACCGTTTGATTGTATACAGCAGCTCCACCACAATGGAGACATCTTCCAAAAGCCCTCGTTCTTCTAACCTCAAGAAGAGATCCCGGCCATCATGGATACCTTCGAGTTTTTTCCTTTGAATGTGGTCTTTGCACAGGAATTTGAGCACATCCACCTCGCTGGAGTCCAGTTCTTCGCTGATATTATGCAACACGATATTGATATCCATGACCTACAACAGGGCTAGTTAAAAATAAAAGACGACAACTGCCGGTTATCGTACAGAAGAATAATATACACATTCAGTCGCATTCCCGATCAAGTGTTTCTATTGTTCGTTAAAGCACCAGATTTTGTTAATATCATAAACCTCGGGACAAGACTTACAATGTATGTTAACACAAGGGTTCGAAGGCCAATGTGGTTTTAAGCTGTGAGAAATACTTCCGGTTATGAATTTTGTCAAAAATCCTTTTCCTGTTTTTACCAAAATATTGAGAAAAAAAATTGTTCCACCCTGTTGGTGAAATGTTTCTTTACGGATAGAATCAGCTACAATAAGCTGGCGTATGAAACGCGTACATAAAATAGAGAACTGTTCTCCGCACTTTCACTTTCGCGATCGATGACGATGGTCCCTAGAACAGCGATTCCGATTGGCTGTTAGCAACGTCGCCGACTACGTCAAGACGCATGCGATGGCAGTGACACATGACCTACCGTCAGGCACACTTCGGTGCAGGCTGCGGGATGGGGCGGGGCGAGATGTGGGCGGGGCGAGATACAACGCAATTACCATATTCTACACTCCGCTACTGCAGGTGGCGATTGTTGAAATTACGTAAACAACAGAACAGTGGAATTGGGCTATGGTCAGAATTCATGGCTAATAATTTTGAGGCGACATTATACTCAGTATTAAAATTATACTTGAAGATGAAATCTTTATTCCTAATGCATAATTATGCCACATTTTGTTTATTTGTTTTGTTCTTTGTATGAGAGGGAATACCGAAACAAGGACTCTCGAATAACTGTGGAGTTTTTCTTTTGATGGTAATATCACACCCATAGATATGCTCTGCGCATGAGTCTAAGATGTATACAAATATAATTTAAATGTTACAGTTTCTCATTACCAGTATGCCCTCTACTTCGTGATAGGAGCATGGTTTGATTGTTGTGGGCAATTCAAATGAATTGTACTTTATTGGGGTTCATTTGTCCTTCAAAAACTGATATTTTTGTTTCTGCA
The DNA here is from genome assembly GCA_026774425.1 of Petrocephalus zakoni. Taxonomy (NCBI): domain Eukaryota; kingdom Metazoa; phylum Chordata; class Actinopteri; order Osteoglossiformes; family Mormyridae; genus Petrocephalus; species Petrocephalus zakoni. Next base: position 39,318,471 of record JAODKN010000001.1, read on the forward strand.
GATGGACTTGCAGAAAATCAGAAAATGGTGGTGCTTAGTACTTCTGGGGAACTTTCCTATTTCGTATGCATTCATTTGATCACCATGTGATAAGTGTGCCAACTATGGCGCTAGATGCCTTTTCGTGTTTTTACTGTAAAATAATAGGTCGGAGGAAGCAGAGAGAGAGGAAAAAGGGAGAGCCGAAAGACAAAAGCTAAGTATATTGTGTTACATATAAAAGTAAGTGTAGAAGTTTGAGATTTGACCATACAGTCACACTACACGTGTTTTTCAAACAGGAACCTGATGAACCAGCTGCAATGAAGGTTGTCAGCATAGTGCTCAGTAGTGATGACTCTGATTTTGTGAATTCTTTTAAAAAAATCCATTTTGTCATACCTGTACTATACTTTCAACAGCAGATTCAGATACAATTGAATGTCTGTTTGCAATATGACATGCTTTTATATATACATGACCATGTTTGCAAAAGTCAGTATGTTACTGCAATTATCTCTTAATAAACAGGCACAAGAAAGAATTACAGTGGTTGTGATTTTGTAATATCCTCTCTTACCAGTGAAAGAGAGCTATTTGGTATGCAGGTTACCAGGAGTTTAAACAAGGAAGCACCGGTAAACCTGCCACACAAAAAAACACAAAAGTTTTGAATGTTTTTTGGAAAGAAATCTCTGCAATAAAGAATCCCTGCATTCCCAAAATGTATCTGGGTAGGTTAACTCTGGTGAGATTTCTATGGTGTTTGCAGGCTAGGAAAATAAAACATAGGTAAACATGAAATAAAAATTCAGAGCCAATGATATTTTCAGCATGATTTGGTGAAATTTTAAAATTTTGGTCATTTTAAGTAAACATCAACATGAACCATATTATGTATGAAATGCATTTTCATGATACTAGGTGCCTCTTTCATTTTCTTTGTGAGCTATCAATTGAGGATTTCAAGGGCTGTTGTACAATATCTATCGAACTTTAACAAATAACAAAATGTGAAATATTAAGTAATACAGTTAAGCTTATGGAAATCAATTTCATTGATCATGTACACTGGGTGGTCTATACACAAAGGTGTTCAGATAGCAGCTTGAGGAAAATGGTTGCATAAAAGATGAGGCTTTATTTGATGACAGGAAATTGAGGCTGATTTTATTGTACAATAACCAATACCGGACCTACCCAAGCGACCCAGCGGCTGCAATCCGGCAGCACCCGCACAATCTCACCCAGAGGCACCGGAAGAAGCAGAAGACTTCTTCCTCTGGCGGGGAGACCAGCTCCTAACAGAGAAGGAGTACCTGTGGCAGCAAGCGGTGGACGATGAGGACGCCGAGCCCCCCTACGCCGCGCCTCGTCCCTCCACCGACGCTGATGTCTCCCCGTGCGCCCCCGGGGCTCTTCATGGGGTCCGCCACGCTCTCCGTAGGCGGCACCGCTCCATGCCGGGAGGACCCACTCCAGAGAAAGAGCCGAGAAGCCCGGGCGAAAGTGTTTTCGCCCTCCAAGGGTTATGGTGGAGGTTGGCAGCGGACCCGGCGATAGGCGCTGACTCCGAAGCCGCCCGGTCCCTGGACGCCCTACAGCCGATCGATGTTTGCCGCCGTCACCCCGGACTCGGCTCCCTCGGCGATGGAAGAAGTCCGGGAGAGGATGAGAGACCTGCTCCGCCAGTGGAGAAGTCTCCCTCAGAGGGAACCTGCCGCGCCCTCGTCGGATCCGGGTGATTGCGCCGCCGCGCCCCCGATCGATCCAGGAGAGGGCGCCACGGTTCCGCCCGTTCCCGTGCTGCCAGCGCCCGTCTCGCCGCCCGTTCCAGTTCCTGTCCCGGTCCCTGTCCCGGAGGTTCCTGCCCCTGTCCCGCCAGCGCCTGCTCCGGTTCCTGTGTCACCTGATCCGGCTCCTTCCTCTGAGGAGGAGGAGGAGGACCTTGACTGGGACCCTTCTGGGCTTGCCCTCATGAGCCCTGTGGGCTCCGTTGGGGTAGGACCTACTCCGCGCCCGCAGCGGGGCAAAACCCGGCGCTGGCCCCGCCTCTCCAGATCCCGGATGGGGCAGGGTCACCTACGTCAGGGGCGGTTCCCGCTTGCCCTGCCCCCTGGCTCCTGCTCGGCTGCCGCCTGCGGGTCCCCCGCCGATGCCTCCTCCGTCGCCGATGGTCCGGTCTCTGACACCTCGTCACTCGCCTGCAGTGTCCCCCCTCCCACCTTCGCCGACTGGGGCTGCGCCGTCGCCTGCGGTGGCTGTGCCTCCCTCCTCGCCTTCTGGAGTGCCCCTTCCGCTCCCTCCTCGGCCCCTTCGCCCATCCCTCTTTCTCCCTCGTCGGCCCCTTTGGGGTCCCCTCCTGCTCCTGCCTCCCAGTCGCCTGCTGTCCCTGCAGCTGCCGCCCCTCACCGGGGTGGGCTCCCTCGGACTCCCTGTTTTCCGCCTCCTTCTGCCCAGGTAGCATGCCCATATGGGGCCCATATGGGAAAGATATGGGCTATCTGGGCTGGCCCAGCTCATATTTTACCCATATGGGCCCCATATGGGTTAGCCCATATGCAATTTCATGTCGGCGAAACAATATGGGCCCCATATGGGCTGAATCTGGGCAATCCCATATGGGGAAAATATGGGCTGAACAATATGGGCCCCATATGGGCTGAATCTGGGCAATCCCATATGGGGAAAATATGGGCTGAACAATATGGGCCCCATATGGGCTGAATCTGGGCAATCCCATATGGGGAAAATATGGGCTGCACGATATGGGGCCCATATGGGCTGAATCTGGGCAAACCCATATGGGTTAAATGTGGGCTGCACGATATGGGTACCATATGGGCAGAATCTGGGCAAACCCATATGGGGAAAATGTGGGCTGAACGATATGGGGCCCATATGGGCTGAATCTGGGCAAACCC
>JAODKN010000001.1:39321473-39331502 GCA_026774425.1 Petrocephalus zakoni
TTGCCCTGCCTGTTGTCTGCCAGCTGTTGTCCGTCCTGCTCCCTGTTTGCCTGTTCTGTGTCTCTGTCCTGTTCCCTATTGTATTGTATTACCTATTAAATTAATGCAGTAAGTAAGCCTCAGAGATGCAGACAAATTCATAATGGTGTATGTGCCAAACAAAAGAATGTTGAATCTTGAAATTTATTCACAACATAGCTATCCATGAAAGTTTACACATTATTTGTTGTTGTTTTCTGTGTTTAAATCAAACCGATAACAAGACAAAGCACAGATATCCAAACCAATATATCCTCTCAACGCTGCCATAGTCACGGAGCGGAGTTACGAATCGGGCCCGCCCCATCCCGCGGCACCATCACGGTCATAGGACCCAGCGTGACACCTCGCTCCGCCCACGTCTCGCCCCGCCATCGTACCCATATCAGGTTATTGCGTGATATCCATCTCCGCCATCTCACCCTCTCACCGTCAGTGAGCAATCGGTAATTAGCTTAAAACACACATTTATAAAGGACATAGCACAGTACATCCCCAAAGTAGATAGCGTAATTAAAACATGTGAAAATCAAATAACAATTCCTGAACTTGATGGTCTAACAGAAGACTTATACAGGCACTTCTGGGGAGATATAAGACAATTGCTTTAAGTTTTTTCAGAAATATTTGAGACCTTTATATTGCCACCTACAATGAGACAAGCAGTTATTATCTCAATCCCAAAACCCAACAATGATCCCAGACACATTGAAAACAGAAGGCCTATCACTCTTAGAAATTCAGATTACAAACTGCTAACCTACATTTTCACTGCCTGTCTTCAAACAGGGATTTCAAGTCTTTAAACAGAAACACAGTCTGGCTTTTTAAAAGAAAGATCAATCCACAATAATATAAGGTTGGTTATGCACATCACTGAATATAGGAATCTAATTGTAGATAATAGCTTTCTTTTTTTCTTAGACTTTTATAAAGCCTTTGACTGTGGAGTGCTTTTCAGTACTTGAATATTATGGCTTTGGAGTTAAGTTCAGGAATTTAATTGGATTGTATCAGGATATCAGTAGCCTTGTTATAACCCCTAATGGCATCACTCCCAGCTTCAAGATCAATTTAGGAATTCCCCAAGGCTGTCCCATTTCACCTTACTTATTTATTTTAGTCACTGAGATGTTAGTTATTTATATTCAAATCAGTGATGACATTAAAAAACTAAATGTATTAGGTACAGATATTATCATCACCTAACTAGCAGATGACACAACAATATTTCTAAAATACACCAAATTCTGATATCAGTTGAAAAATTTAAAAAACCCTCTAATGCTTCGGGGCTGACATTAAATTTGAAAAGATGTGAGCTTTTTGCTATTCATGACACACCACTAAAATATATCTGTAATATACCTATCAAGTTAGAAATCAAATATCTGGGAGCTCACCTTACAAAGGACCAAAAATCAAGCCAATCACTAAATTTAAAGAACAGAATTAAAGAGTGGAAAAGAAAATTAAATTTGTGGCTCCAAAGAGACTTATCGATTCTAGGTCGAATTTATCTGACCAAAATGGAAAGTTTATTTAGATGTATTTATCCAACGTACTCTAACGCCATTCCAAATACGTTAATAAAATCTATCAATCAAATTAATTTAAACTTCATCTGGAGAAATAGGCTGCATTATATAAAAAAAGGTAACTTGGTTAAAGAAATACAGGAGGGTCTAAAAGTCATAGATTTTTATTGCCTTAATAGCACCTTGAAAATAAATTGGTTGAAATCTTGGATCAAACATAACTCCTTTTGGTATTGTATTCCGAACTACTTATTCAGTAAAGTTGGGCTATTAAAATTTCTTCTCGTTACGGACTATAGCATTGATAAGCTTTCCATTCCATTGTCAGAGTTTCACAAATTTTGTTATATTGGATCATAATATATGTACATAACTTTTCACCCCACACTACTATACTCTGGAATAACAGATTTAAATTATTCCAAAACAAATCCTTATTTTACGTAGATTGGTACTGGAGAGACATCATCTATAGGTGACTTAATGGACACTAATGGTAATTTGATAAATTATTCAATTTTGCATTAAACACAACTTAGATCCCTCAGAAGCAGACTTTGTTGAATTACATAAATCAATACCAAAATAATTTGTGTTACTGATGAAAAATATAATGGTACATCAACTTATACGGCCTCAACTGGCCCCACTATCAATTAAGAGGATTCCATTCTTGGACAAAAGAGTTACTTAGGTTGCGTTTTAACATTGGTGACAAAATACGTGTTCAATTTGTAAAAATGATATTGAAACTACGGATCTGTCACGCCGGCGTCGGGAATTACGACCCATAGATGCGGGCTGCAGGGTTGAGCCCTTCAAAGGGGCGTTTATTCGGGTACACAGGGCGGATACAGTGGACAAACCGGGAGCGAGCGTGACTGCGCGCGTACGGGGCGTAGAAAGCGACGTAGACTTAGACAAAACCCGATCAGAGAAACAGAACTAGGGCAGACTAAATACAAGAGACGCTGATTGTCAAACACAAAACAGCTGGGAACAGGAGGATTTGCACGGGGGAAACGAGGGGGCGTGGCACACAGGAGGATCCGACGGGCAGGGCATGACAGGATCACATATTTTTCTCGTGTAATATAACACATTTATTCTGGGTTAACATTCACAATTGGATAAAACCAAAAATATAATCCTTTCTTTCTTCCTGCTTCTATTTCCAGAGACAACATAATATTCGGTATGATTCTGCAAAGCAAATATAACGAACTTTGTTGCAATGTAATTTTTGGCAAGTTTTTATATACATAAAAATAGAATCCTGAAATCCTGAAAGTCACCCAGACTTATTCTTTTTTGGATGAATTCAAATTATACTTAAGATCACTAAAACTAGTGAGGAGAAAAAGCAAAAAAACTGTATGATATCCTAAAACAATATCCCACAGAATTAGCTGTACTTCCCCTTGTGATTTTTTAAAAAATTATTATTACTCTTTCCCATTGTTCTGTTATTTTTTTTTGCAAGATGTATTTGTTTGGCACTGAAACGTGGTTTACCTATTGAATATTGTTACTGTCATACTTGTTCTGTACATTTTCCAATAAAGGGAGGGTAAAAATTAGCTTAAAACAACATGGCTACGATGAGGAAAGCTCCTCATTACAGATAAAAAAGGGAGATAATGCTTATGCAGATATGGAAATTAAAGGACTAGATTTACTATTATTTGTGAAACTGAGTAGTTTTTGTGAAATTGTACTTTTTAAGTACTTTTACTTAAGTATTTTCTTTGTGAAGCAGTAAATATGTTTGCAGAATAATGTATTCGTTGTTTTCCATTACGATATGCAACATAGACATTTTCTTCGTCTGAAAGTTCTTAGTATGTGCGGTTGTAAATGCTGATTTAAAATAACTAACCATGCAATGACAGCTGAGTGATGAGAGCATCTGTCGGTATCCATGGTGATCGGTGCTTCCTCTTTCTGGGGGATTGCAGTGAAGGCATCCCGAAGTTTGCCGACTTCTTCTTTATACCCTTCCACTTAATCTGGAGAACCCTCCACAGTGTCACTCTGTAGTGAAGTGCTAGTGAGTATGTCAGCCTAGTAGAGCTACAGATTCAGACTTAACCCTCCCTGGCAGTGCACTTCTTCGGACTAGTGTTAGTTCTGTGTGTCTTCCAAGAACTGCATGCATCTCATGGGAGTGTGCACAGCTTAAGGTCTATGACTCTAAGGTTTATGAAAAACAATAATGATAATACAGGGGAATGCAAAGATAATAAGCTGAGCTGGAAGGTACTCCCTGGTTGCATTTAAGGGATTTTAAAATTATTTTCAAGTCAAAAAGGGACAGAGGCCCAATGCAGTGTTAAGTCTGCATGCCAAAGGTTGTCCAGTTGGCTCCATATACTTGTACCTCAAACCAGTGCAAGTTTATTAAAGTAAGTTGACTGTAGCATTGGGCTGCATCTATAGATTGCTAAAATAATCGAGTATTCTATCGAATATTCCAACGATTAATCGAGTAATCCTATAAGAAATAATTTTGTCTTATTAAAGTGCAATAGTAACTATTTAAAACTGAAAAATGAACAAATTATTGGTTTTAATGGTTAAACTGAATACCATAATGATTATATTTTAGGTAATTCAACATGAGCGAGTGAATAACCTGGACCCGTTAAATAACTCATGAGTCATGAATCTGAGGTTTCCATTAACCCGAATTCATCGAGCCCTAGCTCGATCGAATCCATCGAACTAACTACACCATGATTAAACTATAAACCCCATCACGTACTGTACATATCTCTTATAATAATTTCAAACTCATTACAAGATCAATACAGCCATAGTAGTAAGTATAGCTGCTAAAAATTGCATAACCTACAGTTCGTTTGCACCAACACACTCAAATGAGGGATCCTCAGCACATACAGTGATGAGTAAATCTGCCGGTTAACTTCCTCTACAGCCGGAATCATACAGCCAGTTTTGGTGTGGGCTGCCCAAAAGCATCGTAGCGCTAAGTAGTTCATTATTAAGCACTTACGATTGATCGTTAATTAACGAGGCCGCCCTAAAACCCTACGTAGTAAGTAGTTCGTCATCTCGCTCATAGATAACGACAGATCCGAGGGGTGTGTCAGCCAAGATCGGTCAGCAACATCAAGAGCTCTCAAGAACTCACCGGCAAATCTCATTTGCACCTGGAGCCTTACCATTGAAGAGTGTGGTGTGTGTGTGGGTTTTTTTTGAGTGCTTCAGTAATCTCAGCCCCAGAGTTGAGGAGGTCCTTCGAGTCTTCCTGTTCTTCTACTTCCAAGGAAAGCATATCAGTGAGATTCAGGAGGTCTTTGGCCTCACCAAACTCCTCCCACACCAGAGTGTTCGCTTCAGGAACTGCCAAGGCCACATTCCACTTGGGCTTCTGTTGCCTGCTTCAGGCACTATATACACTATAGACACTATATTTAGTATAAGACTGCTACAGTCCCAAAAACCATATCTGTATGGAATGTTTAAGCTGGATTTGGTTCATGGTTTTCCGGACAGTGATGTCACTGCATCGATGCACCGCCATGTTAATGCGCCTCTGGATGTCACTGTGAGCAAGGCCCCTAACTCCCAATAGTGATAAGTAATGGGTGATCCTGTGTGTCATTTTGAATAAAAGTGTGCTATGTTAAAAGAAATTCTAATGTATATTTACACTACAGTCATTATTCAATGCAGGGAGCTATTCTATTAAAATAGCAAATCTAAACGACCCAAAAGTGAGGATTAAATATTAAACATTTATTCACTATCTGTGTTGCCCTGTCATAAGTTTACATTAGGCTGCCTTGTTTTTGATTAGAAATACACAGTAAGTCTTATGTGGTTTGAGAAAATGTAGTTTAAATTATCTTTATGTTGGTGTAAAAACTATAATACTGTCAAAGTGTGTCAGCTTAGCTGTTTGAAAAACTCTCCTAAAGTCACCTAAAGTGTTTACAGTATCCATCCAATATACCAGTGTATTTTCTTTTGACTCAGTCTTATGGCTGATCAATATCTCATTGACTTTCCAAACTAATCAATTAACCAAATAAGTGAGCTGATTGTGAAGTGTAATAAACACATGGAATGGCTGAGGTGCCCCGGAGGAGAGGTTTGGGAACAAAAGCAGCGTTAGCCCTCCATCAAGATATCCGTAACTTTATATTTAAACAGTCAATTTATGCTTATCCTGATATTTATCCACATTTATATACATACAATTAACATGTAAAGATTTAAGGGGACTGTTACTTGCTCAGTATAAAATGAATACATTTTGGGTAAAAAACAAAAAAGCAGTACAGTGTGTGTGTGCGTGAGTACTGTATGTGGGGTTTATGACTGCCTGATGGAGACCTCTGTCACGCCACCTTGCCTGTTTTTCCTCCCAAACCTGCTGCTGAGTTCCTAACCCCGCCCCCCCCCTGCATCTCCTCACCAGCTGCACTACAGTCCACTTTCATTACTCTCTCATTTCCCCCAGGACTACCGAGGCTCTATAGCCCTCTTTATCTGTTCTCTTTTTCTACTGATCTTTCCTCTTCGGAATGAGCACCAAGGCGTGGAATGAGGAGCAGTTCAACTGCCCCGTGTGTTTGGAGCTACCCAATGACCCAGTCACCATTCCCTGTGGCCACAGCTACTGTATGGATTGCATCAAGGACTACTGGAGCAAAGATGACCATATAGGGATCTACAGCTGCCCTCAGTGCAGGCAGACCTTTTGTCCTAAGCCTCATCTGTCCAGGAATACCATGTTAGCGGAGGCTGTGGAGCAGCTGAAGCGTGGTGGCCTGAGGTCTCGAGCCTCCATCAACAAGCCGCAAAACACTTCCCCTGCAAGGGGCGCTCCAGTTCCCGTAGGCTCTGTCCGAAACGCGACAGTGCTGTGTGACGTGTGCCAGGGTGACCCCCAGCCGGCAGCCAAGACCTGCCTGGTGTGCCTGGCGTCCTACTGCAAGGTTCACCTGAAGCCCCACCGGCAGGCAGCAGCGCTGAAGCACCACGAGCTCATTGCTCCCACCGGCCAGCTGAGACAGAAGATCTGCAGCCAGCACAAATACCTGCAGGAATTCTACTGCCGCGCATGTCGGCTTTACGTCTGCTGGCTGTGCATCAGCAGCGAGCACAAGGAGCATGAAACCGTATCTACCAAGGTGGCACGGCAGGAGAAGCAGGTGAGGCTCACTGGCTATTACTAGGACCAGCCAGGGTCAGGTATCATCTCACTGGATGAGTCTGTCCACCTGGAGAGAGTCTCAGCGCAGCCTTGGTGCCCTATGTGGCCTGGGAACATTCCTGCCTACATTCTTGTATATTTAGCTTGGCCTGTATTGCCTCCCCGCCCCTACGTCGCGAGCACTTTCTCCCATAACTGCTTCTGCATGTGTGTACTGTCAGTTGTCATGGCATGTTCTGCCGTGTTTATGGCGTGTGTCATCGTTGTCATCGGAGTGACGCCCTGGCATGTTCTGGTACAGAGAGTGGGTATTTGTCTCATCGCTGTAGGTGGAGCTCCTGATGTCGCAGTCTGAGAACCAAAAGAAACTCGAGCAGAGAGAGAGTCAGCTGAAGGAGATGAAGAAAGTGTTGGAGTGTCTCAAGGTCGGCTATAAATCTCGCAGCCCCCCCCCCTGGATTGGCACAGTGGTGCAGTAATTACCACTGATTTCTCACACCTCTGGGACCGGGGTTTGAACTGGGGGTCTCTGCCATGACTCTATGTGTTGTTGTGGGGTTTCTGCCCAGTACTCCGGTTTCCCCTCCAGAGTCCAGAAACATGCTTTGACATGTTGTTAATCGGGGCTGTCAAATTTCCCCGTAGATGTGTGTGAGTGTGCATGGTGTGTGAGTGTGCCCTGCAGTGCCTTGGCACCCTATCCTGGGTCTTTCCCTGCCTTGCACCTGTAGTCTCTGGGATAGGCTCCAGACTTTAGGCTGCCAAATTATGGTTACAGCTATTTATTTGGACAGTATGTATATATTTGCTTTGTATGTGTGGAAAAACATTATAATTTCTTAGTGTTAGGGGTCCAGCCCAATATATCTATGAGTAACTTACTAGGGCGATTTTCTGGAGCGGTTTTGAAATGGTAAATCTGGCAAAATTTAAGATGCATATAATCATAGGTAAGCTACTTAATTTAAACTTATTGAAACATGATTTAAACATATCGCTTTACCAGTTCTCGAAAACTGGAATGGTTTTCAAACTGGTTCTCGAAAACTGGAAATCAGAACAGATAGGGGGATGCGGTGTGCTCGGCAGGGCTCTGCAGAACAGGTCCAGCAGGACGCTCCAGTCATCCTGTCCGACCTCCAGCGCTCCGTGGAAAGGCTGCAGGTGCTGGTCGGGCAGGTGATGGAGTCTAGTGGGCGGGATAAGCTGAATGAAGCCCAGGAAGTGGTGGACAAGCTGGAGGCAGAGGTCAGCGAGATGAAGAGGCGGGACTCTGAAATGAGAGATCTGCTCTCTTGTGAAGATAACATCCACTTCTTGCAGGTAATACCTTCTTTTCATGGTTAATCGTTTTATAGTGCCCTTGAGCCACATACCTTCAGTGGCCACGTTATTAGGTGCCCCTGACAAGGACAGGGTAGGACCCCCTTTCCCTACAGAACACCCTGAGTTATTCAAGTCATGGATTCAACTAGGAGCGGGAAACTTTGCACATGGGGTTTGGTCCATGACATTTTTTCCACTTTTTGTACGTTTCTTTTTGGCGGAGCTCTGATCTATATCATTAACAAGGTGTTTTTTTATCCTCAGACCTGCCATCGACTGGATCTTTTTTTGTTCATCACCCCATCCTCTGTAAACTTTAGTGTGAAAATCCTGTTTCTGAAATGCTGGATCAGCATCTGGCCCCCAGAATCACACGACGTTCAGTATTAGAGACCATGCATAATGGCCATTGTAAAATGTTTGTTTGTGTGTTTTATGTACTGAATGACAGCCAAATGATCCTCTGTGAGTAGGACCAGGCAGTTGGCATAAGCGAGCAGGTGTGAACGAGCAGGTGTGCACACTAAGGTGCCTCCTGGCTGAAAACATCCCATGAGTATGTTCTCATGTTCTTCTGCTCCTTGAACTCTTGCTGTCTTATAGTACAGTGAGGCTCTCTGTGGCCCCTTTGGCGGAAGCGAGCTGCCCAGTGTTGCCGCCCACCCAGATGCATCCTTTGAACCCGTGCGCATGGCCTTGCTGGACCTGCAGCACCAACTGGAGGACATGTGCAACCAACAGCTGAGTAACATCATTAAGACAGGCAAGTTCTCCTAGATCAGATCGGACACAAGAGTGGCAACCAGGGGCGTCACAGTTAAATAAATAATCAAAATAGGGCCTATACTTAACAAAGACTGTAGTCCTGCATCAGACAAACCAGGGCCTATACCTAACAGACTGTAGTCCTGTATCAGACAAACATGGGCCTATAACTAACAAAGACTGTAGTTCTGTATCAGACAAATCAGGACCTATACCTAACAAAGACTGTAGTCCTGTACCAGACAAACCAGGGCCTATACCTAACAGACTATAGTCCTGTATCAGACAAACCAGGGCCTATACCTAACAAAGACTGTAGTCCTGTATCAGACAAACCAAGGCCTATACCTAACAAAGACTGTAGTCCTGTATCAGACAAACATGGGCTTATACCTAACAGACTGTAGTCCTGTATCAGACAAATTAGGGCCTAAACCTAACAAAGACTGTAATCCTGTATCGGACAAACCAGGGCCTATACCTAACAGACTGTAGTCCTGTATCAGACAAACATGGGCTTATACCTAACAGACTGTAGTTCTGTATCAGACAAATTAGGGCCTAAACCTAACAAAGACTGTAATCTTGTATCGGACAAACTAGGGCCTATACCTAACAATGATTGTAGTCCTGTATCAGACAAACCAGGGCCTATACCTAACAAAGACTGTAGTCCTGTATCAGACAAACCAGGGCCTATACTGTACCTAACAATGATTGTAGTCCTGTATCAGACAAACTTTTCATCATATGGCCCAGTTATTTTTTATGTTTACTGGTGAAGCCATACCTTAAACAGTGTTACCGGTGTTTTAATTTTAGAATAATACAGATTTCATTTTACATTTCATTTTACATTTAATTTACATTCGCGATGTGACCATTGTATATGTGTGTATATATCGTGACACACAGCTCTGGAAAAAATTGGGACACACCATCATTTTCACTTTCCCTCATTCCTCAGTTTATGGGTCTGCGCCTGAGTAAAATGAACAAGCCCAGCCCTTCCCTGCTTGTCACAGATGAAGGTCTTCTTCCTTGCTTTATGGGTCTTCAGTCCTGCTTCTAGGAGCCTGATACGAACTGCCCTAGCACTGCACTTCACACCACTTAATGTTTCCCATTCCTTTTGAAGGTCACTTGAGGCCGATTTATGAGGCACTGCCAGATAAG
>JAODKN010000001.1:39357380-39372148 GCA_026774425.1 Petrocephalus zakoni
CTCCCCCGTCCTTGCCCCCGTACCCCCCCCCCCCCCCCCCCCCCCACACCCCGGATCTCCATGGATACGGGGTAAAGTCAGACATCTACAGCCTGGGCATCGTGGCCTGTGAGCTGGTCAGTGGGCGGGTGCCCTTCCAGGACATGCACCCCACTCTGGTACTGAGCTCTGCCCTGCCTCTGTCCCCGTCTGGGGGGCCTGTTTGACTCTGACTCTGACTCAGCTCTGGCTCAGTGTGCCCCCTAATCTGCTCTCTAACAGCCCTGTATTTAATGCACTTGGCACGCTCCCCCCCGTTTAAATGAGGCTTGTCCCCCCGACGCCGCACCCAGATGCTGCTTCAGAAGTTGCGTGGGTCGCACTGCTGCCTGCTGGACGTGGCTCCCTTCCCCCTGGGAGAGATGGGCGGGCTGAAGGTGTCGCGCTCGGGTGTGGACTCCGGCATCGGAGAGAGCGTGGCCACCGGCAGCCTGACGCGCGCCGCGCCGCCGCCGGCAGACCGGCCACAGAGCCCCGCGCTCAAGAACCACTCGGCCACCTTCCACAGCCTGGTGCAGCTGTGTCTGGAGCAGCGGCCGGAGCGTCGGTGAGCCGGGCGCCGTGTCCCAGCCGTCGCCACTTGCTGGCGGGCTTTTCTCCAGGCCGGGGGGGGGGCTGACGTCGTATCTCTCTCTCGCAGACCGTCTGCCTCTGCACTGTCGACTCACGCCTTCTTCAGACAGGTGGGTCTCGTCTCCCGTGACGTGGTGACTGCTCTGCTGCAGACTGACTTGCGACGTCGCGCCCGTCTCCCCCTCCGCGTCTTCCAGGTGAGGCGACACAGCAGAGACTCCTTCCTCAGCCTGATGTACCCTGCCATACCCTTCTCCAGCCCCCCGGACACGCCCACATCACACCCACTTTTCCCGCCCTGCCACGGCCTCTCCCCCCAAGTTGACTCTCAGGATGGTGCTTGGGACTTTTCTTAGCTGCCCTCACCAGCCGCCCACCCTAAATGACCAGCACTTCTTCCAGAAGCCCAGTATACTACATTTCCCATTGCTCGGGTAAGATATGCATTATAAATTTCCTCTCTGTGACACTTGGCTATGCCCACGTTGGCCCGGTGAGGCAGAAGCTGTCCCTCTGACGAGCTGTGAATAGCCTGTCCTTTCTGTAGCCTCGGCGGAAAGGTTCAGCCCCCCCCCCCCCCCCCCACAGGTGAATGTGAAACGTGGGGGGTACAGGGCAGGGGGTCTGACCCAGGTTGGGGCCTTGTGGCCCTCTCTGCACTCTCTCTCTCTTGCTGGATACATGCTGTGTTTCCCTTTTAATTCTTTCTCCATGTTTATCTGTGTGTCTCCATTAGGGCGTAGATGGTGAATTTCTCAAACATCTCTGTTGTTCCCTGCATTCTGCCCAATCTGTGAAAATGAAATTTAAAAACTTTTTTCCAGTGTATTTAATTCAAAACGCATTTGGGTTTGAGCACATGCAGTCCCACTGTTCCATGAGGAAGGTACTACCTACATTAAACGTGCTGTTATTGCTGTGAGTCCTTTGCCCTGTGCTTTATTTCTGAAGTGTCTGTAATATTCATCCGTGTTCCTTTGGAACTCCTGTCTGTCATTTAACTGCACATACATAAATTGTTATTGTGATTTGACAATGTCTGTATATGTAATATATATTTCTTCCCTTGAATTTTCCTTCTTTGGTTCTGAATTAACAGTATTGTGGGGCACAGATGCATCATTGCAGCATATCATACTACCTCCGTATGATGAGTATTTCGGTGTTCTTGATCAGTATTGCTGTACCTTGTGACAGAAGATGCCCACATTCCCTCAAGATGGTGTCCTGTAGGGTGATGTCCCACCAGCAGGATGTGCTCAGCCAGAGCACACTCAGCATTGGATGTATGGCTGCTATACGTGTTTAAACAAAGAATCAGAAAAGTTTGCCATATGCTTTGTATCTGTATATTTTACAAATTATTTTTTTTATAATTCTTCACACCAAGTCACCTTAATAATCTTAAATTTATACACGACTCCAGCTACCTGCTTTTGCCTGTAACATTTTTATCCATAGAAACCTGCTCCCTAATGATGTTGCTCGGTCCCCTCCCCCTAGGGCAGTGTTTCCCAACCCAGTCCTCGGGGAACACTGGCCAGTCCACGTTTTTGTTTCCTCCCAGCTCCCAGCCAATCAGGAACACAGAATACCTGGTACAGGAAGCAAAAACGTGGACTGTCCGGTGTTCCTCGAGGACTGGGTTGGGAAGCTCTGCGCTAGGTGACCTTCCAGGCAACGCCACCTTTCATGTGCATTGTACACATTCATATTGTACAGCTACGTTTGTACTGTTGTCCTTGCATTTTATATCTTGTGAAAGGGAAACCTGTACAGCACATGAGGCTGTAAAGTACCTTGTGTGTTTTTCAAACTGTATTCTTAATCTGTTTATATGTGTGTGAATCCTTTTTGTATAATAAAATCTAAGCGTGATATTATAGTCTGGCCGCGTGTCCTCCTGGTTTCCTCCTCCTGGCTGTGGCTGCCTGCCTTGTCCAGTTATCATTCTCACTGAGCCGGTCCCCAACCATCCATGTTTGTTATTTTGAGTCCATGTCTTCCTCTGTATTCTCTCCAGTGTTGCAATTGGCTGTTCTCCATAATAAAATGACCTCAGTGACCTTTTCTGCTAATGAGCTGTGAAGGGGAAATCTTGTGTATATTTGCCTTTTCCTCCTCTATCGGAGGATGTACAGGAGTTAGGAGGTTTGTGGTCATTCTGGCAAACTGACAAATTTAGAAAACAAGTTGTTACCATACAGCCCAGGGGCAGGGTCTGCCCCTGCCCTCTGTGGCCTAAACCACCGCTCTGCATTCAGCATTTGTCCCAGGGGAGTGTCTCTGTAAGTCCTACGGCCTTCATACAAAACACAGAATCCAGTTTACCTATCTACCTTCCTCAATTTGCAAAAAGGCCCATTGTCATAGCTGATAACAACATACGGACGTGGGCTAAATGGACTCTTCTAATATTACAGGACCCCACAGAGCAGAATGTGTCTCTGTGAACTGAAAAGACTTTACTGCTCGATCCTATTGAGTCAGGCATAGACTGGTAACCCAGAAAAAGCTACTCGTTACTGTTTCAATGTATTGTATTATTTTGGACTAAATTAAATCTAGATTGAACAGTCTTGTATGTATGCCATTTCTAGATAGCTCATTTGTAGAAGTAAATAATGGTTGCCTGGTGTAATGTAGCAGGCCGCCCTGCAGTGAAGGCTCCTCTGCATGCCTGGCCAGGCCCACTGTTACCCGTAGAGCTGCTTCAAGGCTAGATAAGTCCGAGAGGCTTGTCAGCACACCACTGATGTACTGAGCTGTTATTTTCGTACCAGTGGCCATTCTGTTAGCTGGGTCATTCTCCTCTAATCTCTCATTAACAGTGCATTTTAGTCCACAGAAATGCCTTTGACTGGATATTTGTTGTTCCTCACACCATTCTTTGTAAACTCCAGACATACTGTCATGTATGAAATTCCCAGGTGACCACTTCCGAGACGCTAAGTGTCACCTCTGAGGTACAATCTACTGAACTTTGATCATCTTAAAGGCATGCATTGTAATAGCCTACATAAGCCACTCCTTTGAATCACTCAAGCGAGTCACAAACAGGCCAACGAAACGCCCGGGACAGGGACCTACAGCCTTTTCCTTAAACAAACAAAGTCAAACGGGTTTCTCAATGTGACCTTCTGCTATCTCACTGACAGCAAAAATAAACCACTGCACTGGGTATCATGCTTAAACATATTCGTGTGATACAATTAATGCATGATATTCTGACAAAGATAAATTTTAGGGTTTTTTGGAAATGCTTTCCTGTGACCCTTGAAAAATAACTGGTAGAAAATCATCCGATCATCCTATTTAGAAACGTCTAGGATTACTATTATAACTTTATTATAATACAAATAAGTATTATTTTACTAACAATATGGTAGGTGACATGTAGATAAAAACGCAGTAGTACGAGTTAATGCCCTGGGAATTTTACGCGTGACGTGCAGTAATTGCCCTATGTCGACAGCAGATGGCGCCATCTCCCAATATACTGCGCTGCAGCCAAGCGTCACCTAATGGCTATGAAACCGCACGACTTTCAGTACGTTAACTTTTTAACGTTAACACAATATTGAGCGGATGTCAACGGCACGGGAACATTTAGCAGAATAGTATATGTGATAATTCACACAAAACTGGCAAACGTTTTTTTCAAAATGTTCATTTTATTTGTACTTCGAATAGTTGCTCAAGAAATGTAATGACTTCTCTATTTCCAGAGTCCAGTTATTTACTTTTTGTAATTCAGCAATTCACGTTTTATTTCAGCCAACGGTATAATTTGTGTAAAACAATTAAGCGGCATACTTAAATGCTAAGCGTATCGGAAGCTAGACGCGTCTTCGGCTACTGGTCTCGCCGCGTTCGGGACGTCGGACAGTCCCGAGACCCCTTCGGTGTCGCCGATCCTTACCGAACTGAAGTCAGCGCCCTAGCAACGGTGACCCACCCTTAACGACCAGCTGACCGCCGAGCTCCACATCGCCGCCGTAAAGGAGGGCGGAGACTGTCGTAAAAAAGACGCGCCGAGTAGTCAACAAGCCGTCGGCGGCGCCCCCCCGCTTTCGGAGGGCTGCGGTGCGCCGTGACGGACGCGCCATCAGCTGGTCGGTCCCGAGCCCGTGACGGACGCACCGCCTGTGCTGCCCAGCTTCCGGAGGGAGAGTGCGACGCCGCGGCGAGCTTGTCCGCGCCGCCAGGACGGAGCCCGACTAGCCGTTTGGTGGCCGAAGTTTCCGCGCTTAGCGGCCAGGCGCTGCCGGCTCGGCGACGCAGGTAGGCGGCCGCGGAAGCGGCCTTAACCCGGCGAAGGTAGTTTAGCACCGCGGCACTTCCACGAACTACCTGGACGGTGGCTGGTCGTCTGAACGGCCTCAGAGCCGCCCGCCGGCCGGACGCCCCCTGACACCTCCCGCTCTCCGCCTCCGCCACCGCGCCGGGGCCGTCCGCCGCCCTCCGAACTCCTGTCAGCGGCTCCCGGCCGCTCTGTGCCCGTCTCCCGGCTGACGGCCGTCTTCTCCTCCCTCTCCTTAGCCAGCGCAACAGAAGCGGAGGGCAGCGCTCCGGCCGGAGGGGCGATGCGCTGAGAGCGGAGCCGAGCGGAGTGCGGGGCGCCCGGCGCACCGCCAGCCGCCGCCTGGGCATAAATAATTCACGGCGGAGAGATTAACGCCGTCGCCGCACTAGCAGGAAGGAAGACCGGCTTCTGTGACAGTCTACCCCGCGCCCCCGAGCCGGCGGCCGGCCGGCGGGCCATGAGCAGCGGGCGCTGAGCAGCGGGCGCCGGGCGCAGGATGGCCTCCAGCGAGAGGCTCTACGAG
This sequence comes from Petrocephalus zakoni, assembly GCA_026774425.1. NCBI lineage: Eukaryota > Metazoa > Chordata > Actinopteri > Osteoglossiformes > Mormyridae > Petrocephalus > Petrocephalus zakoni. Next base: position 39,362,822 of record JAODKN010000001.1, read on the forward strand.
GTGTGGATGCTCTACTGCAGCAAGGTGAAGCTCCGCGGCCCCCTGCGCGCCCGCCCGCCCGCTGTGCGGCTCCGCACCGAGAGGGACGGATTAAAGTCCCACTATCGGTGCCGCTTCCTCGGCTACACTGTCTAATGATGCTGTTCTGTAGGGGTTGGACACCACTAAAAGCACGGATGTGTATGTGGCGATGGAGGGCGGAGCGGGGACCCGTGTGGACCGGGGGTCAGTGTTATACCGGGTCCATATGTACCGGGGGTCATACGGCAGGCCTACCCCAGGAGGAGTGGGGATAAAGGGCTGAGCAGGGGCCCGTGTGTACCGGGGGCCCATATGTACCGAGGGTCATACGGCAGGCCTACCCCAGGACTTGCGCTTTGTGCTTATTACTGTCGCCACCTTTCCGCACAGTGCACTCTATTACGTTTCCATGGAATCGTTTTAAGCCATAAATTTGCACAGTAATGAATTTCTTTGGAGTGCTTCGGCATTTAGAGGGAGGGGGTTTCAGATCCTTCCCACCACATGGCAAACTGGGATTTAGTGCCTGGGGCGGATGTCATTATTCCGGCTGTGGGCAGCTCTAAGGTTTGCAAGCAGAGGGAGGCTCTGTATGTGTGTAAGGTCCACACACTGATCCAGCTCATTGTAGCGCAAACGTGTTTCTGCGGTAAAACGTTTCATTTCCTTTTTCGTTTCTAAAACTGAGTGTGTCTCTAGTGTCCTGTTATTATATATCATAGTTAAACTGTGCTCACTGCGGTATCAGTTGTGCAGTTTTATATATGAAGCAATTTTATTGTGGGGATTATTGTGTGGAGGACTGTGTACAGATTGTTGACGTGGTAGGTGTAAGTTGTTGCTCTCAGTATGGTTTCTGGGATCTTTATGTCCAACTAGGTCCCTTGTGGTGACTTGCAGAGTCAGATCGTTATAACCGTCAGACCACATAGACCACATAACCGTCAGTGTTATGTGAGCAGGGTAGCGTGTCTAGCAAATTGAGGCTTCTTGTACATTTACAGTCCCAACTTGACTTATTTGCTGTTCTTGTGTATTGCTTGACAGCACTGAAGCACTTGGGTTGTGTTGCATAAGCTTGGGCTGTTTTACTAAAATACACTTTGCTGTATATTGGAGCTTGTGGAAATGATCGACTTCAGCTTTTTGACCCAGGGTTTGCTGCAGGGGAGCTTCCTCGGAAGTCCCATGGGGCTTCCGTGTTTGGCTTCTGCCTTGGCTTATGTTGAGTGTTTTGCTTAACTGTTAATTTGCCTTGTGGAAGTTGGCCTCATCATCAGTCTCCCAGAAACTGAGCTGTTAGGCCTTTAATGGGCTTTGACATGGTTCTCATGTTGAGGCTGTCTTCTCACATTCTTCGGGGCCAGAGCCACGGGGTGGCTTTTGCCTGTGTTGGGGAGCTTCACTCATCGCGGTCTGCCAGCCTTTTGTCATGCCATTATCAGTCATGGCCGCTGCACCTCCCAGAGTGTGGCGGCCAGGCAAAGGGAATATTAAAACATTGGGAATGAATATTAATGGCTGTGTAATTGACCTCATCGTTGAGGTAATTTAAATGCATTTTATTATTGATTTAATGTACAGTTTTGTCGTAATAAATAATTGCATTTCCTGGGCTTTGTGTGCTTTCTCTAAGCATCCTTTCCTCCCTACTCTCTGTTCTTTACCCTGCAAGCCACTGAAATGCTCCTAGGAATCATTAAATGTGGTTTTTAGCCAGGCTTCGCCCTTCCTGGGCCCAGCCCCTCCTGTCTGGCACAAGGAGTCCTTTGAGCGGCTGGTCCGGTCCTCTCGGCTGCCAAGCGCTGTCCTGCTCTGGACGTGCTGCTTCCAGCTGCCCCGTGCCTGGCTTTGCCCAGGCTCATCCCTCCCTGCGGCCCAGGGCCTGTTGCCATGCCTGCAGCGGGAATGTGCGTCGAGGTCGTGAGAGGCCGGCCTCTGCTCTCCCATTGCAGGTCCCCCTTCTCTCTTAAATGATGAAGTGTCAGCACCGCCGTAGTCATTAAGCCCAAGGGTCACTGTTGGTGCCTCATTCGCTCGGCTTTGGGATTATAGGCCCGGAGTTGCTCAGGTTGACTCTAGATTCCTGTCAAAGCTTCCCTTTAAACCAGTTAGTTGTGTCGTGTCCTATAAAAGTGGGCTGATAGAGGCTGGTGTGACTGAACGGCTGCTGGGGCTCCAGCCCTTCATGGGGTCAAGGGGTTGTTTTTGCAGCCTGTTCTAGCACAAGTGTCAGTCTGTTCTCACCATGGCTGGAGCTTTGCCGTGCCACTGATCAGGAGGGTGTGTGTGTGTGTGTGTGTGTGTGTGTGTGTGTGTGTGTGTGTGTGTGTGTGTGTGTGTGTGTTCAAGCATTCGCTATTGTTTGTTAGTGTGACGTGCATTCATTATCAAATTCCACAAACTAGACTGAGCCTATTACAAAAAAAACAGACAACTTTCTGCCAAGGAGTGTCTTAATCGTGTGCCAGTTTGGAACATGATATGGCTTTGGATCTTTTTTGGGAAACCGTCTCGAAAAAGGAAGCCTGAGGAATGAATCTGAAGGATTAATGGGATTTTTGTGAGCAGTGGAGAGATGTGGGAAGCATTAGGACTAGAGAAACTGCAGGAGTTTCACATATTTACTCAAGCAGATTATCCGTGTATCTTGGTTACAGTTTAATCTGCATCCGCGGGGGCCAGGCACATGGGGAGGGCTCATTGTGCAGTAAAACGGCGAGAAAGTCCCTCTGTTTTCGCTGCATGTCTGAAGTGCTGGACTTTGACCAGCTGTCGGCCTCTGTGACATTCTGAGATGTCCATGTGCTCCCTGCTGGCCCTCGCTGACACTCTTTAGCTCTGCCCGAAAGGCCGATCTGCGACGGGAGTCTTCCCCCCGCTGCCGCCGCCCTCGTCTCTGCTATAAATACCAGCGGCGTGGTGACATCGTCGGGCACCGCCTTCCATCCCATCCCCTGCTATAGCGATTTCTGTTAGGGCCCCCAGCCACGCCCACGGCAGTGACCTCATGTGTGAGGCCTGCTTCCTGCATCCTCCAGTTGCGTACTGTAGGATCCAGGTGTAGGCCTGTCTGTCTAGGATCCAGTTGCAGGTTGTCTTATCCTTTCTCTTTATTTTCTGGAGAATCACCTTGCCTAAAGCAGTCAGGAAGCCTGTGTACTCGGTTACCTACCACTGTAAATATAGAGTGTATATCATGAAGATAAACGTAGAGTGAATTGGCCACACAGTGCTGGGTCAGGTACCCAGAAATGTGTGTGATGATGTGGATGGGGCTCCCTTACAGCTCTTCTCCTTGATTATTTTTCAGTGTGTTGGTTGTGCGGTGTGGCTGTGCACCTACTGGTTGGTTCCTTATAATGCTTTTGGGCCCAGTATACACCGAGCGGGCCGGCGGCAGAGCTGGAATGGAGGGGCGCGTGAATTGGTCCTTCCTGAATGCTGAGCCGTCTGGCTGGACACGGGCCCTAACAGAACTGCTCCTCGACGCTGCTGCTAGCCTCCTTGCATGGAATTCGCTGGATGTTCTTTGTAATGATGGGCCTGGGAACCGCGAAAGCCAATTCGCCCAGCTGCAGGCGTCTGTTTATAGTTGGGCCTTTGGGTAGAAGCGTCCTGCTTTACGCAGACTGCCAGAGCTGCAGCCTGGTGCCTGGGGTCCTACTATATGTGTCAGACGTAGTGACGCTAAGAGCGGGAGGGAGACTCCCATGTCCTACTGCCAGGACACCTGTGGGCGGTGAGGTCCCGGAGCTCCCCCAGGGAGGCCTGGATCACGTGATTGGCTGCAAGGGGCTGTGCTAAATGTCATGTGATGGGGACAGCTGGCTGCAGGAAGAGCAGGCTTGAAGCACGGATCACATGAGGGGCATTAAATGCTCGTTTAGGCAGTGCAGGCGCAGAGAGGTGGGGCCGCGCCAGTCTGTCTGACGCTGTGCTACAGCCACTTTCGATTCAAACTTCAACATGAATCTAGAGCCTGATCTTCTGCAGCTAGTAAGTAGTACTGGATATGTTCTTACATATGTGTGTGTGCTGCCTTCGCTTTGGGAATAGTGACACTGAAATTGACATGTAGATGTTCCGACCAGTTGTCCGACTTTTGGGCTGAACTCTCTGGCAGGGAGTGCTTTAACCTGACCTCTTGCCAGTCGCAACTCTGTTCAGTGTTGGCCTGTTACCCTGTCCTGGGTCAGATCCATCCAACACAAACATTGCTTCAGCAGCAAAGGTGTTTCCCCGGTAACCAGACTGTCACAGAATGAGTGTTTTGTCAGATGTAGGCCAATGCATTGAAAAGATCGTTTCATACCTTGACACACATGCACCCACACACACTCACACACACATACGCACTCTCACTTGTGTGCTCGCCCACTGATGTCACCAGGAGTGAAAGCTTACCTATCCAGAGGACTGCAGGCCTCCTCTCCCTGTATGGGGCTCAGGCACTGGGCTCCAGGCTACCCAGCGATTCCACACGCCCCCCCCAGTGATTGGTGTGTAGCGACGGCCACCTTCTCACGGGCTGACGGACCTGCTTCAGGGCTGGTGGCCCTGTCTGAGGCCCACCGAGAATATCATCCCTCCCACTTGCTGTTGCCTCTCCATCTGTGGCTGTTACTTTTCTATGTTTCCTCGTCCTCCTTGTTTATGGCCTTTAATATGTGTGATAATTTGTCAGTGCTGTCATCCTGTCATCGTCCCGCTTGGCCGTGGGCTCTGCCGAGCTGTCGCAGTGCTCGAATGCTGCCGGTGCGTCGCGTTCCTGGCATGCCGGGAATGCCTGTGACTGAGGCGTGCGATTGTGCTTCGCCGCTGGGAATGTGGCAGGGCCTGTTGGGAGGAGTCCGGTTTCACCGGTCGGGTCAGGTCGCGTCCTACTTCCTCAACTTTCTGTCCGTATCAAACACATCATTGTTTTGTTTTGGGCTTGTCTCCATCCATCCATCCATCCATCCATCGATCTGCCAACCACATTTCCTGGTCAGGGTCACATGGGGGTATGGTGGTGGTAAGCACAGGGCACAAGACAGGGGACAGTTCATAGCAGGCCATAGCCACTGAGGCACACACCCCCACACACTCTGGGCAGTTTTGAGATGCCAGTTAGTTGGGATTTGAGTTCGTGACCCCCTGGCACTATGCCCGTCCTCCTCTGGTCCATGTCTGTATCCACATGCTGCCTGCCTTTGTGAATAGCAGTGATGAATTCTGCGTGTTTCATTTGCCCGGTCACCTCAGTTAAGTCTTCTGTTCCTCTGTCTGTAGAAAGACCCGGGCCTCCTAAAGCTGTGGCTGGAAATCTTCGTCAGTTCCTATGAGAAATGCCTGGACCTGGATTTCGAGAAGCAGCCCACGAGGTGAGATGGATGATCTGTACCTGCCTGCATAGCCGTGGTGCCACGGTGATTGTGGGCGGGGCTTATGGAATCCCGGCCAGAGTAGCTCCCTCACGTGCACAGGAGCTGTTATAATGCTCCGGTCACCAGGCTCTCCTAGTCATCTTGGCCTCGTTTCTCCTGTCCCATGCGACTGCTGTAAGTGTGTCAGCCTTTGTAAGGGTGTGTGCCCAGGGCCGCTCTGTAGTCACATAACCAGTGGAATGCCCAGTCGCTTTGGGTTGTGTAATGCCCTGCGTGACCCGTGGGTGGGGTGGGCTTAGGGGGGGCGCCGAGTCGCGAGTGAAACGGAATCCTATTATCTGGGCGACTCCATTAGCTTCCCTACATCTCACTGCTGCAGCTGGTCGGCTGTCTCACCTGGTCTGTCAGGCCCTCACATGACAGTAAAAACACATGATCACCTTCTGATCTCCATGACGCCCCCCCCTCCCCCCCACAGGCTGGAGGAGATTCCCCCGGCGATGTCGCTGCTGCCAGACAACATCTTGCAGGTCCTGCGGCACCAGCTGCTGCAGTGTGTCCAGAAGGTGTCTGCTGGGCTGGAACCCGAGCAGCTGGAGCTGTCCCTGCTGCTCGTCAAGTTCCTCATTGTGGTGTGCAGGTATGTGTGGCCCCCACCTGCTCAGCCTGTCTACATGGGGGGCCCTGGATAACTTGGCGGTATGATATCTTGGCAGGAACCTCTCCAACGTAGAGGAGATCGGCACCTGTTCCTATATCAACCACGTCATCACCATAACAACACTATACATACAGCAGGTGAGTGTGTGTGTGTGTGTGTGTGTGTGTGTGTGTGTGTGTGTGTGTTCATCTTCCTAAGCTTGTAAGGGCATCTTGGAAACCCAAACCAAAGGTGTGTGGGTCACCTTCAAAAGAAAGAAAGGTGATCTGCTTGGTGTTTTATGGGTCTCCTGTGACCCCCGCAGCTGAAGACAAAGACAAAGGAGAAGGAGCTGGCAGACCAGACACCGGCCGAGGAGTTCGTACGGCACGCCCTGGCCTTCTGTGAGAGCCTGTACGACCCATACCGCAACTGGCGGCACCGAATTTGCGGGTAGGCCCCCCCTGACCAACGGGTACACGCTGCCCTAGTGCAGGAATAACACTGATGCTCTGCCGTGTTCGCCGGCAGGGACCAGCGGAGCGCCGCGGAGGCCGGCCGGCAGAAGCACAAGGCCGCACCGCTCACAGTGGAGTTTGTGCCCTTCTTCTATCGTGAGTACCTGCCCTCCCGTGCCTCTCCTCTTTCTGCCTTCATTTATTCATGTGCCTCTGTCATCCTGAACGCGCCTCCGTTTGGTGACTGTCTGCATGGCTGCCAGGAGTCAGGCGTGACTGCACGGGATGGCGATTCTGCTTCGGGTCTGCCTCACTGAGCCGCGTTGTTTTTCGGGGTGGGACTGTGCCGTCCCTGCCGAGGTCTCCGCCGAGTGAGTGAGGCATGAGCTTCTCCCCGGAAAGCTGTCAGCCTTAAGGAAGCAGCTGCCTTTTTCCCCGCACCTGTCCATGGGCTGGCGCGGCAGGCCCGGCGGCACCCCCTCCCCCACGAGAAGAATCCGCAATCTGAGCACAGCCCTGACTCTGAGCACGCTCAGATGGGCTGATAGCGTCTGCGTCCTGAGGCTTATCTGCAGTTGCAGGGCCGGTCTTGCAGCTGACTCTGTGTGAAGGGGCAGGTCTGGCTGCAGCAGGTGCTGCTGTGGGGGGGGTTCTGCCCGGAGATCATCTGGGTCCTGGTTCTGATTTAAGGATATGGCTGGCCCATATGGAGTAAAAACTGTATCTGGGTGTTTTTTGGTGGTCCGGTGACATGCTTATCTATAAAGTAGGTAATTGTTTTTTATAAAGCACGTTTAAAAACATTTATTCATCCAAGTATTGTATGGGGGGGTCACCCGAAAGGTCAAAGGTCAAGTGAATGAAAGTTTTGCAAAGTAAAAGACAATAAAACCATGAGATAATCACGGGTAAGCAGAAAGCCTGCTGTGAGGTTAGCGACAGTGTCCGAATGAAGAAAGTTATTCTAATATCTGTATCGCATGGGTCAAATAAAGCTACCCATTATGACATTGCTCTCCAAATGGAAGGTGACTGTTTCTGTGGCAAATGGCTCTAAAACCAGAAGCCTGACAACCATGGAGAATGTGCTTAATAACTGGAAAGATCCTCATTTAAGGCATTAGTCTTCAATAAAACAGAGCGAATGTGAGCTGTTTGAACACACAGTGCACTAAATGAAATGCTTTCTCGCCCCCCCCCCCCCAATGTCCCTGTGATGCTAAGTAAATGGAGTCATTTTAGCCGTCTTTCTCGGGGTCTATGTGGCGTCATGACGAAGCCCGCGCTTTGTTTACAGTCAGGACACAATGCCTAAGGTCCCTATTATCCTGCCAATTTCACGTACAATATAAATATATCTGTATAAATGTTGTCTCACCCTATATCTTGTTTGGAAATATATCGGTATAAAAATTCGATACACTGCCCAGCCGCAGGCCAGCCGGTCGCCCCCCCCCCCCGTGTGGAGAGTGTGAGAGGCCTTGGCAGCAAGACTAAGGCTGAGTGATGACAAAGGCTGCAGGGCTGCCAGCAGGGGGTGTGATTATTAAGCGCTTTTCTGAGGTGCCAGTGTGGCTGGGGGTGTCAAAGTGAGGAAGGCAGTTGGATGTGATGGCTGCCCACCCCCCACCCCCCCCAGAGTGCTTCCAGGAGAGCGAGCACCTGAAGGACAGTCTGAAGTGCTGTCTGCTGCACCTCTTCGGGGCTATCGTGGCGGGGGGGCAGGTAAGCTGATGGCCGAGGGGGGCTCTTTCTCAGGGTGGCCATGTCGGGATGGGTGCCTAGCATGTCGCAATGTGCCTGCCCCCACAGCGCAACGCGCTCCTGGCCATCTCGCCCGCCACCATGGAGGTGCTGCTGCGCGTGCTGGCGGACGGCGAGGCCTGGGACTCGGAGGCCCCCGAGCGCCGCGCCCTACTGACGCTGGGCTGCCTGCGCGAGGTGGTGCAGCGGCTTCTCGCCAGCAGCTCCGACGAGCGGCAGGTGGAGATCGGTGCCGTGTTGGAGAACTACTTCAAGCTGCTGAACTCGGACCCGGCGGTGCTGCAGGCCAAGGGCGGCGTGCCGGTGCCCACCCAGCCGGCCCCGCGCTCCCGCCACTGGGAGGCGCGCTTCGTGGCCCTCCAAGTGCACATGCTGGGTGAGACCTGCACACCACTATCCCCCCCCACCCACCCACCAGTGGTGCCAGTAGTGTGACGGCCAGTATGCCACCTCTGTGTCCACAGACACCATCAGGGACATGTTTGAGTGTTCAGACCGGCCTGTCCTGCAGGCGATCTTCCTCAACAGCAACTGCTTCGAGCACCTGATTCGCCTCCTGCAGAACAGCAAGGTAGCTCTCCAAGGCCACGCCAGCCCGCACCCCCCCAGGCCAGCTGCTCGTCTGCGCCGCACGGCCATGCCCCCCTTTCCTGGTGCCCCCTCCCCTCTCTGTCCTGGCCCTGCCCACAGCTGATGCCTTCCTTGTTATTCACCCAACAGCTGCTTAATGCTAGATGTAAGACAGCAGAGAAGAGCCAGAAAGATTTAACCAACAGATTACTGACAGGAGAGAGTGACCCCCAGGTACCGCCACGCTCGGTGTGCCTGCCGCCCGCCATCGGCCCTGCCCCCATGCCACTCCACCGCAGGGCTGCATAGCTTCCCCTGCAGGCTCCCAACACATCGCATTACCTCAAAATCGCTTTTAAGGGACCAGCTGCACCAGGCTGAAGAGCACCCTCTGGTGGAGTGGTTTCTCACTACTTCCATTCTGTGGATGGTGGTGTTGCCGCGGGGGGGGGGGGGGGGGGGGGGGGGGGGGGGGGGGGGGGGGGGGGGGGGGGGGGGGGGGGGG
>JAODKN010000001.1:39433037-39446604 GCA_026774425.1 Petrocephalus zakoni
ACCCCAGCCGATGGGTGATTCTGTGGTTTTGCCTGCCTGCTTTACTCGAGAATTACCAAGAAGTAAAAAAAACACGAAGGGTATGTAGGATATCCCACGGTGAATAAACTGTGATGTTAGATGTTATAAAATAAGTATGAGCCAATAATATTGCAAAAAGTCTGACCTGACAAGCAGGTGGACAACTGGCCAGCACAGACAGCCGAGCTGGGTTTTATAAAGGTGCTGGATGGAGCCCCTGAATCTCATGGGGGGGGGGGGTTCCTGCGTGCTCCCTCCTCCTGTACTTCCTTACTTCCTATCCCTGTCTCCTGGGGTTTTTCCCGCTGAACTAGGTGTAGAATATGACTTTCTCTCATGTCTGCAAGTGATATCATTCTTATCAAGGCCAGACATACTCACAAGCTAATCTAGGCAGTAGCCTGGGGCCCCGAGTCATAGGGGGGTCCACAGTTTTTTTCTGGCAACCCAGGGCCTCCAGCAATGGCTTTAGCCAGGGCCCATCCCAAATAAATGTGACCCTAATTCTCACTTCCATTGCCTTGAATCTGTGTCTGCAGTATTGTGTGGGTGTCTGAGACATATCTGTCTTTGACTAAGAGACACCTAGACGATGGTATCAGTCTGCTGTGGCACAAGGTTGGGGATGGGGGGCTGGGGGGCCCACTTCAACATTATGAAAAGAGAAAGGTAGGCCTGGGGGTGGAGAGGTGGGGTAGGCAGCTGGCATGAGAGATGTGAAAAGCTGCTGGAGCCTTATTCAGGGGGCTAAACACCTTCTCTATCTCCTACAGTCTTGTAGTAAGATTCTGATTTCCACACAGAGAGTATATTGTATATTGGCACAAAACCAGGTGTTTTCAGCTTAATGGTTGGTGTCTTCACTGAGCACTGAGGCACATTTACCCTGTGGCGGATTGCCTTTATCGATGGCTCACACTTTCTTAGAGCTTGAAAGGGATCCTGGATTCCTTGTAGTTCAGCCAGAACATTCTTTATCTTCTAAGTCCTGATGACACCACATTGCTCTACACTGCCCTTCACGCTGACGTCCAGCATAAGATCACAGCACGTAACTCATTTTGGCCGCCCGCCACCAGTGTGGGGCGCTCACACAATGCAGCCTTTTCATCATTGTGTTATTCTCAGATCAGCTTAGTAGTAATTCGAAAACTCGCACTACAGAAAGCAGTCCTAGTATTGAGGGGGTGGCGCTGTTTGACCAATGTGGTTCCTTGTTTTTGTCATTCCATCCAAACAGACATCCACAGCTCCGACCCACGTCTGAAAGCAAACAGCCATTACGGCAGCCAATCTGAGATTTTCAAAGGGCATGGTGTCAGACATTTTTAAAAATAGCTTGATAAAATCTTGGCTGACTGGATGAGGCTGTAGAAGTGGTGAATAGCAGAGGAGAGCTCCCGTGTCTTCTTTCAGGTGAAGTCTATCTCCTGGCCAAACTGATGTAAATGATCTGGCCAAAAGTCAGACATTGTCAATTAAAAAAGGTCTTTACTTATGTCTTGTGATGGACTGGCATCCCATCCAGGGTGTACCCCAGCCCCATGCCCTGCCCTGCCTGCACAGTAATGACCAGTCAGCTGCTGTGTGTGTGCTTGTGTCTGTGTATATAAATATATATGCCTTGCATTATTAAAATGTCTTTTACCCCGAAGTGTGTGGGTCCAGTCAGGTCAGACTGCAGCTTCCTGGGTCTCTATCTGCTCGGTGCAGATCACACACAGCAGGGAGAGGTCATGTTTCTCCTGAACACAGAGCCTGACCCCCAGAGGGGGAAGCATGCGGTTTCTCTCAGCCCTTACATGTGTCCTCAGTTGTTTCTAACGTTTAGGCACATGGGGGAATTTTGTGACTTCTGTATGTCGGCCATCTGTCAGGCACTTTGAGAGGACCTGATGACAGAGGCAGTTCTGTGCCCACAAACTGCACGTCCCGAGACGGACGCACACTGATTCCAGCTCATCCCAGTCTCACTGGCTTTATCGGTGTGCCTCACCCAGCAAGAGTCCCTGTCAGCACATGGACACAGTAACAGACACGGCTTTATGGGATCATTTGCTTCCCAAGATGTGCCTTTAAATCCTCCAGCTGTGCGTGACTTCGGTCATCTTCCTGGGGCCCTGAGCAGAATATCTTAGTAGTTTGCAGCACAGAGGTGTGACAGGGGAACAGGATATGTCCCAAAAAACAGTGATTAAAAATAATATATACATATCCATCTTCCTGCAGTTTTTGTAGTATTGGATAGCACGGCCTGTACAGGGCAGCAATACACCAGGCGTGACACCAGTCAGCCAGAGTGCATACACATATACACATTTTGGTAAATCTAAAGACCCTGAGGAAAGCCACATAAGGAAGGGGGAATGTGTGAACACCACACATAGGGCAGAAGGTGTGAGGCGGTAGTGTGACCCAGTTCAACGTCTGATTTTAAAAGTGGTTTCCTAGAAACACACACCTTTTACATGTATTGTATCTGAGTATGCTATATCTGGCGGCTTTATTTCTGCATTAGTGGTCAGTTTTGACACAGAGCCTTCCTGGCGATTTCCCGGATTTCTTTGTGACCACTTCCTCCGCACGTATTACGGTAACCGGCCCAAAAACCATCAGGCACCCCCGCCCGCTGCAAAGTCACTTACAGCGCCATAGCTGTTTATTTTATTTTATTTTTTCTGCTGAATCAGAGCCACTACAGAAGGCGATATCTTTGATTTCATAAGGGCATAACTGAACGATGTGAACGTGATTAAAGCACACCAGGCATCGCCAAGCATGTGCCGTCACCCTGCTTTCCCTCTGTCTCGCCCTTCACATCGCTCCATTTAGCGCAGGACACGCTCTGGAGAAGGATCCGCCAGTGGGAGCCTGCTGCGGTCCGGCCGGCCAGCCAGCACAGAGCCAGGGCACCGCCCCCGGAGACCCCTCCATCGACGAGCTGGGATGACACCAACCCCGCTGGGCTTCAGGTTACAGCACACGCAGGGATAATCGGGAGCTCCAGCGCACGCCTGCCCACAGCGCCGAGCGGAGATGAGCGACGGCGGCTGGCTGTGCCTCAGCCCGGCCGAGTTCGCCCAGCTGCAGCAGTACAGCGAGTGTGAGCGTCACGTGGCCCGCGGTGCCACACGCGCCGGCGCACCCCTGTCCCGCCTCGGGATGTAGCGCTGCCCGCGCGACCCTGGCTCCCTGGAGCAGTCTCTGTCAGCTGATTCATTTCTTGACAGATCTGATATTTAAAATCTCCCCACTTCTGATAGCTTTACTCATTTCTGCAGTACTTCTGATGCTGTTTTCTGAAAATCATTAATGTTTACAGAACCGTGCAGTTCTAGTGCAGTTGTTGTCCTGTGACTTGTACTTGGCATTATTTTTAATTAAAGACGTTTGTACCGGAATGTTTAGTACGTACTGGCTGTCTGCTTTTTCCAAATGTTTCTTTTTTATGGTCAAAATGGGGCAATTCAGGGCCAGCATGTTAGTGTTAGATATGTTTTTTTAGCTAGGAAAATGCTGCAAGCTAAATATAACAGGCATTAGTCCTAGAACGACAAAGACTAGAATTAACACGTATTTTTATAGACTTTTTCAGGTGGCACAGTGTATCTTGTGCTCCATGTAACACTTAGCTGCATATTTCCATTTATTGAAGGCCAGAACTAAAAATATCATATTTTTTAAACAAAAACATTGTTCTTGTAGCTTGGCCTGCAATGTTGGTTTTGTTTTTTTTATTATTTTTCATTCAACTCATCCATTATGATGTGTATACGTTGACTTCTTAACTGACTCATAATTATTAAGCAACAATCAAATATCTCATTTTGCTAATGCAGTTGTCCTCAATAACACATGCACCCTGATGCATGTTATGGACCATGATTTCTAAGTGGACAGTATAGCTCTTCACTTCCAAAACCAAATGAAACATTTGGTGAGATGTGCTTTAAACCATGACTCCATCTGTGGTCATTTCCCAGGCGTGGAGATTGTTTATGCAGATCTGCTTCTCTGTTCAGTCTGGGCCCATCTCACAGGGCAGCTTGGCCTGGGTGTCACATGATGGGAATTCCAGTTTCTCCGTGTTGAATTGGAGACACAAAAGATGGGAGGTGTCCTGGATCCCTCAGGGAGTGTGCAGTAGCCTCTGTGTGACAGACCTATGCCTCTGTCATGTTCATGATGCCTTGTACATTTAAGCTCTCCTTTCTCATGCCCAGATTCCACAAAGAAGTTGAAGGATGTTCTGGACGAGTTTCACGGGGACGGGATCCTCTCCAAGTACAACCCCGAGCAGGTAGGCAGGCAGCAGTGACCCGCGGTGTCAGTCCCCACCCTAAAACCCACGCTGCCTGTGCTCTAGGCGGGTGGAAGCTGACGTCATGGTACATTAGGTCAGGGTGCATTAGGTCAAGGTCCATTTTTCTCAGCAGAACGTGGTGCCATAGGATGTGAGCCGGGACTGTAATATATGTGGTGTTACTGTCCACAGCTGACAGTGGATCGAACTTGGCACCGACCGTGTCAGCACATTGCTGAAGACTGATTTCACCCATCGGCAGCAGCAAGCTGTATGTCTTCGTGGAAGATGAGGGTGTCAGACTAGCTTTCGACCAGAGAGCCTGTGTCAGCGTTTTACAAATCATAAAATGAAATCCAACATGAAAGGCCATGTTTCAGGAGGGACTATGCCATACCCAGCTGATATGCTGTTTTTTTTGGTCCTTTGGGTCCCCATTTTTTTGCCAGGGAAATAATGTTCTGAGAGGCTGAGGAGCTTTACTACTAAGGTCAAACAAGAGATACTAAAAGGAGAGAGCAAGTTGGTGCTTCTGAGAATGAGCTTCTTATGAGTGGAAACTGAGTGTGGCTCCTTGCCTGTGCGTGGGCAGGCTGCATCCTGCTCTCTGCTTTTTGTGTAGGTGCTCAGACAGGAAGTGCCTTCGGTGGACAACCTCTCTGAAGTCCTACGTTTTTCTCCTGATAAAACACCTGTCTTTCTTGATTCTTGAATCTCCCTCTGTGAGCCCCACGCATAACGACTCTTGAGAATGAGACGGTTAACAGGAGCCTGTAACATTTGTGAAAATGTTCACTTACGGACCTTCGGTGTGATTCAGATCACCCCAGCCGATGGGTGATTCTGTGGTTTTGCCTGCCTGCTTTACTCGAGAATTACCAAGAAGTAAAAAAAACACGAGGGGTATGTAGGATATCCCACGGGGAATAAACTGCAATGTTAGATGTTGTAAAATAAGTATGAGCCGATGACTTTGCAAAAAACGGAGGAAGTAAGCAAAAGTCCTCAGTGTCATTTTCCTTATTTCAGGGACGAGAGTGAATGAGAATTTCTAGCATGCCTTTCAGAAGCACCACTCTCCAGAACACAGTAGAGGGGCTGTTCCGGCCCAGAAGCGGAAGTGATAGCAGCGGGCAGGCAGGGGGGTGAGGTGTGGGCGCTGTGCACTCTCTCAGCAAGGTCTTGCATGAGGAAGAGGAGCTTTTTGAGCAGCTCCTTACCCTGAAATGAGCGACAGAAGGTCACGTGATTAAACAAATGCTTTTCAGTGCTTTTCATTGAGTTTCGTTGAGTTTGAGGTCACTGTCATTAATTTTCCCTGTTTTTAAATAAGTTTTTATGAAACATAACAGCTGGATGTCTCTGATGGCTTAGTTAATGTATTTTTTTACTTTCCACTTCTCACTGGCAAACAGAAGCAAGACGTTCTCAGCCAAGTAAGCAGCTCTGAGGTCTTCATGCTGTGCTCTGTGTGGTCTGTTGCTTTCATCCTCGTTAGCCTTTTGTGCCCCCACCCCTCTTCCCAGAAGCCACGTCACTCTTCCAGATATCGAGGAAATCAAGGGTTATTCCATAAATGTCTTGTCCATGATTATATCTGCTTGACTTTTGTTCTGTCGCACCTTAATTGTGGTTGTTCACCCACACGCCATTGTTCTTGTGGAAAAATTCTTGCATCTTTGGTTTGTGTGAGGTCATGTCATCTAAGTGATTATCGAGTGATTATTGTTGTGTAGGTTGTCTGGAGGATGATTGGATGTTAATCTTGTTGTTTTATAGTGAAAGGTGATTAATTGTCATTGTTGACACACCACTGCACAGCAGCAAAACATGTCCTCTGCATTTAACCCATATGTGACATAGCAGTGGGCAGCTAATTCAGCACCCGGGGAGCAGAACCTTGCTCAGAGTACCTCAGTGGTATTTGCTGGTCAGGGAGTCAAACCAGAAACCTTTTAATCGGAAGCATGCTTCTCTAACCATTAGGGCATCACTGTTTGTATTACCTGGTTCATCATGAAATCGACATAAGCCTTCGTCTACATAGCCAAATGGAAGTACCATGTTTCCATATCATATTTCAGGTAACAAATAAAGAAAGCAGTGCTTGGATTATCCCAGACCTTTTACTGTAGGTGTTTTGCGTATGTGATTCTGGGCCATGTTTCTGAAAGTAGCCAGTTTGAATAGCCTCTGAACAGCAGAGCGTTTTTTTTTCCTGTAACCAATTTTTTTGTAATGTTGCCTACTTAATTGGCACATAATGTATATTTTCCAACATTAACATAAGAAAAAAAAATCCTGAAAAATTATGTCAGACATAATTTGGTATTCAAATCCAACGATGATCAAAGTGAACGCGTTTCACTTTGATACTAACTGCACACTGCATCGATATTTTTGCATTATTTATATAATCATATTTCTGAAATTAACGTCTCTTTCATCTGGCAAAACTGGAACGAAGGCACTCTTGGGTTGTATAAATGTGCAAATTGCTGCAGATTCAACCTTTTTTACTTTGCTTAGTTAGTGGCTGCTAATCTCAGAGCAGGTTCAGAACAGTTTTTTTGTTGGAGATTCTGAGCTGGAATAGGCCTCCCCAGCAGGAGCTTTGTCCCTAAGGCCTGGGTACAGGATATGGAGGATTCGCTGTCTGAATTATTTACTTCTGCATGTCCCGCACAGACCCTCGGCGAGTGCCCATACGAGCTGCCTGCTCTCACTGTGGTCCAGCATCTCTCATCAGTCTCGCCCGCCTGCTTCTTGCCCACAGCCAATCGACTATGAGGGCTTCCAGCTCTTCATGAAGACCTACCTGCAGAACGACATTCCCGAGGAGCTGTGTCGGAATCTCTTCACCTCCTTCAAGAGTAAGACCGGGCAGGGTTCTCCCCCAGGCTGCCATGTGGGCCCGGGGCTGCTGGGTAGGTGTCCCGTGGCCACTCTTCATTCATGCTGCCTTATGTCTTTTACTTGGCTTTATTTCGCAGTTGGTTTGGAGCCAGGTATGACTTAAATCTACCTGTGTAAGGCTCTCATTTTTGTCACTCTCCGTAGTCTTCTGTACTTAATATTTGAATACTGCTTGATATGTTTCTTAAGCTGATGAGGGGGCGGTGTGTGGCTCAGAGATTAGGCCTCTATGCTACTGCCCAAAGTGGGTTAGGCCTCTGTGCCTGTGCCAGAAGCAGGTTAGCCTGCTGTGCCTGTGCCGGAAGTGGGTTAGGCCTCTGTGCCTGTGCCGGAAGCAGGTTAGCCTGCTGTGCCTGTGCCGGAAGTGGGTTAGGCCTCTGAGCCTGTGCCAGAAGCAGGTTAGCCTGCTGTGCTTGTGCCGGAAGCAGGTTAGCCTTCTGTCCCTGTGCTGGAAGCGGGTTAGGTCTCTGTGCTTGTCAAGGAAGCGGGTTAACCCGCTGTGCATGTGCCGGAAGCGGGTTAGGTCTCTGTGCATGTGCCGGAAGCGAGTTCAGCCACTGTGCCTGTGCCAGAAGCTGGTTGGGCTCCTGTCCCTGTGCCAGAAGGCGGCCAGTTCGAATCCCCCCCTCAGCAGAATAGTCACATGTCCCTTGAGCCCCAGAGCAAGGTCCTTAATCCTGACATGTGTGTGCTTCGTGTATGCCATGTGTGTGCACTGTATGTCCCCTGTGTGTCCCCTTTGTGTCCCCTGTATGTGCACTGTGTGTGCTCTTTGTATTCCCTGTGTGTCCCCAGTGTGTGCTCTGTGTCCGCTAGGGCTGAACGATTTATCGATTTCAAATCAAAATCGTAATGTTAAACAATGCAATTAGCAAATTGCACAGGCTGCGATTTAGGATATGCATTTTAAAGCATGTCTGACCCAGGGTTTAAAATTATCGTGAGAGTACTTTCGCAAATTCATTCCGTCCTCCGTCTCACCAATCAGAAGAGCCGTGCTCCTCGCGTGCAAATCATACTCACCAATCAGAAGTGGCCCAAAGTGACTGCACATACGCCCACAAACAACAGACACGTGAAACCCAAGGAAAACGTTACATTCTCAGTGCAGAAAAAATATTGGTTCTGCTGCTGAGTCGTAATTGAATTACCTACCTATTTAATAGTCAGAGATTCTTTACAGAAAGCCCCTATTACTAGGGGTCCAAGCAGCATTAGCCGCAAGATCCCTAATGTTTTTATTACTGGAATTGTTTTATTTTCATTACTTTATTTAACTTAACACAGTTGCAGCTTTTATGATAGTAGTTTGCGTCATTGTTCTCTGCTAATTTGACCCTTTTGTACATGGGACTTTCCGGGAGCACTTTACTAAGGGTAAGAAAGTGGGCGAGCGCTGATTGCAGACACTGCATTTAAAATGAAAAAATACAATCACTTCATCATGTTCGGGTTGCTAGAGAATAAATCAAATCACAATATCTGTCAGATGAATCTCACTTAGATTATCTTTCTTAAAATCGTTCAGCCCTAATTCATGAACATATCTCAACATTTTTTGATAGAGTAGGGGGGTGTGGGGGGGCTGTGGTCAAGTGAAGCTTTACCTCTAGGACCGCCCCTGAAGCGAGCGTGGAGCGATTTGACTGGGCTGGAGGAAATTTTAGTGGAGCGAGGAGTAGTATTGAGCGGAGCGGCTTAGTGCAAATTAGAGCGGAGGAGGGGCTGGAGCCAACAGCCTCGTGAGCGAGGAGCGGAAATTCTAACCGCTCCTCTCCAGTCACATGTTCTGGTTCTGAATCATTTTTGTTAGAATAAATACATTTTGGATTTAATTCATATATTCTTATCTTTGGAGTAATGTATAGCGCAGTTCAGATTTAAATGCACGGTTGTGCTCAGTTACAGTTTTTTATACACATATAGTGAATACTGAACTGATCTGTCAGATAAATCACAATTCGATATTTTCTTAAAATCGTTCAGCCCTAGTGTCTCCTGTGTGTGCCCTGTGTGTCCGCTGTGTGTGCACTGTATGTCCCCTGTGTGTGCACTGTGTGTCAAGAACATAAGAACTATACAAACGAGAGGAGGCCATTCGGCCCATCAAGCTCGTTGTTAAGCTGTTAAAATCTTATCTGATTTAAAGGAACCTAAAGATTCAGCTTGCACTATGTTATCAGGAAGACTATTCCAGTTTGAAATGTTCTCCCGCTAATTTCCTCTGTGTGTGCCCTGTGTGTGCCCTGTGTGTGCACTGTGTGTCCACTGTCTGTCCCCTGTGTGTTCCCCTGTGTATCCCCTGTGTGTTCCCTGTGTGTGCACTGTGTATCCACTGTCTGTCCCCTGTGTGTCCCCTATGTGTCCCCTACGTGTCCCCTGTGTGTCCCCTGGGTGTCACTATGCTGCCAGGTGTGTAGCTGATTTGCAAACATGGATTAGTCATCTTGCATTAAAGCAAGACAGGTTTTATGTGACGAGTTGCAGTCCTCTTCAAACCTCTGACCTTCAGATAGGCTGCATTATGACGGGCCGCAGTGAAATCCAGACGAGTATCTCGAGGCAGTGCTGTGGCTTGGCCGCTTGGTCCATCGCTGCGGTTCCTCTTTGCAAAGCTCCCAGACCTCCATCAGAGCCATCTGTGTCTGTTGGTAGCCCTGTCTGGGTCCTGGGCTGGGCATCCTTCACCTTGAAAGCATTACAGGGGACAGATGGCGAGATTCTGCCCCAAGGACGTGAAAAGTTAGGCAGTTTCTGTGCAGGTGGAGGAATGGCGAGCTGAAATGGCCCAGCCCAGAGCTGCCGTTAGGGCCATTGCCATTTGGGGGCTGAACTGTCCACAGTGGGCACCTGTGCCATGGAGACTGCACCATAATGTGGTTCATGGCCCCACCTAGTGTCCACCGCCGGCATTGGAGGTGTTGTGCTGCGGACTGTGTCTTCTGGCTTTTAAATATCTGGAATCTTAATGGACAATCAGCAGCATGCTTCATTCTCTCTCCCCCATATCACCTGACAGGCTGTCCATATTCTAATTAACACAGTTCAAATAAATATTAAAAATAGAACTCATTACATATCATACCATACGGTTCCGCTATGAAGCAAGATTTAACTGGCTTGTTTAGGTGATCTCCTTTTGTTAAACATTTACACCATATTTTAAACACTCCATTTAATATTTTGTTGTAAGCTCAAAGCAGTGTGTACCTGTGCGCTGTACTGCAGACATTAATGTACATTAATATAATGTCCGATGATGCAGTACTGTTCTGTAAAATGTTGAAATATGGAATCAGAATTTGACACATGTGTTCCGTGCCGCTCCCAGGTAACAGGTTGCGCATTTTTGGGTTAAGGGAGCCTTATTGATTTTTGAGCCCCTGCAGCTAAATCCATCTCCTGATCGTGTAGTGTCAGACAGAGCTCTCCTCAGTCCTCCTTACCTGCCTCCCTCTCCCTCTCTCTCCATCCTCCACACCTCACTGGCTCCAGAGCCCAAAACGATCGATGCTGGCATCTCTTTTCAGACTGAAGTAGCCTGTGCGCCTATAACAGGTACTGCTGTGTTGCCATGTGACTTCACTTTGAGACACTGGGACTCCTCTGTCCTTGTGGGTGGCTGTGTTATTTCTGACCCAGTGTGTCCAGCATGATGTATATGTGCCTGTGCGCTCCTCTCTTTATATGTGTGTGTTAATAATGTTGTACGAGGGACTAAATACCTATTTACATTTTCTTATCGTGCCCTAAATCTATTGCTTTCTGAAAGCCGCATCTCTGAAATGAGCATGTGACAGTCTTATAAGTTTGTTTTTTCCTGTTAGGATATTTACTCTTGCTTATCTGTTCCATTCTTATTCTGTTCTTTTTTTCACTAAATGTCTCCCTCTGCATTTGGTATCTCTCTCTCTCCTTCCATCTACCCCCCTCCCCTCCGGCACACACACGCACACTCACACACATCTGTCCCCATCCCTGACCCCAACTTTCCGGCCCCCCAGGGATGAATGGGAAGAGCGTCCGTATGGCAATGTGCCACCACGGCCCTGAGCAGGCGGCTGCAATGCTCCCTGCTGCCACTGCCTCTCCCTGCTCGTCCCGGTCGTCCTCCCAGCGCTCCGGGACAGGGGGTCACACCCCAGGGGGGCCACACTGGTCACCCTGTGCCCAGGGAAAAGACCTCGGGGGGGGCTGTAATGCCCTGCCTACAGCTCGGTCGCCAGGTAGACCAGGTGCCGCTTAATTTCTTCTTTTGGGGCAGAAAGTTGCTGAATGGATGAACTGAAATGTAAATAAAAAAGCAGCCAATGGAAAGTGAATGAAGCCAGTGACTAACCAATAAGGTGTTATAATAACACCAAGCATGAAGCCATGCTGACAGACATTTAGTTTTCATCTCACCTTGTTATCGAAAGATGCTGCTGCCTGGCTGGGCAGCTATGAGAAAGGAGTCACATCCGGCCTGTTCTAGAATGGATTCATGACTCATCAGATTAATGAAGCTTTCCCATGCAGAAATTCTATTAACACCAGGACACTGCTGACCCTTCTACCAGCTGCTAAAGAAAACTAATTTTGAAGTCAATTGGCAGTATTGACATGAAAATCTCATAATTTTCACTTTGCACATTACTCACATTTTGCACAGATTAATAAATGATATACAGGTGACTGGAGCAATAGCAGTTAGGCAAACCAGCACTGTGCCGTGTGGTGCCCCCCTCCCTCACTACAGTGCTTTCCCCACCCATAGAGCGCAATAAGGTGGAAACGCAGTCGGCGCTGCGAAAGAGCCAGTCTCCACAGAAGGGAGCCCCCTCACCATCGCCCTGTCAGGTGGTCTATCTGAAGGACATAGTGTGCTACCTGTCCCTGCTGGAGCGGGGGACTCCAGAGGACAAACTGGAGTGTGAGTGATCCACCGGGGGAACACCAAGGGGGTTTCTGCCCTGCTGACTAATGCAATTCTAGTGTGAGAATGAGTGAATATTCTGGTTTGATTTGCAATGGATAATCTCAGCTAACCAAACAATTTCCTTTTGGAAGCACAGTCATATAACCTCCTTTGACGTAACTTGACTCATTTGAAGTAAGCTCAAGGCAGTGTGTACCATAAGTGCGCTGTACAAATCTGTAAATAGATTTTATAGAAAATAATGTAGAAAATAGTAAAACCATTTGAACGGTATTTGTATGATGTAACCGAGAATGACCGTAAGCTGCCTTGCGATGTGTGTCCATGGCTTTTGGGCCCGGAGACCTCACCCCGCTGCCTCCCGGCTGGAGCTGGCCCGAGGGTGCAGTCATCGCTGGGGGCCACTTAGCCCGCCACCTGGCTGTCTTGGCGGGCTCTCTAGTGTGTGGTCGGGCCCTGCTTTTCCGTGCCGGAGCCCTGTCTGTCCTCTGACAGCGCTAAGCTCTTTCCTGATTTCCCAAGCTTTTGCATATGGTGCCAGCCCATTACACTTTGGAGACCTTTGGAAGGGGAGCCCGGTGACATCGACTTGTCAAAACGCACTAGCAGGCTCTGGCTGATGGGCTCTGCCTTTCCCTTTTTCCTCCAGTCATGTTCCGGCTTTACGACACAGATGGGAACGGCCTATTGGACAGCTCAGTGAGTCCCGCCCCCAGCCCTGCCTTCTTCATCTTTGATGTACAATCTACATTCAGCTGCTGTGAACCAATCTGACTGACTGAGTCGAGTGCAGCTGGTTTGGAACATGATGTAATGGTACACGGATACCCATATGGAGGGGATGTCCGACATTCTTGCCAGATTATTAGACCTTTGACGGAAAAATATCCGAATTGTCTGGGACATTAAGTGAATGAGGACAATAGTTGCCCCAGAGCCAGCCCTAAACATCACAGAATCTGAACATACACAGAATCTAATCTCCCGAGCCACCAATCAACCTGGGTCAGGCTTTAGGCCCCCTGGTTTGTCAGCAAGGCGTCTAACCTGCTTGCCTGTCTGCCTAGGAGCTGGACCGCATCATCAATCAGATGGTCCACGTGGCAGAGTACCTGGAATGGGACTCAACGGAGCTGCGGCCGGTGAGCACCGTATCCCCCGGCGAGCGTGTGTCTCAGTCTGTGTAACCGAGGGATTCAGGGATTTTAGGAACTGTAGCAGCTTGGATTGAAAGCTGGTTAACAGACAGGAAGTAGCAGGTAGTTATTAGAGGCACAATGTCACAGTGGGCCTGCGTTCATAGTGGGGTACCACAGGGTTAAATTTTAGGAGCACTATTATTCCTAATTTACATAAATGATATAGACACCGATATATACAGTAAATTGGTTAAATTTGCAGATGACACC
>JAODKN010000001.1:39473026-39502424 GCA_026774425.1 Petrocephalus zakoni
GAGCGGGTGCCACTGCAGGTTAGGCGGTGAGGGTGACTGGGAGCGAGTGCCACAGCACGTCAGGCGGTGAGGGTGACTGGGAGCGAGTGCCACAGCACGTCAGGCGGTGAGGGTGACCGGGAGCGAGTGCCACAGCACGTCAGGCGGTGAGGGTGACTGGGACCGAGTGCCACTGCAGGTCAGGCGGTGAGGGTGACCGGGAGCGGGTGCCACTGCAGGTTAGGCGGTGAGGGTGACTGGGAGCGAGTGCCACAGCACGTCAGGCGGTGAGGGTGACCGGGAGCGCGCGCCATGGCAGGAATGCGAGTCTTTTTTTTTAGCATGTAACCATGAGTGCCATTTAAGTTGTTGGCCACCCTGTCTGGCATGATATTGAATGAACAAGGTGGCAATGGCGTTTTAAGGATAAGGATGATGCCATGTGAGCTTGTGATATACGAGGGGCTGCGACCGCAGCGATGTGTAAGTAATGCTGTTGCCAGTGGGAGAAAAATTGTAGGACATTTTAAGCATTTTCCACTTGCATATACTTGCTTGGAAGATATTCAAATTAAACTGCAAATGCCTCAAAAACGCTTAAAACAAGATTTACAAACGAGGTGGAACAGTACGTTATGTAAGTTTCTAATTAAAGATTTTTTGGTATAATTTTGTTTTTCCATTTGTATTTACTAGTGTTAAAAAGTGTGGCTCAGCAGGTTAAGCTCTGTGCTTGTGATTGGAAGGTCGCCGATTCCAGCCCAGCCTCTGGCCGTCTGTGGGCCCTTGAGCAAGGCCCTTAACCCCCAGCTCCCTGGCCGCTGCACAAGTGGCTGCCCTTCACGGCTAAGCTTACTCTCATGGAGAGCAAGGTTGGGGGAGGTGAGAAGTGAATTTCCCCACGGGGATCAATAAAGTATCAAAAATAATTAAAAAAAAAAAAATTGAAGTAAAAAGAGCTCAGAATCTTTCTCTGTATGGGCAGTTGTGCTACGGATTCCGATCGGAACTGAAAAAATGTGGATCGGCCCTAATAACTACCACAGAGGGGGGCCTTTCCTAAAAGCTCCATTACCAACTTACCTAGTTGGATTTATTCAGTTGCATAGGTCTATGTAAGTTGCTAACGTAGTTTCAACCCCCAGGGTTTGGGGTAATTGCTTATCAATAAATTCATCGTCAGATCGTCAGAAAAATTGTCGTTAGATTAGTCGAATAATCAAAAAAATAATCGCTAGATTAATCATTTAAAGAATAATCATTTGGAACAGCACTAGTTACAATACATGAGTACAATCACACAAATGTACTGCTTGGACCAGAAGACAGATCTAGGTGGGGCGCATTAGGGGCTGTGGGGGCATAAGGTTGTGTCTGCTTCTCTGTTTCCTTTGACAGACTTTTTTCTGAATTTTCTGAATTGCGGAATTTTCTGAATTTGCATCGTTAAGTTAGCTCTCTGTTAGTGCTGCTGCATTCTGAGCAGGCTCTGCTTGGGCCGTGGAAGCATCGCGGAGGGTGATGCATGTTGCCATGACGGTCCAATTATGTTGAATTTTTTTGAGGTCCCTTGTCACTCAGGCCCCTTTGGAATTATCCTTCCGGTCGTTTATAGTTCTGGGGATAGAGCGTAAAGGACCTCTTTAAACTGGTGCATGACACTAGTTGTACGTACTGCGGCCTGTGAACAAACACGCCCCCTGCTGATCTCAGCCATTTTCTGATGTCTGTGTTGTTTGATGCTTAATGCTGTACTTTCATGCACCGACTCGTATGTCGCTCAGAAAATACCTGCCAAATAAGTAAATTTTTGCATTTAGACAGGCCTGCTGAGATCTTATGTACCGACTTGTATGTCGCTCAGAAAAAGTCTGCCAAATAAGTAAATGTAAAGGAGTGCATTTAGACAGGCCTGCTGTGATCACATGAACGGACTCATATGTCGCTCAGAAAGTGCCTGCCAAATAAGCAAATGTAAAGGAGTGCATTTAGACAGGCCTGCTGTGATCTCATGTACTGACTCGTATGTCGCTCAGAAAATGCCTGCCAAATAAGTAAATGTAAAGGAGTGCATTTAGACAGGCCTGCTGTGATCTCATGTACCGACTTGTATGTCGCTCAGAAAATGCCTTCCAAATAAGTAAATGTAAAGGAGTGCATTTAGACAGGCCTGCTGTACTTTCATGCACCGACTCATATGTCACTCAGAAAATACATGCCAAATAAGTAAATGTAAAGGAGTGCATTTAGACAGGCCTGCTGTGATCTCCAGTGGGGTCCTGCAAGTTAGGGGGAGTGGGGGGGGGGTCCTGGTCAGTCGAGCTCCAGCAGTGACATACTATGCTCTCCCATGGATGGGGGTGGGTGTAGGTGTATTGTCTTCCCCTGGGGGGTCCTACCACCCCTTTTTTTCTGGGAGGGGGGGTGAGGGATACTGGGAAAGACGTGTGAGATTCCCAGCAGGCAGAAACACGGCCCCAGTAGCCTGGGTATTAATGGCCGCTTGTCAGGGACAATGGAGGAGCTCAGCAGCAGGTCTCGTCTGTTTCTGCAGAGCTGGGGTGGAAGTTTCAAATTAGGGGGCTGAATTGCTCTTTGTTTCTCTTTCTACTAATGAAAAACAGTGGGGAGACATAGCTTTAGGGCCGCTTCTGCACGGCAATGCCAAGCCCAGGCGGAGAGTCAGATTTCTGAGATGAAACTACGGCCCACAGACTGACAGAAACATGTTAGGTTCCTTGTGGCAAACATGACAGAATGTGCATGTGACTGGCCAGAAGATCCATGGGAAAGGGCTTCAGTATATGCCCAGGATAGGGTTATACTGGGGTCCCTCCTCTGACACCCAGGACAGGGTTATACCGGGGTCACCCCCCTGACACCCAGGATAGGCTTAAACTGGGGTCCCTCCTCTGACGCCCAGGACAGGGTTATACCGGGGCCCTTCCCCTGACGCCCAGGACAGGGTTATACTGGGGTCCCTCCTCTGACGCCCAGGTTAGGGTTAGGGTTATACCGGGTTCCCTCCTCTGACGCCCAGGTTAGGGTTAGGGTTATACCGGGGTCCCTCCTCTGACACCCAGGACATGGTTATACTGGGGCCCCTCCCCTGACTCTCAGGATAGGGTTATACCGGGGCCCCTCCCCTGATGCCCAGGACAGGGTTATACCGGGGGCCCTCCCCTGATGCCCAGGACAGGGTTATACTGGGGTCCCTCCTCTGACGCCCAGGTTAGGGTTAGGGATATACCGGGGTCCCTCCTCTAACGCCCAGGATAAGGTTATACCGGGGTCCCTCCTCTAACGCCCAGGATAAGGTTATACCGGGGTCCCTCCTCTGATGCCCAGTCTAGGGTTATACTGGGGTCCCTCCTCTGATGCCCAGGACAGGGTTATACCGGGGGCCCTCCCCTGATGCCCAGGACAGGGTTATACTGGGGTCCCTCCTCTGACGCCCAGGTTAGGGTTAGGGATATACCGGGGTCCCTCCTCTAACGCCCAGGATAAGGTTATACCGGGGTCCCTCCTCTAACGCCCAGGATAAGGTTATACCGGGGTCCCTCCTCTGATGCCCAGTCTAGGGTTATACTGGGGTCCCTCCTCTGATGCCCAGGACAGGGTTATACCGGGGGCCCTCCCCTGATGCCCAGGACAGGGTTGTACTGGGGTCCTTCCTCTGACGCCCAGGTTAGAGTTAGGGTTATACCGGGGTCCCTCCTCTAACACCCAGGATAAGGTTATACCGGGGTCCCTCCTCTGACGCCCAGTTTAGGGTTATACTGGGGTCCCTCCTCTGATGCCCAGGACAGGGTTATACTGGGGTCCCTCCTCTGACGCCCAGTTTAGGGTTATACTGGGGCCCCTCCCCGTCGCCCAGGATGGGGTTATACCGGGGCCCCTCCCCTGACGCCCAGAATAAAGTCATGGACAATGACTGTCTGACCCCCCCACCAGACAACTGTCTTCTTCACACTCCGAAAGGTGTATCCAGTCCAGTCAGGTCCAGGTCACCGCATCAGCATCCCTCCCGAACTTCCTCATTTATAGGAAAAATCGCAAAAAAGTCTCATACTTGTGTACTTGAGTCCCTGATGGACACACTTAGAGCACAATGCACAAGTCGAGTGCATATTCAGCATGGCGTGTAAGACTCCAGCTGGGGTGTAGAGCTGAAGCGTGCTGCAGTGTGTATTTTGGGAAGCGGAACAGAGGCAGTTCAGCAGTAAGATAAAAAACACTTGTGAAGTCGTTTGGCTGGCCACTCCCCCAGCACACACGCACACTCACATAGAGATGCAAATGAAGTATCTTCAGCCATAGGAAGAGGACGCTATTGTTCTCCTAATTCTTGTGCTTGGGGTTTTAATTGCATCTGTGTTTTATTTGAATAGCCTGACAGACGGGGGGGGGGGCTAAAATCTATGTCTTTGAGTGGAGCTCCGAGGATGGTTGGGGGGGCGGGCCCCCTCTGATCCAGCGAGCATGTGGGTTTCTGTTTCATAACCCCTCCGCGTCACGCCGCCCAGTGTGTTCTGGAGATCAGCCGCACAGAAACACCATAAAGGAACCCGGCAGCACGGATGGACCAAGTCACACGCACGACCCGGGAGAGCCCAGGACAAGCCCACTGGGCTCTGTTTCTATAGCACCTGTTTGCCTGTGTTGCAGCGGCCCCTAGCAAGCCTGGGAAGGTCAGGGGGTTTGGCCAGGGTGGGGCCTACTGGGATACGGGGACATTATACACGCAGACAGCTGCCCGCAGGGTAAACAGGGTATGAAGCAGCAGCCCTTCACTTTCCAGAATCCTGACCAATGGCAACACACACTTTCACACAGTCTGAAACGAATAGCCCGGCATTTACGAGTTACATAATATTTAGCCTCAGCCAACAGCGAGCTGCAGCGATGAGGAAAGTGTGATCTGATGCCCTTCCATTTGGAACAGGGGGGTAACGGACCCAGACCGTTGTCTCTGACCAGTAGAGATAAGTCGTGTTGAGTCAGGGCTTTGAGCTGGGGGGGCTTGGCCTTAGTGGGTCCAGGCTCCTTACCCATCCTGCCATTATATGAGCCCTGGAAAGCTATGTAACATTCAAAGCTGCTTAAGTTCTGTTACTGAACTTGCAGTTCAGTTGTTATACAGTAACCGAAGGTACTAGGAAGAAGTATACATAAAACAAAAGATTAGCCGCCCCCATCTTCGGCTGAGAGTTTAGGTTGGTGGTTGTTGTGATTAATGGCCCGGTGAGGCCCACAACCTCATTCTGCCCGCATGGCGGCTGCGAGCTGGACGGATGTAGGTGCAGCGCCTGCCTGTGCTAATCACGGGGCGACATGGCACTGATGCATCTGCCCAGACTAAAGGTTCCTTTTTCCTGTGCCTGTAGTCCTTCTCTTCTGTCAGCCCCCCTCCTGCTCCCTATTTAAATGAGATGCTCAGACATTCAGCGGCCGATCTCTTAAATCTCTCAAATAAATGGTGTTTGCTGAGCGCGCGCCTAAAAATAAAGTGGCTCCGCCCCCTAATTTCAATATGAAGCCTTTTAAGCACCCCCCACTGCTGTGGTTTCTGTATCTCCTGGTGTGGCTCTAAGATTCACCCCCCAGGTAAATGGATATGTGGGCTAATATAAGTGGCATCTGCTGGAGTCCTAAACATGTCCCCGGTGCCCCAGTAATCTTTGGAGGGAATGAGTCGGCCACGCTAACAGCCAAACATTTGCGCTCTGCCTCGTGGGAACCTTGGGCTAAACCAATCAAGTAGATGACGTCCGTTGGGATTTACTGCGAAGGAAGACTTTGCCAATGATCCATGATCTTAACGAGCGTGGGCTTGTGACGAGCCAGCCAGGGAGAGTGGCTCACCCTCAGCTGGGATTCTCGGACCTCGGGGGCCATATTTCACATGGGGATTTTGGTTTTATTTCTTTATGAATGTACTTGGAGTTGCTCTCTGAGGCCGTCCTGCGCTAAGCAAGTACTTGACGATGGGGTTAGGAAGGGACGCATCATGTTCCGGCAGCTTCTCCGGAATACATGTCAATTATTCCTCAACATTTACAGCACCAGGTGAGCTAGCATAGTGTGCAGTTTGCTTCAGATAAAAGGGGAATAGAGAGGCAGCTCACCACCCCGCCCAACAGCCCATAACTGCAGAAATATACTGTCAAAGAACACAAAGGGCAAAAAAATCCTGTAACTCCATAAGGCCACTGTACAGTGTATTTTTTTCTGGAAGGTTCTGCATCATCCGGAAGGGTACTGATGTTCATATAGAAATTTATATAGAAGAGTGGTGCTGATATTATCCAGGACCCTTTAAACAGAAATGTAATGCGGTTTTATATGGTTAAAGGTAATAGCTTTTGTAGATAGCTTTTCCTGAGCCAGCCAGGAGACTTTCATTAGACGAGTGTGTTCTGTTGTCACATGGTCCTGTAAGTGCATCCCACCACGTTAAGGTGTTAACGGCCCACCTGAGCACTAGGCTACCAACCTGCTCAGCAAACCACGGGCCGATTTAACATTTTGCATGGTGACATGAACAGCCATAGAAACAGCCCCTTGGTTTGTGGGTGTTTCACCGGAATTCAGACATGCAGCGAATGTGCTCTGGCAGAACCGAAGTGGGTGCTGTCCAAATGGAACCGGACACTGCCTGAACTGAGCCGGGCACTGTCTGGATTGAGCCTCTAGGCTGCTTGGGCTCCGACAGGTAGGTTGGGGTGACTATGCTTGTCATACAGGTTGCGCTGTCAGCTAGTTAGTAATTACCGATTACCACCTGAGAAGTGAGGGAAGACAAGGCGTTTTGTAGCACCTGGGCAGATTGTCTGGTGTCTCCCGTAGAGAAACACTGTAAATAGCACACAGGCAACCTGTTGCAGTAGTTCTGGCAAAGCGGCCAGTGTCCCATTAAGGCTTCCACCAGGAACCGTGGTCGGCCTGTGGGGAGCGGAAGCGAGCTCGTCAGACCGTCAGCCTGCTGGGATCCTATAGGTGGACAGCTGTGATTGTAGGAGGACATCTCCCAGTGGCATGAAAGGGCAGCTTCAGCAGAATCAGCCTCACAGTGGGATTGAAGATCCCATCCCCCACCCACCGCCTTCCTGTCGACCTACAGCCCTGGGCAGGAGATGTAAAACAAAAGCACAATCCCAAATCACACCTCAGCCATGGCTCAGAGGCCCGGCCGTAGGCTTCTGTAGGTAAAGGATTGTTCTAACAAATGCAAAGGTTGTGGGTTCTAATCCCAAGGCACATGCATAAGTTGTAACGCTCCCCTGTAGTGTAAGTTGATATGGATTAAAGGGTCAGAAAAATGCAAGAGTCACTCCTGTGTTTGCTGTGAAATGTAATGCTGTAGCATTAAGTGAAGAAAGGAGTCTACTTAAGATACGGCATGCTTGTGGTGTATAATGAGAGTTCTTCTCATTCTTTATTCACCCTCCCTGGCTTTTATCTTATTAATGACATGTTCCCTAATATTCAGGGATACACTTTAACTATTTCAGACTGATCATCTGTTTTTTGACCTGCCAGCTGTTTCTGTCTTTTTGGAGAGAGTGCTCGTTAACCTCCAGGCTAACGTTTCACTGTCACCGGCTCACGGGTATATCTGCTGAACCCCCCCCCCCACAGAATGAAGAACAAGCTGTGGTATTTTGAGTTTGGCACCACGGAGACGATCTCAGCCACGTGTAAGAAGCTGAACGAAAGCCTGGAAGTGGAGGTGAGGTTCTTGTGTCCATAAGGTCCATTTTCAGTCCTTAGAAGTAATGGCCCTCATCACTAGGACTTTAAAAACTCACGTCAAAGTTGTATTGTTTTAGTACCTTGTGGTGCTGAGAATTTAGGCAGGATTTTTTGATGAAAGACTATGCGCTTCAGATGGACCCATGAGGGCCCCAATAGTGTGAAGTTACTCATTATTCTTGGCAGATAAAGACATCAGTAAATAACAGAACCTTTAAATGTGTGGCACAATAGAGACACACTGGTATCATACTGGAACATTTTTGGAGCACGCTATCCGTAGAAAACTCAGTCTCTTTTCACAGGCAGTTGAGTTTGTCAGAAAACAAGAGTCTCGTGTTTCACATTGTTCCTCACCATTTCAGAAGTAACAGTGATCGCCCAAAATAATCAGTAAATTCAAACCAACAGATTTTTAATGTTTCACTCCTTGGAAAACACTTTGAGCCGTTATCCAGGGCAAGTCTGGCCCATGTTCTAATCGGGTTTTGTCTCGGAAGCTAACCAAGGCCTGACATATGTGTGCACTGCATTGTCTATGTGTCCTGTTTATAGTACGTTAAGTGTTCACATCCTTCGTCATTGTTTTGAACGTTTTGTGGGCAAGATATTCAAAAAGTAACATGCAGTAGGAAAATTAACACCAGCTCCTTATCTCACTTAATCTTGTGCTAATTAAGAAAGCTGATTAAAAATAAACACATTAATGAATGCACAGAAGAGCCATATTTTTAGGTTGTACAGAAAGTCACTTCCAGGTGGATTATACAGTCTGCAATAGTGTCTCCTCAGAAGGCTGCTTGCCTCTGATATGACAGAAGCATGTACATACTTTTTTAGAATTTTTACCAAGTTGCAAACAGTGGGTCACAAGCTGCACATTTTATCTATTAATTCCTTAAAATATCTACTGAACTAGTTCTGCATAAATTGATAGCTCATTTTGCAGAGCCTCTCTTGAGATTTGCACATTTCACCAGAATCTTGCCTAATGTGGTCCGGGTGTATAAGCAGCAAGCGTTTCTTGGAGATTCCTGTCTGTGGAATTTGACGGCTTTCATGACGAAAAGAAGGATAATCTAGAACCTATTCTATGTGTCCTACATTACGTTCTACATCACGTGATGTGGTCACTGCAGATGTCAGTCATCATGCCCAAAGTTACGCTCTGCATCACGTGATGCGGTCACTGCAGATGTCAGTCATCCTGGCCAAAGTTACGCTCTGCATCACGTGATGCGGTCACTGCAGATGTCAGTCATCCTGGCCAAAGTTACGCTCTGCATCACGTGATGCGGTCACTGCAGATGTCAGTCATCATGCCCAAAGTTACGCTCTGCATCACATGATGCGGTCACTGCAGATGTCAGGCATCCTGCCCAAAGTTAGGTTCTGCATCACATGATGCGGTCACTGCAGATGTCAGGCATCCTGCCCAAAGTTAGGCTCTGCATCACGTGATGCGGTCATTGCAGATGTCAGTCATCATGCCCAAAGTTACGCTCTACATCACGTGATGCAGTCACTGCAGATGTCAGTCATCCTCTTTAAAGGATAACCTTGTGGACCTGGCCATTGATCTGCTGTGGTTTAACTGGACACCCTTCAGGAATAAGAGTGCTTTCTTTCTGCTTCTTATCTCCTGATCTCCCCTTTCATCTCCTCCCACTTCTCCTTGGATTCAGTGCGATGGCATCATCCTGGACCTCAGTAGCACTTCCCTGGAAGGCATTGCTGTCCTCAACATTCCCAGCATGCACGGTGGCTCCAACCTGTGGGGCGAGACCAAGAAGAGGCGAAACTACAGCCGCATGAGCAAGAAAGTGCCAGAGAGGGCGCCGGTGAGCACAGTCACTGATGCCAAAGAGCTAAAGTTCTGTGTACAGGGTAAGTCTGCTTAAGGAGTCATTAGTGCTGTACTAATATCAGCCATTTCATTGTTAATTTTCATAATTTTCATTCACATTTAAAGATAATTTCAAGCTAATTTTCAAAACTGTCCAAAAATCTTGACACACAGAAGTCGTAGTTAGCATACGCAGCCTTCAGGAGGCACACACAGAGGGCCGCTCTGAGACGGGCGGAAAACAGGCTGTTTTGCGCTTGCCACATGTCGCTGGTTAATCGGCCCTGTTCATTACTGGTGATATGACTCACTCCAGCGTTGAGGAAGATTGGTTTATGAGCCTTGATAATCCAGAGAGCCACTGATTGCTTTCTGGCCCAGTGAAAGCTGGGGGTTTGTTTTGGAACTTTATCTTGCTTTGTGGTATAATCAGGCTTGGGAGCAGAGGTCTGATAATGACTGACATTAAATATGGAGGCCGATGGAGCCTGTGAAGTATCATTAGTGAGGCTGAAAGCAGCAAGCGGAGGGTGATTCAGGAGTCCAGGGCCGCTGGACGTAACGTTAGCTCCTGCTGCGGTGTCCCTTTCTGCTGGTTAATTTATAAAACCACTGTAAGTGCCCCGTAGCCCACTAGTAACTAGTGCAATTACACAGCGTTTTTAGAACATTGTTCTTAGAGGACTGATCATCAAGGTGGATAGGGAGCCACTACTTTAGGTTGCTGGGGCTCAAGCCAGTGACAGACTCAGCCGGGCCCTTGTTTCCCATCATTCCGGGCCCGCTCCCCTTCTGTGTCAGACGGCCCTCCTCCTTTATGGCCGGCCACTGCAGGTGCCTACAGGCAAGGCCTCACTAGTCTGTTATCAGCGCTGGCCTGGTGTTTAACATGCTCGCGGACAGCAATGCAGAAGAAGGACGTGAAAGCACACGCGGCCTGCAGCTTCCTTCCGTCTGTCTGGCTCTCTCGCCAGCCACCTCTCCTTCTCTCGCTCCTGTCTTCATTTTCCACTTCTGCTGCCAGCCTTTCCTCCTTCCCTCTCTTCCACACTCGGCTGTCTGAACTCGGGCTAGATACAGTTTCCATGGAGACCTCTGGGTTCTGTCGAACTAAAGAATATGAGTGAAAGAAAGGAGGGCGAGGGTGTGTGTGTGTGTTGGGGGGGTGGGGGCACCATTGCCAGTTGTGTGACTCATATTTGTAATCCTTAATTGCCCTCCAGGCTGTGAAACAGAGCCGCCTGGCTTTAATGCCCAGCTAGCCAGCGCTAACGTTTCCCAGCATGCATTCTGCCCAGTCAGTTAATCATAACAGTATTTAACTGCCTGGTGCAGAAGTCTAAAGTGTATTAACACAAGGCAGCGATCTGCTCGCAAGGAGAGTACACACAGTACCATATAATACCCCATCCCCCCGGCCGGCAGCGGCAAAGGAGATTATAATGATCCCTTTCCTTCATATCAGTATCCTCTGGCTTCCTCTCACCTTTATATTTGACATTAGTATAGCAGAGCAGAAATTGTTTTCCATATATGCTAAGTAAGGCTTTTTTTGGAGCTTATGTAACAGGCCTGTTTTTGTGTAGAGGTGTCCAGTTGGCCGGGGTGTGATTTCTATATTAATTTATAAGAAATAAAACGGCTCGTTAGGCGCCCTGCTTTTCAGTTCCTTGCATTTTTTTTTTAAGCCAAAATACCCGACTGTCACACAGTTTAGGTGACGGTTTTCAGAGATTCCAGCAAGTCGAGGCTGAGTAAAAAGGACTCAACGCTGTTATTGCAGCTCTTGGCCCCCCCCAGCCTGAGATCGGCCCCCCGAAGTGCGTGCCACGTAAACCTTTTTCTGCAACTTTTACTGCGGGGGCTGACGCCCATTCCCACTGCCCTGGCCGGGGTGTCACGAGGCCATCGCTGAGCTCCAAACGTGAGGAGATTGCCCCAGACAAATGGATTAGCAGGGCTTTTAAAACGTCAGGTCAGGATTTATCTCCTAAGGAATTAGCTGCCGTATTTGATTTTGGCTGAAGCATTGCTGCTGTAATGCGTGCAATATTTACATTTGTTAAAAGGCTTTTTTCCTTTGGTTAAATGTGTGTGCGTCTAATTGAATCAGCTGGTGCAGGTATGGATATGTACACGGTGCTGTGCCTGTACTCCCTCGGCTGTAGGCGTGCGTGTGTGAAAGGGAGACCTGTAATGAGAGAGGAGTGTGTGTGATTGTACGACTGGGGGCGTATTCTCTGAGGATTTAACCTTTATTAAATTAATTCCTTCTCCTAATTCCATTCGCAAACAGATTGGATGGCAGAAGCGTCTTGAATTTCAGCTAAAAGGAAAGGAAAGTGTAAGCCGGCAGAGGGGGGGGTGCTTTCAGGCACTCTTACACTGATGAGTGTGTTCATATTTTTACGATTATCATAACACCCCTGCCCCATTCCCAAACAGCTATAACAGTAAAGAAGTTTATCCGTCAGCTGAGCACAAACCCTGTCAAATTCCCAAAACGGAAGATGAGATGTAGGCACCAATTTATCTGCCTGTGAATTAGTCAGAAATGCGGCTGGGGGGGGGGCTGCAGCGGGAATCGCTGCCAGTGCTGCCGGGCACACTGGCATCAGTCGTCGTCGGAGTGTGGACGGCGCGGAGGCTCTCCCCCTGTCGCTAATGAACTCCATGAGGTGTGAATCCGCGTGAGCAGGACGCGAGGGGAAAAACCCGGAAGGTCCCCTCGCGCCTGGTCTCCACCCCCTTCTTCCTCACACAGGGTGTCTCTAGCGCCGCCCTGCCTGTCACACTGTCATGTGACTGTGCAGTAATTACCCTGGCTTCTCCGGCTGCAGGCTTCAGCTACTGCAAGGCCCACACCCCCCCCCCATTTTTCATGTGTAAAAATGCCACTGTTGTTCTGCTTGCACTTGCAGTGGCTTTGGTGCCCCCCCTCTCCCGCAGCTCACGCGGCAGCACTCCTCAGGTGTGATACCTGCGCACTGTCAATCAGCAGCGGCCGTAGCCTGCATGCAGCTCTTCTCCTGTCCTGCTTCTGACAGGAATTATAAAATGCAAGATAACCACCACCCTCGCTCCCGCCAAATCTCTTCCAGAATAATGCCCATGTGAGGGCTGCACCGAGACAGCGGTGGCAACATTGGAGGTGGATGTGGGGGGGTGTTAAAAAGAAGTTGTGTAGAATGAATCGGAACTTCCGATATTCCTGCGACAAGCAGGCCGCCATGTGTCTGGGGCGCGCCGTGGCATGAGAGTGGCCCACGAAGCCACCTTTTCACTCTACGATGGAGCTTTCTCACCTGGGGATCAGTGCAGATCTTCTCACAGTAGAGTACCATAGTCAGGCGGTTTTGGGCCCGGGTGGTATTGGGGTCGGGTGGTTTTGGGTCCGGGTAGTATTGGGGTCAGGTGATTTTGGGCCCTGGTGGTATTGGGGTCAAGCGGCTTTGGGCCCGGGTTGTATCCAGGTCAAGCGGTTTGGGCCCGGGTGATAATGGGGTTGGCTGGTTCTGGGCCCAGGCGGTATTGGGGTCAGGCGGTTCTGGGCCCAGGCGGTATTGGGGTCGGGCGGTTCTGGGCCCAGGCAGTATTGGGGTCGAGCGGTTTTGGGGCCGGGTGATATTGGGGTCGGGCGGCTTTGTGCCCGGGTGGCATTGGGGTCGAGCGGCTTTGGGCCCGGGTGGTATTGGGGTCGAGTGGCTTTGGGCATGGGGCCGCTCAGCTGTATGCTGTACCCCCCCCCCCCCCCGACCCAGGGGAGGGGCTGTTTTCCACAGCATCTTGATGTCACCTACCCACAGAAAGCAGACGGAGTATTTATAAAATTTCACTCTGGTCTTTTTAGCTTGCTATCCCCCACTTTAATCTCAGCGTTTTGATCTGCGATCGCTTTGGTGCTATTAGCCGGCCTCCCCCGCTTCGGTCCTCGCCTCGGCCGCCAGGCCCCACCCAGAGCGATGCGAGTCGCCGTCCGGCATGCTCGCCAGAGCTGGCAGCTTGGCAGGGAAGAGCCACGGCTCCCCAGAAAGCTCCCTGGCAGTGTTATGTAAGAGGCCGCTCTCTGGCTAATTATAGCACTGCTTCAGTGCAGAGCAGGCGTGCGGTGCCGAGCCTTTCCGATCCGGCTCCAGGAGGCTCCCCAAGCCACCAAAGCCTGGCTCCGCGGCCGCAGGGAGCAAAATGTAAAATATGCTGGCGACACAGGAGGAAGGTGCCGGCCGGGCAGGCAGGGGACGGGCTGGCAGGCAGGACAGCTGGTCACAGCTGAGCTGGCTTTTGACTCATTATCACTTCCGCGTCCCTTTCCTGCTTCATATTAAACCTCCTTTTTTTAATACGCTTTCTCTCCAGTCCCTCTACGGCCCAATACACGCTCTCCGTGTAACGGTTCTCGCAGCTGAGGCTGAGTGCGCAGGCGTGTACGCCCTCGCACGTATTCAAATGTATGCAGAGCAGACACTGTGAGATTAGCAAATCCTGTTGAAGGTAAAATGAGTGTATGCAAAGCAGGAGCATTATAAAACTGTGAGAAGATGAATCTGTAGACAAATAAGGGTACAAGAGGGTCATGTCCTATAAAATATATATAGAAAAACAGAGTGGCTCCATTGGTTACCTGTACAGCTCTTATCAATTTTATTATTCCCAGCACCAGAAGGAGCTTCGTTAAGCAGGACGTAGATCACTGCTCCCACATAGTGTTACATCTCGCAGGCACGTTTTTCATACAATGTTTTTACATCAGGGTTACTAAAATAAAAACTGGGGTTTGGGGGGGGGGGCGTGTTTACTTCATGCATGGTGTCATGGGTCAACAGGCTGTATGAGACGTTTTCCCATGTGTGTTTAAGCCTCTGCAGTTTGATAGCGTTGAATAATTTCCCACAATCGCACGTGGAGGAAGGTACAAACTGTTAGCGTTGCTGACTAAAATATTCAAGCTGGATGACTCACCAAACACTCAGTTAAGTAATGGTCTATGAGTTGACGCAGTAATTGCCCAAGACCTGAGAGTTTTCTGCACTTTTTAATGAATAAACACATGGTTTTTGACATGTATGGTGTTTCATAATCTTTAATGTTAGTGACACAAAGGGATAATTCCTCAATGTAAAAAACCATGGGGATTATCATCAGATAGCCCGCAAATTCTAGATGGAGCAGTTGTAAAATTTTAGAAGTCGGAAATGCTTCGTGAATAAATGTCTGTTTAATGAACACAGCAGGTCACTATGCCTCACATCCTGAGCCGATCGCGGCATTGTTCCTCCCTAATACAGCGATAAGAAATGGACCTTGGTGACTTGATGTAAAACTCTTCATCGCTTTGTTTGCTCTTCCTACTGGCCTTGTAGATCACAGTGACCCTTATCCATAGCTACTTCTTAAAAAAATAAATAAATAAACAGGTGCTTCCCATTGGCCCAGGAATACAAACAAAGGAATTGACGTTATGGAGCTACCTGAAGGATCGCCACGGAGGCACGTAGCCGACTTACCAAGTCAAAATATGAGCGTCTGTGCTGTTTGCCCGAATGACAAGCCCCAGCACATCTCACTGGGGAGTAGGGGTTCTGGCGAGCCCTGTTCTGCTCAGGAGATATGCCGCTCGGTGCCTCGGTGCTGGCAGCTGGCATTAACTTTCCAGTGGAAGGACAAAGGGAAGTTGTATCTGTGTACATGGCTGACGTAAGCCCTGAGGAGCTGGAGGTCACAGCCCCTGTTACAGTCACATGTCCCCGTCACACAGGCCTGGCATTCAGGAGAGTGAGGGACCTTCTCCTACTGTGGTAATGGTATACACCATTACTGTGAGCATCGACATCATCAGTAATAAGGAGAATATAACGCAAATGTAAATGTTGTTAGATGGTATGAATGAGTGGAATCTGGCTTCTTATATTTACAGAACTTCATGTAGAAAGATTTAATGTTATTCTTGTCATCAGCACTGAGCCTCTGTTATTTCTCTGCTCAGACCTGAGCGATCAGCTGCTGGAGGTGGTGGGGCTAGAGGGGGCCATCGAGATGGGACAGATCTACACGGGCCTGAAGAGCGCCGGCCGGAGGCTGGCCCAGTGCTCCAACATCACCATCAGGTAGGGGGCTCGGCACTAGGGTTGGCTTAGTGCTCCAAAGTGACCATTAGGTAGGGGGCCCGGCACGAGGGCTGGCCCAGTGCTCCACGTCACCATTAGGTAGGGGGCCCGGCACAAGGGCTGGCCCAGTGCTCCACGTCACCATTTAGGTAGGGGGCCCGGCACCAGGGCTGGCCCAGTGCTCCACGTCACCATTAGGTAGGGGGCCCAGCACGAGGGTTGGCCCAGTGCTCCAAAGTCACCATTAGGTAAGGGGCTCAGCACAAGGGCTGGCCCACTACTCCACATCACCATTAGGTAGGGGGTCCAGCACAAGGGCTGGCCTAGTGCTCCAATGTCACCATTAGGTAGAGGGCCCGGCACTAGGGTAGGCCCAGTGCTCCAAAGTCACCATTAGGTAGGGGGCCCGGCACGAGGGCTGGCCCAGTGCTCCATATCTCCATTAGGTAGGGGGCCCGGCACAAGGGCTGGCCCAGTGCTCCACGTCACCATTAGGTAGGGGGCCCAGCACGAGGGCTGGCCCAGTGATCCACGTTACCATTAGTTAGGGGGCCCGGCACGAGGGCTGTCCCAGTGCTCCACGTCACCATTAGGTAGGGGGCCCAGCACAAGGGCTGGCCCAGTGCTCCACGTCACCATTAGGTAGGGGGCCCGGTACAAGGGCTGGCCGACTCAGCCGCCTGCTCTGAAGTGCCCTCTGACTTGCATCTTCCCAGTAACAGCGTCTTCCTTTGCTGCTGTTGCTGAAGCCTGCATGTAATAAATCAATCCTTTACTCATCTGACATGTCTGTTAATGGAGACAAGTGATCCAGCAGAAAATGACAAGTGTGACAAGTTCAAAGGAGCAGCCACTAGTCTTGGATGTGGTCAGTTGTCATTTGGAAAAAATAAATAATGTGAAATGCTTATTTGTTTAAGGCATTGCTTCATATGTTTACCTCCCCCATAGGGTCATCCTGCATTTTTAATAATAGTTAATAATAATAATAATAATCTCATTCCCTGTAACCTTTCACCTCTGCCATCAGAAAGCTTGATTTTTTTAAAAATTCAAATTAATTCTCGCCACTAATCTTAAGTACCATTGAACCTGTACAGACCATGGGCTTTCGGACAAGGGGACGTCCTGTTTCTGTGGGCTCGGTCACGGGGAGCGCCTTTGGGGACGTCCTGTTTCTGTGGGCTCAATCACAGGGAGCGCCTTTGGAGACAAGCCTGTTCTGACTCTCTTGTCCTCTCTGACAGGACGTCTCGTCTCATGCCTATGCAGATCGACGGTGAGCCCTGGATGCAGCCCCCGTGCACGGTGAGATGGGCACATTACGCCTTCATCCCCTAAAATACCAGCCGCCCCTCCCCCTTCGCTCAGCCGCTCCCCCTTCACCCCCCCGTCCTGCCCACACTGCCTCACTGAAACATTGTCGTGCTGTGCCCAGCGACAAACAGATTATGTCATCACCAAGGAGGATATAAACAGCAATCATTTCAAGCGCAGTAGAAAAGCATTCTCTCTGCACAAGAAGGCTCAGTGCCACTCAGTCACAGGGCCCGAGCACCCTCTCCATAGCATTCAAAGGCTCAGAGTTTCCTTGTGTACCAAGGATGCTGAAAGTCTCACTGAGCATTAAGCCACAGACTCATGAGAGATCTACAAAGAACGATAAATAACAACATTGTGAACCGTAGACCCATGCAGCAATATATAATGATGTAAAGTGGAGAGTCACTGCAGTAGGTTACATAGCATTGACAGCCTTGCAGTACTGCTATATAGTGCAGTGCCTACTATGTGTTCTGATGACCTTCAGGTAAGAACTGTCTCTTGATGGCTGTCTGTTTCTGGTCCTGAGCCTTTTGCCAGAGGGAGATAAGTGCCCATGAAGGCTGACTGGAGTCCTTTGAGATGCGGCCTGATTTTGGGAGGCGGCTTGCGGGGTGGTGTCCCATGCCACTGCTGCTCCTTACCACCACTGCTCAGTGCCGTCGCTACTCCATGCCGCTGCTGCTCCTTTCTGCTGCTGCTCAGTGCCACTGTTGCTCCATGCTGCCACTGCTCAGTGCCGCCGCTGGTCCTTACCACTGCTGCTCAGTGCCGCCACTGCTCCTTACCACTGCTACTCAGTGCCGTCGCTACTCGATGCCGCTGCTGCTCAGTGCCGCTGCTGCTCCTTCTCGCTGCTGCTGAGTGCTGTCGCTGCTCCTTGACGCCGCTGCTCCTTACCGCTGCTGCTCAGTACCGCCGCTGCTCCTTACCGCTGCTGCTCAGTGCCGCTGCTGCTCCTTCTCGCTGCTGCTGAGTGCCGTCGCTGCTCCTTGCCGCTGCTGCTCCTTACCGCTG
This sequence comes from Petrocephalus zakoni, assembly GCA_026774425.1. NCBI lineage: Eukaryota > Metazoa > Chordata > Actinopteri > Osteoglossiformes > Mormyridae > Petrocephalus > Petrocephalus zakoni. The sequence goes on from JAODKN010000001.1 coordinate 39,491,051, forward strand.
CTGCTCAGTACCACCGCTGCTCCTTACCGCTGCTGCTCAGTGCCGCCGATGCTCAGTGCTGCCACTACTCCTTACTGCTGCTGCTGCTCCGTGCCGCCGCTGCTCACTCTGCTCTTTAGCATTGCTTTGCATGCCTCTACCGAGCAGCTTGAGGGATGGACCCCACCCACATCTGATGCAATCTCCCCTCTCTCTAATCTCCAGTAAAAATCATTTAGTCTTGACTGCATTTCTCAGAATGAATAATTAATACCTACATAAATAAATGTTCGTTTTCTCTTTCTGGACACTTTTGCAGGTTATAGAAAAAAAGCCCCAAGGTTAAAGCAGACACTCTCAGATGTACGTACAGTAATCAATACCAAAGCCCAGTACTTTCCCAGGGTTTCTCGGACTGGGTTAACAGAGAGTGATGTTCCACTACAGGCTTTACAACAGGCCACGAGTTGTTCTCCGACACCGTAAAAGAAGTCATTATTACATGCATTGTTTTGGTGTATTGGAATAATACACGGTAGAATGAAGTTCTCCAACTAGTTGTCTCCATTGATTAAGAACTGTGTTTATTTTGTTCCTATATGAATGGCAGTGTGACGGTACAGTACAGCACTGGTCCACAACTCTTTCTGTTTTTCAGATTAGGATCACGCACAAGAACCAGGTGCCCATGCTGTTTGGACCATCGCCGAAGACCCCCTTCTTCTTCTGGAGGCGTGACCGGAGTCGGGACTAGAGAGGCAGAGATGCAGATAATCGGGCAGAAAGACTTGGCGGAAAAAACTTACCAGCTGATTGGTCAATGCTCTTGGAGGCGGAACTTCGGTTTTCATTGCAGAAACAGCAAGGGAACTGAGTTTTGACAGAAACAAAACTGAAGTATTCAGACACAAAAAGTCCATTTGCCACAGAGCCTCCCCTGATCGCCACAGGTGGAGCCTCTTGCCTGTCGAGTGACTGCCGATGTATCGGCTGGATCCTCTCTTCCCCCTTTATATTGGCCACTCTACCCCTTGTCCACACCACACTTTTCTGTAGTGACATGGGGCGGTGGGGGGGGGGCGATAGGTTTTTGCTAACAGATACTGCCACAGTCTTAACAGACTGACCATGTTACCAGGGAAAGTTGCTAAAAATTATGGTGAACAAGTAATTCATATTGAGCTCTATGAGTTGCAGGGGTGTCCTGAGGAGAACGCCAGGTTGGGCGACGTCTACCGACTCAATGAAGGATAATGAATTTAGGCCAAACTTTGATTCGTAGTACAGCTTACAATTGGGAGGACACAGCAGGCAACCTGAGGTTGCTTCAGATTTACTGAGCTGAGGGGTGCTGCTCATAGCATGCAGGGGGCTTGCCATACAGTCAGCATTTGTTTGGTGACTCTGCAGAGTGTAACTAGCATGTGTGCCCAATGCAGATCATGTTGAGAATACCCTATGTTGCCATACTGAACGAGTGGGTGGATTTTTTTTTGCCTTTCCTGAGCCAAAAATCTGTGACCAGGCATAGAGCAAAGGACCCCAGGAGTGTTTTAAATCACTGCGCATCTGATGTGTGACTCACTGCCTTGCAGCGTTCAGGAATGTGTCGTCCCTTATTGATGTCTCCTTCATTACGCCAGGGCAGGTGGGAAAAGTTCCCCCCCCCTCGGAGGATGCTGGCAGGTTTGGGGTCCTGGTGCCAGAGAACCCACCTGTCCCACTCGGCTGTTCCACTGGCACGAGTGCCGAGTCCAGCCGCGGCTGGCCTGGGGTCCTGGTGTACGCCAGATGGCTATGGGCTATGCTAAGTTCCTGTCCCAAGATGATGGGGGATAATCCACAGGGAAAGGGGGCACGTTTTAGCTGTGAACTGGCTTCATCGCCTTTGGGCTCCACGCCACAGTGATGGTCGCCTCAGAGACAGCAATTTAAAGGCACAGTACCTCGTCCATGTGTAACTGTCATCAGAATCCTTCTGAATGTGGACCTCCCTGATATGCTGGTCCCCACTTAGTGTGTCTGCTGACAAAGTACCACAAGTACTGCCCTTCCTTAACAGTATTATTGCATTTCATTTTGATATTGTAAAGTCATCAACCAGTATTTCAGAGGGGGTGATTAATAGCTGAATGCATATTATTACATTACATAGTTATATTCACATTAATCAGTCCAGCCACATGAAAATATACCGAGTCCCAATTTTTCCAAAGCTGCGAGCAGCCTGAAATCTCCAAAGCACTCATTGTAAATGCCACTCATTTCAAGGGGTCAATGGGCCAATAGTCTGAAAGGGAGTCAGCCTTAGACGGAGATATTAACCTGTCATATTAGATACCAGAAAGGGAATGAAAGGAGATCTGCGCCATATATCACATTACCCTGTCAGAACTGATCACATGTCCAATGATAAGTCATCTACTTGCCTATAGTATGCTTGTATATATAGAAAATATGTATAATACACAGATGTGATGCTATTTTATGATAAACCATACATGGTGCATTGAGCTGTATGTTTAATAACATCCGGCAGTTTGTGCCCTGGCCTGTGAGCCCACTGACCTCTCTTCGTACAGAATAACAGAAGACGCAGCCAAATGCCGAGCTTGGCGGTGGCCGGGGGTCTTGGCCCCCGCGGGCCCCAGTGGGCCCCCGCTTCCCCTTAAGGGCCCCCACTTCCCTTGAGGGCACTCAGCTGCGAGTGTTACACAAAGCCTGTAAATAATGGCTCTGCCGGGCCGCTGTGTGACTAGCCTGCAAAGGAGCAGCCGGGGGGCTGCGTTTCACAGTGCTCCTCAGACGCAGCAAGTTCCGGAAGGCACTGCTCCATTACACGGGCAGATATCAATATCCATATCGAGTACGGCTCCGTTACGGGCTCCCGAAATGAGGCCATGTGGCCACCTGACGGTAGCCCTTTATTTATAGCTCTTGATTTTAGAGGAGAATGCCGTCTGGAGTGCATGTTTACAATGACTTTTTCGTTACTGGGGAGCGTGTTTTTACACCCTTGTTTGGAGAGGTGTTTTTATTGACGGTCCAATACCATACATTTGTTGGTAAGAAAATGATGGCATTACTGTTATCAGTATGTCTCCCATGAGCATTTTTGAGTCATGTCCCTTGTTAGGCCTAGTCTGCTGTCTGTTAGAGCTGTAATGCTGTGTTTCTTAGTGTTAAGCAGGCAAATCATCAGTGTCTGACAGGACTGTGTCTGCCGTCAGTTAAGTATCCATCCTGACAACTAGCAGACTAGCTTAGAACTATCCTAAACCTGACCGCATGTGTCTGTGTAATTCTGTCTTTAGTGACCGTGTCTTCTCCATGATCAATAGCCTTAACTGATCGATTTCGGCCAACCGAGCTGTGCTGGGCCATGACAGAACACGTTACTGGCAAGCATCACAAACAGAGTCAACAGGATGCTAGGAGATGAGGAAGCTTTGTCTCGTTTGCAATAACTTAGATTATATACTTATTTGGCTGGGCCCAGTCTGTGCTGGGCTCCTATGACGGTCATTTCTGAACCCCCCGAGCCTGATGCAACTCGTCGTGTCCACTCCAGAACGCAAGGCCGCTGATGATCCAGGATATGGTGATCCTGTCAGCCTCTGACAATGTGTCGTCATCCTGTCATGTGTCCTGGGGTGCTGACGCGTCGTAGCCACCTTTGCCCTCCCCTCTGAACGCGCGCCAGTGTTCTCGGAATGAACCAGCTTGCCTGCGGCATCCTTTCACGCTGCTGAAGGGTCTCGTTGGTTTGGCCGTCTTGCTGATTGGTGGAGACTTCTCACCTCGACCTCCTTTGTGGAATTTTACTCAGGCACCGACGTGGCCAGCCGGCCCCTTGCAGATGACCTTTCCTATCTATTATTCTGACCTCTGCTAAAGCCATTTCACTGGAGCAGTGTGGTTTATCATGGCATGTACCATCCTATTTTTGGAAATGGACGGCTTAAATGATTGAGTGACATCAATGGTACGGGCCTAGCAGAATCCATATCATTCCTGACCGTGATGTTCTACGTGTCTGTGTGAACCCAGTGTGCTTAGGGTGCACTATTTAGCCATCTGCCTGTGTAGCAACAAGGAAAGACCTGGGAACAAATTCATGAATAAAAGGTGCAAATTAAAATGGACTGTTTGCATGATTGCTGCCGTTTTCAGCACATGTAGAAGAAAGTCTTATAACAAATGAGTCTCTCACACTCCCACATTCACTTGGTCTGCATCTCAAATCACGTTATGCCCTGATGTAGAAAAGATTACCTCACTCTTTAATGAAAGAATGATAAAGTTGCAAGCGATGCTTAAAGTATAAATAAACAGAGCTGCCTCCTGCCAGCCCGCTCACACCCAGCTGACAAAGTGAGCATTACCGGTGTCTGTTTGCCAGCCTGTCTTACTGTAGAGCATCTTCAGAAATCAGACAAGCACCTGCTCACCTACGCATTTGTCCTGCTGGCTGAAGCCTCAGAGAGCCGTCATCCATCAGTCACACACGCACGCCCATGTGCCGCACACACACACAAGCACACACACACACACACATTTCTGTTTATCTATGGTGGCTTCTCATCGACATGCAATAGTTGGTATTCCCAACACCACCCAGACAGAACGCATACGAAGGCTGACATCAGAAACAGAGTTTGTATTTATTTATTTTTTAAAGTGGAAAAACTTTCTTACTTTCTGTATCCCAAATAGGCTGACATTCAGGGTTTATTGTTTTTGTGGGGACAGTTCCTCCAAAAATGTCACCATGGTGTTACAAAAATGTGCACATGCGTACACACACACAGACAAAGACACACCCCACCCTAGAGCCAGCTCATTCCTTCTGTGATACAAATCGAGTAACTGCAAGTCCCCACTTTCAGACCGACTCAGGTTATTGAACGAAACAAACATGCTGTCCAACTGACTGCAGCTCCTCTGGCGGTTAGACGTCTTCCACGTTTTCTCTGACTGGCCGGCCCTGATTATGATTACCGCACACAAGCCATGCAGTCCCACGACCCCTGAGGCATCTGTTAAGCCGCTGAATGCTGCAACGTTATAGCTCACCTTGAAGGAAACCTCCTGGTGTTTTATGAAAATGTATCCATTCGGAAGTAGCACCATCAGAGAACGTCTGCACTCCGGGACAGAGAGTACAGGGGAGCTTTTTCATGGGAGACACAGCAAGTCTATGTGTAAAAGACAGCAGTGATGTAAAATGAACCACAATCCCTGATAAACTGCATCACAAGTAAAACCAGGGAAGTCTCATTGTGTCTCTATATGAAACACTAATTAAAGTACCAGTAATTACTCGTCATCACCAGGTACTGACAAGACGTGACCTCCTCAGACACAGAGGGGGGACGTGCAGCAGCTGAAGTGGGGCATAAAGGGCGGCTCCCGGCAGTGGGGGGCTCGGCGGGCCTGCGGCCTGTGCAGGCAGCTGTGACTGCAGGACGCTTCCCCGGTGCCCTTCCGAGAGCGCGAGCTGCTGTTATACAAGAAGAGCCCCGCAGCTCCAGGCAGGGCGCCTAGGTGTGTCAAAATAATGAGGCAGGAATTAGCTCTCCGCCTGCTATTAATAGCCAGCATGTCAGATCACGCCTGTAGTTAGGAATGCATCAGCAGCCCGAGCATCCATGCTCTTTCTGCCCTGTTTTATCGACAATCACTCCCTAGGGAACGGGGCCGGAAAAGTGAGAAAGTCACCCGGACTCCACTCTGCATGTGCGACGGCCGACGTGCCTGGAGGCCGTGAGAGGTGGGCTGAGGTGAAAGCAGGCAGGATGGCGGCCCAGCAGGTGAGCCCTGTCCCCCCGCCTCCTGCCCCCCACCCCGGAGCCCTCCACACGACGTGCTCTGCATGCTGCCACTCCGGACGCCTCTGTGGGGGATATTTTTAGCCAGCACGGCTCGTGGGGCAGAGGAGGATCAGCCCTACGTGTCACACTGACCCAGTCCCCAGGGAAACAAGGACGGACACAATCACAGGCCCCCTCTGCTTCCTGCAGATGCCATGCCGCGTCTCGCTTGGCGCAGGTGGTGGCTCTCTCCCAAGCCGCCCATCTGTACTGTGCGCACAGTGAGGGAACTAACAAAAGCCGTCATTAAAGCTGCCACCCCCCCTTCCCAAGTCCATCGCAGAAGGTGTCAAGGATAACAGAGGCTCTGCATCAGTACCCATTACTTTTTAAAATTTCAGTCTTTTCTCGGATCACTGGCAGGTGGAACAGGTGGAAATTTAACCACAGTGTCCAAATGCCAAACGCTGGGCATCCCAGAATCCCCTTGGAGGGATGGTGTTAAATATAACTCTAACCTGGGACAGCTGTGGTAATGACTGTGGCTTATTTGCTCGCTCCTTTGACCCCAGGGTAATAATCCCTTCCACAGAGGACATCAGATTGGCCTGCTTACGCTTATATAATATGACAGTGGAAATATCAAAGGCTATTATGGTCTTATTGGGGTCACCACAAGCTCAGTTTCAAGGGTTACTGCCACATAGACACATTAAGTCCATCCCTGAGATGCAAATGCAACAGCATAAATCTCACAAGCTAGTTTTGCATATATGGTTGTACCTCTTTAGGGCCCCATTAAAAACACTGGAAGTGTCCTCCTTTGGGTAAAACCGAGACAAAATGCAGGACCATTTCACTGCAACACGATGCTCTTGCTGATGAACAGGTATGTCTTTTTTCATGTTAGAAAAGATTGCATAATAAATATTGCCATTTGGAACCAAGTTGAGCCATGCTTCATTTAATATTGTATAAAGCCAGAGTGTTGATGCTAGAAACAAACAACCAATCAGGAGACATACACAAGAGCGCCCCCTCAGGGCCAGTGTGATATTACAAATGTTCATCTACCAAACTGCCTGTACAAAAAGAAGGGTCCCCACCAGCAGCCAAACAGGTTACAGTCCTAATCACAGATGGAAATTGCCATTTGAATGACTACTGATTCAGGATACCTGAAACTGAGGCGTTCCTGAAGCCTCAGGCCAACGGTCCCATGACCTGGTTGCGAGGCCATCTTATGCCTTTGGAATACCACACGCTCAACTCGATCTCCCTGGCCTTTTGTAGCGCATTGCAAACGGGTGCAGCGCATGCTTCCTAGGCAGGACAAACAGGTGACGGCTGGTGACACTAAGAATTTATGTGACGGCAGGAGGGCATCGCTTCTGCTTTCTGTCATATATTAAATTAAGAAATTAGAAATTTAGAAATTAAATCTGCAAGTTCATATTTAAAGAAGGGGGAAAGGTAGTCTAACGAACAGGGGTTCCATAAAGGGGCGAAATTAGGATGATTACAAGCCGCCCGGACTGACAGAGGCCCTAAAAAGTTTGGTGCATAATTGCCTTGGTCTGGGTGGGGGCCCAATATGATATGCTTTCATGGGACTCAAAATCTCCAGTGGCTCCCCTGCTAATAAAATATTTGTTTGTTTTATTAAAGAGTAGTTTGTAATCCTAATTCAGTTTTAGATGGAATATAATGAACAGAAAATAAGTTCATAAAAATGTATGAAGTTTTGTTTCTATTCAGACCCAGCTTCATTAAACATCCATGAAAGAAACTTCGTGTGCCATCGTAGCATTTAACACAATAAAAATGTAAACATTTTCATTACATTTCTGAGTCACCGAAAAAAAGATAAACAAAGTAAAGCTTTGATCGAATCACGTGGAATTTGCGGTCAGATTACTTCCACAGCGAACCAACGCCTAGTGCTTTAAGAGACTCTGCGGCCATGGAAAACATTTTTTAGTGAATGAAACCCAGTCATTCATAAATACAGAGCAGGCAGACGCTCTGATTGGCTGTCTTAAAGAAGCATGCATAATTTAGTGACTCCGAAAATCCTATTGGCCATTCCCTTGAACGGCATTGTCTATGTACCAATGGGCGTGTGCTTCAGCGCCCCGCTCGGAGCCCTGGGGAAAAACTGAGCACTTCCATTGAGAAAAGCTTATTCAAGTTCTGTGAGTCGGAGAGTGCGCATCGGTTCAGCAGCGAGCTAAGACGCCTTCGTTTTTATTTGGTCGGATATACAATAAACACATTTTTCTAGAAGACAGGAAATACAGAACTCGGAGGGTAAGTTTCATCATAATTGCGGTAGCTGAAAACCGACAGTTCTGGACGTATTCATGCTGGCAAGTAAATTAGCCACATTAGAAGTTAGACCGAGTTGCAACCGCGAATTTACGCTGCATCTGCGAAAGGGAAAACGAACGCCATTTTCTCCAAGTGTACGATTATTCGGACAACCATTTTCTGCGGCTTTGCAAGTTACACAATGTTTTAGATTTATTTGCGAAAAAGTATTCGGCTTTATATTTGATATGTCTTTGTGTTTGTCTGGGCTTTGTATTACCTTCGGGGTCAGTCGAGTTTCGACTGTTTGTGATTTTATGAATGGACAGGTCGGGATTTTTTTTCTGTAACAGAAGGATCGAGTTTCACTTCATTGAGAAAAACAAGGACCGGGGGGGTGGGGGGTGGCTTGGCTTTTTTTCTCCTCGTCAACTGCAATTGCTTTGATCTGAGATTTTAACGCTTTCATTGCTATAGGGTAATAGAGTGAGCAAGCAGGACTTCACATCTACCCTGGACATGAAAGGCGTTCTTTCTGTGAAAGTGTGATTCTTCTTTTATTTGCTTTACGCGTCATTCACCTATTTAATATTACAAGTAGTGCATTATAAATAGCATTTGAATGTCTATTGAATTGTCTGTATAAACGAGACTTTTACTTGATGTTTACATTAAAATGAGCTCCTTTTGACTGTTTTATATTTGTGGTATTGGTAGAACCGCAAGAACCTTGAATATAGAACATTTAACTTTCCCGTAGCGGCGCCTCGAGTTATAAAATCCGCGTGCAACCCCCGAGGCTCTGACCTGTACCCTTGTGCCCCTCTGTACCCTTGTGCCCCTGTACCCCTCGCTCACTCTAAGCGGTGCGTTCCTTTTGGCGATCTTAGGCGTAAACATCGGTGAGTGCTATATAAGGAATGCGGACAGCCGAGCTTTATCGCTTTTGCTTCTGCACCCGAGCGGTGCCCGGTTTCTGATAACTTTCATGCTCAGCGACTGGCCATTATGCCTTTATATGGGGCACGGATTAAATTAATTGATAACTGATCTCTTGGAGCACAGAGCTTAGTTCCATACATGGAATTGTTTTCCGGCCCTGTAGGACACTGCAATAATCTAATTTGGATAAATCATAACTAAGTCTGTGCTTTTAATGTTTTTTTTTTATTATTATTAGCCTGTTATTAATAGCAATTTTTGACTAACATACTATCCAAAACGCATGCATGGTCTGAGAGTCCAAATGACTTCTTACACGTAATCTGTTAACAAGACGCATGGTTGATTTTTAATCGTGACTCATGTGGCCGGCGTGGGTGTCCCGCGATCTGCTGTCCATGTGGCGGCTCACGCTACTTCATCTCTGGCTTGTTTCCTCGTAGTTCTGCCTCCCTGCTCATAGTGAGGCTCTTTACTGCGGCGTAGGCTGATGTCGAAGCGGCTCTGCCTCTTTCATATTTAAAGGAAATCCGACAATATTGTTGGTTTTCGACTTAAATGTGCCTCACATGAATTGCACGCATCGGTCACTAATTATAATGAAAATAGTATGAATACCACTATTCGCTTTAATCGGCACGTAGTGCTCGTTGAGTAAAAATGCACCAAATAAGTGTGCTTATATTCCTTGAGTAGTCGATCGAGTGATAACCGATCTACACCAACAAGTAACGGCACAGATGGTGGCTTTGCTTATGTAAGGCTTAAAGCTGTCGTACTGTATTTACATTAGTGAGCCAGCGTGCTCGGCCAGTGGGGATGGGCAGACCTTCGGGGTAAAGCTGGCATGGTTTGCAGTCTTCGTGTGTTCGCACAAACCGATGGAAGGATGGATGGCTTTGGGGCTCTTAAGTGTGCTCACATGTAACTTTTTAAAATGTGTTCTTCTCAGGAAAGACGTGTACATTGACTCTGGCCGTCGCTTTAAGCGAAGACCCTTCGTTTTCGAACGCCTGAAAACCCAGACGAGATGGATGGATTCTATGATCAGCAAGTCCCCTTTATGGTTCCACCCAGTGTAAGTATCTGTACAGGAGATGTGCTTTTGCCCCTAGAGTATTCCTTCCTGATCTCATGATCCTTCCAGATTGTTCCTTACACCACGGTAATCACGTTTCAAGCTGATGACACATGCCTTAAGATGCTATTTGATCCTTTGCAATATTGTAGGTAATCCTTCCTGAGACATGTGCTGAAACAAGTGCTTTCATATGTGCCCATGTTATATAAATCTTTTTTTTCCCCCAGCATAAATCTCACGTGGATGGAGCGTGCAGCAGACCGCTGAATGACAGGAAAAGGAAGTTTGTAGATACTGAGCTTGCCCAGGATACAGAAGGTACATTTAGAAATCTCTCCTTTCAGTAACTTATCAGGGTGTGCGGTGTTGGTGTGTGGGTACTCGATCTCATGTCAGAGCACAGAGTAAAGTCATTGCATATGGGAATCAGCTCTTCTAAATCAGCTGCCCATAGCTCCTCTGTGCCCATTTCTCCATGCCGTTGACAAACAGTCTGAGTGCAGCCACATTGATTCTCACAGGGGGGTGTAATGCATGATTTAGTCTGCTAGCATCTGGCTTTGACAGACTGAAAGCCCCACATGACTTGTGGTGTATGATCTCATACCAAGCTGGTTATCTCTTTGTTCTGCAGAGCTTTTTCAGGATCTCAGTCAGCTGCAGGAGATATGGATTGCTGAAGGTGAGGAGCTCGGTCCGTTCTCAACTCACCCATCACGTTGTGTTGGCATTCTTGTTCATAGGAGGCATGTAGATGTGGCGTTGAATCTCGGTTTGTTCACGTAGGTTGCTCTGTGATCGTTTGTTGCGTTTACGGCCAAAAAATTGGATCATCTTCAGTTTGAATAGGGAGCAGTATTTTTTACTGTGGGTTGGCAGCTTCCATAGTATGGAAGTGTAAGCGGGTAAGCCTCTGCCTATACTGATTAACCCCATGAATATCACTCATGCAAGAAGCTTTGTGACGTAAATCAAATCCAGTTTTCATACTTTCTCCCCACCTTCCCAAAGCTTTTTTTAATTTTATTTTTAGCTTTCCATGTCACCAGGATACAAGGATGTTCTTCAAAAAGTGTGCTAATTAGAAATGGTCTTGATTGGGTTTTGTCTGTCTGCGTTTTGAGGACGCAGGTGCTGCGTGGGGGGGGGGGGGGGGGGGCCGTAAACGAAGGGGCACAATTTTGATTGGGGGGGGACCACACACAATTTTGATAGTTGGTGAAAAAGGAAAAAAACAGCCATTTAAAGT
>JAODKN010000001.1:39536346-39556617 GCA_026774425.1 Petrocephalus zakoni
CAGACTGGCATCCCGCCCAGGGTGTACCCCAGCCCTGTGCCCTGTGGCAGACTGGCATCCCGCCCAGGGTGTACCCCAGCCCCGTGCCCTGTGACAGACTGGCATCCCATGCGGGGTGTACCCCAGCCCTGTGATGCCTGAGATAGGCTCCAGGCTTCCTTGCCAAGCTGATGGGATTAGAACATAATATGAAAACAAGAGACTAACGTAAGCATAATAAAATACTTTTTACTTCAGTACAACCATGCTATTTTTGTTTCAGATTCTGGGAGAAGCTGTTTCCTGCAGTTCCAGGACCTTCCAGAAAAATAAAGATTTTGCTGGAAAGAGAGGACTGTGTGTGGAAACAAGAGCAACCATACAGCAGGGGGAAAAGGGAAGACATGATAGCAAGATGGTAAAAATTCAGAATACACTTCTTTATGCACAAAGGATGCAGCTGTTCGCAGTTGTTTATTGATAATCTTTACATATTTGAAATGAAACTTGGCTTTACCATTAATACCCCTAGATTTATATTTATAAAAGAGCCGATCACCGCATATATCCTAATGAACACTTGGATTTTAAGGCATCTTTGTATGTAAGAAACTGTTACATTTGTAAGATATTCATACATTTTTTCTTCATATTTTAGTAATGTGCCCTGTCATTGTTATGGTTGGTTCCATGCCCAGTGTTGCTTATGCAGCTTGAGTACTGAATATTTAGATTGTAATTTACTAAGTGTAAGTACCGTGTGAGTTCTCTTATGTACTCCGAAATTTTGCTGTGAAAATCATTCAATAATTTATCTGGCCTGAGTGGTTTTTTAAATGCTTCCTACCAAAGGTTCTCGTCAGAGAGAAAATTGATGTCATGAAAAATTTGTTTGCCATAGCTGACATGCAGGCCTGTGTGTGGCCTATGAGGAAGACATACATACATTGAAGATATAAAGACAGTGGAACCAGCCCACCTCGGTCCATGTGTGGGAAAGTCTCCAACTGGACTTTTATTTTGGACTTAATTTATTAGTTTTTAGTTCCCTTTATTTTCACAGTGATTTGAACATAAAATATTTACAGTATTAACAGAAAAAAATGAGCTGAATTTCTGAATGGTTCAGGTTTAAATCAGCGATGGTGGGAGAACGGGTGTTAAATAATTACATAAACCCCAAATACATTTCAGAGGTTATGTGGAGTGGAGTGATGAAATGTATGTCGCGATGCACCACTCATTGTGGAACCATTCAAAAAACGTAATAGCAGACAATGATAGAAAAGGCCCTTTGCTTTTAAGGCCTCTGCCACTGATTATTGGACTCCTGAGGAAATGTCCTTTTTGTGGTGTAAGTTACTGCAGCACAGTTATGGATTCAAATAATGGGATTTTAGCTCTGCTCCTGAAAGCTGGTTTCTGAGAAGCATTCGAATTTTGGTTTTTAATGTTATACAAACCCTCCAAAGGGTAACACACATCTGAAAATCGGCTGATTCCAGGTAATGTCATCATGTTCTATGGAACTGTTTTAAGTAAAGTGCGTGCATGTACACATTAGCAACTAAGCTACTATTTGGATTTATAGAATGAGGGTAAACGACGTGTATCACCCCCAGAATAATTTCAGAGTTCTTAAGCTGCATTGTGGTAAAATTCTGGTGACAGCTTTTCTGGTAAAGCAAGGTTGTGCTTTGAATTTGCATAAATGCAGTCATCAGTGACAGGCTGATGTGAAGAATTATAGTTGTGCAGCATGTTCTTGAATTGTTTTAGTCACAATATTTCCTGGACTGGTTCAGTGTCTCTCCAATTTGAATTAACTACACATTTGGTCTTTGCGAGATGCCTTGTATAATATTAATAAGTACAGACCACATACATGTCAGAATAAAGATGATTTAAAAATTTGTCAGATTTGTAATTTGTGACATCGTCTTTACGTTATTAAGAATTGATGACGTAGGGAAGGAGTGAGTTTACTCAGACTCATAGGTCACAGCCCTGGATCTTCATTACACACCATAGCATCATTTGACATACTAATTGTTTATGTTTGAAGATTGTGGACTTTGGTTTGAGACCGAGAAATACATCATGTCCCTGTAAGCTCTGTGAGTCATTACTCTGTGTAGCTTGTAGTTGTGCTTGTGTTGTCACTGTTTATATACGTATATGGTGCTTGGCTGTCTCATCTTCTGTTGTAAAGTCTCCACACTGCTAACAACAATCCTGTTGATCTCCACCTGTAATTGCAATCAGTATTTAGAAAAAGGCCCATTTGCAAAAAATCAATTAAACAGCTAAATATCGCAGATCAAACTGGCACCTGGAAAGGGGATTACAAAGGATGATAAATTTCTGAAGAGATCCCTTGGATTTAAATACTCTCCGAGTATCGGGATTATGTACTTCCGGTAATTGCAAGTATTCACTTTGGGCTTTGCAATGATTCTGAGTCTGAAAGTAATATTGCCGTATTGATTCGAAGAAGCGTGTTGAGGTGACACGCGTCCTGGCCGGTGCCTCCAGCGCAAAGTTTGGGCTCAACTGCTTCAGTACAACATCCAGCTGTAAAATGTATAAAAATTCCAAGTAGCAACAACTGGAGCACTAACTGTACTGGAATTCAGCATTTTATCATTATCCATTACTCATTTGAAGTTTATTACAGGTATGTGCGGTTTTCCTTAAAATTGCTTAGACACCACATTGCAAAAAAGCAGTTCCTTGTTAACTACGTGTTTTCTGGTTCAAAATTTGAATGATTTACAGTTGTAGCAGACCTTCTCTAAACTGATTCAAGCTGCAATGGCTGGGACATTCTGCATCCTTCTGAAGAGGCCAGTGATAAATACTACAGAAAGGAATCATTTATTCTTTGGCTCTGCCAACATGAGCACAAGCCCTTAATGCACAGACCATCCCGCAAATTGCAGCAGACTAGTATAGACAGCAGGACATATTAAAATGTTAGTCTAAGCAGTTCACTATAATGTGGGTTTTAATATGAAAAAACTAGTATTTTTCCCACTTTTTATAAACAACGGGGACTTTCTGGGGCAAAGTGTGGCTCAGCAGGTTAAGCTCTGTGCCTATAATTGGAAGGTCACCCTTGAGCAAGGCCCATAGCCCCCAGCCACGTGAGGTGGCTTCCCTTCAGGTTGGGGGAGGTGTGAAGACAATTTCCCCACAGGGATCAACAAAGTATCTCCATTTGTAATGAATTTGTACAATAAATGCACACATTTCTGGAGAAAGGAGATACCACAACTTTTGAAATATGTGTCCTTGCTTGTATCAAAAGTCAGTTAATCATCATTTTGCCAGACTTCACATGTCTAAAAATGTTATCACTGGGTGTGCGCTCCATGTGCAGCTCTGATCCTTGGTTCTTAAGCTGTGTCGTCTTACCCCATAAGAAAAGAACCATGACTCCCACTGCAGAGGAAGAGAAGAAGAACCCATACAGGATGTGCCTTATGCCCCTTCTTCAACTCCCATGGCAACAATGTTGACTGTATTGTATCTTTCTTTGATCCTGCAGTGCTTTGATTTAATTCCTCTTTCACCCTTTAAGCTCAACCAATCACTGGAATTCCATGCTTTGTTCATGACAGCCCTTGTCTTGCCTTGGTTTCTGAACAAACATTGATGGCGTCCCAGCAGAGACTTTCTGCCAGAAAGGATATGCAGTTTAGCAGAACTCAGTGGTTTCCAACTTCCATTCCTGGTCAATTCCAAATGCTCTTTTGTGATTTTCCACAAGAAAGTAATATTTTGAGTCCATATGAGGGGAGCACGGGGGCCCGAAAAAATTTTGAACACACTATGATTGGGCTGGTTCGGGGGGCTCATTACGATATGCTTTCATGGGGTCCAGAATCTCCAACGACAGCCTTGGTCCATACCATTTATTATGTTCTGCCAATAATGGAAGAATGCGTGAGGAATTTACCCAGAAGTGACTTTGCTGCCACCTAGTGAGTGCTCAATGGAACTAATTTATTACCCGGTGACGTAATATTCCTAGAGGACCGCATTAACCACGAGGGGCATTTAAACAGCTGAGCCCTGAGCTGACCTGGAATTATTCTAAGTAAGCATTTTGCTGATGGTCACAACAACAGCACTGTCCAATTTTTCCAAAAAGTCAACGGAAGCAGTAAGTCTGTCCTTTCAATAACTACTTCTTGACAAAAGAAAGTGCCCTCCACAGAAAGCTCACATGCTTCAGTAAACCGAAATAACTATTTTTTCCATTTAAGAAAAAGCTCGTAGACTGACTTCAAAAATATTAAAGGTGTCTCCTTAATAGCATACGTCTTTTCATAAGTGGGGAGCGAACGTCAATAAAACAGCAACATCATATTAGTTTTGTTCAATTTTATACCTGATTAATAGAATCATGTATGTCCTGTTCAATGCTTTTTCATGTCGATTCTTAGGGGGTTTATGTCTGGCCCTCGTCCTAGAAGGCACTGGTTTTTGGTCGCTGCGTTAGACAAGGATTTGGAGCGTCCCGGTGCCCTGTACCGGTACAACATGTTAGAGGAATGTCAGGACACCTAGGAGGGCAACAAAGTCTGATAGATTCTAGTAAAATGATGAGATTTTTTACACAGGTGGTTCCCCATAATATCGCAGATTTAAAGTATTGATAGACGGATGCTCTTCAGTTCTCAGAAACAATGAGTCATAATAGCATGACAGCGGATCTCCTGGCTGGCAATGACTTTTCGCTGACATAATCCCGATGTGGATGCAAATTCATTTCGACGCTTTCAGGTAACATTTACATTCGTTTATTTGTATAACTGGCAAGTTGATTAACTTTAAGGACGTTGTAACACAAAGAGTGGCAATTCAATATCATTTTAAGCGCGATTTGAAGAAGGACAATTAAGCAATTGGTACAGCTAAACTTGGCCTTATCACAGCAAGCAGAACAGAGGTAAGATTCACGGGAAAATTCGCTTGACATTTCAGTTAATTGTCTTTGTATGATGTTTAATTCGGAAATACCATCGACGATTATACAAATTGTGACGGGCGTAATTGGTGTCATAAACACTGATTACTCTCACGGAGTGGGGCAGAGTGGAGCGATAGAAAGTGCGGATTATAAGATTTCACCTAGGATCAACTAATGTGTGCCAAAGTGTCTGATTAGTTTGTAGTATGAACTCTGTCTTTCCTGTTGCCTTATTAGATTATTCGAACGTATTTTTGTGCCGGCCAAGTGGCGGAATGTCCTAACGTTAAGTGAGGAGACGAGGCAGCGAGCGCACGCGTTCCTCCATCCCGTTCTTTGCGGCTTTCGCTGCGCGGCTCGCCCTGGCAGGAATGGACCGACCAGGTAAGACAGAGTGATTCGTCTTTTCTAATAAGTGCCATTTATGTTCTGATCATCGACAAAATTTATTTCAAGCATTTGTTTTCCTAATGCATGCAGCCTTTTGATTATATAAAATTAATTTCTACGCAAATCTACAATGCTGATTTTATATATGCACCGTCCAGACATATCTCGGTTTTGTGACAGACTAGTCACAAAATATGCTAATTAGGCTTTAACCAATTATATTGCAGCTAAATAGTAGGCTGAATGTTATTTATTGATTTATTGTTAAAAGTTTGCACACGTCCGTAACATTTTTACATTTTAATATGTAGCGTACCCATAAAAAATACAAACTTTTTCATCTGTAAAATATAAAATTGTATATATACATCTGGCTGCACCTGGACGCGCGAGCCGTCCCCTAGCGAAGCTGTGATGGGCGCGTGGCCAATGCCGGCCGCGCGCTGCCACGAGACCGAGCGCCGTGAAGGTCGCGCGACTCCGCTTGAGAATGCCACATCAAAGTCACGTACCGAAGGTCCCTGCAACGCTGCATCAGCATAAACGTGCCGTGCTGCACAAAAATCTACATTTTGTTATGGTTGTGGGCTAATGATGGTATTTTCCCGATATCAAAGATGTGTTTTAAACGGGAATGAATGGCATGCATTCATACATTGTTCGAACATACATTTCTAGGTTGCACAACGAGAAGCGATAGGCACCCTAACCTTTTCACTGCGGTTGGTTTTTTTTTCTCAAAAGGAACAAGCCTGTGCTACGAGTCGAAGGTGCGCAGAGTAGTTGATGTTCGTGTTTGATAAACTACGGCAGACGCATCTAGCATCGATAAGGATGTTTTACTTGCCGAAAGGGCGTCTTGCATACAATAACCATAAACCGCCCCAAAAGACTTGCTATAGAGACTTCCTTTGGAAAGTACAATGTGTAGGTGATTCTCTCCACAACGATTTATTAATGTCACATTTAAAAGCCATCTCCTTTGAAGTAGATAAGATTATATGCATTTTTTGTTCCAGGGAGGGAGATGGTGTCCTTCTGTGACAAATTCTTTCATAATAACTGACTTTCGCTATCATAACGCACTGCAGAGAATAAATTAGCGTATTTCATATCCATCTCAGATTTTATTGACTCTTCTGGTTTTAAAAATAAATTCAAAGCAGTTAGGCTATGGTCACCTGCTTTAGGCTTTTGCACATTTCAGGTGAATCAAGAACTGCAAACACCCATTAGTCATGCCGATTACACCAACATGTAGAACTTAATGGTCAGAACCAGCAACGAGTTATATTGCCATGTCATACGTTACGGTGTGTGTGTGTGTGTTATATGGTCCCGATGGCCTTTGGTTATTTTGGTTTTCGCATTCAGAAGGCCCCCATAAAGGTTTTCCATTGTGTGTTGGGGGAAAATGTGACGCATTATGAATTTGCACACCTTTGACTTTTTCTACCTGGCCTGGAAAAAATGTATGTGTTCTTTCAGACATCAATTCCAGCAGAATACACATGAGTATAACAAACACATCGGACTCCATAGTGGCAGAGTGGAATAATCCACAACCCGAAATCGGCGACCTTTGTTACTCCTCCCATGTACAGTTCAGGAGTCTGTCAGACACCAAGTGGGAGGTAATTGCTTCGCTTTCCTTTCTCTTTGGAATGACGTCACATGTTGGTCTTTTTTTTTGTTGTTTTTGCATGGAAGATTTATACATTTGTAGCTTTCATTATTATATTATTACTAATACAGTCCAACGGGTGCTGGCAAGAACTTTGTATTTATAGCTGGTGTGTATACACTTACTTGCCATGCTTTGAGATCTGAAAATCTTGCATATGACAAATTAATTCTCCAAAAATACACAGAAAACATTTAAACATGACAGTGCCACCACCCAGAAGTAACTCACTACAAGCATATATTATTACTAGCAGCTTTCATTATATCTAAATGAACATGTTTTATTTATATTTTGCATTTGAATCCCTGGTCCTATGCTCTGTAAGACTTCTCCTGCCAGAAGGGTTAATAATGAGCTAAAATCTCAGATGATCTTAAGCCTACTCTGTCCTCCAGCTGTGATTTCTGCCATACCCTTGTCTTACCCAGGGCCTGGAAGTGAATGGGTTCTCCTACACCTTGCACAGCCCAAACTGGAGGAAGAGATATGCATTTAGAGTGAGGATGAAGTATAACTGTCTTGAAGGGTCTTGGAGTCATTGGACGCTGGAGAAGTGGTGGGGCAGTGCACTACCACCTTCTGAAGGTGATCTTCAAGTCCATCTCTTGGTGCTGGGATTAACACATTTCGAGTCCTAAGGGCAAGAAATAGCCCAACAAAGTGGTGCTGAGAACAGAATCACATTACATGTCCCCTCTGACATAATGGGGACTTTTCAGGGGGACTTTACATCAAAAAGATGTCCATACTATTATATTTATAGCATTGGAAATGGCTTCATGTGGTTCCAAAGAATGGAGAGGTACATTACACCCAAAATTATAAGTAACTACGTAGGAATGCTCAGGCTGAGCTGAACGCTCTTTCATTCTGAGTCTCAGCACGTATGAATGACCATGATTTGTTCACTTTGTGTATAATGTACATGAGAAGGGCAAGGCAGTGCTGTGCCATTAAAAAGGCCGCATCTCTCCTCTCCCCACAGCTCTGCAAACGGACACAAACCACAGTCTGTTCTTGCCTCTCATTCTCATTCCCTTGATCGCCTTCTTGCTGTACTGCCTGTTTTCAGAAAAGCGGCAAGTGCCTTTAAGTTATTTTCTCTGCTTAAGTCATTCACTTGTCTAAAGGGGACACTTTCACTCTCCACTTAATTAAATTCTTCATAAGTTTTGTGTATCCTGTCATTCACACATATGAACACGTACTGCATTCTCGAACCGGGAAACTGGTGTATTGTGGGCGATGTTTATTCTTCTGCGAAATGCAGCAGATAAGATGGAGCGATAGATGGCACACATAACATTGCAACTCTCTCGTCAGGATACACAGGAGATGCATTTCTCAAGTCCCGGACCCGAAACACATGGTCAATCGCCTGCTGACCATTGACGAGTCTCAGGTTCGAATCGGTCAAATACATTCGTTATAACTGGCTTTTTAACTGGATTTCCATTCCTACACTGGTTATAGTGCAACATAACTGTAATGCTTGTCAACTTTTCTTTCATATGATTTCATGTTTTTTTGTAAATACCGTTCACTTTTCCCCTAAATGGGCGACTTTCAGCAGCAGTTCATTTTGCTGTGCAGTGATGGAACATGGCCTTCATAAGCAGTAACGATAAGCCTATAGAGAAGAGCCTGTTACAGTGGCAGCTTCAGTGCATTTCCCTGCAGGGTTTCACCTGACAGTGATGTTCCTCTCACCTCTGTTTGCAGCTGTGGAGCAGCCTGGAGAGCCGCTGCACGGACTGCATAACGGCGGACATCGAGATCGTTCCGCCAAAGATGGAAGACGCCGGTGCCCCGGTAGTGGGGGTGTCCGCTGACATGTGCGCGCTGTCCCCCGCGGTGGTGCCCAGTGAAAGTAGCTGCTCCACTAGAGCGTCTGAGCACAGCCCCTATGTCTACCTGTGAGGGGCTGCCACGCCAGGGCACACGGCACACTGCTCCTTCTCTTTCCTGGGGGTTGGGTGCATTCTGGGAATCACCAGGCCTCCCCTGTCATGGCTTCTCTGCCAGTAGCTCAGCTGGATGCTTCTGGAAGCTGAGTGCCATCAATAGAAGGTTCTGTGACTTATTCATTATGGTCTTCATAACATTTAGCTGCTTCATATAATTTGCCTTATACCAGCTTTATACAAATTATGTAAAATATACATATATGAGGCAGACAGTGTATTAAGATGCTATTAATTGTGAAGTTATGAATTTTTTGAATGTTTTATTTGGGGGGGGGGGGATCATCAGTTGTCAACCTCAAATTACCCACAATACGGATCATACCATGTAACATACACTTATGAGTAATCTCTTAGTCATTTAACTGTGTTCTCCTCCTTGTATTCCAGTGAATATTTCTTAACATTCAGTGAAATCCTGTTATGGATCAAAAGAGGGCAGTGTTGCATCCTGATTTCCATTGAACAGTAAAAGCATTCCACTCAGCAGCATGCATTTACACACACACACACACATATAAATATTATATATATATATATATATTACATATATGTGTGTGTGTCTATATACCATATAGCATATTATAGCATATTATAACATTCTAAAATATATAGACACACACTGTAATATATAATTTCTTTTTGAGGCAAGGTGTAGGTGAATATGAGGGCTAGTTTAGAGATTAATTTGCATGTGTGTGATAGACGCGGCTCTGCAGCGTGTCTGAATCACGCCGCATCCGCCCATAGAGTGCAATCTGCCTTCATAATGACTAATAATGGGAAAACTTTGAAAGGATCCAAAGGCGTACAGTACGAAGTCACACGCGTGGGATAAATGTGTTTAAAACACTAACCTGTTGTAATGAGGTAAATGCCCAAAGGTCCCCAGCCACCGTGTATAATTAAATCTGCGGCTGGCGTTACTGCAGCCTCTCCCAGCAGATGTGTCCCGGTCATTAACGTGTTACTCTGCGCTGTTAATCATTCCCTCTTGCTTGTAGGTGCTGTGCTTAATTAGACGTGCTCAGCAGTGAGAAGGCAGCCTGACGCGGGAAGGGCCGCGGCCTCCTTGTCTCACGGCCAGGGTGCGGATCGCTCGGAAGGCGCGGCTCGCCACGCTCATTACCCGGCCGCGGCGCTGATCTGTTCCGCTGCCGGGCTGGTGCCTCTCCTCCGCGTTTACCGCCGGGGCCGATCGAAGGGCTGCCTCCTGTTTCTTTTAATAATTGCCCATTAAGTGAGCAGAAATTTTAAATCTGACATTCAGGCGTCGTAATTTTTCCCTCATACGGAGAAAATGTCTCTGAAGAGGATGCGGGCTGTTCGTCATGGCGGACAGTCGTAGGCATGTTTGGTAGGGCGACTCGGTGCTAGCAGCCTTCTTCCTTTCTTTATCTAATTTAGTTTTTTTTTAACCCATCACGATTGCTTCTGGAAATAAAAAGGCCAGCCTTTTCTTTCTTAATCAATGTTTCATCGCTTTCTTTTTTAACCCTAGGACTCTGTTGAGTGAAGTTCCTTTGAAGAGCAAACTCACAGCCCGGGGCGGCTGTTGATTGAGCATGACCTTGGTGGAATACTTAAGCTTTGTTTACTGGTGAACACCTATGTGCAAACAGAAGGATCCTGAATCAGCTTTAACCATGGAAAACAGAAATAAGCAAATAAACAGTAATATTTCTCTAAGAGCCGCATGGCCCCTGTAAGCAGCGCTCAGTGGCCCCGTGTGAGCAGCACTCAGTGGCACTTGCTGGCCCCGTGTGAGCAGCACTCAGTGGCCCAGTGTGAGCAGCGCTCGGTGGCCCCGTGTGAGCAGCACTCAGTGGCCCAGTGTGAGCAGCGCTCGGTGGCCCCGTGTGAGCAGCGCTCGGTGGCCCAGTGTGAGCAGCGCTCGGTGGCCCCGTGTGAGCAGCGCTCGGTGGCCCTGTGTGAGCAGCGCTCAGCAGCGGTCGGTGGCCCTGTGTGAGCAGCACTCGGTGGCCCTGTGTGAGCAGCGCTCAGTGGCCCCGTGTGAGCAGCGCTCAGTGGCCCCGTGTGAGCAGCACTCAGTGGCCCTGTGTGAGCAGCGCCCAGTGGCCCCGTGTGAGCAGCGCTCGGGGGCCCAGTGTGAGCAGCGCTCAGTGACCCCGTGTGAGCAGCGCTCGGGGGCCCTGTGTGAGCAGCGCTCAGTGACCCCGTGTGAGCAGCGCTCGGGGGCCCTGTGTGAGCAGCGCTTGTTGGCCTGCTCACTCCTCAGTGTCCTCCCCTACCTGGATCGCTCCCCCATTCCACCACATTAAACATGTATAATGTTTCAGTGGCTAATGGAGCACAGTTGTGACAGGACAAATGAGGCTTCACTGCAGGTTACCAGGTGATGTCAATCATTGCCTGACCCAATAGGAACCAGTGCAGTAGCCTGTGAAGGTACTGGCTGTGACTCACCCGGCAATGGACAGCGGTGGCTTCAGAGGCCCTGTTTCTCACCTTGCTAGCATGTGCTATATTTCTAACAGAAGATGATAGCAGTCGTGTCCTCCTGACCGTGACCTCATCTCTGTCTCTTGTCCTGCTTTTCCGTCCCAAATGCCCCCTAACCCCTTTACATTCCGTTTCCAACACGACACCTCCCGTAAGAGCACTAGCAAGCAGCTTGCTAATTAATAAGTTAAGTGCTCTGATTGTGGCTCCCAGTCATGTTTTTTTAAAGCCTCTTAATGATAATCAACACCCCCCTCCCCCCAAACAATTACATCTTTACACTTTGCAATTTTAATTATGCATTGTACTTTTCCAGCAGAGCAGAGCAGAACAGGACGGAGACTCAGTCTCCAGCAGGCTGTGGTCTTATTTATGGTGTTCCGTCCTTAGAATGGGGCCGAGGTGAGGTGCGCCTGTATCCGCGCCACGCGGGTTCGGGGTTCGATGTTTAATTTATCGGACAGTTTTCTTTGGGAAGGACCTGGCCCAGGAGCTCATTACCATAAAGGCCTGGAGACATGGTGCACGGCGCCCCGATGTTGTGGAGACGTCCGGTGTCGCCGGCCTCCCGTTCATGCCTAGCCAGGCTTGCAGCGACGTGACAGAATTTGACAGAGTCAAAGAGCCTTCCTCTCTCTAACATAAACTTTCCCTGAAGCAGGCACTTGGGGGGGGGGGTGTAAAACACTAACTCTTTTTCAGCTTTTTGCCGCTGCCATCAACTTGTTTTTAATATGCCTTGTCGATCCTGTCAGGGCTCCCCTCAGGCTGTCTGTGGTGGTTGACAAACATGACTGTTGGCAAAAGCACTGGAGAAAGGAGCTTGACCATATTGGAGGATCAGTATTTAATCCCCCTACTGTTTTATTTTGCGGGGGGGGGATCACAGGTATTAGATGCAAGGGCTTTCGTCACCTGTCTTTTCATTGATGCGGGTGAGATCGACGGGAACTCTGTGAGGGGCAACCATTTGTATTCAATTATTTAAGGCAGGAGAATGTAAGGCAATGGCATCAACATCGTCTCTCTGATGTGTCGCGCCCGGGGACATCACGCACGTATTTAGCTGCCGCGAAACTTAGCGGAGCGGCGGAGAAGGACCTCAGCTAGTGGCGCATCAACGGCTTTCGGGGAAATCCCCGTGGCTGGAATTTGGGGATATGCACAACAGCAAAAGATTCCCAGGCTGCTTTTTTGCCTGTACATTCCAGGAAATACTTCCTTCCCTCTCTCTGCGTGCCATTTCTAGGAAATGACGCTGTTTAATTTCGCTAAGAGATTAAAAAGAGGCAACGTTTCCTACGAGAACGTCTGAACTGCAAGCAATCCGGCGCTAAACTGTGAAGAGCCATCGACGGCAGGCTGCTGCCGCTAAGGCTGTAATTACGCTGAACTCCAGAAATTAAATAAATAAGCGTGCTTCTCATCGTTAGAAGGTGACAGGTTTGCCAACAGCCTGACAAATGGAAGAATCGCTTGCAAATTCACAGTGCGCACAAGATTGTGGAGTCCTTGAAAGGCACTGAGAGAAGGCACAGCCTGACAGCTGCTTTTCCCGGGTTAATACCCTCGCTGGCGTGAACAGCGTAATGCTTTTCTCGAGAATTATATGCTTAGGGCTCCTCTGAACCTCCCTGCATTGGGACCCGTCAGAAAAACAGTACCAGTTATCGCCTGTGACCTTTGCCTGTCAGGGGTGGCGTCCTGCTATCGAGATCAGCACCTCTCTTTGATGTGTATATGATGTGTACCCAGTGTATACCGCCAGAGCCACGGCCTCATAATGACAGCACTGAGAGGAAGGCAGAACAGGCGATCCTCAGATCAGTAACCAGTTAGTCCATCGACTGGAAATTACTTTTAGCTCTATTTCTCACGTCCGGAAACGCAAAGAGGAGTTATTCAGGTTTTTAGAAGGCTCATTTTGGCAGAATTGTCAGAACTAATAATTTGTATTAACTTTTCAGATTTTCCAAGGTGATTGTAAGAGTTATGCATGGGTCAGTAAGAGTACAAACATGGTTCCCCTGTTGTGTCAGAGGGCTATTTTTTTCTAACTTCATATCTTTATTTTCAAAGCTTTATTTCCACAGCCTTTAATAATCCTGTGGGACTGCAACTGGACTCCAAATTTTCAAAAATGATACTGGTAAATTCTCTTAGTGGATAATGTTTGAGAATGCAATAGATTATACTAATTTCTCAGTGTTACAGTGTTTCAGCCTTTTGGAACAAATTTAATTTAAGGTAATTAGAAAACATTTCTTCATAAAGTTGTTGTACCCATCACCAAAAACTCTGACTGGGGTCAGTCACTCGAGGTCTGTAAGGCTGGAGAATTGCCTCTTTAGATGTCACACCTGGCTGTTGCCATGTCAGCCGGAATCCTGTAGCTATGACAATATTTCTGCTCAGGCAGCTTATTGGCTCTCCAGTCCCTGGTATAAATGGAAGGGACCACAGCAGACAGAATTCTAGAATTGTTAATCACAGATTCTGTAACTGGCCGGCCATTCCTTGCACACGCCAGGTTGCTGAATCTTGTTCCAGTTTGTTTTCAAAGTCTAGTTTATGCAGGGTGCAGATTCTCCTTTACCATTAAGCATTCACATTTACAAACTGGCCCTGTTCTCAGATGAAGCCTTACCTTATAAATTATAGATGCTGAAACAATTTTTAAAACATGTTCATTAAAGACAACGCTTTCTTAAAAAGAAAACCAGCTCATAAATATTTCTTAAAAGCAAATCTGCACAGTGAAAAGGGGAGAGGAGAGCTTTGGCTCGACAGCCCGATGGTGCGAGAGCAGCCGCCTTGACTGGCAGCGTGCTCGGGAAGACGGCGTCTGCGGCGGGGAGCGGGTGACGCGTCTCCCGGAGAACGCCGGGACGCCGCCGCGCTCGCTCTCCTTTAATCTCGGCTTCGGCTTGTTGAGCGTCAAATTGAAATATCCTGAACAGATGTAAAAACACATGTGAGTCCCGGCTTTGTTTCATCTGCCGGTGATGTGAGCCTTAAGGAGATGTTTTTAAAATTTCATCACTATTCAAAAGGATAATTAATACGTGCCCCCGGGCTTTCATTATGCCGTACCCAGTGTGTACCGCCAGAGCCAGCATAACGAGCCGCATGTCAGGTTCTCCCGACAAACACACAGTTTGCATAAGATGCCTGCGATTGCGCACAGGCACTGGCGTGAGCTGGGTTCAATCCTATTTCAATTTGTATTACAATGCAATATTGGTGTAAGCATTGGAGGTGGGTTGTTTACAAGGGGACTCTTGTCAGGATTTTGCAGGCAGCCCATTTATAGACCTTGATGATATATTTGCCAGGTTTTTTTTCTGTTTAACTTAAGTATAATTTTCCTTCATTGTGGGGGAATGAACAGCACAGCTCAGCAGGATAGTAGGATGCGAGTGGGGGTGCAGCAGGTGCAGGGAGGGCCTGATAGTCAGACGAGCCCCCCACCCCCCCCCCACAATGCTGGAGAGGCCTCTGAACCTCCTCGGGTTTTCCAGCCTCCAGGTGGAGGTCAGTGTTGCTCAGGGATGGAATTCGCATTGGAGCCCACTGGAGCCCGTCTGATGGGCCATGTGGCTCTGCTGGGAATAGAGGCTGGATGGGAGCAGCTGTCAGGACGCAGAGCGCATGCCGCAGAGCCCCAGCACCTGCACTTTGTGCCTGGAAGCAGGGCACCTGATCTTTGAGTCAGCCCGCATGACAGGGGAGCCCTGACAGACTGGGTGGCAGCATTAAATAATATCCCCAGGGTGTACAGACAAGCTGCAGAACCTCAGTTCTACAAAGTCAACAGCAGGGTGTTAGAGCAGATCTAGAAGCCTCAGAAGGGCAAAGCGCCCACTACATGTGACCGCGTCAGTGAGCGAACTCCAGCTGTGCACGTTTCCCGTTCTGCTGGCTTCATCAGCCCGTAATCTGTTCGGTGTCCTGACTCCACCAAGGAAGTTCTAATTAGCTCCTGGGGGTCAGAGTCTCACGGCTGGCTGGTGCTGGGAGTCACTCTCCCGCGTACTGTGGCTGACGCTCCACTTCCTCCCTGGCATTCTTGCTGCCGTCCAGCGGGCGCCTGGGTACCGAGAGATGTTCGGAAACTTCCTCCGCACATGAAATGAGGACGGGCTGCTTTTTGAGGAGAGCCCAGCATGGGGCAGTGCTACTTGATTCTGCTGTCAAGGAACAAGGAAGTAACCCTCTGGGCCTCCAGCTAGAAGCCACGTTCCATTCAGGTCAAGCCTCCCTGAAGCAGCTGTGCTTTGTCATTCACATCGCCAGCCCACATCGCCTGTCCACATCGCCAGCCCACATCGCCTGTCCACATCGCCAGCCCACATCACCTGCCCGCATCACCAGCCCACATCACCTGCCCACATCGCCTGTCCACATCACCAGCCCACATCACTTGCCCACATCGCCAGCCCATATCGCCTGTCCACATCACCAGCCCACATCACTTGCCCACATCGCCTGTCTACATCACCAGCCCACATCGCTTGCCCACATCGCCAGCTCACATTGCCTGTCCACATCACCAGCCCACATCGTCTGCCCACATCACCAGCCCACATCACCTGCCCACAATGCCAGCCCACATCGCCTGCCGACACTGCCAGCCCACATCGCCAGCCCATATCGCCTGTCCACATCACCAGCCCACATCACTTGCCCACATCGTCTGTCAACATCACTAGCCCACATCGCTTGCCCACATCGCCAGCTCACATTGCCTGTCCACATCACCAGCCCACATCGTCTGCCCACATCACCAGCCCACATCACCTGCCCACAATGCCAGCCCACATCGCCTGCCGACACTGCCAGCCCCCTTTCCCAGAGCATTTACAGTGTTGCCACTTTTATCAGATGCATTTTTAATGAAAGTTGGAAGTTAATGGAATAATTCTAAAAATAATAAAATAACTTAGCTAATGTTTGTTTTGGTTATAGTGCAGGAGGGAATAATACACAGAGTGAGCCATAAACAGCGAAGTTTCCTCGATGAACTGCCATCAGGTTGCGACCAAGACCCCAAGGCATGTGGGTTTGCTCAGGGACCGTGCCTCATAATCAGCTGTGGTTTTCCTATGATAAATGCAGCAGGGTGCCATACTATTACCCCAGTGAATGTAAATGGAGTGACAACATGGGGCCTCTTTAGCCAATAGGCCGTCTGTGAAGTCTCCCACAGGACCTGTCCACCGTGAACTGCGCTCGGGGGGTGCAGGGGGACTTCACAGGGCTTTTAACGTGATCTCAGATCGCAGTGCTCTGATCCCTGCCATCTGCCCATCACTGATGGATACACGTGTAAAGTCGTGCGTTACTGACAACAAAATCTCCCTTCCCTGCAAGAGAGATAATAGGATGTCATTGTCAGTGGCCCCCGACCGGCGCGTGTTAGCGCTCGGGCGAAGTGACATTTCGGAGAGGTGCAGCACTTCTCTGCCAGGATGAGGACATGAGGACGTCTTTTAAACCCGCCCCCCCCCCCAATACACACACACAGCTCCACATCGAGACTGCAGGGGCTGCCACTCCCTCCTGATACTTTATAAAAGGTTTTCTGAGAATGTTACCTCATATGAAGTGAATTAAGTCCTATATGAATATGTATGATTAACTATTTAGCCAATCAGCTAAAGGTTTAATTTATTGCTCAGCTGAAAAACACACCTCTTTGTGTGAGGGAGCTGATTATTATCACCATTTGTATGAAACGACACGCGCCCTCGCATTTTGATTCCTGACAAAAACCAGAGTGTTACTTTCACAAGTCGCTCCACTGCATTGCCCCGATACAAACTTATTTGTATCAGTCAACAGAAGATTTTCCAGTAGATTTACCAGCACAGAGCTGTAGATAAGCCAGCTGACAGATAGGTTGTACTTTCCGAAAACCCACCAGAAACCTTTAAATCCAATTGGAAAATCGCATTGGAATTTGCACTGGGGAATGCTTTGTGCACTGTTGTACTAAACACCCTCCTTGGGTGTGGTAGCCACAGTGAGAAGGCAGTGACCCAGCAGAGTTTCAAGGGGCCCCCACCCAGCTCCAAGCTTTCCTGGGTCAACGGGTGTCAATCAGGCTCCGGTCTCCGCCCAGACTGGCAACAAGTCCCGTCTGCTCAGAAAACAATTATGACCAGGCTGCCACGGAAATTGATTCCCGGGCTGACCAGAGAGACGGGCGCGTTCTTCTCCGGCTGGTGGGGTCCTGCCTTGGGATGCAATTATTGCCGAATGCCAGCTGACAGACTCATTCCGGAGCGATCTGGGCCTGCCTGATCCTCGGGCGATCTCTAGGCAAATTGTACCCTCACACTCATCTAAAACCTCTTACCAACTGTTGGCTTCTATCAAGAAAATAGATTGTTCCCTTTGTTCCCCCTCGCGTGAGGGCGTGCGGGGGGGGGGGGTCGGAATCGGACACCCTCCCATCCCGACTGCGGGACATGACTGCGTTTTTGTCTCGGCCCGGGGAAGCAGCGAAGGTTCGGAGTGGAGTAGGGGGGTCCGGCGTCTGCAGCTTCCCAAACCCATCAGCTCCTGTCGGTATCATCTTGACAGGAGCCAAGAAGGGGGGTCTGCTGCCCCCGCAGGTCTCCACGCGCTCCCCAGGCCGCTCTCTGTAATGCTCTGCAAGTGCAATTAATATTTAACAAGCGTGTTCTGGCAAATTTCCCACAACCCTTTCTTAGGTTGTCATGGCTCTCATAATCTCCATCTACGTCGTATTCAGCCGGTGGCTGAATCCCACTGAAGGGTCGTTTGTCGCTGCCGCTGTTAACAATGACCAGTGGTTACATATTCTATCTGAAGACAAACTCCTGGGCCAAAGGGCTGGATTTCAGAAATGCTGCATTCCAGAAGTGCTTTTATAATCGTAATATGCACTTAAATCGCTGCCTACTTTTCTGAGCGCTGACTTGTCTGTGAGATTATTATTCAGTGTCTACTTTTCCATTGGTCCCTGTGTGGCCCACGTGCCCCTGCTGTCTATGTGACGCCGTAATGCCATTTGAGATGCCATGGTCGCGCACATCAGCCCAGACCGCTAACCCCCCCGATGGCGCCAGCCTCTGAACCTGCCGAGATATCGGGAGGAAGCCGAATAAATCAGAATGATATCCGAAGACGCAGATCCCTTATTAATGTAATAAACACATCAAGGCAAAGTTCAGGGAGCACTTTAATCACTGTAATGAATGCTCCCCCACATTGCTGCTCAGTACAACTATGTCCCTTTTCCCTGAAAGGGAAAAATAAACAGATTAAAATATATACTGCCATCAACTAATTATCATGCAAATACAGTGGCAACAAAAGCATGCTGGGCTGCTTAATCTTCTGTGTAATTCCCCCATGTGCTTGGTGCCGCGTGTGGCACAATTAGTGCACAGCACAGACAAGGAGGCCTGAATAAAGGCCCGCAAACGGCTGCCACTTACTCACTGTCAAATTAATTCTGGCCCCCACCTCCTCCTCCCACCAGCTCATGCCGCCCTGGTGCCCCTGTCACCTGCTCCCCATCCGGCGTGGGGGGCTGGGGGTTGCCGCCCACTCTCCGGTAACGGGAAGAAAGGGGGATAGTGCGCGGTGGCATCTCAGGACGTCCTCGTAATTGCCTGAGCCCGTTGCGGTGGCACCGCGCAGGCCGCCCTCGCCTTTGATTGGCTCACACCCGCCATCCGTTGCCGCTGCTTAATTGACTCCGGGTTTGAGTCGGACAACACCCCGTGGCTATCGTCCGATCGGCCTGTCTGTTAGCCCTGGGGCCTTGTGATGTTCACCCTGGCCATCAGAGTCTTGCGGGCCCCTTAACAAAGCCACCAGACATGGCACACAGTGATGGTGGCTTGTGCACTCTGTCCGTGACACTGGCGGGACCTTTCATGCAGCGCACGCTCAGCCGCGTAAAGCTGACCCAGCCCCAATTAGCAGCAAGCGTACAATAAGGATGACAACAGCAGCGGCGACAGGTCGGGTGCCTGTCTGCACATGTCTGGCAGGAAGAAGCCAATGGGGGCGGAGCTTATCACACCCATCGGGGGAGCGTGACTAACCCACGTGACTCAATGTAGCCAGTGGCGCACCACAATGTTTGATCCGTAAACCTTCTTTGCCGTTTTCTGAGGTCTCCATTACCAAGATCTGCAAGAAGGGAATAATGAACAGAATTATCTTTATAGGTCACATAATTAAAACCACCTGCATTTCCTTCAGACAGTGACCTAAATGTTACAAACACACACAGAATTATTAACTTCATTAACTCTGTCCAAAGCTCACCTAATGACACATGTTTAATGGATTTATTAGCTTTATGTGTGGCCACTATTGCTTAGCGACATAAAAGGTTAATCACTGAAGTCGTGGAAAATGATGGAAGCCGTATCAGTCTGTAACATTCATTCCTGACACTGGGTGCAGCCTGGTCAGGTCAGGATTCCTGTCATTGACAGGAGACGCAGCCGCAGGAGGGAAATAAAGAGTCAGGAAGGTGAGCCAAAAGAGAACATAAGCTGCTCACACACACACACACACACACACACACACACACACACACGCATGTTGCATATCAAGCATCAAGCACCCCATGCCAGCACCTGTCTGCCCCTGCATAGAGACTGAAATTGCAACCCATGTATGAACTTGGCTCTATCACTTTGTTTAGTTTGACTCCTCTGCCGGCCCCTGGAGGATGGGCTCCCGCTTTGGGTCTGGTTAGGGTTAGGGCTTCCTCTGCCGGCCCCTGGAGGATGGGCTCCCCCTTTGGCTCTGGTTAGGGT
>JAODKN010000001.1:39556717-39576960 GCA_026774425.1 Petrocephalus zakoni
ATTTCTATGGGAAAAACCCTAATCCCAATCACAACACCCTTAACCCCAACCCAGCCCTAACCTTAACCATAAGTAACGAAACAAATTACAAAACACTTTTAGCATTTTTACTTTTTTGATAGCATTCACAGATTTTTTTTTTATAAAATTCAGGTTATCCAAATGGGAAACTCAAACCCACAGTCCAAGATATTGGAAGTGAGTCATTTTTTAAGCTCCACGCTAAGGTAAGACGGTCAAATGGCAGGTAAGACTCATAACAAGGTCATTTAAAAAATCTGTGAAACATTCTAAAGGGATGTATACGTCGAAAACATCTACCAGTCAATGAACAATAAAATGAAGTAGTCTTGACACTTTTATTCATGTTACGGATAAAAACCTTTTTCAAACTGTGAAATTTATGCGAAAAACATTTTTAATATATGTATGAAAAAGGACCTAATTTAAAATCTCTCTTTTTTGACCACAGTTTGATAACCCCGATTTGCAACTTTGATTTTTTAGAAATTTAAAAAACCATAACAACGTGTGGGAGTCCTTTTGTTCATCGACATAAATAGATCCTTAAAAACACCAAACGAGCAAAATGCGTTTTATTATCATCATTACCATTATTATAATGACCTTCTCTCCCTAAATTTGTCCTCATTAGAGACATGCAGTACATCTGAAAGTGTCCTCGGCCTGCCGGTTAATAAGCACGGGTCCTCCGCATGGGAAATTGACAAGCCCCGGATTACTTTTACACTAAGCGGAAGAAATGATACCGTTTCCGTCTGCTGTGTGTATCGTGTGCCCTTGAAGTCAAGTGAAGAGTGGAGCCTGTTTTGATATTTCACTATTTTTCTGTCCAATTTTATCCAATTAATCATTTTTGTTTTTTAATTTCTTAGCTTTGTGACATTTTTTGAGATCTAGGTCCCTATATTACTGGACCCTCTGATATTGCAGTCTTCTGATGTTTCATTTTCTGTTCGGTGTGCCTCTGACTGGACCAAAAAATACTGTATTTATTCTGCTTATTTTTTATTTTGGATACATGGAGCCAGCAGTATTTACTAAGCTATTATTTGTTGAATGCTTAAATGTATTTTGAAACGGGGCAGTGCCATGTCAGTTTGCAGCGATTCACACACACACACACACTTTTTGTAACCTGTGAAGGTCTTTCTTGTGGTGCTCCTGTGTAAATGGAATGAAAGTCATTATCTCCTGAACAGCCCAAAGGGATAATAGGTGCTTCTCTCTGTAGTCACGTGTGCAGGAACAGAAAGAAGGAGGGAGCCTTTTCTCCTGCGCTTCTGCCATGCATTTGAAGGCCCGGGCTGTCAGAGGTCAGAGGTCACGCAACACACATTATGGCAGGCTCAGAATGGCACATGAAGCTTGTTAAAGTCAGAAAATGCGTTGCACGGGAGACGTGTGCGAGAAAGCATTCGTAATGCCTTGTGGAACAAGCAATTTCCTGCAAATATATTTCAAGCTAAAAGTTAGAGCAATTTTGCATTTATTTCCCCACTTGTTGTCAGAGGCAAAAATTAGGCTAAAAAAAAGACCTAGTGAAATTATTTTGATTATCCCCACCACCAAATTGAGACAGGAGCGTCCACGTCTATGAAACATTTCTTTCAACCGTTCAAAGGCTTGTTAGAGCTTAAATTCAATTACGGCTGACTGTGACCCCGTGTCGGGTCTGTTCCGAGAATCATTAGTCAGACGCCCGTTCCCGGGCAGATCGGAGCTGCTCGCTCCAGTCGTAATTGTTGCGATGCGGCAGAAGGCCCTTGCTAATGAAGCCGCCTTACGCTGGGTCTGGGGCCGGCTCCAGACAGCGATCTCCCAAACTTTCCCGAGATGAAAGAGCGTCGGGGGCTTGACAGTCCGCTAACGCGGCAGCCCTAGATCAGGCCTGGCTGAAACCTTGCGTTAGCCACGTCTTGTGGGGCGGCAATGGGGGGGAATGTAAAGCCCCCACTTTCGTGGAAACAGCGCTGGGAAGCATTAATTAAATATCATGTGGAAGAGGAGGTAACTTTGGCCATGTGCCGGATGGACGCTGGCTGTGGGCACTAATGACTGGGTCAGGGAGCTGGAGTGACGAGCGGCCGGTCCTAGCCGAGAGCCGCGTGCCTCTTACTTATTGATTAACATCGTTAGCCGGAAGGCAGCCCAGCACACACGCCGCCACACTGCCAGCCTCAGCCAATCTTGTCCAGCTTGATTAAGGACAGAGTAAACAATTTTTTGAAAAACTCGTCGTTTTCCCCTTAAATGTCTGGAATACATTTTCCCGTATTCCATGAAATCCATGTGTATTCCATACATACGACTTTTTCATTTTATGGTGACATTTTGAGACATAAAACATTTTTATATGTTTCTTGGTGTCCCACTTGATAGTCATACAGGTGGAAATTTACAGATGAAAAGCATGTTTTTTTTGGGGGAGTGGGGTTATTGCAATGGACATGCTCCAGAGGTGGGGTCTTTCAGCTCAGACATTGGTGGTTCAAGTCTGGGTTACAGGAGTTTTGAAGTACTTAATTGCCTTAGTTTTGTTTTGTGTAGCTAAAAAGCCAAAGCCAGTTAAGATATCTCGGGTAGCCCTTGCGTGTTGTTCATGCCTCAGATCCCAGATTCCCTCTGATAAAGGAGGTTTGAAGGCCAACACCGAACAGTCCTGAGTAAAAAATGCTCACATGATACTGGTTTTGCATTTAAAAACTATTAATGATGACCACAGAAAAAAAGGTTAATTCAAGGATTTAAATGATGCAAAAGGTTTATTGTCATTTTCACTAGGCCAAGTACTGAGTACAATTAGATGCGTCTCCTGCAGACTGAGTAACTCAACATCATCTAAAAATAATGAAAGTGATTCTAATTCCAAGGGCACAACTGACCAATTATAGCGCTGAACAATAATCCAATAAGCACATTTACAAATAATGCTGTCTGCAAATGGGAACGGTACTATTTCATCTCGCATCCGCTGACTTCAATGTAACCTGACAGCCAGTGCAAAAAGCCTTGTGTACGCTTCCAAAGGCTGTACTGCGTGTTTTAATACAGCCCTAGTGGTTCAGCTGCTCATATTCAGTTTAAAAATATTTATTTAAAATTTCTAGCAGTCATTTTCCATTTACATGCTGGGACGGCTGCTTCACAGTTTGACCTGCACGTTTTTTGGAGTCTGGTCTCATTTAGTTTAATTTGCTTCCTTCTGATTTTGTGGCACACGCAGGGAGTCTATGGGCATTATCTGGTGTAAAAGCAGCGCGCTTCTAACTCCGAGGCTTGCTGTGTGGCCAGGGGCGGAAGGCAGTCGCCGGAGTCTTGTCGTGTCACTGTATTTCGTCAGAAAAGCCCAATGGGCTCAGGCCACAAACCCAGCCCAGCCGCGCTCAGATACTTCAGTTCCATTTGTCCTTTTCCCAGCAGCCGCCATGGAGTAATGAGGACACGTTAAATGCGCTCAGTCACTTCGCACCAATGCTAGTGTCTTTCCCGCACTTTCACTCTGGTGATCTGCTCACTCCCGGCAGTGTGCCGTCCTCTCTCTACATACTTGGGAGCTGTGCAAACAGATTTTGTATGCAATTGGTCCCTTGGTGGCAGCGCGGAAACGATATGAGGACTGAAAGTGGTGGTGGGGGACCGTGCACGCGCTTGGGGGGAGGGAGGCGGTTATGTTGGTAATACTAAAGCACAAAAACACAGCCGTCACACAAAGGATTTTACTGTATATGTAAGGGCCCTTATTGGAGCCTTGAGAACACATTATTTCAGAATGGGACGCAAAGTGTGTCCAGTGCGGTGGCTCTCATGAAAATTTATTGGGAGGTACCTAGGCTGAGGTCAACTATAGCTCCCCCAGAATGTTTGGAAAACATTTCTTAACCTAAGAGGCCAATTATATGTGCCATACTAGAATGATGTGTCCCATTTGGGTCAAAATTAATGATGCAAAAAAGAAGTTTAATGTTAGCTTGAGCTTTGTGTGAATTTCTGTTCTAACACTGAACGGTTTGAATAAAAGCTGCACTAGACATTGGTCGGCCTCACATAAGCTCGCTTCTCTGATATGGATTGCCAGCAGGGTGGTTTGACTTTGGTATACTATTCAATTTACCCATAATGCACTGTAGAACTATGGAGGACAACTATGTGCAACGAGTTTGCTTCGTCTCGGCATTCCTAGTCCTGTGCGTATGAACAGCAGCTTTGCTTTCATTGTATGGTCAGTGTGGATTAGCGTTAATCGCGGATCGTCTACAGGGCCCAGTACTGTGATGACATTGATAGCTTTAAGTGTATCTTTCCCCAAGATATATTGGTATATTGGTATATGATACTTGGGCAAATCTATTTCATCACATTGTATGATGTCTTGTTTTCCACATGCTGTCGTTGTTAAAAATTCAGTTATTCATTTCACGAAAGACATTCAAGTTAGTTCTTCCACAGTTCAAAGGTGGTGACGCAACTGTGTAGGGTGGGTGGTTTGAACTTACGCTAATGAATTAACTAGTGATTATCCCCACCTGGGGCTGGTCTGTGTCCTGTGCCTTCCCTCCCAATTGGTCAGTCTTGAGTAAATCTCTGTCAAAAAAAGGCCAGTAAGTTCTAGCTATAGTTTAGCCATTCTTGCTGGTTAAAGTATTTATCAGTCCATGGAATAGAAATCTCCAAACTCTTAGGTGTTGGGTTTCTACATAATAATCTCTTGCAAGAACCTTAACTTGTCTGAGCAACGAGTGGCTCTCTCCACTAAAATAGGCACCAGCAACTCCTTGTCTTTTTTATAATATTATATGGCCTTTTGCATGTTGGTGGTGATAAAGATGCCTACACAGTTGACTGGGTTTGGGGGGTGGACAGTGCCCCAGAGAACAAAGACTGAATTCCACACTTGCTTGACAAGATGTCGGTCAGCGAGCCATTTAGAGCAGCTTCAAGTCCGTGGAGCACTTCTGGCCTGAACGGGGCCAGCTGGCCGAAGCAGACCACTACGTGGAAACATGTCACTCAGCAGCTCTTCACGGTGGTGCTGATGAAACCTCTTAGGGGCAAAAGTGTGGGTGGGAGAAAATGCCCGGCCCTTAGCTGATGTCATTTCACAGCTGTTAGCTGTGCAACGTAGCAGAGTATAGCACCAGCAGCACCCCCAGGCACCAGCGCGGCAAAGTGGGAGCGCTTCCCCACGAGCGCCACACAGCGACACCGTGCCAAGGAGCCTCTGTTTCAAGTAGCGTTTCACGAAAGTCTCATCGCTTTAACATCTTATTGGATGGGAGTTGAGGCTGTTTTCCTTCATAATGCGGTTTCCCCCCAAGGTTTCCTCTTGTGTTTCAATCCATTTGCCTGCCTGGGGATCCCTGTAATGAAAAAGCACTTCACAGCAGCCATGGAGCTGTTTGCGTTAGTTGTCCTAACACAGTCCTTTGTATTAGCAGGATATTCGGAAGGTTGAACTTCTGATGCACGTGTTTTTACCTGTAGCTACACTGACAGTGTTTCTCTTAACCCGCTGAGCTCTCCTATGGGCTATGTATGTTGGGCTACAGCAATTCAAAGACTGCAAAGATCTTTCTTTTTTTCCAGTAGAGGAATAAACTTGAGTTGGAGGTCCCTTGTGGAATAATTAAATCTATGGAGGCATTAAGATGTTAAAAATATAAGTCCATGGCATGCTGGGAAATTTGGTCCCAAAAGTACATCTGTCTAATGCGTCAAAACATAGAGAGGTCCAGTGGAACCTTAGAGAACTGGGTGCAGAAATCTGTCACTGCTTTTTAAACATCAAGGGCTAGGGGGTCGAAAACCCCCCAGCTGAAAAACAACACAGCAGTGAGTGGATTGCCTCTTTCACCAGGCAGCCTTTTCAAATCGGTCTCAGAAAGACAGAAGCCACATGGCAGGGGATTACCGAGAAGGGCACAAAGTTATTGGCCTTTGACAGACTGTGCCAACAAGGCTTTATTCCAAACAGGTGCTTCGCATTCCAGCTCTTATATACTGTAAGCTAGCGTTTGCTTCGGTGGCACAGCCAAATGACAACCGGGGATCCCTGTCATTCAGAGGCCTGCCAAGGGTTCAAGCCGGCATCTGAAGCCCATCCTCCCCTTCGCCAGACCAAACACTAGGACATGGCTGAGCTGACAGCACAGGCACATTATGTGCTGCACTTCCACGAGTATGTAGGCCTGAAAAATAGAAGGTTGATTTGATATAAGGAACTGGCAAGCAGGTAGTAGGGCCATTGGATTGTGTGGTGCAGCTCCAGATTGGAATGGTCCAAACTAAAGTTGTGACCACATAGGTGGGCTTTCTGTTGAAGGCAGACTAAGCTTTCTAATGGGCATAGATCCATTTCAGGTATGCATGTTCTGAAGTTTCCCCTCATTAATGAGGTCTGCAGGGGTGCCCACCCGTCTTAGGAAGGCGACCACTGTCCCTAGACAGGAGGGCTTTTATCATGTTTTATGACAGGTCCATGCAACTTCCCCAAAGGCATCAGATGTAAGGAAACAATGAAAGCGGTGTCCAGACGGGCTGAGCAAATTACTTACCCATATAACTTCAGTTGTCCGCTTTTAAACATAATATCCCATTTCTGTCTGTCAGCAGAGCTGGAGGTAGGCACTGGAGTATACATACAGAAAGGATTTTCTTCTGTGAAGCCCCCAGTTATAGGTACAGAACCTGCTACATTGAAACAAGTCCCGTTAAAGACATATCCATACATATTATGCATAATTTATATCAACTACTGTGGCATTAGTGCAGAAGTCGATCCTCGTTGTAGGCTTCACACTTTTCATCTGCTTTAAAGTGCTTAGCAAAAGGGGTATACATCAGGGAAACTGCTGCAGATTCTGAAAGAAAAACATTTCTCGTGCAGAAAATACATGCTGCAGGCTGTATATGAGCTTCATTTGTATAAGACCAAGAAAGAATGTCAGGTATGGTCGGGATAGGTTCCATCGTTCAAATTCTGGTCCTCCGCCTTCCTGCCCTCTAAAGCAGCGTTTCTCAGTCCAGGCCTCGGGGACCCGCAAACAGTCCATGTTATTGAGGGAGCATCTAAAGTCTGATCCTCTGAAGTCACCATGGTATAGAGCAATTATTATACCCATTATTATTAACTTAAAG
Organism: Petrocephalus zakoni; assembly: GCA_026774425.1. Lineage (NCBI taxonomy): Eukaryota > Metazoa > Chordata > Actinopteri > Osteoglossiformes > Mormyridae > Petrocephalus > Petrocephalus zakoni. The sequence continues at coordinate 39,563,876 of JAODKN010000001.1, forward strand.
AGTGAAGCACTGTTTTTAAGATATTTGTTAACTGCTAATAAAGCCTCAAAACCCATCTGTTGCAAGAATTCCTCTACCAGGCTGGTGCTCCTCCATGTTCCCTGAATGTCTTGACCGTTGCACTTCTAGTCATTGACAAGTCTTGTGTTATGGCTCCTGCCCTGGACTGCTAAGACCTGTAACTGGCCAGTCACCGGAGGCTGAGCGTAGCTACACTTATGCCTTCTTAACTTCTCAACAGCTTGCATGTTTGTTATGTGCTTTTTTCCTCATTTTGTACATGACTTTGAACAAAAGTGTCAAACAAAAAAACACGTAAATGTAAACAAACATATTCGTGCAGCTTCTTCTCCATTCTCCGCCCCCCCTCCTGTTTGTCTTACTGACTGACACACAGGCCTTTGTCCAGGGTGAAATCCTGCAAAATACTTAAAAACTTTTTGGTTACATCCAGAGACAGAAACACATTCGTCCTCTTCTGCTTTGCTCTTTTTGCCTGACAACGGGTTAATGGGGCAAAACAACTCAATTAAAAAAGTCAATAGTGTTTGCTTCCTATCCCCAGCACTGCGGCTGTGTGGTCCAGGCATTCCACACCAAGGAACCACATCTGATCTTCAAACAGACAGAAGTTTTCTTTCATATTAGATGTTTATTGTTCTGAGAGATTGATGCAGTTAATATAAGCTTTCAAAATGACAGATTATCATCTCCTGTTAATCAGTGCTATTAGGAGATAAATATCAGTAATTTAATCACCACAGTAATTTCTTTTACAATAATAAGATTTACAAATGTAAGTGATTAAGTAATTAGCTTTATATCTCTCCAGATTACAATCCCTGGGAGTTTGGTACGTCTGGTTTCTAAATGATTACAGTATTTAACTCAAGGCTTAATGCTCATGGGTTTATTTATTTATTTGTTTATTTCTTTCTTTCTTTGTTTATTTATTTGCATGGGTTAGTGCGATTCATTTGCTCTCAGGCAAAACCTGAAGTGCCCCAACATCCCAGAAAGCCTTGCTCCTTCGCACAATTCCCGGTGAAAATGGCCATGGTGCACAAGTGCCTCACACCAGGGAAATAAATGCCTTACATTAAATCCAACTGAAAAATTATGTGCACTTGATAAAATAAAGCCAGACCCTCGGCTGGCATATCTAAGCAGCTATCAAGGATGCCTTTGTTGCCTCGTAAGACCTGGCTCTGGGCAAGCCTCGCTTTCAGCAGTCTAAAGTTATACTCTTTTATTTACGAAGTAATTCGTCGGTTAGTGTTAATTTCCTAAATGCGACATAAAAGCGGCCTGTGCAGAGAAAGGTGGGGAAATGAAAGGAGAGGAAAAAATCATAAAAATGGCTGAGAATCAGGCAAATTGCTTCCATGTGCAGCGCTGGTCGCGGGGCAGAGCCGCGCAGAGCCATGCTTGACCCACTGAGCTGCAGCCAATTCAAATTGAAAGGCACTGTTCTTTAATGAAGGCCTAATTTTTATTGCCACTCTGCTGACTTCAAAGCCGCCTGCGTTGCCAAACATAATTTCACCGGCGGTATTTTCAGGTGCACTGCAAATAGTTCATAAATAATTTCCCCGTTAGTCTTCTGCTGTTCCTGCAGCGCCTTAGGGGGAGAGAAGCAGCCCCCCCCCCAATCTTCTCGGGGCCCCTTGTCCTTAAGGAGCTCAGCTGGGCGGGGGTGGGCAGGCGGGGGGTCAAACGCCACTTAGCAGCCCTGCACCTTCTCCAGACGCCCCGCGAGCCAGGCACGGACAGGCCAGCCGTTGCCGGAGCCCGGGGCTCGCGGCGGTCAGCATTACGGGATTAGTGCGTTAGGACAAACGCGACCAAAGACGGTCCATCGCTGCTGCCTTATTGCCGCTGACAGGCCTGCCGCTCCGAATGTTCAGCAGCCGCGCTGCACGTCTCAGCAGGACGTAGTGCTATTAGGGGTCGTTAGGTGATAAAAACAGGGACTCAATTCCATGCGGAATCCAGCTTCCTCACCCGCGGCTCCTTCACACGACCGGGAACTAATGAGTCTTTGTAAAGGCCACTTTCTTTTGTTGTTCTGTCCTCACCAGGACTTGCCACTGTCAGCTAAGTCAAGCAATAAAACATTGCAAAAACATTTGAAATTAAATTTTAAGTGCCAGTATATTAAGTTTTGAATCCAATCATGGAAACACTGGCTTTCTCCGAAGAACCATGACCCATTTTCTGTGATTTGTTGATATTGTTTTATTCAAGTTAAATAGGTAAAGTCCCCAAAATCTTAAAATATAACCAATTTTTGTTTTTAAAATGTTCAATATGTCTTCAAATTAACTCATTTTATGACAACTTTTGAAACAATAGTAATTTCAATATCAAAAACACATGTCGTGTTTCACAATATTTTAAAAGAATAATATAAATCTTGTAGGTACTGCCTTGACTCAACAGGCTGTAAAACAATTTGAATGTTTTGTAAAATGGTTTGTAAAAACTTTATTAAGGACTATGAGCCTTTTGATAGTTATTATCAGCAAGAAATAGAACCCAAATGAGTTGAAGGATTTTGTGCAAAAATAATCCCAGGACATGAAAGCTGGGACAGAAATACGGCTCTGCGTACTTAATGGATTTTTCTGTTCCTCCTTTACCTTTAAAATATTATTGTTCTTTAATTGCATTTCCTTCCCCGCAGCATAATGCGGCCCTTTGAAGCAGGAACACTGCACATTTGCTTTATTGTAACCAGGCAGGTATTTGGCAATAAACAGGGGTGGTGTCACTGGGCACATAACATGTTTAATGTGAAAACAGGCCATAAATCACTCCTTCTAGCAGCGATATCTGATTATGCTCCCATAATTGCCGCTGCCCTGTCTGAACCTGTGCCTGAATTTGTTCTCGTGTAAGACTAGGTTTCATTTGTTAGGAAAACATTGCCACAGTTGGGAGTTGCTATGAAGCGGGTTTATTTATGAACTGAGCTCCCAAGCCTTTCAGGGAAGCAGGGTCTTATCACTGGAATTTATCTGCGGCCAAATTCATTATCAGGGATCAATTTGCTAATAAGCTTTTGTTAGTGCCCACTTACACAGAGCTATTAAGTGTCCCCTTTTGGACTTTTACTTGACCACAAAGCGACTTCATTACCCTCCTCCAGCCAGTGTCCGAGTGGCCCGAGAATGCTGCTGGCCTGCAGTGAACCACACATGCTCCTCAGGCCTCTAGCAAAGGCCATCACCACCTAACGCTCGGAGTAGATGCTTTGAGTTCTGGCAATGCAGGTCTTTGGGAAGACCGGGAGCGACAGAGTGCCGATGAATGTCACCTGTCTCACCATCCCAATGGGAGCCGGTGCAGGTCTTTGGGAAGACCGGGAGTGACAGAGTGCCGATGAATGTCACCTGTCTCACCATCCCAATGACAGGCGGTGCAGGTCTTTGGGAAGACCAGGAGCGAAAGAGTGCCGATGAATGTCAACTGTCTCACCATCCCAATGGGAGGCAGTGCAGGTCTTTGGGAAGACCGGGAGCGACAGAGCGCCAATGAATGTCACCTATCTCCCCATCCCAATGGGAGGCGGTGCAGATGTTTGGGAAGACTGGGAGCGACAGAGCGCCAATGAATGTCACCTGTCTCACCATCCTAATGACAGGCGGTGCAGGTCTTTGGGAAGACTGGGAGTGACAGAGCGCCAATGAATGTCACCTGTCTCACCATCCCAATGGGAGGTGGTGCAGGTCTTTGGGAAGACCGGGAGCGACAGAGCGCCAATGAATGTCACCTGTCTCACCCTCCCAATGGGAGGCAGTGCAGGTCTTTGGGAAGACCGGGAGTGACAGAGTGCCAATGAATGCCACCTGTCTCACCATCCCAATGGGAGGTGGTGCTGATCTTTCTCTAGAATCACAAAAGCACTGTCTGCTTTCTCCTTTGAACTAGAACCTTCTAAGGTCACTGCTTATGGAATTAAAAAGATTTCTTAGCACCAGAAGATGCTAATTCAAAAATGTGATAACCTACTTCTCTTAGCAACTGCAGGTCTTGGTGAATTTTGTTATGACCCATCTCCTAATTGTTTAATTGAGGTCATTATTTGGGTAAAACAAATCATATATCAAGTGCTAGTTGAAATGCAACTAATAACACCAGATAGAATGAGTTGTCGTGGTCTGGAATTTGCATGGTGACTACGAAAGGTTTTAGAGAAGCGTTTCCAATGATTTCTCATTACATACAATTGAATTCTCCTTGACCACCAGTAATTAACAGAAGGTGCGATTTTCATATCCATTTCATTGGGTTTGCACACAGACTGGACGATGAGCCTGAGTTTTGGTTCTTTGTAGGTTGGCGATGGTGCACAGGCCAATGGGGGTGACACAGGACCACCAGAGATTGGAGACCCCAGAACCAATTCCACGTGCTTGCCAGAGGAAATGAGAGTTTGACCTCCTGTGTTTGGGGAACAGAACCAATCTGGGGCAGCCACAGAGAAGGCTGCAAAACCTTTTATCACACTGTCTAGCACGACAGAAGGGTGTATGGAAATTCCCCTCTTCACCGAGCTGTTTGTTTTAAGATTAATGACATGCTTTATTGAAAAAGAGAACCCCCTGTGGAAGGAACACATATAAGCTGGCGAGGTGCATCTGCGCCCTGTTTTATAGGGTGATTTGAGAGTGCTCCTTCACCAACACGGCCTGCAGCAGACACTTCAAGGACCTGTGTGAGTGGACCAAAGACAGTCTGAGGGTAACACGCCACTTATCAGGAAACGTTAGGTCTGGATTGAAAACAATTGATCACATCAGACATTGTGATTGTTGCGCCTTAATAGTCTCCATATGTGAATTCTGTCTCTGAATATGCGGCCAAGCTGATTAGCAAGAGCCATTTTAAGAAAGCAATGTCACACCTCTCTGTGACAGCACACGACGCCCTCATTCTATATAGTTATATAGTTTCTATAAGAAGCCGTGCTCAACCTGTATAGCATTTTAGCGTCCACATTGTGCACTTTATTTGATGCAAATGCTGGAGTGAGATGTACCTTGGTAAGCAGCTCTCAGCGTCCCTGCTGCCCAGGCGGCCGTTGTGCGAGGCCAAGCGGCACTTCAGTCTGCTCTCTTTCCGTCCTGTTCCACAGTCACTGGCATGGTGCCAGGTGCGGTAAAATGAGACACTAAAGAGGAGTTATGAGCTTTAAAAATCTGCTTTCTATGACGTCCCTATGGCTTTTGTGGTACAACTGTGAAGGTTAATTTTCCTTAAATGCATTTGTAACTTTATGTCCTTTATGTCCTTAAGTACATATTTCTACTTCCGGTGTAGTGAGAAACACTATCCAAAATCTCCCAAATGATCGTGAATCGCATTTTACACATAATTTGTACCAAGCAGCAGTGTATTATACACATACACACACTCACATATGTATTTATATGTGTCCCCACAAGGGTAACTTCACTTTTATAAAAATCTGTGACTTTGATCAAACTCTTGTATGGTTAAGGATAGAGCTGGGTAGGGTCAGGGGTGTCATAGTCAGAAATATTTCTACTACACATTTTTTTTTCTTGGTCTATCACGAACAACCATGCTGTTTATAAGAGACTCACTTAGACAACCCTTAAAAAGTCAGATGATGACTTTTCTGCTAAATAGTTATGGAAAACCTTAATTGCTCTCCAGTGACTTTGATACTACATGCAAGCCTGGTCTTCTTGGGGATCTCATAATTGCCTCTGTAAGAACGACGACCTCACTTAAAGTCCTTCAGCGGGGTACATTTAAATGAGGAAATGAAACAGAATTGTGCATACAAGTAGGTCATATGAGCAAGTGAGTGATTTAGTTGTGATTATTACTTTGTGCGAGTTTGAAGCTGTTCGCTAATGCGATATGAAGAGTTTCAGAGAAAAAATAAAACAATGAACCCCGGCAGTTTTCTCTCTAAAGCTAGGTTTTAACGTGAAAAAGTCTTCCTTTCTCTTGACTGCGGTATAGACGGAAGCCTATGTGTAGTCACACAAGTTTCTTAGTTACAGAAGACTTTTTAGCCCTGTGGGTGAAATTTCCTGTAACTTCCATATGCTGGTCAGAAATGATTTTAGGGTTTAGCGTTCAGAACGTTCTTAAATTACAGTTGTGCTGCAGCGATTGTACACTGACATAAGCTAGTCTGAATGGATAACTGATTGAGCATGAACACGTAAGTCTATAGCAGCGCTGGCACTTACAGATGATCAGTTTATACTTACAAGTAATTTGGCGATCAGCAATTTGGGTGCATTACAGAGGCTGGTGGGTAACAATGTAACAAGTCTGAATGTACGATAAGATGTGGCCCTAACATGGAATAGCAAAGAACAACTTCCACAACCAACCAGCCAAAGTTTCTAAAAGCCTTAGCAGTAATACGACTCCTAATTTTGTGGGAGATAAACATATTTCAAACAAAGGGCCGCAGAGAGGCAAAGTGTCGCCATATTACATCATCAGAGCTAATCAAGATAATAACAATAATTGGACTTCAGTGAGATTCTTAAGGCTGGTAAAGGGACTATTAAAGCGGAGAGAATTCCTTCCAAAGTCACGTCCTTGTTTCTTCTGTTGCCAGCGGAGATTACTGCGTGAGGATTTTTTTCCCTCCGTAAATGAAAGAAATTGCATTGACCTATTCTATCTATTGCTTCCATATGCAAGCATTTATCTCCCTTGCAAATGGAAATGAGAGCCAAAATTGCAACAAATGGGACCAAGCCACCGAATATAGATGCCCCCCCCCCCACGAGAGTACACATGCCCGGTCAAATTAACTTTAACCCTTACGCTGACAGAGCCAATGTGCCCTCAAAAAAGCCTCTGCTCCTGCAATTTGTTGTGAGTTGTAGCTTGCAGGACATCTACAGGAGTAAATAGGTTGTGATGGAATTAAGCACCTGGTGAGTGTTCCCCTCGCGGCCCTGGTGAAGGCCGGGCCGGGCCGACTGCTCACTAAAGGATGGCCTTTTGAAGAGAAACACCTGTTGGCAAACCCCTTAGCCTCGGTCAATGATGCAGCTTGAAGTGGTCAGCTGGGCGGAAAGAGGCTCTGAGCAGGCCACAGGTGCTTCCTACAGGCCAGGGGGGAGCAGGAATTGGAGGGTAATGTATGGAAAGTGGGGAGGGAGAACGTCTCAGTCTCACATTCACGTTCCAGCCCCCTACCTAATGAAGAGGCCCGTTGGACTGCCCTGGAGACTGAAGTGGTCGAATGGTGATTGCAGCTTGGTGTGCTAATGGGGACTGTTTGCGTCAAGAAAGGGTTCTGAAGGTCACAAGCAAACAGAAAATGATGGGTTCATAGATGATAGGAATCTACTTTGGAGAGACCTAGAACTAAAGGGGGTCTCATAGCAACCAATGTGGAAGACGAAACAGAAGAGACAAGCCCCGCCGAGAGCCTGGCTCCTAGAAGGCCCTGATAGCCCTCGTCACTGTCAGTGGTTATTACAGCACTGCCAGCCTCACTGCAAAGGCATCATTTTAAATCGATCTGGCTCATCTTTTTATATAGGAAAGTTCACAGTGGCTTTCAAAACAGTGGTGCACAATATGGCATCCTTTGTGAGTGTAGTCCGCCAGTACATCCAACCGTGATTTTAACTGAACAACAGAGCAGAGCAAAATCCTGAGGATCCCAAAATGAAATAAGCAAAGGGTCCACAAATGTATGTCCATCGTGGCATCTGGGGCTAAAGAGATGCGTGTGGGAATGCCATTTCATCCACAGGGATTATAAATGTTAGAAAGATTAAAGTAGAACTTTACATATCAGTGCTGATTATTACTAACAGTATATAAAAATGAATTATGTAGCATTTCCTGTCATATTTTCTAATTAAAACTACCCCTTCACAGTCATTCAGCTGATCTTGATTTCGTTCACTACAAATTGACACTGAAGTAATCTACAAATGGCACATAACTGGCAATAAACTCAATTTCCTTACAAGTTCTGATTGGTTCAGAGGACATTGTGCCGCCCCAAGTCTTCATCCCAGATCCTAGATGTTTAGGATTCTTTCATCACCCCATTTTTTTAATTCACCCCACCGAAACGAAAACACTCCAACACCCCAGAGTCAGAATGAGTAAATGTCCTTCATTTATACAGACGTCACCATCGCACATGCACACACACGCACACACAGAATGGGCGTGTGCAGAAAGCACGCAGAATCGGAACATACAGGTGCTAACCCATTTCACTCTGGGTCTCCCTGCCCTTCATAATGGGGACCAGGTGAAACCTGCAGCTTTAATCAGGCTAAGAGAGGCCTGTTTGGAGATTTGCAGCTTGTTGAAAGGCACGGCGTGCACATGGGGTTCATTACGAGGTTAGGGGAAAATCAGTCAAGAACAGTTGTTTTCCCACTGCTGTTTCTAAAGTGGAATAACTTATACAGTATGCCGAAATACGTTTGATCCTAAATGCATATGAAATCGAATGCCCCCCCCCCCCACCCCAAACCACCAGCACCACAAACATCCACTCTGGCCAGAAGAAGAACAAGGAAACGCTTTAAAGATTGCTTTCATTTCCGTTGACTTGAAAAATGATTTAGCTAATAGGGGAGCAGTACCGTGCATGGCTACGCCGCATGCACCTTCAGAGTGAGGCCTGTGGGCCCTCACTGTGCTCAGGCAACTCAAACATTACTTATGTGTAAGTCTAAAGTAAGGCTACGTGGGGTTACTGTACCAGCCCTAACCCCAAGGCTGCTGCCTCAGGTCTTGTGTGCTGAGTGAGTTGCTTAGTCTCAATGGCTTTGGGAAAATGACCAGCTGTGTAAATGAATAAAACTGTACACTTTTTCAGATAAAAGTAATAGCTGAGTGAACGTGACATGCTTTTGGAAGATGGGGAGGGATGATTTTCAGTGCAGGCTTTTCTTGATCGTGTGCGAACTATTAACTTTATTTTGAATCAATCCATTTAATATTTTTTCATGTCTGGCTTTCTATAATCAAAACGAAAAGTATATAAAAATACTTGATGTTTTTATTTACTCCATGATGATCAAAGCTGGGCAGAAGAGATGATGCAATCAGCCTCTTAAATTCCCCCCAAAATGGAGAAACTTCACAAGGTGACAAGGTGCTATACATATAGACACACACAGTTGATTTCCGCTGATCCCTTATACCATCTGGAAAACTAGTGTTATATCAGTACATGTGCCATCTTACAGGCCATACTCTAACACATTTCTTTAGAAATGTATACAATGCAGTTTAACATCATTAATGTGCTCATTAAAACCTGGTTCAACATGGCTAAAACACATTAACCACAATTCACAATTAAGTTTTAAAAATTTCCAAAATGTATTTTGTATTCAATATCGTGATATACGATATTATCATTAACATTACTGTGGCGCTTGACAGACCAAGAAGAGCTGTGAATGATGAGGAGACTTTCTTGCGGAAGAGAACGAGTCTCTTTTATTAAGTTCTTAACAAGACTTACACAAGTAATGATCCAGCATCAAATCAATCACGATGCTGTAAAAACAAAGGAAGTTTGACACCATACACGTATCAGGTACACATATGGTGGAGAGATTTATACAAACGCTAGAGGTACACAAGAATCAGACAAGGTTCATATATGACACGAGTAACATACGTGCCACAATCGGGAAATACAACTATTTACAACAATTACAACAGAGAAAAGCGTCACTCATTAACAGAAATTGCAGGATTTGGCCACAAGGGGGCATTTAGCCAATGTCACTCATAACCCCCTTTCAAACATGCAATGTCACTCGGAATTCTTCAAGACATTATCCAGAGGAGCTGTATATGTGAACAGAAATGTCTGAAACAGTCAGGTATGTTTGTACCTGACATTTAACAGACTTTACCCTGCTCAATCCCTAATACTAAGTCCAGATAATTTCTGATTGATCCTTAGGTGTGAATGGAGCAGAAAATGTTCCGGAGAATTCAGCAAGAGTGAGTGGGCGTGTTGATTACATTTCTATCATGCCACTGGTGCAAAAATGTAAGAATGTGTAGCTTCTTCGTGCCTGTATATGGCTTTCCATTATTTTGCTGATATTGCAGGTACATCCAAATAAATGTAGAATTGATATCAAAGCAAAAATGATATATTATGTGTTATGTCCTACATTCTGCACGCTCTACTCTAGCTCCACCCCACGTAACAGCCAGAATATTTATAATATAGTTGTTGTAAACGCTTCTGATGCGGAATATCTTTGGTTGTGTGCTACATGTGTGGAAGGGCAACTCCGGAAGATGTCTGGACTTGAATAATCCCCTGGACAATGTCTGGAGTTCATGTATGACCATGGCTTTAACTATAACCAGCAAGGGTTAAGAACAAGCAAGAAAACCATCTAGTATTTTTTTTCATGACCGGGTCAGCCATCTTTCTTTTCTTCAGTGCGGGTCTAACATGTGTTTGATGGTTATCGTTTTGTGAAAGTTGATATCATTAGTTAAGGCTGACAAAATCGCCACGATAATATCGACATATTGCCCAAGCCTACAATTCACAATTCTAAAGAACAGAATTTATCATTTATCATTACTCATAAACCTTGGAAATAGTGTTTGATATAAAAACAAACATGGTTTATCAACATCATATGCATAGGTGACTAACACAATTCCTATCCAGTTTGTTAGACTAGTGTGATAGCATCATACCATGCCTTTGTGGCTTAGAAAGGCGGGCCAGAGAATGACTGGCCAGACTCGTGCACGGCACACATATAGTGTGATCGCCAACGGTGCCTGAGTACGGAATACACACATGACGTCATTGAACCGGCTAACACACGCATGCACACATGTACACCATATGTGAGCTGGACTCAGAATGAGCAGAGCGGCTAGGCTGTACGCATCACGTCATAGTTTATCGTAGAACCATTTCACGAAAAAAGCATGGAAGCAGGGTGTTGGGGACTAGGGGGATCTGTGTGTTCGACTCATTATATAGATTTTTTGAAAGCGCTGCACTGACGAATAAAAAAAAAAAAACAAGCATGCGCGCAAAACTGTAAAATTTATTTCTTGAATGCATTGTACATGCTTACCCATCCATCAATGCATCCATCCATCCATCCATCCACCTGTCCGTAACCACTTGTCATGTTCAGGGTCTTGGGGGTCCGGAGCCTAAACCCTACGGGTGCAAGACTATGCTTATTTAACTTCGTCAAAATAGACAGATACAAGTAGAACTTTACATATCAATTAATTGATTTTAAAGTAGTATTTACAAAACTACAATCATATTATGCAGGGAGAAAAGTAATCTGTATATTATTTTAAAATCAACACAAACACTAGGTCTGACATCCAAAACCATATGTGTAAACTAGAGTAACCTTTTGAATTATTTATCATAAGGAAAAAATGCAGTTGTAAAGTTGGCTTTACAATAAAAAAATAAAAACATTTAGAAGAATTTTTTTTTTAGATGTAACTTTGGAGTAAACTGTTTCTCTGCAAAAAGCAGCTATTCTGTTTTCATTATCTACTCAGATCAGAATGGACCATTTCTCAAAACACAGCACCAGGATTTATTGTATGATTAGTGGTACTTATGCGGGAGGATAAAATATACTGGAATATTTGCTAAAATGGTCTTTGGTTATCAAAATATATTTATATACATTATTGGTGCATGATATGATCAGAATGTCATATCACGATATTTTTGGCTACAACCATGATCCATGATATAGATTCCATTTTTCTTTTTGAATGTAGCCAATGTTATCTAACCATTTAATCAGCAAGTCTCTCCTTACATGAAAATAGAAGAATAATAAACGTAATTATTAAGGTATGTACAATACTGTGTATATGAGACAAATTGACTCATTATAGCAAAAGTGCTTTTTGATTTTTTTATATTAGAGTTTTAAAAATTCAGTGTACAAAAGAACATTTATCGCTTTGGTCAATTGTTGCACACTTTGGGGGGGGGGGGTTGAAATTGTCCAATAGGTTTAAGTAATTTAGGATCATGACTTTTAGCTTAAGCTAACCCAGCTAACTGAGCAATCCTGTTTTATCTCAGGTCATTGCCATCGTGTAGCTGGTATTGGCAACATTTCTCACAGCGTGCCATTAAGCGAGCAATGTAAATTCTCATCGGTAGGTCAAGATTTAATCGTGGAGGACTGGGGTGGGAGCATCAGTTATTCATCTCACTAAAGAAATTTGTGGAACCCTGCCCCCTTGACTTAGTTTATTACAAATACAAACAACTAAATAAAATTATTAAATAATAATGTAAGATATTTTTTTTACTTTGATATGTAAGGTTTGTCTGATTTCTTTTTCACAAAGAAAGATAACGGGTTACAAAAGATCAATTTAGTTCAAGATCTAGCCACTAAACTGAGATTCACTGAGACAGATAGAGAGATCTACAGAAAATACAGGTGAGATGTTACAGTCGTCCCTCGCTTCAACTTTCATGGCTTCACTCTATCGAGTTTTTTCAAATACAGTACTGTGCTCATTAAAGTGTATACAGTACTGTGCTCATTAAAGTATATACAGTACTGTGTTCATTAAAGTGTATATAATACTGTATATTCATTAAAGTACATAGAGTACTGTGCTCATTAAAGTATATACAGTACTGTGCTCATTAAAGTTTATACAGTACTGTATATTCATTAAAGTATATACAGTACTGTGCTCATTAAAGTGTATATAATACTGTATATTCATTAAAGTACATACAGTACTGTGCTCATTAAAGTATATACAGTACTGTATATTCATTAAAGTATATACAGTACTGTGTTCATTAAAGTGTATATAATACTGTATATTCATTAAAGTACATACAGTACTGTGCTCATTAAAGTTTATACTGTACTGTATATTCATTAAAGTACATACAGTACTGTGCTCATTAAAGTGTATATAATACTGTATATTCATTAAAGTACATACAGTACTGTGCTTATTAAAGTATACACAGTACTGTATATTCATTAAAAAGTTGAAAGAGAAATGATACAGCGCCCGCTCGGCTCTCTGAG
>JAODKN010000001.1:39577060-39593126 GCA_026774425.1 Petrocephalus zakoni
AATAATAATAATAATAATAATAATAATAATACTATGATATTTGTAACGTCTAATATGTCTTATTATCGCTTATTTTGTCTAATATAATGGGTAATACGAGTGTAATGGTGACTAAAGGATGTTGTTTCATGACTAGAGTGCTCTAATAATGCTAAAAAACCATATGTAGAAGGTCGTAAACAGGTTTTTAAGATCTAACTACGAAAATATTCGATTTATAAATAAAGAATCCTACTTCTCGGAATTTCACTTTTCACGGTAGAGTCTGGAACGGATTAAACGCGATAGACGAGGGACGACTGTATACAGGTCAAAATCGCTTTTTTTTCACTCACAGGTATGTTCTTCTTGTAGTCTTGTTGCAGCCTCCGCACACGCAGGAATCGGATGATAGGCACTTGCAGGTTAGTCCTGTCGTTTTAACAATAGTGTTAAGTAGTGCACTTGTAACCGGGTGTGTACTGGAAGCTCAGCTTAGGCACACTAGTTATTCCTAATTGTCCCTTCTACAGCACGTATGTTTGTAATGTGATGTTTGTTACACCGCGTCACGTAGCACCACCGCATTGTGCAATAACTTGATAAAGTGTAATACATTTTCACTTCACTATGTAAGCACTCCTGCATTAATAATAATGAACAGTTTTGTTGAATAGGTTCACCCTCCCTAGCAGAACATAACTAAGCTTTATATTTATATATCTGAAAAAATGTTAAGCTACTAGTCGGCCATTGTCTAGTTTATAGAGTACCAAATCAGTGTTCCGAAAACATCGTTCTGAAAGCATTTTAAATGCCCAGAAAATAATAAGAGCTGGTGCACCAGAAAACTTAAAAAAATGGCATTTTCTGAGTAACCTCCTGCATTCTTTAAAAATGTTCCTAAACGGTAACTGAGTTTGCCTATAAAGGAAAACAACATGAACATAGATTTAAAAGATTTTTAAAACATAGAATTAGAAATGTATTAATTTCAGGGAAACACAAATCAACTTTCCTCACAAGGAAATGACCCCACATTTCCTGCAGATATACCACAAGACATGTAGCCGTACAGTATGGATGAAATGCTAGTCATCCATATTAGATGTCCTTCTTCTGATGACCGTCGACTTACCGGCACTGTTCTGGAGCTGCTCCACACTTAAAAGACACTTAGCGTCACATTTCACCAAACAGTAAATTTACCCACTCCTCTCAGCAGAAACATCCCAGATGAAGTTGTGCAACTGCAAATAATTTTGGTTCTTTAATAAAGGGATGAATTTCTAGCTTTTGGATGATTCCAGCAATATGCTTTTATTGCTGCTATTTCATTGTTCACCCTTCGAATCATCCAATTTTATTAGATTTAAAAAAAAAACTTTATAAAGAATGTTATGAATTATACCGACGCATTACATGATGGTCAGAGAACTCACTTTGCAGCTCTGAGGGTACACAAGCGTACCCCGCAACGGTGTGTGATTTTCACTTATCATTTTATTTAAGCCTTATTTAAAAATGATAAGCAGGTAAAATCAAAACAGCAAATTTATCTTTAAAATAACAGAGCATGACAATGTGTCCTCCCCTGTAGCTGTCATTCAGGGCATAACAGACATCCACAGATTGTCTTGGTTCTTAGGAGCTGGTCACATGTTATAGGCAGGTAATTGTTGTAGTCAACTTCTGGCAATATCACGTGAGCAGAATGTATCACGACTTCAGATCTCCATGCTTTACAACCAGTATCCTTCCCCTAGAAGCTGGCAGTAGATTTTTTTTTCCGGTACCCTCTCCGTTCACAGTAGAGTCCTTTCACTTTGTCCTGTTTGAGGGATGCTCAATGAAACAAAAAAAAAAAGAAAAACGCACTTTCCAAAGTGATCATGACACCACGCTCTGACTTTTTGAGGTCAGTGCTAAAGTGTGTAATCCCATTGTTTAAGGGACTGGTGTGGAGGCTTTAAATTTAATCCAGTCCACGACAGCAGCGAATGAACTTTGGAAGGTCATCTACAAGTAAATGGAAGGCATCACTTTACATAAAACTCTCCAGCTGATCTGTGCCAACGCTGCTTAAAGTGTCACGCCGCTGACGGGCCCAGATCACCAGTCATTAGGTCTGTCCCCGTCAGCGGGTGTCAGCCACTTCTTTCCAGACACAAGTTAACTCCTAGTGATATGAAAGTGAGTGGCAAACGGCATTACTGTCAGAGAAGCAAACCATGTGACCCCCGTCTCATTATGAAAAGAAAATAACGTGAAAAGGGGCCCCGGAGAGGGGAAAAAAGACATAGAATAATAAAACGTGGTTTTGACACGCTGAGCAGGAAAACGGAACAATTAAAGTCCTATTTTCAAGCACTACACACCAGAGCCTGAGCAGTTAAGTCATTTAAAAGATATCTTCCACCTGAAAAACCTCTGCTCTTTTCTGAATAATGGGAGCAGCTCGGCAGTGTGAGAAGAGCCTGTCTTTTAGCCTTCGACCTTTCTGGACTTTCTGAAGTGTAAAGCCAATGTCGGGCGACGCAGGAGGCAGCTAACGGCTCCTGCAGCTGCTGTTACTGAGGTTCAGCAGCTCCTTGTAGCTGCCGGTCAGGCACGGCCCATTACGCAGATGGGTGTGGAGGGACCAGAGCCGGCTGTGAGTTCAGGGCCTGTCAGCTTGTGCAGCCGAGGGTACGATTCCTGCTAGGAAGCCCGCAAGCTGCCAGGAGCTGCAGCATCAACGCAGGGATAAGACCTGGCGGCCAGACCAGACCGGAGGTTCAGCCGTATACTGATAGAGTACCAGCAGGCCAGGAGAATACAACCATTTCAGTATGTTTTGTTTCGTTCCAGTAAATTCTCTGCTAAAATATGTTCTGGTACACAGCTGTCACTCAGGATCTTGTCGCTAAAGGTCCCTGTTTCGATCTGCATTCCGAGCTGCTGAATGATCCAGCATTTTGTCGGGATAACCCAGCCTTGTACCCTCAGATTACTTCAGGAAGGCTTCTTTACTTCAGGATAACAACCACAGCTGATTTTTTTTTTAACGACGCCATATGCTATCCATGGGTTTATAATATATTTATTTATGTACGGCTTCCCCCCACCACCACCCACCAGCAATTTCCAAGTAAAGTGATTTCCTCCAAATATTAGGCCTGTACAGCTTTCAGTGGTATTCAATTATTGGTAGGATGAAGATAAAATGGGCTGCATTTTCACCTGATGTTAAAGGGTTTTTTTTCACGTGTCAGGTGGAATGTCCCTGACCTCTGACCCCTCCCTCTGCAGGACAAAGGGGTGGCGCCAGTCAGCAGTCTGGCAGGCATCTGTTCGCCGTCTGAGCGGGATCTCCTATCACAGGGCAAACTGCTCCTCAGCGCCTGCCGCGGTCCCCCGGCTGGGCCACTATGGGCGGGGGGGGGGGGGGCATCTCGTTTCTCTCATGATTAATGCCCTTCCACCACTGCCCAAACACTGCGCCCTTGCGTTCCCTCATGAGCCCAGGCAAATGTTTGCCTCTCCAAAACATTTCCCCATTCATAAGGGGGTAAAAAGGAAACCCTCTTAAATTTGATAATTAGTCTGTGGAGTTATTTGGGTGAAGGAAAAGTATTGCCCTTATTAGCTTTAATTGTCTAATTGCCTTTCATCTAAATAACATGTAATTTCAACCCTCGATATATTTAAATAAGCTAAATGTGTTTCTCTGTTATTTGTGTATCTTATAAACTGCGATACATCAGGGCAGGAGAGCCGGGGGGTGGGGGGCCGAGGCTCTGAGCATCTGCTCTCTAATGACCCCAGTGCTGTGATAGGTGTCGCTTCTTCCCCAGGGAGGGGCTTCTATAATCCTCCCGCCAGTGAATGGAGGGGACAATTAGCGCCCCCCCCCCCCCATATCACGATGATGCAACATTACCCCAAGGCCCCCCGAGGGTAGGAAGAGCCCCAGAGAGCAGAGCGCTGGGCACCAGGGGTCATTATCACCCCAAGGCCACCTGCTGATGGAGTCGCCTGTACACAGCGAGCACTGGTGGTGGGGGGGGGGCACGTGCCAAGCTGGCTTCACAGGCGTGTGCGTCACAAGAGCATGGGCCTGTGGCCCAGCAGCCCAGATGCCACAGGCAGCGCCATCACAGTGCAAACACGGCAGCACCCATTCCTGTTCATGACCCTCTCAGAAGCACATTTTTCTTGTTCGGTCATTAAATATTAATTGCATACATTGATTACGCATATTTTACACCTGCATTAAGTGATTAGGCAAAATTGGAACAAAAGATAAAAACCTGCATGATTTGGACAGCAGAAATGCTCTAAGACGACCAAAATAAATATACACAAACATTTAACAGAGGCTACTGAAATGTTACAGTAGGTGATTCATCTGGAGGCAGAGCATGGGACAGTCACTGCTGCTGAAACCATGTCACGCACGGTGGCATCCTTTCAGTCCAGTCAGTCCGTGGAGTAGGAAGGGCCTAGTGAAGCTATTTATGCTTGCGGTGAGAGCAGGCCCCGTGCTGACATAGCAGCACATGTGTGCTGTTCGTTTATACAGTCATTCACAGGTAATTAGCTCATTTCCCTGCCATATAAAAACAGTCATACTGTGCTAATGAAATGCCCAGTGTTGTAACTTGAACTGATGCCAGAAAATACTGTCAAAGGACAGGTGTCCAGCATTGCAAACCTAGCTAAAAAAACGATGGAAGGAAATTAATGTTAAAAAAGTGCGTGTTAAACCCCCTGATTCATCTGAACAAGGGCAGCAGGCATGACCACATTCCGCGATCGCTTTTTTGCTGTATGAAGCAGGCATTTCGATCTCAGCATCTCCGTGTAAGATTTAGTCAGACCTAGATAGTCACATCAACATGTGGCCCAACACAGCAGCCACACTCACCTGAGTGGGGGGGGGGGGCAGTCCCTTGCTCAGGGCTGGGCCTGGGCGGGTTACAAGGCCAGTGAGCCAGCGTTGCCCTCTGATGAACATCAGAGCCAGAAGCAGCTGCCTCAGGTAAACTCAGCATTAACACTGTCCCCTTCTCTCGGCGAGCCTGCAGTCAGCCCCCGTACAACGGGGGTGTAGCGTCCGTCCGTCCATCCAGCCATCTATCACTTCATCCATCCGTCATTCCATCCATCCATTTTCATTGACCGGCTATGCAACCGGTATCTCGCTGACTGAGCCTCTGTCCGGGGGGGGGAGCGGGGGCAAGAGGAGGGGGCGTGACATGAACAGGGAGCCATCAGTGAATAGTGGGCTGTTTATTCAGACACACACACGTGCACAACTGAACGTCAGTGCCTTTATATTGTGGGCAGAAACTAAAGGCCTTGCAGGTGACCCAGACAGATGATGGGTGTTTATGTACTTGTGTGTGTCTATGTGTGTCTGTGTGTGTACGTGTCTGTGTCTGTGTGTGTGTCTACGTGTGTGTGTGTGTGTATGTTTGCGTGTGTGTGTGGGTGTGTGTGTGCGGGAGGCGGTACAAAATCCTTACACACAGCTGAGGCCAGATTGGCCATGACCCTGAAGGTGCAGTGTGAATACCTGCCTGGCCTGGTGACCCTGAACAATCCAGAAGGATCCAGAAGCTGCTCCTGCCTCGTGCTTTACTTCCTCAATGAGAAACGTCTCTCTTAACAGTTTGCTCTCATTTCTTACACATTTTTGACATGGAAAATAATTGTTCCATAGCAATCTTCCTCTTTCATAAGAAATGCAATAAATATTTCATGCCTGAGTAACAGGATAAGGGCCAGGTCACTGAGCGAAAGGATGGTTTGAGATGAGAGAAGATGGAAAGAACAATAGAGTCGACTCCTAAAATAGTAAAACACACACATTTGTGGCCATTTCAAACTGAAAAAAGACTATTTGTGATGTTTCCAACATAAAGCATGTTTCCGGCTCACCCTTTGAGGCGTCCTTTAAAATGCGCTCTGACAAGGAAACGACAGGGAGACTACAAATGCGACCTTCACCTGACAGACTGGCGCCATTAAAAACTTGTCAGGAACTGACAATACACTGCGGATAAAGGCCACAGGCTTGATCTATAGCTGCACGGGGACCCCGCTTGCCAGCATCACTCGTGTCAGGGCTTCACGTCAGTGCGGGGCCTTTCTCCCCCCCAGGATGAACACGGTGATTGGCAGACTGACAGCTAGGCAGACAGATGTTGTACAGTACATACGGAACTGTGTGATTAATTGCGGTTAATGCTCCATTTCTCTGACCTGTTCATAGCGTATCTCACAGGATCTGTGGCATTCATCGGATCTGCATCCTTTGACTAATGGAACACTTCCTACAATTGATATCAAGAGTTTAGCTATCAAATCTACTAAAATTACAGCATTACTCCAAGTGTCTGATGGCCATTAACAATCCATACTCCATTACAGGTTATGGGTAATAAAACCATACTAAAACATATAAAATGCAGAAAACAGGAAGTGAAGAACCACTTCATTTTCTTTCTGTGTGCACAAATTTAAAGACGTACCTCGCTGCAATTCCTCGCTGTTCTCACAGTTCCACAAACGTATGGCCTTGTTCAGGAGCACATACATGAATCCCACAAAGATTACCCAATCTACAGATTATAGTGCTGTTCCCTGCCCACCTCGATGGTATCGACTGACAGGTATCTAGCAAAGAACGAGGAGGTTTCTCCTCTGAGCGGGGCCTACCGAAACCCTGACTGCTGTCATGCTTCAGCTACTCAAAATTAACAGCGGCATCTGCATTAATGCTGTTTATTTTACATAATGGGGGAATTCGTCCAGGATGTGAAATGAAAACAGTTCAGCACCCCCCTTTTATTTGTCTTCATCGTGGACTGTGGCTGGCTCTGCATTTCCTGATTATTTAAATGCTTAGAGCTGCCCCCCCCCCCCAGCCAGGTCACGCTGCCTGTTCCAGGCTTAAAGGGGAATATTAGCAAACAAACAACATCAAGTGGCTATTAGCTCTTTCCTTTCATGACCCTGAAAGGAAATGCAAACGAGATGGGATTAAGCAAAGAGCCAAAGGTTCTTCTACCCCACTTTCTACTGGGCATCTGCTGATGCTAAATGCTTTAATTGTCCATGTGTGGGCAGCTCCTCTGGCTAGATCTCCCTTTTGTTGAACTTATCTTGTGGCGTTAATGCTTTACCAGAGGAAAAAACCTATCAGCGAGAAGCGAGTCCTGGGAGACTTTCCCTGCACTGCTTCCTGCGCTTTGAAAGCATGTTTATCTTAAATTCCATGCCATTCCGCAGGCGGGTGACCCATTTTCTTCCCACCGAGAAAGAGCTGTTCTGCTGCCAGCATTCTGATCCGAGCAGCGATTCTGGTCAGCAGCGGGCACCACCAGCAATCGCAGTGATCAGAGTTAGTCTAATGGATGTACTGGAATTAGAACAGGCATTAAGTGTCTTTAAGTGGGAATTAAATGGGAGCATTAAGCGGGAACCTTTTGCAACGCAGCTGCTAGTTGGTTCACAAGAACACCAATAAATGGCAGCTACATAACTTTTCTTAATCAGATTGGAACAATCAGACTGAAAAATTTTCCCATATGTTGTTGGAGAGTCGGGAGCGAGGGCCCAGGGTTAAGGCAAGGGCACAGGCCAGCACGAGGTTACAGTGTCTGGCTACAATTAGTCCCTCACTGGAGAGACTGTGATGATGCTTTGGGGAGCTGTAGCCCCTCAGCCATTTGTAATTAGCCCATCAGGAATTACTCACTGCGAAGCCTAAGTGTGACTCACTCGGGGCATTCGCAAACACGTGTGTCCTGGTAGACGACCCAGCGGCCCAGCACGGAGACATCAGGGACACGGATCAGGTCACAGTTAAGCAAACCCGCTTGGTGTTAGGGTATTAGGGTATTAGCATTTTCACACCCCGCCATTATGTAGCTGGGCCCGGCATGCAGGCACACGGGATGCGCAGCATGGAGAGCACCGTCGTCCTGGCCGCTGGACAGGATGTAAAGTCGCGGTCGACCTGGACGGGAAGCCCATTCCGAGCAGCCCCGGCTCACCAGATGGCGAGGAAGACGGGAGAAACACGGCCTTCATTTAGATTAGCATTTCTGTGTTTGTTTATCGTAGCACGTCGATGTTGTGCGTTTCTGAACATGCTAAAACCGCCCTGCGGTCGCTAAATTAAACTACCACTGCACAGTTTATTCATTTTAAGGCCCACGGGGAAGTCATTTTACTGTTCCAGCTGTCAACGCTTGTTTAACTCGCGTGATAATTACTGCTTTGCAAGTGTTTCATAACATAGTGTGCATTTCACACAGAAAGCGAGATATTGGACTTTCCTTTCTCACACGTTCGGATATTAATGCTGCCACAGACATCTGGGACGACCGAACGGGCCAACGTGTTATTCCGGGTCAAGAAAACACGATCTGTGGCCACCGGCCACTGGTGACGCGTGTGTGCCGTACCTCATGGGTACACCAACATGCAGCCTAATAAAACAGCTGTCACATCGGTGACCCTGAGAGGGGAAACCACACTTTGCAAGTGTGATGCTATAAGAATCTGAGCAGTAAGGAAGTCTTAATACAGTCCCCGGATAGCCTGTTTTCAGAGTCATCTGACGAGAGAGTTTGGCAATGCCTCTTATCCATTTAAGGTCACAGTAATCCAGACCATTTTCCAGGAAGGATCCCAGCACAGACAGCACCGGGCTATTAGAGAGAACAAAGAAAGTTATTACGTTTAAAATTCAGTCACCGCAAAGACACATGTGCGACGCGGCTGAGGACCGTATGGCCTATTGGACGCTGCACCCTGGCGAGTATGAGGTAACAGCTCTGCTGACTGGACACGGCTGCTCTCTGCATACAGGACAAAGAAAACAGCTGCATCAAAAATGGATCTCGCCAAACTCCCAGTCACAGGCGAACACCTGCTTGGCAATTCTGCTAAGCCGCAAACCATTTTTTCACTGTCCGAACAATGAGGAGAGCAGAGTCTTGCTTCGTTTACATCACAACCCCCTGATCCTGATCCAGCTCTTATTCCCTGCAAATCCATCACGTATTCAAGCTCATTACATTGTTTATTAGCGCTGTTAAACGGTCAAATGCTCTACAGTTGCATATTGCATTTTACAGGTCATTGTACTTTGCAATTACATGTTTGTGCCCCATTCAGTCATACGTAAACACACATGCAGACAAGCGCACATATATACACATGGCCGCGCGAGTGTTTCATGCACGTTCTGCGGTATCAGTATGAGGTTTAACAAGATTTATGCCATAACAAATTGATCCACGTGTTGCTAGTACTGGGCGGGGGGCCAAGGGGGGGGGA
Source organism: Petrocephalus zakoni (assembly GCA_026774425.1). Taxonomy (NCBI): domain Eukaryota; kingdom Metazoa; phylum Chordata; class Actinopteri; order Osteoglossiformes; family Mormyridae; genus Petrocephalus; species Petrocephalus zakoni. The sequence continues at coordinate 39,586,376 of JAODKN010000001.1, forward strand.
GGGGGTAATGTGTTATTGTTGTGCTATTATTATTTTTATGACTTATTGTCCTCAGCAGTGCTCAAAAAGACCCTATGCAACCACACCCATTAATATCAGGCTGAAAAGCCCAGCGAGGCCAGAGTGCGACTGGGCCTGCCTTACAATTAATAGTGCAATAATGTGTGATGTTCCCATTCATCTTCTGCACGTCTGCGTTCCATCTCGTTTCCCAGCAATGTGTCATGTAAGGCGGCTGTGGCCTGAGAAATCCAGATGTGTGGCTGCTTGCTGTCAGCCCTGGCTATCTGGAACCTACTCATTTACACACGGCGCACCTTCACAGCTGCAGGATCACACTGGTTCCCATCTTCGGGCCCAGGCCGGCCAGCTCTCCTGGTGAGCAATTACAGCAGGTCACACGTAAAACCAAAGGCTGCCTGGACATTAGCCACCATTATTCTGCTAATTTAAACTTGGACTTTTCTTGTAATTCTCTAGCAAAGAAAAAAACGCTACAAACATAATTTGGATAAAACTCAACATTACCATTAGCAAAATCACTGAGGATAATATTCATAGAAGCCCTCTACCTTGGGGATGGCAGTCTCATTGAAGCATGAAGGTGGCCACATAGATGACATTGGCGTGGCACATTTTCGTGGTGACCCGACAAGAGTTAAACAAAAAATGACGATGGGTGATAATGGCATTGAAACAGGTCACCAGCATCAAATTTTCTTGAATTTGCAGCTGGTTCTTTAGGTTAACTCAGCACCCGTGCAATTTCTCTGCCTATCACTGTTTACAGAACCCCCCATCTTACCCACAACATGCACACAAATACAAGTGAGAAATCAATGTAACCTACAATTTTTACAGCAGAGATGTAAGTGCCTGTGACAGCCGAAATCCAATAGTGGCACTGGAGCTGACAGGCTTGACACGTGTCTTACCACGCCGGCCCTCAATTATGCATCCTCCAACGTTTCCCCAGCTTTTAATTGAATCACACTGTCTCACACTTGTTATTTTTAATTTGTTGCATTTGATTTTTGACATCAGCACCGGGGTGTCATGAATTATGCAGACGGGGACCTTAATTGTGGATGTTATTAAAACAAAACTAATTGCCAATGATTAAAAAATGAATGCGAGGATATCGCACCCTGACATAGGTTCCTGCGACTGCCAAATAATTATATGGCTGGCTTGTTGATGTCGTCGCTGTTGTTGTTGTTTCCTGGTTCTGGGGTGGAATGGAAACGTAGGGAAAGCTGCCTTTGGATCTCACGTTATAGGGACGGCCAGTGGGGAACGCAGCCATATCACAAAGATCTCACTGCCTCTGAGCAAGAAAAACCTCATATGAGGAAAATTGAGCATAATTCCATTCTCTTGGCCAGCACACAATAATACTTCAACTTTTATTGATCTTTTTTTTTCTTCGGGGACTTATATCATAACAGCTTTTGTGATACTGTCCGAGTCCTCTGTTGTCTGGAAAACGACTTTCAATGCTGCCCTTGATTGACAACAGAGATCGCTGCAACTTCCCTGCAACATATTTTAGAAATTCTCCTCTGTTTAATATACAGAGAGAATAGAAGAAACAGGCCAGTTTCATTCAATACGTAAAAATGCATTTAGCAGCTCAGGACGAGAGTTCAAAGTCAACAGTGGAAGACTAAACTGTATCACAGCGCATAATTCAGCACATGTGACTATCTGCTAAATATAAGGACACATTTAAATATTTATAATAACATCAGCAGGCATCATATAGCACAAATTTAAAGCCGTGAATGACAGACTCTGCTGGAGTAACACCGGCTGGGTGCAAATCTTAACGTTCATTTACTTATTTATAATGAGTGACAATGAATTTGCAGGTCAATGGGGAAAAAAATTACAAATCAAAAGCCCTTCTTCAACAGAGTAATTAGTTTGGGGAGGAAACAAGCTCATTCTATAGGAGATGTCGGCTGTAAGGCAAATATTCCCCCACTATTCATTGGAGACCAAACATTTCAATTTAGCCTGTAGGCAAAGTTGAAACACCTGACTCAAAGGTAAAAAATCCTTATGTCTTTTAAACTTGCATCACTTTGGAGATGTCTGGAAGTCATTTCCAGCCTTGTGAGGGAAGGAACGCTTGCTTTAGTTCCATGAATGTTCAATCAATTCAATAGGACAGCTTAACTTTTTTTTCAGCAGAAAGCGTTTAAAGCCCCACGGCACTTACAGACTGGATTCAAAGCCTACACTTAAAAAGCGCAAAAATTTCACCTTTGGGGCCCACCGAACCCCCCGAAAAAAGCCGTAAAGCTAGTCTAACCCCCCCCCCTTTTTAAGATATGCTTAACGGACCGCAAGGACAGCAGTTCTGGCCCGGCCAAACAGAGCTAGTACATGTGCTTGTGTTACTGTCCCCCGATGAAGGTCTTTATCCACTTACATGCTGACCTCTTCATGCAGCTGGATATTCTAATGGATCGTTTCAGGTCCAGCACATGGGACGGGAAGCAGGAGCTCCGCCCACCGGGTCACATGACCAGAGCAGAGAGGGTGGCTCTTCTGGAAGCATGTATACTGCTGCTTTCCTGGAATAAGGACCAAGAATATTTCTTTGTTTATTTCAGAATTCTTAGATAATGGATACGATCAGATTCCCTTTAGGTATAGCTAGGAATTGTGTTCTGAGGTTGTAGCTCCAAAATGATCTTCCTCTGCCTCTTGTAAGGGCAAATGTTTCACGGGCAGGATCCATTTTCAGGATGAGGCTTAAACATACAAATCCAGACATTTTTTCCCCATTCAGGCAAGGTCTCACAAGACGTTTGGTTTGACATGAATGACTGAGTATTTACAGCACCGCTAGAACCGGCTCCTTAGCACCACACCTATTTAAAGATGTATGAATGACCCATGACTTTGACTATGGTTTAAAAAAGGTAAAAAAAAGCAGTAACTGAGAGGTATCAACCTGACACTGACAGAAATTTGTTCCTACCTCAAACAGCTGGGGATGATAACCTCAGTGATGGACGTGACATTGACTGGCATATCCCGTACTGAATCCTAATGTATATGTGCTCACGTCTTGGGTGAACACAACTTTTGCAATTACAATTGCTCCCGAAAGCTTGCTAAATCTATATTTGTGGACAGCGATTTTAAACCCTTCCTCCTAAAATGAGATCACTGGCTAACTCAGCTCAGCACTGTCTCACTGGCTATATCCATCACCAGGGCTACCCATCCAAAGGTTCTCTGTCTTGCGATGAAAACAATACACAGAAGGACTGCAATAGAAGGAACTGGATCCATTAAGGAAGCACCCATTAACCTGTGACTGATATGACACCGTGCTGGAATCACCGCCAAGGTAATCGTTGAAATTCCCAGTGCCTCTCTTAAAAGGACACTTCATAATAACCTGGAAGTTCCAATGCCTGCCGCAGTTGTTTGTCACTTAGCTTAAAAAGTTGTTTTGCTGCCCATTAAAGCTAAACGCTGTGTGACGTGCCCTGCCAATTTAAAAAATCCTTCTTTACTCAAAAGTCTATTTCAATAAGCCCGGCCCGTGCGGCTCGCTCAATATAATAACGTGGCGTACTGAATTTCAAGAGCATCCCCGCGATGGCTGCAGCCTCTTGTCCTCTGAAATGACAATTAGAGTCACTTTCGGCGCAAGTTACGTTAAATCTCCCCTGTCAGCCACCCAGAGAGGAGGACAGCACCCGCAGAGGAGACAGAGACTAATCTGTGTCCAGCAGTGATTGTGCGCTCCTCGTGCCGATCCTGGTGCCAGCTGTGGCCGTGTCAGGAGAGAGGAGGTGAGAGGGGACACTAGTAAAGCCGAGGTTACCGAGAAGCACCTACCATTTATAACATAACTGTCTAACGTCAGATTTTTTTTTTGCGCATATATGTGTGATTTGTATTTTTACACATTTTATTGAATCATTACTTAATTATTAATCATTATTCAATAACGAACACAGAAACAGGAATGAAACAGAAGCCAAGCCCACGTCACACGCTGATCAGCCTGCAAATCAAACAAATAAAAATGTCAACTTAAAAAAAAAAAGACTATTAGTTTTAATGTCTACTCACCAAAAAAGTGACATGCAAGACATGCATAAGACATGCAGGAAGACTGAGTATAGGACATATTTCAGACTCACTCAGAGTGCTGTATAGTTCACTGAAAATGTACATCCCATATACGCTAGAATCAGTGCTTATCGTTACAGGTGACAGGCTTGGACTTGCGTCTCCAGTTCACCACCAAACAAAAATACACTGAGAGAAGGGTGGTTGCATAACACTGGGGCACTCCAGGTACCTGGATCCACATTAATTAACATTAATAATCTGCATGAAATGCAACTTGCCTGCATTTTGAATAAAATTCCGGGCTCAGTGTTATACATTTAAAATACACTGCATAAATTTCCATTTCCTCTGAAATCCTAAGGAAAAAAACAACCTTCCATAAACTGTACGCTTTTTCATTAGGCCATAAGCTAACTACCAAATGGAGAGTCTTAAGAAGAACTAGTGGCACAAAATCTACATGGATCATTTGTTTTTTTTTTTTAAGATTGAAAAGGTAAATGTTGTTTTTACAGTTTTTTAATGGTTTTCACCTTGAGTCAGGCAGCACTGCTCCCCCAGCACTGTTGATGGCTGAGAATGCTGTAATTGCTGTCAGTCACACTTCACCCCAATCATAAAGGCACCCGAGCAGCAAGTGAAAGAATTTCGGGCTTCAGCAGCTCCTCGGTCGAAGGTTCCTGCAGCCTCCAGAGGATTACTTTATTGTAGCTCCCCTTCACACTGTCAACGGCGAACGCGCTCCGAGATGGATTAAAACAGCAAAGAGCCCCACATGCGCGCTAACACAGGCGCGATAATTGAGAAGATTAGCCTCTAAACGCCAGCAGTGATTTGGCTTCCAGAAGGCTGGCAGAGGGTAGGGATGCTAGCTGGTGGGTTAAAGTGGGAATACGAATTTCCATCGTTCCCATTTGATTCTCTTACCCCTTGGTGATGCTGCTTGTTAGATACTCATGGCTCCTGTGCCAAAAAAGTTCTCCTCTTTTTTGCATAGTAATTGACGCTCTAATTACCAATTACCATTTATTTTGTGTGTTGCGATCTAGAGTATATTTTTTTTACGACGCCTGTGAGTTTTTTTGCGTCTGAGTGGACAGGAAGCCGCCAGCAAAGGGTTAGGGGTTAGCTGTTAATGACAGGGCGGGGCGTGCTGAGGCAGACGCGTCCCGCCTGCCGGACACCAGCTTAATCAGGTCTTCATTGGCAAACAGGATACATTCAAAAGTGTCGCCCACTGAGACCAAATCCCTTCCACTGGCCTAAAATCTTCAGGAAATTGCACGCATTAGGGAGATATATTGGTGTGAAAAGCACCCCTGACACCCCATTGAACTGCTTAATTTCTGCTCAGGTTTGGTCACGCGGGCTCCTTCCTGTTATTCGTCTGAGCCGGCCAATCACGTGGCAGCAACGCCGCTTAATATGAGAGTCCGGCGCTAAGCCTTGCTGAAGCAGCCTGAAGCTGATCAACGAGCACCACGAAGTCAGCGAATCAAAAACGCAACGTGATGCAGACGTGCCTTTTTAAAAACGAATCTCTCTATTATGGACAATGTGGCCATAATAATGTTTGACATGGTGATGTAATTCTGTGTCAGGTCCAGATGGAAAAAGCATGGAATGTTGCATTTGTGAGAGCTGGAAGTCACACTCATGTTTCTCTCACCTCTCTCTCTTTTTTTTTGCACAACATGCCTAGTTCATGCAGAACAGTCATTAAACACATTCTCGTTATCAATCAATACGTTTGTGGTGGTAAATGTGCACTCCCCTCGAAAAATAAGACTTACAAATAAACTCCAGTGCTAAAAAATAACATTTGTCTGTTACAATTTAAGCGGGCCTTTTGTTACTTGTCTTTGGCTATTAACTGCCATATGGGTAACATCTGGTTGCAGATCACAGCAAATGTGTTTTGTTCGGGTGCGTAAATAATTTCACTTCAAGTTGAAATGCTCTTTAAATGAAAATTAAATATTAAAATGTGTTTTGCACAATCAAGACACAGCCTCTGGCAAGTCAAACATATCATTGTTAAAAATAACATTCTTTCAATAGAATACTTTGATTAATGATTCTTTGATTAATTAATGTACCTTTTTGTCTGTCATTGCAAATAATGGACTGAGTTAAGAAAAACTGAATTTTGAGAAATAATTAGAAATAGGAGTAGGTTATGAATAAAAATGTAAACAAAAATCCCAACAGGCACACTTTTTTGTGATGTTCTGTAACACAAAGAGAGCAGTTCATGACGATTCTATAAAATACTTTAATTGCTTGGTGGCGACCTGTACTTACATTAATGAGGAGCTTATCCTGCAGGAATTTTGCCCTTGTGGTGTGTAGGAATCAATAGGAAGTTGATAAAGCCAAGTTCATTGCTGCCTAACATAAAACAGACCTGATTTGTTTACTTACCTAAGCCAGCATGTGCCAGGCCCATTATGAAATGATTTATAGGCCACTACCCAATGAAATTGTTTAAAGTAGATTAGATTCAGGGAACGATCACCACTAATATGACAAGCTGATGTCACATGACAGGTAACCGAGCAAACAAGTTCCTGAAATTCAGATTGAATTAGATCCCTAATGATCCAACTGGAAGAGAGATATTTAATCAGATGTGTGCGTGTGTGTG
>JAODKN010000001.1:39604894-39638864 GCA_026774425.1 Petrocephalus zakoni
CACCAAAGCATTATTAATTTCCAGCTAGAGTCCCACATTCATGAGGCTGAGATTGGAATGTAAATGAGGCCCAGGACAGGCAGCGGGGTGTGTCCGCTGCGGCCGGGCCCATGGCAGGCCTCCCCGGCACGCCGCACTCAGCGCGGAGAGGGCGCAACATCCATCACTACATCAGGGAAACAATGAATAAAACGGCCGAACAAGAGTAGTGACAAATCACCGGCGGAGCCGCGCCGGCTGGGTGACACCGCGGGGGGGCGGGGGCTATGGGCGTTATTGAGCTACCAGTGCCACCAAGCCGGCTGATTGGTGTGGGGGGGGGGGCCTATGGGAGATGAGCGTACTCAGAGAAGTGATGCACACGTGCTTGCCAGCGTGTGTGTAGTGAGCCCTGAAGTAAATGCAGCGATTCGGGGAGCAGCCAGAGGAAATCAGACAGTGACTGTGCAGCTGGCCGCTACTGTGATACTGCAAACTATGAGGCTGCACTGATATTAAGCAGGAAAATACAGGCCGTGCTGCAAACAGCACTCCGTATTTTATGTACATGCTTAATAAAATTCATCCATCCATCCATCTTCTCTTCCTGCTTATTCTACTCAGGGTTGTGAAGGTCAGCGGCCTGTTCTAGAAGCTTGGGGCACCAGGCAGGGAACAATCCAGGAAGAACCCCCCCCACTCCAACCACATAGGGAGAACACACAAACTCCACATATATCTAGAGGTTGTTAGGCAACGGTTCTAACCACTGAACTACCACTACCCCACTTAATAAAATCTGAACTCAAATGATTCAATGATCCAAGTCACCTTCTGCACGTGTTTGTATATTCTGATAGTGATTTCTGGAAGTCTTTTAATATCTTAAATTCAAAGCTCCACAGTGACTAAAGTTGATAACATTTCCTCACTAGCTTGGATGTGACCTTTGAGAAGACCCCATCGTGGCTTTGAGAAGACCCCATCATTGCTACAAGGCCTCTTGGCGTGCCGTGTCGACCTCGGGATCACAGTTAACCCAACCAGGGCCATAGTTGACAGCAACACTGCTTAGAAGCATGTTGGGGACAATGGATTGTAAATTCTCCCTACTTTGCTGGCATCATTTACGATCACTCTTTAGGGTCTCATTGTGGGCTTTGCCCCCCCACAACAAACGCTAATCTGCTGAAAGACCAGACTCGTCTCACTAGTGCTTATTGAAATCATGTGAGTGTCGTTTGCACTTAATTCTTCAGGGTTTGCAATAAAGGGGAGCGATGTGGCAGCTTCTGAGGCCAGACGAGGGGGCCTCTGGGAGAGGAACACATCAGGCACAGAGCGGCTGCTCCCTCCCTCCCTCCCTCCCTCCCTCCTTCCCTGCCTGCCTGGCTGACAGGCAGAGCCGCCTCCCCTAATCTGATCAGCTTGCAATGACAATCCTTATTTATAGATAGCCTTTAAAGTAGACGGGGGAAGTGTTTGTAGAGGAAGATTAAATTACATTTTGTTTGGTTTCACAAACAAAGAAATAAGCATAATAACCCAGCAGCGTGCATCAGTCTAAAGGGTAATGAGACTCTGCATTTCTCCATCCCCGCCGTAGCTCGGCGGCCCACTGACTGACTGCGAGCAACCTCATGCTTTTGATCACTTTGTAAACTCCAACTCCAGGTCCATTTTCACTCTAATAAAAAATCCGGCAAAAATCGGGCTTAGAAATCGTATTCAGAGCACAAGGGGCATCCGGAAAAAATCCAGCAAACTGTTTCAAATACGCAATTTCTTTCATATATTCTTTATAAAAAAGACATTTTTTTCTTCAGTTAAAAAAATGTATGGTTGGTACCTCTTACACAGCCACTAGACAGCGAGAAGGGTAAACGCAGGTTGTTGAAAATATCGACTGAGTCCTACCTGCAGTTGGCTCCCGGTGATCCTGTCAAAAGAAGTGTTTAATTCGCGTAGCATACTCCTCAAACTACACCCTTGTAAAAATAGTTCAATACATTTCACTGTTTGTCTTACAGACCTTTCCTTTCCCCCATTATTCGCTTCCCTTTCATGAAAGTGGATTCATACTGAGCAATGAGGCTCATTCGGCTAAATTAAGGCTGGTTTGGATCAAATACTAGGGGCCCGCCATGGATGCCTTCCCCCTTGGCTTGGCTCATTGCTTTCTTACTGTTAAACATTGTGGCACACTTTTTAGAGGTGCCTGTCACTGTATTTTGTCAGCAAAGCATAATATTTCTTCTGGAGTTCTAGACCTGGCACTCAGCGGGGTAGAAATAAAAACACCGCACCATATGAACTGCGAAAAGTCAGTCAGTAAATCAGCCGACGCAGTGCAGAGGCAGTGAGTAGAAAGCCGCGTGCTGTCAAGTCCTCCCCTGCAAAAAGGATCGGACATATGCCGTCACACTTTAATCAGCCTCCAAACACTTCCTTTAAGTGGCACGTCACAACTGCCCGTCGCAAATCTGCAGCGCTCTCGTAGGTTTGTGCGCGGCGCTATTTGAATTTCCGCTTGTTTGTCTTCGGTGGCAAGGGTGACTCCTTTGGAGGAAACCTGAAAGGGCGCTTTGAAGCTGTAATAAGGGCGGCTCACTCCTACTTTTCTCTAGGCTTCACGTACTTCTCCTGTGACATACAATGTATTGTTGATTTTTCTTCCCCCTCAGTGCAGATTGTGTCAAATGACAATGTAGTCATCGCAAGAAGTTTATTTGGCTTAAAAAAATAAAATAAGGGACCAGATGTAAAAGTTTCACAGTGACGTGGCTCTTGTTTAGTCGTAAACATCGCGATTATGCAGTATTCGGTGGTGTTTAAAATTCCGAAAATTATTATGATTTTTATTCATAATTATTATGGATCTGAATATGGATATTATAGACGGTGTGGAAAAACACAGGTGAGGCTGGCAGAACTCGCTAATCGAGCCTGTAACCAGACTCTTAACAGGAATTCCATTACCTGCTATAATAGCACTTAAAAAAGTATCAGTTGTGGTATTTTTTTCCAGTTATACCCCCATTTTGAGGTTGACACACTCAACTGACATGTAAGCTAACTGAAAACTAAAAAGGAATTACTTAGTTTGGCTGATAGTGTTTATAATATAATAGAAAACAGAAACTATTTAGACAAAAAGCCTGAAGCACACTAAAAATATCATATTTACATTTAATAATTCACAAAAAACCACTAAGAAATTAGACAGCAGCCCGCGATTACAATCAGCATATGACTGGATGAAATCACAGGACAGATCCCAAGGCTCTGAAACTGAATAAAGGCAGCTTTCAAAGTGTGTCAACCAACGGCACAAATGCAAAACAAACATTTCATCCTAACTGCTTTTAACTGCCATCTAATTTGCAGAATAGGTTTTCTGAGAATCTGTAAGTATTACATTTTTCTGAGATTGAAAAATGTTCCACTGTATAATAGCATTCAATGAGCCTTCGATCAAGGATCTTTTTTAAGGATTTTGTTTACATATCCATAAACTTTATGTGTAACTAGGCCAGGCTATATCAAACTTTACACAAAACGATGCAGCATCATTACTAACAGCCTATCACCATCATTTTGTACTCACACGGATTAAATAGCACATATTTAGCATGCCCTTAGACAGGCTTGGTCAGCCAATTGGCCCTGGACCTGCCTCATTGTTTTATCTTCTATTCTTCTGACCTTAAGACTTTACCTTCTCCTGTGTTTTTTACATGCTGACAATTTTAATTGTGTAAATTTTTATGCAGCATAATTGCTTTTGTGCCTGTCTGTCATGATATGCTAATTTCAGTTTAGTTTTGTGTGTGCTTGTAATTTTGTTGCTAGATGTCATGTCGAGCACTTCGGGACAGCCATATTGGAAATAGAAGCTATATAGAAATGAATTGAATGTAATTAAATCTGCTTATTTGATTCCCCCACATTCAACCGCAAACCTCAGTAGTCTTTGGCTAATCAGTCGCTGCAACTTAAATTAAGTCAAATTAAGCTGTGCTACAGTGACTCTCTCAGTTCCATGTCTGTACGTCTTGATATCGTAAAATAGCCAAAATTGTCCAATATCCTCCTAGATTTTATTTGCAGTAATCAAGGTTCTCAGATGGGCCTCTGGCCGCCACGGCCAATCAGAGCTGCCGACAGCTCCCTGTCCGGCGCCATCGCTACAGTGTCGGCCCGCTTCTCCTAGCTTCCTCAGCCCCTGTGCCGGCTTCCCTTCAGAGAGACAGATGTTAGGCTTGCTATGGGGGAAAAAATTGAGTTATGGCTTTTGGGTGCAGGATTCGCAGTGTTTGCTGCAGTTTATTAGTGTTAACCGAATAAAAATGACATTAGTGAGAGATATCTACATGGGCCTTGGGAGCTCTTGAGACCCGGCCAGATGGCCCTACTCTAACTGCCGTAATGTAGTAAGCCTTGTTGAGAAGCACGCCATATTGATTGAATTTCTGCCTTTAGATGCAGGCCCCATGTCTACATGTCTGCGCTGATATCGGTTGCAAGAAATCCAATATGGGGGGGCTGGAGAGGCCGGCGTGTAGCTGCCTATTAAAGCTGTCACTCCCATCTGTCCCTTGCTCCCTGCAAGGTGCTCCTTGCAGGTTTAAGCGGGCACCCGTTCTGAGAGAAAGACATTGTGGTGAGATTTTTAAAAGTAAGGGGGAATGACAGAGATAAAATCAGAGAGGTCCCGTGGCAGTGTGGCCAGGGAGCGGTGCGGGCTCATGACCCTGTCTTCACATTTGGAGCCACGTATTTGGGGCCCGCAGGAGACAATCCCAGCCCCCAGGAGCGAGGGGTCACACAGCAGACATGGTGCTTGTTGTCCTGTGTTACCCTTTGATGGGTAACACAAGGCGAAGCTGTGGTGAGATACAGAGAGGACAGTTGGAAACCTGCAAACTCGCTGGCAAAAATGCCCTGATTTGGAGCTGGTTTCAGGGTGACTTTTCCATCTGAGTAGGTAGCTTTGGTGCTTAGCGTTAGCATAACACACGATACCGGCAGTGTGACCCATCTGTTGAATTGTATCAGATGTGACCCCAACAGCAAAGCAGCTTGTTTATGATTTATTTTAATGTCCTTCTGTCTTTTTAGATTTTATGTATCAATAGCAGCTTTCATACAGTACGTATACTGCTGAATCCTCCACTATGGTTTACATACCTCGAAACAAAAAAACAAAAATAAGTAGACACTGTATATTTTTATCAATTAGTCTGTTTACATAGAAAGCAATAAAGCATTAATATGACATAAATGTTCTGGAAAACTTTCCTGCACTCGGCCATAAAGCCAGAGCCGAGACCTGGCATCTCGTGTTTGATAATTTGGATATTATGGAGGGCGGCATCGTTGTTATTTTTGCTTAAGGGGGCATAAACAAAGATCAGATAGTATCTCATTGAGAAACGATGACCTGAAACACAAAGACTGCGCGTGGTATATGAACAGAGCAAATGGGCTCTTTAGGCCAGCACTGGAACAGCTAGTGGTTGAGAAATGATCCAAGTGCACAGGGTCACGATTTAACCACCGCATTCCCTCAACCAAGCTTAGAACAACAATATATTACTGACTGTAATTGACGTCCTAATAGAAGAACAAGCAGAGTTATTTATACATTTGTCAGCTTCCACTATTGTGTTTGTTGCACTTTGAGGACCGTCAGTCACTGTCAGCTACATAAATCCTGCTCGCCCCCCCACTTTGTAAAAACAACAAAATTACATTTTCTGTACTGCAGCTGGGGGGGGGGGGGCTGTAAATGACCCCCTAACAGAGTTTACATTGATTCAAATACAGCCACTTGTCCACATGTAACAACGATAACCTTTTAGTAGGTTTGGGGGAAAACGCCTGACACCTGCATTAAAAAATGTTTTGCCCACCTCTGAGCGAATGAATGAGAGTCCATGCAGAGCGGTTACCTCACAGCATGCCCGCATGTATAATGCAGCACTGCGGCTTCCATCAGACGCTCTATTTCAAGGTGCCTAAATAGGCAAGCAAATGCTATGAACACTAAGGCTGTATCCAGCCATGAGAAGTCATGCGAAACATTGCAAGGCCTTGTCAAGGAGACAAGCAGCACTCCTTACTGGCCTTTAGATTTCTGCGCTAGAAATGCAAACAGCTCATGTGCAAATATGATTTCTCTGACTTCCCAACTGTGAAAACATGTGTTTTCCTGCTCATTCCTTGTAATGAATCTAATAAGGCTGGTGATATTAATATAATTTACAATTACAGCATTTTGGCCCAAGCACCCTTCTGCATGCACTTGCTGAAAAGTCTGACATGTTTAATTGACCAAACTGCACGTTTTGTGCGACACCTGCTATAAAGGCTCCCTGGAAAATGGGTAAGGGCCCGTGTGATTGGCATTGTTGCCCACTGAGACCCATGCAGGGGCAGGGCTGCTCTTCATGCGCGGTATTAGCACGCCCTGATGAGTGCCTGGGGTGGCCGAGGCCACGGCGCCTGATCCATCTTACATGCAGAAGGTGCATGCGCGGTATTAGCACGCCCTGATGAGTGCCTGAGGTGGCCGAGGCTACGGCGCCTGATCTATCTTGCGTGCAGAAGGTGCATGCGCAGTATTAGCACACCCTGATGAGTACCTGAGGTGGCCGAGGCCACGGCGCCTGATCCATCTTGTATGCAGAAGGTGCATGGGTGGTATTAGCACGCCCTGATGAGTGCCTGGGGTGGCCGAGGCTACGGCGCCTCATCCATCTTGTATGCAGAATATGCATGCGCAGTATTAGCAGGCCCTGATGAGTGCCTGGGGTGGCCGAGGCCACGGCACCTGATCCATCTTGTATGCAGAATGTGCATGCGCAGTATTAGCACGCCCTGATGAGTGCTTGGGGTGGCCGAGGCCACTGCGCCTCATCCATCTTGCATGCAGAAGGTGCTGGCTTACTCAGGACACAAGGGTCCAAGTTCCCTTTGATTAGTAACAAGGCAGAGACGGATGTGTCTCTCTTTCATTCTGACAGCAGAAACTCAATCAAGCCCACCATGACCCCAGCGCCTCTCCCTTCCAAGTCAGTCACGCATGAATTGTCACCAGCCATCGGCAAAGGTCCACGAAAGGGATAGCGACTGTGGACAAGCACAGACCAAGCACAGAAGAACCCTAAAAATAATCACGCACCCCCTTCATTTTTTTGCACTTTTATGAATACCAACTCCTGTAACACCATTTCAGAAAGCCTTTCAAGCGTACAATACACTGTGAATTCTACTGGGACGACACGGGAGGAAAATTTATTCATGAACATAATTGAACGTGCAGATCTCCCTCATTAAATGATTTTTGCATGTGAGGCCTCAATTGAAAGACCGAATGGCTTTTGCGTTATAATCTAAAACAGGCTCTAGCACTGTTAATAAATTATGACTGTTTCCAGAACCGCAGAAAGAAAGAATGGCCAGGGGTCAGCAAACACAAAGCGCAAAAATTTCCATGGTTGGTTTCATTACCCTTTTCACTATTTTAACAATGCTTTTAAAAGGTATAAAGTTATTCTGATATGGGAATTAAATTATTACATTTCTATAAGTGTTTTCTTAACATCCTAATTCCCAGCTGCCCAAATTTAGCCCAAAGTTGTTCCCATTTTTCCCAGCATCCCTTCACGGTGCCTCAGGCAGAGGGACTGCATGTCGTAAATACAGAAACACAGCTGTAATCAATGGATGTTTAAACATACCTCTTCCATATCTTCAATGAAATTGGCTCTCCCAAACTCCAAAAGGTCAAGAAGACCACAGGTCGCACCACTGTCCAGTTTTGTTTGATGGGTAAGTCTGGGGTTCACAGCATCTTACCTTTGGCCCTATCCATGTGGTTTTGCTCCCCTGATTTGGTCAAATGGTCGCTTGCTAATTTGCTAATTTGCAGTTTCCATTTGCCCCATTAAATAAGCAACATCGGAGAAAGCACATATATATATATATATATGGTGGTTAGCACTGTCGCCTCACACCTCTGGGACTGGGGTTCGGATCCTGCCCAGTTCCATGTGTGCGGAGTTTGCATGTTCTCCCTGTGCCGTTGTGGGGTTTCCTCCGGGTGCTTCAGTTTCCCCCCACAGTCCAAAGACATGCTGGGGCTGATTGGCGTTGCTAGATTGCCCGTAGGTGTGCATGTGTGAGTGAATGGTGTGTGAGTGTGCCCAGCGATGGGCTGGCCCCCCATCCTGGGTTGTTCCTGCCTCGTGCCCATAGCTTCCGGGATAGGCTCCGGACCCCCCGCGGCCCTGTTCGGATAAGCAGGTTGGAAAATGGATGGATGGCTATTTATATAACTTAAATAATTACTTAAAAAACCATTTCACGATGAAATAAAGGAGCAGTGCTTGGGGGCGGTACTTTGCTCAGGGTACCTCAGTAGTACCTTTCTGGTCAGGGAATCAAACCAGCGACCTTTCAATCACAAGTGCAATTCCCTAAACATTAGGCCACTTTCCAAAATAACAGCACACTCTTTCAATCACTCTGAGGGGGCAGGACTGACCATGTAATTTGATAATCCTTTGCAATCCATTATTAATTCTAGCAGATAAAGGAAGTAATTTGAAAAGTCTCGGGGATGCTATGGAGGATGTAAAGGAGGTCAGTAGTTGGATGTGTAGATTAATGGAGCAAACACAGGAAAGACACCCTGTGATGCCAAGTCTCTTACTCCAATGGACCGCCACTGAGGAATAAACTGTGAGTCACAACATGCAATTTTTCTTCTACACAGTATTTTAACTCTCTAGATAAGGTAAAAATGCCTGTGTTTAGCTTTAGTCCTTGTAATTTTATCAGGCACATTTCAATACAATTAATAAAGCATGGAGCAGCTTTGACATAAATAAGGAAGCTTAATCAGAGTTAAATATATGATCTGTGCAAATTCCAAAATATCTTTACTATATCACTTCTTACACAATTTCTTTTTCTCAAATTTCAGCGGAACACTAACAATGCGAACTTTGACAACGTTTCCTAGCAAACAGGTCACAACTGTCCGAAGTTAAAATGACTTCCCAATAGATTCAAGCTTATTTTTTTGGTGTTTTTTTGGGGGGGGACAAGATGCATTGACATTCATAGTTCAGTTTAGTACATTGACCCATTCAACACTGACATAAATCATATGCCAAAAGCCGGGGTACAGCATGACATCATATTGTATGTGAGTTGAGTCAGGAGCGCATCGTCAGCCCATGACTGTAATAAGGCCCAAAGGGTCAGTAATATTGTGTGTTACATGCTCTTAAATATGCCCATATCCTTGCATATGCTCCAAAGAGCCTGCCGCAGGACACAAACATATGCAAATCTAAGGAACATCACTGGCTGAAGCCCATAATTACAGACATTTTTACCATGTCTAGAGAGTAAAAAATGCCATGTCGAGGCGAATTCTGTCTACCCCGAAAGGTTTGCGCTTCTGTAATGCAACTAGTTCTGACTAGTCGCTGTGAAGACATTTGACCCAATCACAAGCTCAGTCCCGCCCCCCTCAAAGTGATTGACAGAGTGCACTGTGATTATGAAACGAAGCATTATGAAATAAAAAGCTGGTTCAGAAAACCAACATGTGAAAAGTTGAATTTTATTGTGAAAAATCATTTAAATTAAGTAATCACATTGGCATTATATTATGAAATGTAATACTATTTGCTGAATTATTAAAAGTACACATTTAATTAATTATTGAAATATTAATTAATTTCTATATTAATTTATTTAATTAGTTAATTTTGATTATTATGGCACCCCATTTGTTAGTGCTTCCGTTAGTCCATGATGGCACGGATGCTGCTGGACACGTTAAACACCAGCCAACGTACTTGAGCGGCATACGGTCTGTTTAATAATCAATTTTGTACAAGTCAGACACATACTAACTTAGTTAGGGGGTCAGAATTTTTCAGATTTTGTTGTTGCTCAAAACAGTCACACTAACAAAGTGTACAGATCAAGTACAGTATGAAGAAATCAAGTGTACTGTAAGTTCTGTCCAAATGCTGACACACTGAGTATATACATATATATGCATGAATCATATCGCTGCTGGGTCCATCATATGGCTGTAGGCTGAGGGCCACTTGTGCCAAGTATTTGCTCCTATTTGAGTGGATCAGACTGATTTATGCAATGCTTTATCACAATCACTATCCATTAAAAAAAGGGATTTTAGAATTTGCCATATTAGAGAAATAGATCTTTAATATGTAAACATATGCCAATCCTGAAAAACGACAACATGAATTTGGGAGAAAATGGAAAATTAAACACAAAAAAAACATAATTTATACTGTCGACTACATATCTGGCATGTCAGGTAACTGATTGCAAGTGGCAGTTGTGTCAGTTCATCAAAGCCTCATAATTTTGAGGCCAGCTAGGGGATAATGGACACAATTAAACCTGCAGAGGTTGCTATATTAGCCTCTGCTGAGCTAACAAATGGATTCTGATTAACAGGCCATGGTCGACATAGTGTCCTTTTAATAAGATGATGCCAACCCTGTAATTTTAGGCGAAGGTTTCTGAAGTGCAGTAGGACCGCACGGCAAGGCTGAGATGTTAATATATAAATGAGATGCCCTACTGACTGGGTTCCATATATGCGTGATTGCATCAGGGTGGTAAGGGGTCTCAGTGGGTAGCAGTCACTGAGTTGTGGTCTCACACCTGCAGGACTGGGCCTTTGATTCATGTTATATCAGCTCTGTGCATTGCATATTTTCCTTGTAGTCATGTTTCTCCCTAAGCTTTCAAATGAAATTTAGTTAGTTGTTCATAAGATTACCTTTGTGTATGAGTGTGAGAACTTTGTGGAGGACTGACCACCTGTCTGATGAGCACTCTGCCTTGCATATTGCCCTACTTGGGACAGGCTGCATGAACATCTATTCAATAAACAGCTGTTGACAATCACTAGGGTTAGTTCTATTATTCACTACAAACATAATACACTAAGTGGTTTTGAGAATACTGTCACCACAATGGAACCTGCACCAGTGTATTTAAATCTTTTTAAATTAAACTGCTTAAATTGCAGTGCAATTTACAATCCAAATCTAGCATGTACTATCCTAAAGGCCCTTTTCAGAGCAAGTCGGGCATAATGGAAGCACTGAGTTTGGCCACAGTACAATTATTCTGCCAAGACATTCAGAGCTGAGCTCGTAATTAATTTTCACACGATTTAACCTTGGTTCAGTTCCAATTGTATTATTACTTGCTACAAATAAAAAAATCAGGCTATTTACATTTTTTAATTGTATTAATTAATTGTGATGAGCATTCTGGGATATAAGCATACACTTTCAGCTACATGTCCATACCCAGTTGCCACAGAAAATCCTGAATGAATAATCGAAGGCAGTTTGTTCCTGTAAGACCAAAGGTTTCACATCATTGCTTTACAGAAATGTCATTTCTGAATAAATAGCTCTAAGTTAATCGTAATGGTTGTATATTTAGTTTGACTGGACAGGAATGTATCACTGTCGACTGAATAAATGGCAGTTTTATCCGTCTCTGCTTAAAGGATGACTATTTTTATTGCAGTTTCTTGTTCTTTTGATTAAGTGTTTGCCGCGCGATTACAATAAATGAGGCAAAATACAGGTACATGTGATTTGTTTCAATGAACAACCTTCACCTAATAACACAACAGTGGCAGTATTAATGTATTAATGAAGAGAAGAAAACTAATCTGTTTTTTACTGTTATCTATTTGTTATGTTTTTTACTTGGAACAAAAGCACTCATCTGTGAAATGCATGTATTTTTAGACATTAAAAGACCTTTTGAAGTACAAGCACCAGAGTGACATTTTCACCAATTAAGCGAGTGTTCTTTTTGCTACTGTTCAGAGAATATGTGAGAAGCAGGGAAGAAAACTGACTGACAGACAGCTCGGGTGACCTGGCGCACACAGGACAGTCATTAACAGCGTCTGCCCCCCCCGTCTGACATGACGCTAACACAGAGAAGGTGCAGGACAGCTCAGGGTCACTTTGAGTTGGCATAAGGAAACTCATTTTAGTTTCATGTTTCAGGAGAAATCATCTAAATTGGTGCCACACATTTTAATTCAGCCCACCCCCCCTCTCCCTGCAGTGGAGAGTGGCCAGGGGAAAAAAACAGTCAGATCTGCGCATCAGCTCTCGACTAATCTGAGATCAGAGGGCCAAATGACATACAGGTGTGTGGGCCAGGATTGTGGATGCAACCCTCCATTCGTAAGCATTTGGAGCTTGAAACAGACAAGGCTGACCTGGGTTTAGCTGAGGTCGGACCTCTGTTGCCATAAGTCCTCCCACCATGAGAACTGTAGGGGGTTCCCATAGACTCCATGTCTTTATGTGAAAGGGCTGTTTCTTTTGCCTGTTATGAATGACCCAGGCATGGCGTCTGCATTGGAACGCAGCCACTGGAATGCTTACAAAAAACTGTGTCATTTTCAATTCATAATCATTTGTGCTGCATTGTTCAGGTCCAAAAGTATGTAGAAAAGGAGATGTGTTTATAAGGGATTTTATGAACAAAATGAATGGCAGTCTTAAGAGAATGGAGTGAGGGAGCTGCTTGGTCAGCGGGGTCCGCCCCACATGAATGGCTGGGTGGGCTAGGGCTGTGTTTGCACAGTCTGCATGTTCTTGTGTCTCTGTGGGTTCTCTCCCACAATCGCGTTACTAATAATTCTGTATAATTCACGTTAATAATTCTGTAGTGGTCTGGCCACACAACTTGGGTGAACCCCATTTAATGCCCCAACAAGAGCCAGGCTTTGGAACACCCTGATTGCAAGTAATTATAAAAGCAAAAAAAGAAAAAAGGAAAATTAGGCCTTTTTAATAATTATCTCATTGTGACATATAAGGAATATTGGAAAAAAAAACCTTTATGTTCAACTAGTTGGTCCAGTGAAAGCATGCAGAATCTCAGAAGGAGACCTTCGCGAGCAGTGCAGCTCCATGCTTGGAGGTAATTCTCCTCTAAATGGCCAATTTCAGAGAAGATCCAAAAATCATTTGGCTGTATAGGTTAATCTGAACTGAATCTGTTTTTCACAAAGAATCAAAACATCCTGCAATCCTGACAACTCTGGCTTGGTTTACAAGTTCCTTATGTCCCTCATCTGTTTTCTGAGTGGGGTACCAGTGATTTCAGCCAGAATGCGCACAGGGTCTGATTTTTCAGGAATTCACACCCCCACAAAAGGCAAAACAGAGGGACAGTTAACATGGACAGCAACCCGAGCTCCAGGCAAATTGGCACTGTTCATTTTTGTTTAATTTCTGCATAGCAGTGTTTCATTATTTTCTAGTATGACTGTCTCGTGATCACAACATTAAACCCTCAAATAATAAAGTATCTTGTCAGCATATTTCAGAGATGTTTTGTTTGCGAAATTGTGTTAATCTGAATATTAATGGTCTGTCATGAGTTTCACTCAGTATGAAAACATAATTTATCTATGAATGACTAATTCTGATCCACCTGACCATAGCAAGAAAAAAGCCTGGAACAATTAGTGAAAGAGAGTTTTTGCTTCCCAGCTGCTCACCAAAGTATGACTCTTTCTCAGGACATGCTAGAACATATGAAAGTAATTTTGAGGCACTTAACTGTCTACATGCAATTAGACGAGAACGTAAAGACGTCTTTATGTACAACTTCAGTTGAATCGGTACTCGTTTCATGCCTGTGTGCCCGTGGAACAATTATTAGCAGTCTTCATCTGCTAGGTAGACTTCATGCATTTTACATGAGGCTTCATTGTTACCATAACTAGGCTATCAAAGATATTAGAGGCCTTCAACATTCTTTTCTCTGGGATCTCACTTAGATCTGTTGTCAAGAATTTGAATATGCGCCCCAATCTATAATTCTCATATATGCGTGTACATGAGTGCCGTGGTGTGCATGTGTTAATGTCAAGGGGGCTGTGCGCCAGTCTGTGACTGGGATTCCTTCCTATATCAGATGTGTTTCTCTAAAATACTCTGGTCCTGATGTTCTGATTCCATTCAGGCTCTATGGTGGTTTTGTACCTCTTCAGAATATGTCATAATATGTTACCCTTTAAGTGTTTTTTTATATATAAATAAGTGAAAATAGTACAATGTTGAGCTGCAGTAAATAAATTCCGTTAGCAAGTAACTTGCAGGCTTTTTATTCATTAGACACATGGGTTTGACGGACACCTAGGATGCGGCAGAGTAATTACCCTGTTCCTTCTTGATCCCCCCGACCTTCTGTTCCTCAGCACTGTGACGTCCTGTGAAGCTGGGAACCAAGGCGAAGTCTCCACTATCGTTTACAAGCTGCCAGTGACTACTAACGCGCTATAATTACATCCAGGGACGGGATCAGCGAACAGAACAAAGTGTGCGAGTGTGCATCTGCAGACTGTTGGCCTGTTTTGTATGACATGTCCATCACACAGTGTACAGTTAACTTTTCCCCCCTCGTTTGGTGTCTTGTTATCTCCTTTTCACTTTTTAAGAAAAAAGTGCCTGTTCATTAATGTTGGACATAATGTTCTATCACAAAAAAACATCGGTGAAAAGGATCATAAAGGCTGTCTGTGTGGCCTTGTCTAAGCGTGAAACATGTCACGAACCCTACAAAATATGCTTATTTTATACACCCACACAGCCTTACTGGTGTGAAGGGACTCACTATATTTCAGAATACATGCTAACTTAAAAGCAATTATTGTGGATTTTTTTTACTGCAATGAAATAACACACACTACCAGTCACATGACAATTTTAATGTGTTCACATTTAATACAAGAATATTGCTATTATTATGCAGTCTTGTAGCTACTGAGATGAGGGGTTTGGGGGTTTATAATGAATAAATCATTAACATATACTGTACACTGCATACGCAACTGCCATGTAACACTGTACAACATCAACACAAGAAAATTAAAAATTAAAATAGTAATAGCACTATTTTATTTGAATGTTTAAATAGTATTAGTGATAAGTTAATATTATAAGTTAATTAAGAAATGCTATACTATACTATACTCAAACTGAGTGCTGAGCGATGACGAGACTGTGCTCTGAGCAATGCTCATTGCAGAGTCTAGATAAGTCTGGAAGCCAGCTGCTTTGGATTCATACCAAGGTTGTGCTCAATTCCACAGCAAAGCAGAACATGCGTAACAATACCTCCCTGCCTGAAGGTGGCTCCCTCCTGATGCCCCAAACAGAACAAAACCTCTTTGATTCTGGGTTTAGGACTGGGGAAAATGACCAGAACAACAAAGAGGATTAACGCAAAGTGAATAGAGCCCCAAAGCATCAGACTGGACCAGTACCAAGTGTCAATCAAATCTATTGGTTCCAGGTCTTCAAACTGGACTGAAACTGATGAAATGGCTGAGAGAATTACCTATTGCCGAGACCACAAACAACCAGTGCTGAAACTCTTAAAGGCCAAAAGAGTTACCACTGACACAATGGACCTTCAAGACAGCAAACTCCAGTGCTGGAAAGACCATCTAAGCAGCTGCGAGGGTTTCCCATGAATCATACCATATTGGTTGTGGCACTCCAAAATGAACTGAGACTGTAAATTTAAATACAATTCAAATCAATTTATAGCTCAGAAATATTTAGCCATAACCTAAACTACATGTTGTATTTGAATTTCAGATAATCAGACTAAGATTAAATAATGAGTTGTAAGGCTTTCTTTCGACATCTCAGTGGCATGCTGGGATGTTTGTAGATACCAATATCCTTCTACAAGTCGCTCAAGATGCAGTGCAGGACACACTGGCTGGTGGCGGTCTATTTTTTTTGTCCCATTACATTCTTTCACATATTTTACCCAGACTGATCTCATTGCACACAGGCAATTTACAGAAGGATCACGGTATCACGACAAACATCAACCACTTGCTGAGATCTTTGCAAGCCAGTCTGCTCACAGTTCCTTCTCATTATTCATTACATATCAGCAGACGAAGCAGCACAAGAGAAACACCCATCAGAGGAAAATAACTAATCACAATTCTCCAGGAATGGTTAATCAACCAATCAACTCATTTTAAGGCAATGACTTTTGACCATTTTGAAACAGATCATTTGAAGGTTTGTGTGTCTATTGCTCAGGTATGCTGCTAGAGATTTTGGGCTTTATGAATGCGTATCATTTTGGGCCCTCAACCCAGACCAATCCAATTATGTCTGGATACTATCTCATAGTATGTCTTTTAGGGCCCTTGACTGACAGGGGCCCTAGGAATTGTCCCCCTGTTATTGCACTCCTGGGACTGCTATATGCATAAATTAGATTTCTGGTTTTGTATTGAAGAGGATGTTAAATGTTTGATACATTGCTCATGCCAAGAGTTTAGTCAAAAATTATATGTATTCATAGAATCAAAATTATGTATTTACATTTTTTTAGTATTCTGGGTCTAAATATTATTTCAGTTTTTCTACTATAACTTAAACTGGCCTGAGTTCTCACTGCTTTCTTTTCCTTTGAATTTCAGGACTTGTGTAAAATTAACTGAGCTTCTGAGCAAGAAACCATGTTGAAAGACAGAAGCATGCAAAGAGAAAAACAGTTTCCCCAGTTTTATACTGAAAAGGAAAATGAACTATGTACAACTCACTTTATTAGACATGTCTATAAATACAAAGACTTTTTTATGCCTGAAAACATCTAATAGCCAATTAAATTATCAGAAAAGTTGCCTACAAGAGAAAAACAAGCCCTTGGGCTGTTTAACTTTAAAAGCTTATGCTTCAGAAAGTATATACAACAAATAATCTGCCTAGACCCATAACCCAGAGAGGCCTTGCTGACTGCCTGATAATTGTCTGCTTTCATGGTGCCATACAACCAGAAAATTACACTTCTGTTCTCACGCCTTTTGGGCACTATCACATTGGCTATTGTAAACAAGGGATTCTTCACACGGAGAGCCCTCCATTGGGATCTCCAGAAAGCTCGCGATTATCTCGCCATGGGGATCTGTTCCCACACAAACAAATTCAAAAGGAGTGGACCATGTAACAAACAATGGTTGTTTCTCCCATTTCTCTTCCTCTCTATATTTTTTCCCCAAAAAAGACTCTTGAAGGCAATATCTCACCCTCAAACATGATCTATAAAAGATGAAGCAGCTGCTACACAGTGGACCTTTGGAAACATTTTTCATCCCTTACCTGCAGAAAATGTGCCGATTTTTAGTGGCATAAAATGAGCTCCATTTTGATAAGTATTTAATCTCTGTCAAACACTGCATTTATACTACACAGTTTAAACATGTGTGCTTGTCATTGTGTTTTACATATATGCACAATGCATCTCTATATTTTATATATATATACACATTATATATATATGTTATGTATTTTTTTTATTTTTCTTATTTCTGTATAATGGGAAAGCCACCTGGCAGGACCAACCCCACGGGCATCTTCAGACAGAGGGCAAGACCACTGCTGTCTACCATCTGAAACATCGTTGCCTGGGTCAGTGTTGTCGGCCATCCTTCAAAATCGATCTCCTGCTGGGGGAAGGAACTCTGTGGAAAAGACAACTACATATTAAAAAACGTCAGACTCTATCAATCACCACCCAGGCCACCATTTCCTTCCAGCAGGCGAGGCAGCTTCCTGTTTGCGCAGGGCAGCGCGACGAGCAGCACGTCAGCGCGTTTGGAGTGAGTCGATGGAAGTGCTAATGTTCACATGCTGTACGTCGACTGTGACCATGGCATTCCCGTCCCGTTCCTCATGTCTCATATATCTGTATACTAATAAAACACAGCATTGCATTTAAAGATATCTCGCCTAACTCAACAGGCAATTCCTCTCATTATATTGTTTACATTAATAAAATAAGTTTTATGGACTTGTCAATAAAACATTTTTTGCAGCATGAAATTGGTTCCCAGCCTCAATTATCTCAACACATTTCCAAGCTGCCTTTGCACAATCCCCCTAAATAGAACCTACATGTATATAACTATTATACTGCTTTTCTTTCACATAAAATAATTGTATACTAAAAGTTACAATAAATAAGTAAATCCATAAGCGGGTAAATCCATAATGTGATTTAAATTACTTTGAAGTGGTAGAAAAGCGAACACAGCAGGGTTTTATAAAGAGGTTTATCAATGAGCCATAGTAGTAACACGGAGTATCACAGTAAATCTTATTATAAGTGATAAATATTCCACTTAAGAAGTACAACCCAATTCCCAAACAGTATCTTGCCCGCCACCCATTCTGAGTTATCTAGTCCTGGCTGTGCTATTCACATCCCAATTGAATTCATCTTTCACAGCTTCATCTAATAAAGGCGTTTCTCCAGTCAAATCATCCCTTCTTAATGTGTTCATCAATATAAAATATCGGGCCCTGGGGGACCAGCTATAAAATGACAAAACAGGGACGACGTTTTCTCATAACCTTGTAGCAGATTATGTACTCATGACATTTATTAGCTTTGCATGAGATCTGTAAAACAAAGTCAGTTATCAAGCACTAAAGCTCATTTACAGTATCAATGCAGAGTTAAATTGAACAAACTGTGCTAAGAGGTAGTGTTTATTATGCAGTGTTTGGCTGTATGTGATCCCTCTAGGTCTAAGACACATTGCTTTCCCCTGTATTCTCATTACACATACAAGCCCAACATACAACTCAGTGGCCTGACTTCAAAGGGCCCATCTTGTTTCTTTGATTCACAGTAATTTCACATCAGCAAACCTGCTTTAACAGTGAACAGAGACAGTTTGCCATATACACATATTATGACTTGAACACGACTTTGTGAGCAGTTTGGGGAGTTATTACAGTGATGGCATACATTCCACAGATACTGTGGTCTGCTGTTCTGGAGGTCCATCTACAGAGGAAAGTTTAAAGGAAACCGAAAAAATTGGTTGTTACTAGCAAGACATTGAGAGATGGAAATTCATCACTGATGGCCATTTTCTGCACAAGCTTATCCAACTGAGGGCTTGGAAGCAGAAGGTACAGTACCAGGTTAAATCTGAATCAGAAAGGAGGGGGAAGCCCTCTCAGGTATCGGGGGAATTAATTATCATATGTACACTACATGGACAAAAGTATTGGGGGAACCTGTCCATTACACCTACAGGAACTTTTATGACATCCCCTTCTAAATCCAAAGGCATCAATATAGTTGGTTCCCCCCTTTGCAGCTATAATGACTGCACTCTTCTAGGAAGGTTTGACTGTCTGTCGTAATATTTGCCCATTGATCCAGAAGTACATTTGTGAGTTCAGACACTAATGTTGGGCGTGAAGACCAGGCTCACAATCCCCATTCTAGTTCATTCCAAAGGTGTTTGATGTGGTTGAGGTCAAGGCTCTGTGTGGGGATTTTAAGTTCTTCCACACTCACCCAACCATGTCTTTATGGACCTTTGTGCACTGGTGCACAGTCATGCCAGAACAGAAAAAGGCCTTCCCCACCCAGAAACCCAAAATGTCTTGCTATGCTGAAGCATTAAGAGTTCCCTTTACTGTAACTATGGGGCCAAGCCCAACCCCTGAAAAACAACCCAATATCAGTATCCTCCCTCCACCAGACTTTACAGCTTGCACAATGCAGTCAAGCAGGTAACGTTCTCCTGGCGTCCACCAAACCCAGATTCATCCATCCGAGAAGTAAGATTTGTCACTCTACAGAACACGCTTCAACTGCATCAGAGTCCAGTGGCTGCGTGCTTTACACCACTCCACCTGGCATTCTGCTTGGTGATGTGAGGCTTGCATACAGCCGCTTGGCAATGGAAGGCCATTCCATGAAGCTCCCGGTGCACAGATTTTGTGCTGGGGTTAATGCCAGAGGTTTGAAACTCTGTGGTTATTGAGTTAACAGAGTGTTTGTGTGTGTGGCGACATTTACACACTATGCACCCCAGCGACCCCGCTGTGTTACTTTACATGGTCATGGGTATCTGTTGTTCCAAAACATTCAAACTTTATGATACCACTCACAGTTAACTGTGGAATATCTAGCATGCAAGAATTTTCACAAACTGACAGTGGTGGTGTAATTGAAAGGTCGCTGGTTTGAGTCCCTGACCTGCAAGTACCACTGAGGTACCCTGAGCAAGGTACCACCTCCAAGTAGGGTTGCCACACGTCCCTTAAAATACGTAATCGTCCCGTTTGTGACAATAGAATTTTGCGTCGCGTTTTTAATCAATACGGGACGTGGCTTGTCCCGTATTTCCGAGTTGTGATTAACGCAGCATCATCCCATCCACAGTTAGCAGACATCCCAACTCTCCCGGAACTTCCAGGAGTTTCCCGCAAATTGACAGCAGCTCCCGGACACCCGCAAATGATGCTCAGTGTTCCGGAAATCTGTCGTTCTTCTAGGCAGTGTTATTAAAATTGCCCGCCTGCCTGCTCTCACCGCAGTTGGCAATATACATATACATATACGGTATCAGGCATGTGGTGGTGACGTCATCGCGAAAGGCACTGTGGGTCTTATCTGTTACCTCCTGGATGCCCCTCATCTGCCTCCCTGAAGTCAATATCCCTCAGGTGGGATGTCTGAGTTTGTATGAAAACGCCGTTGGATTGATTATATCCATTTGTCTTATTTATAGTTAATAGGTTATGGCTGAGTTAACAATGTATATCCTGAAGATTAATTTAATTTGTTAAATGTTATGCACCTTAAGTTTTGATATAAAGCGACTGATTTTGTATGTCAACGCTAATTTCATTACCAATTGGAGTTTATAACTGAAAAGTTTTTTATTCAGTTTATTTTGATGTCCATTGATATTGAGTATGAATCGTAATTCTTTCTTGAGACCATGGTTTAAGTTTTGATTTACCGTCACTTGGCACATATAGTGGTTGTGGCCCCAATACAGTAGTCATCCTTTATTTTTCTGCATGAAATGTGGCAACCCTACCTCCAAGCATGTAAATGAAACTTAAAAATGTATCAAGATGGCTTAACACTACAAGTAATACTCTTGCTTATTCATTCGTAAAGTCCACGTGAAAAAAGTGGACGTTAAGAGAACAAGGCTAACGCTGAAGTAGGCTCTGCTAAGGTGCCCACAGGTATATTCTGCATGGGATGCCGGCTCATTACAAGGCACACCCTGATAATCTGACGAAACCACGAATAGCACACGCAAACACTCAAACTACCAAGTCGCACACATGTGGGGGGTGGACTCAGTCCCACCCCCTGAAGTTATACCATCAGTGTGCCAATAAGGATCAGCATACTTAATTTTAATAACATTGAATTAAGTTCATAGGCTAGCAGTGTGACTTTTGCCTGGCCAGAGTGACGTGGCAGCCGCAGCTGGCCGTCGCGAGCCTCCGCGAGGCGCCTCTCGTGCGTTTACAATATGAACTTTCGCGAGGAAGAAAACGGCCGCTGCTGCGGATTCAGGTACTAGGGGGGAAACACGAAACTCGCGCTAATAGTGCGAACAAAACACTCGCATTCTCCCAAAATTTTAATATTGATCTCAGAAAATGAAAATACTAAACTGCAGCGAATACCTTGTGCGGTTAAGCCTTATACATTCGTCAGTGTCTTTTACCAATTGCTTAGTCGCCCCCCGCCTTGCCCAACTCAGCCTCGGTAATTTCCCCAAATTTCAAGTTTCTTGTTAAAGTCCACATTAAATACATATTTATGTAATGAATTTCAAGTATCCTTATTCGCGTGGTGTTCGCCTTAAAACATCGGAGCACGTTTATTGTAAAAAACTGACAGTCCCCATTAAACCGTGATGATAAATGGCATGTTATATTAAGGGAATAAATTGCTTTTGAATTGAATGTATCAGTTAATATAAATGACTCTAGTGATATGTTTGCCAATTAAACCGAGATATTGTTTAATTGTAAATTGTATATGTAAGACATGTACCTGTCCTATATACTGTAACTGTTACAGTAGCAAGCTTATTTTTTATTTTAAATTTTGATTGATTTTCACTCAGTGCCAAAATCCTAAAATAATTTACTCATCTGCATACATTATGAATGTTGTGGTCTCTGAGTATAGAAATTCTCCCAGCCTGCATCCAGATGAATGGCAGAACATGCTGGGTGGAGGTGCACTTGCATATTGATTACCAGTCAGAAAACATAAAACGCTCCAATCCGCAAGGTTTCAGGGCGGCATAGACTCGTTTTTCTCAGGTGGATTATAGAACTGTTAGCTGTCTTCCAAAGAAAAAAAAATCTGTCAGTTTGATCTAATATCTTGATGGGAAGAACTGTGGTAATTTCTCAATTGAGGGTCAGGTGATATATTGATGAAATAACCTCTCAAAGCAACGTGTCATAGTTTGTTTGTTTGTTTGTTTATTTATCTGTTTGTTTACTTTCTATGTAATGCCACTTAGCCCATAGCCTGTGTTATAGTTCAGTACAAGTTCTTCACCAGTAGCAGAATGAAGCTGAACCCATGTTTTCACTTGATTTGTATTCCATATGCCCACATAGTTTCCTTGAGATGAAAACAAAGACTGTTTATTTAGATTCACATGGAATACTGTAATAGGAACCCAGGTAGTAGCCTCATCGCTAAGTGATTTAGTAGTGCTCACAAAAACCTTGAGTTGGCCTGTTGTTGGTGACCTGACACAAAATAAACTAGAACACATTTTATGCGTTCCGCTGCAGGATCATTAGACAATGCCAGGCTAGCCTCTTAAATGAGATAATTTTTCCTCAAAGTGCCCCAGGCTAGCTGTGATTAATTAGGGTGCACATCACACTGGCTGCTTGCATGTGTTGCATTTCTGCCTTTTATTACACTTTGTGTATTTTTCTGTATAGGGAGCAATTAAGACTGCTAAAAAAGGTTTCCTACACATTTACCTTTCCTTGATAAATTACTCTCTGCTTAATTCAATCTTGACCCCTGAGTGATTTTTAAGCCTGTGGTGAGGTGGTTTGATATATTTTAAAATTTAGAAGAGTACTGACTTTATTAATGCTGAACCAAGTATTTAAACAGATTTTTTCCCCACATGATATTTTTTAGAAATGATTAGTCTTTGGAAAAATTTATATTGAATTCTTTGTAACTGGGATTTGAATCAAAATTGTTTCATACGTAGGATGGTCAATAATTATACAGAATGTTATTTAAGCAACCATTTTTTCGAGAGAAGGTAGCATACAATTTAATCTTAAAAATAATGATTGATGAATAAAAATATATTGTATCCAGCTCTGTAATATTCTTTGACGTTAGTTTAATATAGAAAATCTTTTCATTACAAATGATAGCCACAGTCATATACATACTAGTAATTTATCAAAAACAATAAAAATTCAAGACACAGTACTCTCATGAATACCAGAGTGCTATGTCAAGTTATATATAAACAATATGATAAATTAGCAAGTATTCCATATATAACATTTGTATAAGGAAGATCTCATATTTAAGCTTACCAAATATCTTAATATGTTGTACCCTAAACCTGCAGACCATATTTCATGATTATGTTTTATGAGATTAATTAAACTCTGGTTTTTATGGTTTTGAGACCTAAAGATACTCTTAATTGTGAAATGTGAACGCAGTGCCTTTTGCAGTGAAAACCCATTTTTATTGTTGACTGGTTTTGCTAGTCAAAATATTTATTGCATTTTGAATTTAAAAATGACAGGGGTGGTTTTGTATTTATACTTGAACATATTTTACTCTCATCTCACAGAAACCATTCAAGGTAAGTTTTCCTCAAAGCTTGTTCTTTATGCGAGTAAAACCATTTTGTGTAACACGGCTCACAGCAGCACTGTAGAGCATAAAATGCTGTGGTGGGCTGTTTGCCTTTTCATTAGCATTCATCCTCCATTTGATTGCCCTGGATTTGCAAGGATCCTTCTTCTGAAAACTGAGTAACCCTACTGAGGAGAAGAGGAAAGGGGAGTGTTGCACACCCCCTGTGGTGCCTGTCTATAGAGACTAGAGACAAGGGAGAGATTTATTGTTTGATGTATGCGCCTGTATTGTTTGAGTTTGATGTTATTATGTGTTCTCAAAGCAACAATAGGATATCACACAACACGGGGCGATTAGAGGGGAGAGCTGGCCTTATATTTTATTAACTGCTTATTGACCTGTGGATTTTGGTCATTTATGCACCATAATTGTTTGTACCCCTATTATAGTATTTCATGAGATACCAGAATATGGAGAACATTTAAAAAGTCAACTTGCTACACGTGGGATAGGACGCTGTTATGGTTCCCCTGTCTAGTCTTTAGATGTAAGTTTAAGTTTCCAGGCAGCAGATTGCTGTCACTATAAGCACACATAATTTTGTTTCCTGAAAAGTCAGCATCATTTTTTTCCTGCCAAATGGAAGCCGCTCCTTGATATTATACAGTAGTGTTTGCTTGTCACTTGGGAGGGAATTAAAACGAAAAGTAGGTGCTGCCTGAAATCCTGGCAGCAGACTTTACTGCCAGGAAAAAAGAAGAAAAGTTTATTCCACCTTTGCAACAGTTTAGAGCAAACTGCTGTAACTGACAGAGCATGCTATGCATTAGCCTAAACAGGTCCAAGCAATTCCAAACATCTACTTCCCAACAGAGTTGTGAAGTTTGTGTATTAAATTCTAATTTAATTTGTGAAAACCACTGAAATAATTTTTCATGTACTCCACTCCACTCTTAGAAAACCACTGCTATTGACATGGAATGGATTTACCACTCTGGCAACCAATATTGTCAATTTATGTGTTCTATAAAAAAGAATCCAATAATACACAGGAAGGTACCTGAAGGGCAGGGATGAAAACCATATCATGGTATAAGTGACCTAATGCTAATATCTAAATAATCCATGAAACAATGTGCATGCCTCCTCCATCGGAGTTCAGGATTCAAATAAGAAAATGTCATTATTTTTTGACATAATGCACATCATCCATTGGGTTTATCCAGATTTATCCTAACACATTTAAAAAAAAATTCTTTGCACTGAGCACTATATTTGCCTCAAATTATTTTTCATTATTATTAGTAAATAATATTTACCTGATGATTTCCCACTTTGGAGTCAATACATGCTGTGTGTTCTGTGGGGGCACATTTAATTTTCACTCTCAGGTTTGCTTGTCAGCAAGAGGAAGCATTTAAATGAGATGTTTTGTTGATTAAAGTATACTGTTTACTGACCTTCTCTCCCTACCAAGACTTTTAATAATCAAGCTAATTCTGAAGAAGTGTAATACTTTTTCGTATGCTTTTAAGAGCATTTTCACTGGAATTCTTTCCTTCTTGAAATACTGTACATGTTTTAGAGAAACTGAAACCTCATCATAGGCAATGATTTGATATTCTGCTGTTCTATAGTTCTGTAAGATTCAGTATCAGTGTGTAGCATACCAACACTGTAATTTAATCTGTTGCATTATACTTAATAATAATGGGGAGCATTGCATATGGAAAATGGTTTTCTGGAAGTCATTAACAGGCTATGGATATTTCATATATGCCATGTCGCCATGTAAAAGCTTTGATCTGTGCCTGAGACTTGATCTGTGACTTCCTCACTGTCACAGAAAAGCCATTACCAATGTAAAAATCAGTCTGTCTTCCTCCCTTTGGGTTGCAAAGCACTCGCTATATGTAAACCATGTTAGCGCTGATCCTGGAGTGTCTTAAACTCTAGCCTTGTGTTTCCAAACAACACCAAGGTTAAGAGGATTGTTTAACTGACAAAGAGGAGGTGGTTTATGGTTCCACTGAATGTGTCTGGAATACAGGCAGGGAAATCCATACCCACAGGAGTATGTGGCTCTGCTGCTTATTTAGAATTGAGACAAAAAAATTAAAGAAAGTAGATAAAGAGATTTTGAAACAACAGATATAATTTAAACAAATGTATGCCTTGAAATATTTACAGTTTGTTATGCTAGACATAATTTTTCCTCACTGTACTTGAAATATTTTTGGAACTATTTGGAAATATTTGCAAAATTAAGTGAACCTGAGATTTTAGCAGAATTTAGCAGAATGTAATATACACTTTACAATATGATCCCATAAGCCTTTACATTAATTAGCCAGGAGGTAGTGCCTTGCCCATATGCATTAAGGTGGGTATATGTTTTCTGTTGTGAAATCCTTGAACAACATACTTAATATGACTTTTTGCAGTATTCTTCAGCTCGAACAAATGGGTGAGTCTATGAGATTTTTTTTTTGTAAAAGCGATAAACAAGAATGTGTCTGAGAGTATAAACCTTAGAATCCAGGTCAAACCAAACTAATTTACAGTATTTGCCTGCTGCTTTTACATGCCGTTAAAGTCTTCCAGAGTCTGTAGCTTAATGGGCCTGTGCATGCTTATATTTTAGCAGGATTGCTATACCCGTTCAGTTGTAGTTCGTTCAGCCTCACAGATGACACCTTATGAACTGTTGTTTTTCTTGATTAGGCCTTAACCCATGGACGCGGTGTAATTGCAAGGCTGCAGCATAGCACATAACCCCATTATTAAACAATCAATCTCTCTAATTGACCTTGTGTTGGTATTCCGTTTTGGAAAAGAAGAGGACCGGGGCTCTCGTGTGTCAGGGAAAGGTAATAATATTCTTTGCTAAGCACATTTCAGTCATTTTAAACATTGCAGTTCTGCAACATCTTACAAAATCAGCATGTGGTCAAGCATTTTAGTGGAAATTGAATAATTCTGCCTGTACCGTTTAAGTAATTGTAGACATTTCTAATTTCTTAACTAGTACATGAGAAACTAATATCCTTTATTGATAAATTTTCTCATTAAGAAAACAAACCTACAGTATTGCATTCAAATTAAATATTTGATTTAAAAATTCTTCTTTTGACAGATAATTTTACTTGGTTGTAATCTTTGCATGATTAACAGAACCCATAACTGAATAGTGGAGACATGTTGGTTTCCTCATGGAGGACTGTCCAGCTGAAACTGCTGTCTAACTGCTGTAGGCTGGCTTAAAAGCATGGCTGTGTTTCTATGGGTCACATAACATATTAACATGTATGACCATGTCCATGATTCACGTTTGAGAGGTTAAGGTTAAGAAATGTCACTGACAAAAGTTTCTTTTATAGTTACAATTAAGGGAATTCTTGAATATTGATATTTTTAAAGGTCAGTTGCACATATTTATATTAATTATTAGATATTTATCTTTCATTCAATATGACTGTTTAAAACAGGGACTCCAACTCCAGTCCTGGAGAGCTACTGTCCAGTAGGTTCTCTCTCCTCCCTGCCTTCTGATGAGCCACAACTGTTCTCAGGTAAATACCAGGAACAGGTGCAGCTCATCAGAAGCCAGGTGGAATAGAAAACCCCTGGTTTAAAATGTGTGTATAATTTATTGCAGTCTTGTACAGGTGGATACAGTTCCTTTTTGTCATGTACTAACTATTTATGGATTTTGGTGTTTATGCATACCAATAAGACAGGTTATTGTTGTTACACTTAATGTGTGGTCGGTGATACAAATGACAGTTTGTTCCAATAGGGCCGATCTTGGAGTGTCTTAAACTCTAGTCTTGTGTTTCCAAACAAAAACAAGGTTAAGAGGATTGTTTAACTGACAAAGAGGAGGTGGTTTATGGTTCCACTGAATGTGTCTGGAATACAGGCAGGGAAATCCATACCCACAGGAGTATGTGGCTCTGCTGCTTATTTAGAATTGAGACAAAAAAATTAAAGAAAGTAGATAAAGAGATTTTGAAACAACAGATATAATTTAAACAAATGTATGCCTTGAAATATTTACAGTTTGTTATGCTAGACATAATTTTTCCTCACTGAACTTAAAAAAATATTTGGAACTATTTGGAAATATTTGCAAAATTAAGTGAACCTGAGATTTTAGCAGAATGTAACAGAATGTATTATACACTTTACAAAATGATCCCATAAGATGTACAGCCTTTACATTAATTAGCCAGGAGGTAGTGCCTTGCCTATATGCATTAAGGTGGGCATATGTTTTCTGTTGTGAAATCCTTGAACAACATACTTAATATGACTTTTTGCAGTAATCTTCAGATAGATAGATAGATACGGCAAACAGATTTGTGTTCAAATTGTCTGAATCCCTGAGAAATGAAAAGAGTGGCAGACTGAGCCTGTAGGCACAGAGAGGGCTAACACTTTATTTCCACATTGCACTGTATTTATGCAGGGTGATTGTTTTTCAGCATTTTTTATTAGTATATTGATTAACACTCAATCATAGGATATTTGACAGCCATACCAATGCATTAATGAATGTGGGATGCCTAACAGGCTTGTATCATTTGTTAAAATGTACCCCTAATTCTAGTTTCAGATGCATGCTTTATGTTGCTTTCAGAAAAGCATAATAACTAAAGGGATAGGAAAAATAATCTTGGAAACTTTGGGTGCAAGGTAGGGAACAACCTAGGATGAGGGCAGGCCTAAGCTGTTCTATAATAAACTCCAGCAAAGGATGCACTTTGATTTCTGGACAGGCACAGTTACTTCAGCAATTTGACTATATTTTTTATGATGATTCAGTGGGAGGCTGTTGTTTGAGCCAGCTTTTATGTGCTGAAATTAAGTTTTCTGTAGAACTAGTAGTCACTAAGACTACCCTTTGTAAATCACAACCCAATTAAATTAAGTCAACATAAATTCTACACCTATAGAAGACTCACTCAAAAGTCCTAGTCTTAGATATTTAATGGTTACCAAGAATATAGTAGGTATTTGTCCCAATGCAGCTGTGAACATGTACATATAGCACTGATAGAACATGTTTTGCTTGAGTTTTACATGCATTTCCTCATAATTACCAGGCTGACAAAGTGACTTTGTAAATGCATTTTGCCTAAAATCTGTGTTACTTTGAGAGACATTGAGTCTATGTATGTAATCCTTCATTCAAAATTCATGAAGACCTGCAACCTACATCGTTCCGGTTGACTCCCATTTTAAATTTAGTAACAGTTATTGCAAAATTTGATAACGTTTGCCTCCTCGTGGTTTGACAAAATTTGATAAAACATGAAATCTGACCTCTATGACAGCAAACTACTGGCAGTTGACCTAGCATGTTGCGCATCATGTATTGATTTCCTGAGAATTTTTAGTGTTCATTAAAAGGGAACATCTGCTAGTATTTATGTTGGCCTGTATATGAATTGTGCATGTATTCCACGCAAAGTGCGTCTTTCAACAATTGTAGCTTTCTGTTGCATTTGTCTTTGCATATGAATGTGTGTGTTCTGGGGTATGCATATATGTGTGTGTGTGTGTGTGTGTGTGTGTGTGAACATGTGGCCTGCTAAATCAGCACTATAGCAATGTGTCTCACCAAGCTTCTCCATCTCCCGCTGAATGTCAGCTTAATGGTTTATTTTCCTCCACGGCAGATGAAACGCACCTTTGGATCTGATCTTGTGAAGTAAAGCTGATGACAAGATACAGTTGCACCACTTTTCTATTTTTAGGCATCTATCTGCAAAATGGCACAAACTCTGTGGTATTGTCTGCTCCCAAATCCCATCTGCATTCCTGTTACCCATCAGGACAAAGAACATAATGTTTGTCATGCAGGGAATGCTAATTACACAAATGCTTTGTTTTGTTTCTCTTAGCGATTTGCTTACTTAGGAAGGTGCAGGATGTGGATGTGCAGAGAGATACAGCCTCCATTACAGCCCTTTCTGTCCAGACAACTTTGAGCTACTCTTGTGTTCTCAGTATGCTGCAAACCTGACGCCTTCTCTATTTTTATTGCTCGTGAAATATTTTATAAGAAATGTCTGCTTAACTTGGTTATTTATTGAATATCATGGTTCAGTTGCAAAATGTTAAATCATTTTCCATAATTATTATCAAAAACAAAAATGCCTTTTAAAATCTCAAACTAAATCTAAGACTGCACCATATACATCATAAAAAGTTTTTTTCTAAAACATCAGCACACCATATATTTTCTCCCTACTGAGTTTATTAAAGAAATGCATAACTGTTTATCATAACATTCCAGATATGAGCAGTATTCTTAAAGAATATCTAAATTTTGCTTAACTGCTGTTCTGTAATTGAGTAATTCTGTAATTTTTTTAGCATTTTTCATTCATCACCTGGAATCCTCTTAAATTGTATTTGTATTGGTTTGTTCCTTAGAGCCAACTTAAACCATTTTATGTTGTTGTGTTCAAACATGTTGACAACGCAGCCATTGGTAATTTTTGGTTGATGGATGGCCCTCTTGTGCTGCTAATTATCAGTATACATAAAAGGATGCTGTTATTTTCTATCCAGCCCAGCAGGCCTCGCTGTAAAGGTCACAGACTAAATGCTAAGCTATCAGCTTGAGTCCATATCACTCAATCTTGATGTATGAGTGCAGAGGTACAAATTAAACAAGGACCAAACTTTTTGGGGGACTGCCTGGACAGGATGCTGTTTGGGCAAATGCCTACATACCAGTCGGACAAAAACGGTACTATACTATATGCTATAATTACTTTGTGTACACACATCTGGATTTCAGTTTCCAAAGGAAACCAATATACATCAAAACCACCCACCTTTTTAACATGCAAAATAACTTTAATATGTGCCAATTAAGAAAGTAATTTTTTTAAATCACATGCAACTATATTAAGGTTACACATTATTTCCTGTTAATTCATACCACAGCATATTTTTAAAAAGCCTTATTTAAAAAAACCTCTGATCTGTGTATCAGTCATAAAACTGATAAAACACTCTTGTTTTTCATTTGGAAACTGGCTTGTTTTGAGGCAGAAGTAGTTGTTTTACATGGAAATGGAATTGGCGTTTCTATGTATATTTGAATGGGTGGAGTTCCAGTTCTGCCTGAAGGGACAAAGACATTCATCTGGATCTTATACCAGCTCAGTTTTCCTGGCTGGTGTGAGTTGAAATTGAACCAGGGGAATTAGGATGGTTGACATGGAAACTGTAGAAAATTTCAGCATAAGATTAAAATTACCATTGATCCACCAATATGTTGGCTGTGGACTTTTCATGATGACCATGTAATAAATGTGTTTTAATGTAATTCAGATTTTTTAAAGTCCTACTTAAGGGGTGACCAAAAAATAAGTATAAGGTGTTAAAGACAGTATTACAAATATTTATAACTTTATTAATAGTTTACTTGTACAAGATGTACATTCATATTGTGTGAATCAACAGGAAAAAAAATCATTGTGTCAAAGCCGTATGAATCATGTTTAAGCATGCTTGCATAATTCACAAAAATAAAGAACTGAACATAATAAAATGAAGCTGGGGTACATTTACTTCCATGGAGCTTAATGTAAAGTTGTTTGAAAAAGATCATCAGAATCTGATGATCCAAAATATTGTCAGTACCATCCCTGAAATGTCTGTAAATTCACACTTGTTATATGCAATGCAAGCAATGTACAACAGTCACTTGATGTTGAAACAGTTGCAAAGTAATATTTAAACAATATATAAAAATAAACACAAAGCCATGTAAAATGTACACTCATAATTAAACTTTTTCATTTATAAACTTTCAACATAAAAATAAATAAAGCACCCATGAGCTTAATTAAATGGAAACATTGTTTAAGAATTGTAAAGGTGGGTTATGAAAAAAGTTAATGCTGCACAATTCATGTTTTGTTAGAGGTAGACAATATTGGGATCATTACTGAAGAGAGTTCAGAAGCAATAAGTATTGGCATCATAAACCATTTCACTTGCACATGACTCCTCAAACAGAAGGTTAATATCCTTAATTGTCAATTTTCAAAATACTGTTTGACAAAATAAGGATTATTTTACAATAATGCTGTATAACAAAATTAATATATGCAATGACTTCTTTGTGCCATTGTAACTGTTCATAATAATAACAAGAATAATTAGTTTAATATGCAAGTTTTTGGGTTAGAACGAAAGTGTGGCTTTCTTCAGTTGTATAAGTTGTTGGCATCTGAAATGGTTACACCCATGTCAATACTTCAGACCATGTTAATTAGGAACTGTTCCACTGAGTAGTGCTTCCATTGGCGATCCCGGAAAAGTGTGCTTGTCTACCTCCACAAGGTCTCGTTGTTCTTGTATGTGCACAAAACTGTCAATATCATCCAAACTAAACTGAGTTATGGCACATGATTATGGATTATGTATATGGACTCATACAATTTAACATCTCTTTAAAAAATGTTTGTTTGGCAAAGAAACTCACATTAATATCAGTGCCAATAACTGATTTTTTTTTCTTTAGCAATTTACTGCTATCTTGACCCTTTTTCCCTATTTACAGTATTGCACTTAACTGCACATTTGCATTTCAGTTAAACTGATTCTTAATTGATACCCTAAATTACATAATTGCAGTTACCCTTTTGTCCCATTAAATGCTTTTATCAAACCAAATTCATCTCTTTGTTTTCCCTTATTAAGAAGTAGTATCTGCTTAAAACATGACTTGTAAACAATGTGATACTAGACCTGAAGTGCAATGATTACCTTCACTTCCATTCCTCGGAGCCTAACGATTAAAAAAGGGGGGAGAGAGAGCGCAAGGTTGAGAGTCATACACGTAATAATCCTGCTCACCCATGCCCAGCAGAAATACAGCAACACAGACACTTCCTCTGAGAGCGGCAGAGACAGATTACATTTGCTGGGAAATGAAGCTGTGCTATAACTCCTTCTCTATGTCTCCACAGCATAATTCTCAAAAGAAAGAAAAAATGAAACTGAATGGGAGATATTTGCAGAGGATGATAGATATAGTGGAAGGATCTCATGGCAGTGATTAACATAGTTGGACATATATCAGTTATAAAGGAGGCCCAGCCCCAAAGAGTCTCTCCTCTAGTCAGACACATGCACTAGGCAAGAGGCAGGAATACACAGTGGTTGGAGGCAAACATAGGCATATTTGCAAAGGTTGAGTATCCGAAGCCTCAGCGTCTTTCCATCCACATGGGTTGTCAACAAATGTCAGGGACATTCTAGTTGAATCTTTTTTTTCTGCATGTTTTTTGCCCATTTTTAAAAAGGCTTCTCGTATTAAATGCAGATTTCAGATAGACATCCAGACACTTTTGTATGATCCTGGGGCTGAGATCTGTGGCCGGAAACCACACAGCCACTGGCCTTGAAGAAGTCCTGCCTGTTGGGCGAAAAGTAAAAGGTGATTTTTTTTTTCCGTGTCTCATTACCTTTCTTACAAGTGGTTGTTTTGGCAGCTGGTTTTGTGACAGTTTGTCTTTTTTCTTTTGTTTTGTTTTAACTGTGAGTGTCATGGCCTTTTCACAGGTGGAGTCTTGTGTGAGAAGCAATTATTCAGAGTTCAGAGTGGCAGAGATGCCCGTGGGGGTCAGAGTCCCAGCGCCTCGGCGTGCTTTCTTGCCTTGAGTCGGAGGTCAGCGATGCTTGAATTCTTGCTGTTGCTCTTGGCAGCTGCTGCCACGGCCGCCGCGGCCGAGGCCGAGTCCGCCAGTGACGCAATTGGTAGTCCAAAGGGTGGGGGCGGGAACATCAGGTAAGGAGCGTGGGCTGCCAGGTGAGGGTGCAGGTGAGGGTGAGAGTGTGTTACTCCGTCCAGCTGGAGCTGGGCCTGTACCTGAAGAGAACACAGTCCCAAGGTTTAGTCAGTACTGTCCTACCACTACACCCAGGGTTTAGTCAGTGCTGTCCTACCGCTACACCCAGGGTTTAGTCAGTGCTGTCCTACCACTACACCCAGGGTTTGGTCAGTGCTGTCCTACCTACCACTACACCCAGGGTTTAGTCAGGGCTGTCCTACCTACCACTACACCCAGGGTTTGGTCAGTGCTGTCCTACCTACCACTACACCCAGGGTTTGGTCAGTGCTGTCCTACCTACCACTACACCCAGGGTTTAGTCAGGGCTGTCCTAC
>JAODKN010000001.1:39652932-39670915 GCA_026774425.1 Petrocephalus zakoni
CCCTGGTATCAGCACTGGCAGCACAGCCTCTGCGGTTAGCGGTAGGCACCAGTAACCGTGTGCCGGCCTCTCGTGTGTATTTTTGTGTTCTGTAGGCTGTGTTCCCCTGGTATCAGCACTGGCAGCATAGCATCTGAGGTTAGCGGTAGGCACCAGTAGCCGTGTGCCGGCCTCTCGTGTGCATTTCTGTGTTCTGTAGGCTGTGTTCCCCTGGTATCAGCACTGGCAGCACAGCCTCTGAGGTTAGCGGTAGGTACCAGTAGCCGAGTGCCGGCCTCTCGTGTGCATTTCTCTGCAAACACAAAAGGATCCAATGGCATCTCTGTTTTGATTTAAACTCATGTGTGTAAACATTGCAATAGATGAGAGGTTAGCTGAGTGGTTAGAATGCTTTAACAAGCTTTTCTTTATCAGCTTCATTGAAAATTGGAGCACAGCCCTGTAAACAGCCTTTACACTTTCCCTGAATACCATCTCAGCCAACGGCATGTCTCTCTGACCGGTTCCTTCACTGGGGCATTTGCTGCATTCAGTTTACAGGTCCCTGTACCTGTAGCCATCCCAAAAATATTTTAGAGGTTGAATATCGTCCTATATGGCAAGAGGCCATGCCACGCTCTTAACCTCAAGCTTGGTGTGTAATTTTTTTATTCAAAACTATTCCTCATTTTATTGTTTAATTGCTTTGGACTAACACAGTAAAGAGCTATTAATTAAAGACTAATACCATTGACTTATGATATTTAGGGCACATTCCTTAGAAAAATGCAATATACTGACAGTTCTTTAGGGAAATATGCACAGTGATTTAAACATGTACTCACACTCTTAGATCATGCTACAGATATACAGATATGGATAAAGATGGAGACTTTACACATGCTCATATGCACAAACCTCCAACATGCACACAGCTATGCTCACATATGTGTATGGTGACACACACATATGCATTCTCATGCACACTTTCACACACACATTCATATATTGCATCACACAGCTAACCAGTTTGGACGCCCATTTAAAAAAATATGTGCTAAGTCCTTATGGCTCATAGCGCCCCCAGCGTCATGGTGTTCTCCTGCTGAAGTGCCCCCAGGGAGCATCCTGGTGAATTAAGGAGCTCACCTTCCCAATGCCTGAACCTGCTCTTACAGGCAGCCTAGTAGCTGTGGCGGTCCTAATGAGGCACAACAGAAGAGCAGCTTGTTGGTGTTTTCAGGTCATTATGAGTCCTCTGTCTGCATTTTGAAGATCCCTGCACTGTATGTCTCTAACTGGGCTACAGTAACTTGAAACAAAATTCAGCTTTAAATTTTGCACAGTAGATGCAGAACCATTTTATTGATCTGGAGATCCTTTGAGACAATGAAGGAGTCCAGACCCACTGGAAAACTTCATCACAGTAGCTTGCAATTCAGCTCTGTGGCCAGTTCAGCACTGTGCCCATTTCAGCATTGTACCCATATCAGCACTGTGCACATTTCAGCACTCTGTCCATTTCAGCATTGTGCCAGTTCACCTACTGTTTCAGTCTCAGTGTTTCATCATGAATACTCTAG
Source organism: Petrocephalus zakoni (assembly GCA_026774425.1). Lineage (NCBI taxonomy): Eukaryota > Metazoa > Chordata > Actinopteri > Osteoglossiformes > Mormyridae > Petrocephalus > Petrocephalus zakoni. Next base: position 39,654,495 of record JAODKN010000001.1, read on the forward strand.
GACAGGGGTGGGCACTCTTATCCAGAAAGGGCCATTGTGTGTGCAGGTTTTCGCTGCAACTCCCTAATTCGATTACTAATTACAGGACTGACTGGGTCATCACAGATGGGTCTGAACAACTGACCTAAAGGTTATCCCAAAAACCTGCATACACACTGGTTCTTTGAGGAAAAGACTGCCCACCCATGCTCTAGGAACTGTTGATACTCGTCTTTGAAGCTCTGATAGTAAATACATCTGCATAATCTATTTTTAATACAAAATTACTCAAATAATAATTAACAGTTATAACAGCTGATTCCTTTCTGCATGTGAAAACATTTTTAAAATATATTAAAAACACTTGTATTCATGTGCAGTTCAGGCTAAGATGAGTCAGAATTAATTACAGGGGGAAAGTTTTCCTGATGACATCTGAGTTATTAGAGCCTGTCTCTTGGGAAATAAGAACAAACAGCACAGTTAAGTGTGAATCAATACCCCGTAAGATCAGTTATTAAAAGCGATGGGAGTGCTGCCACACTTTGCTCGCTCTACAGGTGCCCATAGTGCACCTGAGCAATGGGATGTCGAGGTGCTCTGGAGCAGAGAACATAAAGGACCAGCTCCGTCAGGATCTGCTGCTTTATCGCAGGGTACAGTTATTGCATTCTGCTCCGCACCGATGTATAAACTGACATATATCAATACCAGTCAAGCTACCAAATAATAGAACATATCTGTGTTTAATTAAAATATCTTGGAAGCTGTCAGATGGCCTTTTCCATGAGCATAGCAAATGCTGCGTATCCTTCCCTTATTTTATATAAACAGAATTTCAAAAAACTCAGATTGTCTTCTCGAGTGGATAAAGCTTGGCAGAGCTGCAGAAGCTCCTGCTTGTAGCATAAATTCATTTGGTTAATATGAAGATTTATCAAACTGTCCCTGACTGAGGATCCCCCAACATGTTAACAATGCCTTTAGAGACCAATGCGCTTTTCTTAAGTGTCCATTTAAGCGTGTGCTATCTGTACTGTTATTACAGTCTAAGGGTCTCTTGTGTCACTTAGAGACAGCAAAGCAATTTGACATGACCACAGCCAGGCTTTATATTGCAAGCTACACTTGCTCCGTCGTGCCATTAAATAGTGTTTTTTTTTCAAGTCATCTTTTCTACAGTAGTTAAAAGAATATTGCTTCTGTAATGTATACTGGGTGATTTATGCATACATTTTAAGAACAAGAAGTCACCAATAGCTCTGCTCATTAAGATTAATTAGCCACATGATACAGAGTGGCAGCACTGATTAAGAGGCAGTGGAGACGATGTAGGGTATGCAGGCGACGGCGGCCGGGCTTCTTACGCCTTTGGCTACTCCCGTCTCCGGGGGGGTGTGGGAGCAGGGGTGGGGGCCAGAGGGTGGGGCTCCATCTGTGGACGGCTTTCAGAGCAGAACCACCAGTCACCCCCATCTGTCATGCTGCGTTCTGTCCCCCTGGGCTCAGGCATTGACTAGCGGATTAGATCTTCGCCACTACGAGTCCCCCTGTGTGAGACCAGAACCGGCCACATGTTGTAATGGCCACACAAAATGGAACCTCCAGAGAGCCAGCATCCCGACCCAAATAGTACAGGATACTGTGAAATGCTCCTAGGTTGTAGCAGGGAAAAGCCTGGAAGTCACACTTTGCTTAAACGCCTGAGCCCTCCTGTGGTTGACTTGCTGAAGGGAGAAGGCTAGGGCATGGGGCCGGGCACCTTGCTGCATGTGGAGGGGGGTGGGGGCCTTAACGCTGGGCTGTGTGTGTACACTGCACCTCGCTGCTATCTGAGAAACAATTAGGGAGCACCCTGGGGCCGTGTCTTCTGCTGAGGGGCTGGCTTTGAAGGCCCAGAGGACTCCTCCCCAGCTCTTGTATGTCCTCATTTGTCCCAACAGGGTCCCTTCCAAGGCCGTCACTGGGCACCGTTCCACGGGAGGCAGCGCATTGCGGGCGGGCTGCTTTCTCTCCGTCTCTTTCTTTTTCCCCTTTCTTTCCCCAAACCCCTGAAAGAAGCGTAGAGACCATCTTGTTAAGTGAGGGGGATGCTATGTAACGCTCCACCATCAAACCACCTGTCATAGCATTTGGCTTTCTATCTCCAGAATGGTAAATTTACCATGACACATGAGGTAGGGCTTTATTTTGAGCTGTGTGCCATCAAACACGACCCGAGACACAAAGTGGAGAAGTAGTGGTTGCATACGGCAGTGTTGTCATATTTCAGCTATTTGTCATGGTGGTCGTCAGGCTTGTGTATTTCAAATCATTTTAGTTTAAACACCATAGGTTAAAATTTCTCTCTTGCTTGGTATTTTGATATGTCCTCAAGTGATGCATTTTTAAAACCTAGTTCTGAAATAATTCTTGAATGTTATTTTTGATCATAGCAAAAAGGCCTTAGTGTCTAGCATTCATATGTTGTTAGTCACTATTGGTGGATTCAGAGCAAAACGCAATCTTGAAAGTCAGATTGTAAAGTAAGATGGAATATAGACTGCACCTTATATAGCTGCTATGCGTGCATTTTCAAGAATGTGTTACTCACTTTTGGATCACAGGGACTAATATTATAATTGCCATGGAGTGGAGATCTTATCCTGGCAAGCCATAATTTATGCCTAAAGCAATAATTTAGCTTAATTAGTACAATTAATTTATAAATGTTCATTTGTTACACTAAAATATAAAATATGTTATGTGCATTCCATCTACCAAATGAGACATTTTTATAACTGATCAAAGTAATTACATGAAACGTGCAGCGACCATCTCAGACATAAAAAAAAAAAGTCCCATCACAAAATTAGAAAAAAAGGCAAAGTAAATGGCTGGATGCCTCAGAGCTATGCTCCGACCTAAAGTTGTTTTCCCGAAAATTAGGCGATTGACTAATGGTGTAAATGCTGTTAATTAGCAGTGCAGAAGCCCAAACAGGCTTTTTTGCCTGTAACTAATAAGAAATCAATTAGCTAATGAATTGGTCATTACGTGAAAAGCTAATCTTAGCCGGGCTATTTTTTTAATGATTTTGCCTATGATCCTGCCTAATTGCCGTTGTCATACAGCGCTCTCAGCTTTCAGCATGCCTAATGAAGCTTCATTAGATCATAACTGGCACTCTTGGAAGATTTAGAGGCAAACCTGCTTCCCAATTATTTTTAATTGCCAGACATTCACACAAACAAGTGCTGCACCTTGCTGAACAGGAGAGCTGCCTGGCAGAGCCTGCGTCTCCTTCATTACCTCATTTGAAGCGATTAGAGCATAGCACAGGGTGCTTGTTCTGTTGCCTCTGCATTTACTTATTTATTTATTTCCTCTTTCGTCCTTTTTCTGGTAATGTGAAGAGCCCATCATTTGAAATCAACCTGTGGGTTATTGTACTCGCTGTCTCTTTGATTTGTGCCGGGGAGAGAGGCGCGTCCCTCAGCGTGTGCGAGGCTGGCCCGGCCCGTGTCACGCGCGCTGTCTGTGTGCCTGCCTGCCTACCTGGGCGTGTGTCAGCTGACGGAAACCACAGAGAAATTATTTCCCTCCCAGCCATGAATAATTAAGAACAGACAAAAGACTCTTATTTTTGATTTTTTTGTTGTTGTTGTTGTCTAGCAAACCAGTCTCTTGTTTTCCAGGTTCCTTAATAATGTGATGAAGGAACGTTTCGCTTGCAGAGCTTCAGTGCTACATTTCCCACCACATGTTTCCAATTAAACCCTGGCTAATGTCTGCGAGCACCCAGTGTTAAATGTATTCTGAAGAAAATCCGACTGTTGGATAAATACCGATTTCTTGTACATTTTACGTATCTTTCTAATCCTGAGTGTTTACAGTTTTTTTGTGTGTTTTTTGCTCATCTAAATATCAATTTGATATTACATCCCAATGGACCATGAATGCTTCGGCTGATTGTGTTTTGTGCTGGTCTGTCATTAAAACCGTATAGTAGCTTTGTGGTGTATTTCATTCTGCACACTTTGCCCAAATGCTTCATATGGACAAAAGTGTCAGGCAAGCGCATATACTCCCTGTAGTCTCTCTAATACGCTTCCGAGGTCTTGCCAAAATACCTTGCCTTTGAGGCAGTTATTCCCGGAAAATAACAGTGAAAGTGTGCTGCGGCCAAAGATGTAATTTATGACAAAGCCAATCGCACTGCACCGCGGTGCTGGGCAAACACGGGCAAAGGGCTGGAGCTGCTTCATGGGGCCGCTTGTTTTTGATGATGGATGAATGGTACACCAGATGTCTATCAATATTTAGTAGTAAACATCTCAAATGTGTATGAAAATGTGGCAGCTGGGAGAGTGGAGTTTGACACCGGCACACCTGTGTTGAAAAAAAGACTATCTGGTGCACTTGGCACTCCTTTAACATTAGGGTTTGCCTCTTACAGTAACTGCTTCAGTGGTGTATGTCAGCTATACAAGTACAGTTACCCTTTAATGGAAAATGCATAATGCCTTTAAAATGGAATTCAGTGATTTAAATCTACTGTTCAATAAAAACACTAGAAATAGTGCATTACACACATTATGAAAACAATACTGATGTTAATATTTTTACAAATATTTTGTGTATAGAGATACACTTCTTATTTGCATGCTGCTTATATAAATCCATATGTTTTATTTGCATTCTCTTTACATTTTGGTTTTAAATCATTGATTTACGACATCTATGTAGCTTTGTTGTAAACAAATTATCTTTCTGGTCTAAATTAGCCAATGGAAACAACATCCAAGAAAAGGTCATAGATTAAAAATCTGTTTCATATTGTGTTTTTCTGTCCCTCAAATTCAATAAAGGGGACAGAATCCAATTACTCCATGCATAATTTAACTTTATGATGCATAGACGAGCATATGCTCATTCATGCAATTGAATCATTTGAAATGTACACAGTGGGGCTCTCAGTCTGCCAAGACTGCAGCAGAGGAAGCTGCATGGGGCTCGGGGCCACGTGCTCTCCATGCTGTAGCACGCCTTCTCCATGCTGCAGCACGCGTTCTCCATGCTGCAGCACACGCTCTCCATGCTGCAGCACGCCTTCTCCATGTTGCAGCACGCGCTCTCCATGCTGCAGCACACTCTCTCCATGCAGCAGACTAACATTTCATGTCAGTAACATTGTTTCTTTTTTTATTAAATATGCAAAAAAAATACCATTTCATCCTTCTGTTTATATTCTCATATTCTCTCTGCCTCAGCCCTGACACTGTGATTAAGATGAATTTATTCGGTCCAAGAAAAATGTAGCTGAAAAAATGAGCTTCTCATAAAAATAATTATTGGCAATTTATTAAGCCTGTGTAGAATGAGGATCCAAAGTGAGATTCTCGTTTGCAAACTGTGCTTGATCTTAACCAGACACAGCATGTCCTGGTAACTGCTCCTGGATCTTGACAGAACTTAAAACCATAAGGCTGTTTAGTTTCATGTCCCACTTGACATGGAATTGGGCTCAACGAGTGTACTTCATTAACGTCTTGGCCTTTGCTAATTTTGAGGGTTCAAGAAACATCACTTGAGCCCCGAGTGCCCTCTTCTGCATCATGTGTGGACATCTGCTTGCCGGGATGGGCGGCATGTTGCGAGAGATGTGCTGTATCTCCTAGCAGATATTATGTAAATTGAATTTGTTAATTCAGTGCCCCTGTTTCACAAAATCTGCCACCAACACCTGCCACTGTTTCAAGTGCAGGGACAAAGATCCGGTCTGACACCGTCTTCATTAAATAAACAAACGAGGTTGCCCACGACAGCCTTTGGTGGAAAGCACCATCCATTCTTGTACATTTAGATCAGTAAAATTGAAAATGACAAGGAGAAGTTTTATTTGTCTGTCTCCAGACACACAGGGTGAAGATGTGGTGTTTTTTCTGGTCTTCAGTTCCACAGCCAAGGACGGTTACTAATGTATTTTTTAGCTATAGTTCTGCAATCAAAGATGCCCTTGTGGCCTCTGATACATCATCTAAATTTTATAAAGATTCTAACAAGGAAGTCTGCTAGACTACCACTGAAAAGCAGAATATCTATTTGCTTTTAACTTTGACATCTTTTCTTTTTGTCTGTCTGTCTCTTTTCTCTTTTGGTTATTATCTCCTCTCAGGATCAAGACTGCGCATGGCATGGCATCATGCAATGGGCAGGGACTGCAAGCACACTGGGAAAAAAGGCTTAACTCTCAAGTGTGCAAAATAAAGTCAAGGCATTATGAGTGAGCCTTTTCTCAAGCGCTCCAAACACGCGCATTAAGTATGTGTAATGCATCCGTGCTGAATGCCAACATGAAATTTTGAAATAGACAAGGGAAATCTAAAAAACTGGTGAGCTTTTCGTTAATGTGAGGAAAGCTTTGCACTTGAAGTTGTTGCATGGCTTGTGGAATTTGGAGTTATGGTCTACGTATTGCTGTGAGTTTCTGCCAAACCATTACTAATCTTTTTACCAAAAGGAGTGAACAAACTGTTTAAACGCACAAGGACATTAACACTCTGTTAACAAGGACTAATGATGGGTCCTGGATCCCAAGCCCCAACTTGAACAATTCAGACCCTGACTAAGGCATGGTGGAGTCTTTCCTTTGAGGTGCAGCAGACAGGAGATCGGAGTCTGACTTTGAATAAGTATCGCATTCACGTAATGAGGGGGTGTAGTGTTCAGCCTGAGAGACCAGACTGCATTTTCTGTCCAAACTAATAAGGACATTGCTCCTTTTTTCTTAATTTCTTTTCCTATTTTAAAGGTATGGAAACAGAAATTCACAAAATTATATGTAGACATATACTGTGCGTGTGTACAGTATATATTTAACAAAAAACAGAGACATTTGCAGTAAAACAACAGGCCATACCACATTCATTGCTCCAATTCAGAAATATTGTGAACGTCTCTGCTTCCATGGACATAATTTTGGTGTTTTAGTTTCTGGTTGTTCTTTCTTCAAACACCCCAAATGCCTCAGCACAAAGCAACGAGGCACTATAACAAATAAGGATAGCACCTGCATATCTGCATATATATTTCCAGATTGTATAAATAATGATCTACTGGAATGGCTGAGCTGGGGTTTCATGCTGCTTTTCGCTCGTCCAAATCTCTATGCAGCCTTTTCTTCTATCCGCACCACAAAGGTGGATTAGATGGGATTATTAAAATTTTTATGTTTGCTAAATATGAGTCAAAAACTACTCAGCGTATTCCTTGACACACTTTACAGAGGTGAGATGCTTTCAGAGCTGTTTGTTGGCTTTTCGTTCAGGTTGTCTTTGGGCTCAGGAATGAGTGCTTCCCCTCACCCCCATTTCGCTATAAAATCCCCGCACCCTACTCCAGTGATTTCCATAACCGCTCCTGGCTGTCTAGCTACTGCTATTTTAAATGCACTTGAGCTAAATGCCCTGTCACATAATTTGAGTTTTTCTCCAAATTGTCCTACGTTTACCTAAAGGCCATGTTTGAAAACAAATGCCCATTACGATGGAGTCCACCTCAGTGCGCAGAACTTTATGTCCTGGGCTGAGATCATTGACAGCTTGATGTGAGAGAGGTCAATTGAAATAACAGGTCTGGGCATTAGTATAAATGCATTGCTGTATTTCACTTTGGAAGGGGGAGCCTGGAACATTGAGTCTAGTGCGAGGCAAAGGCCAACAGAGCCGGCGTTCAGTAATGAGAATGGGGGCCGCACGCTGCTAAAATCTGTAATTATAATTACCACTTCTCACCTTATTCCCGCTGCTGAATATCGTATATTGTCGTTCAGGTGGTTGGTTACTAAGGTCTTTATGCTGGATGTTTAATTCGGATTCCCAGTATAGGAAACTTAATGATTAGTAACACCCAGGCAGAGGTTTCACTGTGCCTGAGTTGAATAGGGTGCAAAGCTTTCAGCTTGAAGAATTAGTTAATGTGTTTCTTAGCTGTGCTGTATGGTGGCACTGTATGAATTTATAAAGTAAGATGAACTGAAGTTTCTCTGCTATATTGTAATCTATCGTTCCCCCTTAAGCAGATTCCTATTCTTCCAGGGGACCATTGCTGCTTGTTTCAAGTCAGAGTTTGATCACAGAGCAGCGTGAGTCTGAAATGTGTGGTGAGTGACAGAGAACATCTGGAAAATCCAGAAGTGACCATGTTACAGACTTTCATGCGAGCCTTTGATAAATAGAGTTTTTTTGTTCTCTTAGAAAACAAGGATTAGTTGTATCACATCAGATGAATTCTGCGTACTGGTTTTTGATTTATTTCCCTTGAGTCTCTCAAACCTTTTTCGCCCACCAATAGGTGATGCTGAGGACTGCTGACAGTCATTGGTTCTCCCCTGTGTTTGTTCGTACACACATAATATAATCTGTGCAACACTGAGGCTGGGCTCAATTTAAAAATTTTCATGTCTTTAAAAAAGAACATGCCACAGCTTTATGAAGGGGAACTGAATATAATACATCACATTCCAGTGTTACTTACGTGTCATGAAAGGCACACATCCGATGATCTTCTATCACGCTGCTGTAATCATATCTGTTATGGCATTATTTTTTTAATAACTGATATGTAAAATTTGTATGTTTATTACAACCAAACATCTATATGTAATAATAATTTTCCATCTAAACTAAGAAATTAAAATAAGGAAAACTGCGTAAAGCAGATGTAGGAAAAGTAGCTTCTATTGTAATATTTTTTGCAGAAGTTCTTGATTGTACGGAAGGCATGACACACAGGTGGGGCGAGTGGTTTGAGGCTGGAACGCATTAGCAAATCTGCTCGTCCCTGTAGCGTCTGTCCTGACAGCACGGCCCAGACACCGGCGACTGATGCTGCTGCGAGCCCATGCCTGGCAAATATAAGCACATACGCTTAAATATTCTCTAGCGTAATCTCACGTGTCACTCAGCCTATAGCTTTACAGAGGTTATGCGTATTAACGTCAGTCAGGGGGAGTCCCCGAAGCAGGCCTCCCCATAGCCACTCGCCTTTAAAAGTTCCACCCGAGTGAAGTGTCAGAGCCAGTATGAAGATACAAACGGGATGGCAAACCGCATCAATCCACTGCTGACTGCCGCCACTTTGATCTGATTCTATTCCGCGCTTTATGATGCATGAAGCTGTCAGATTAAGGCCTGTTCAAAAAGCTGCTGTAGCTGTAGAGCCTGACAGCGCGTGTGATGGATTACAGCAAAACAAAAGGGTTTATCACCTTCACTGCAAACGATTCTATCGTTTTATATAGGTATGGGAGGAGAAGAGCCACCGGAGAGCTGTGGAAAGGAAGCCTGCGACACTGTAGCGCTTCCCCGTCTGACAATGGCAAGCGTGGACTGCCAAGCCCCACAGTCGCCGCTGTGTCTGGCGACAGGCACAGCGCCTGATTCCGTTGCCACTGTACCTGCTGTGTAATGAAACATACTGGAATAATCTGCCTTGGACACTGTAATAAGGAAGGAGCCATTTCTTTGTGAGCATTTGTGTTCCTAAGCCCTAAATGCTAACATTATTGATGTCCTGATTTATATCTTTCACACTGATCTGAAGCAAAGATAGCAAACAGGTTAGCCGTACACAGCGATTCCCCCCGACGACTGGGATGTGTCCACTAACAGGATGTTGCATAATGCCATATGTCTGACTTCAAGGGGAGACTATTTTCAGATTTTGAAATTTTCTTCTGCTAACAGAAGTACCAGAGAAACAGCTCAGAGAAGCATTATAACCATAATAATTCAAATGATACAGCGTGTTATGTGGTCTGTCTCACATCCAAGGAATAGCAGATTATAAAATGTTTTATTAGTCCATGTGAATAGCTTTCTTCTTCACTGCTCAGCTGGGCGAGACATCTGTTATTTAAATAAAGGTTCTTAAAGCAATGAGCAGGGAGGAATTGTTATTCCACATTGTTCAGCTGCTGACAGAAATTGTGCAGAGTTTAGAAATCGCTGCACTGAATTCAAATGACAGGGGGAGATAATGAGATCGTTTGATGTGACGTGTTATGAGGGAGCGATCTCACAAAGGCAGTCTGCAGCATTAAGCAGCCACGTTACAGGTCAGATTACGACACGCAGCGCTGCCGCTTCCTCCGCGCCGGCTCCGTCAGCGCTAATACCGAAAGCGTTACGTCCTGCTACGAGGGAATTATAACAAAGAAGCTGTGAGTGCTCAACACTCTGTTTGTTTATCACGGCAGTATATTTAGTAAGCTGAAAATTAACGAACAAGATGCTGTAGACATCAGTTCATGAACATGTGTGTGTGTCTGTGTGTGGGTGGGTTTGCACAGATCACATTTCGGGACCAGAATGCCCCCCATGTGCGGTAAAACCTGAAACTTCCTTATTTTTTAGGCCAGTTTTTTCAGGTCCCCATTTGGATAACCTCAATTTTATAAAAATCTGTGAATGCAATTCAAAAAGTAAAAATGCCAAAAGTCTTGTATTTTGGTTGGTTACTTATGGTTGGTTAAGGTTAGGGCTGGGTAGGGGTTAAGGGTGTCATACTTGAGATCAGGGTTATGCCCACAGGAATGAATGGAGTGTCCCCATAAAGATAGGTATACATGGTATGTGTGTGTGTATTTCAGCATGTGGCCAGGGAAACAGTGTCCATTCTCACTGCTGACCCTGTAATGTGACCAGCACTTGGGGTTGCGGTTCTTTCAGCCGATGGAGAGATGACAACACACCAGCATAATGCCAGTAACACCGCCACACACTGAGCTGGGGGCTCTGTCTCGCAAGCAGCCCATTCAGGGGGGGACAAAGGGTGTAAGGCCAGCGGCTTGGGTGGGAGGCAAGATCATGGGAGGTGTTAGGAAGGAGGAGCATTTGAATTTGGAAAAACAACAAGAAGGGGTAGGGTGACTGTAAATGTAAAGAGAGCCTCTCTCAATAGGGATGGCCTGCTGCTCTGGGCTTGCCTAAGCTGTGGCTAACCCCCCAAATCTCCCCCGCCCCTCTGAGTTTCCTGGCTTTTGGCTTCTGCTGATTAGCAGTGACAGGCCTTGGCATCCCTCCTGGGAACCAGAGGACGTCTCATGACTGGATTTAGATAGAATGATCTAATGGGGTCACACTTTAAGTCAAGAGTCTATTAATAAGAATCAATAAATACGCCATAAGAGATGCAGAAGATGACAGCAGACGGCGGAGCATTGCAGTGCAATGGCGGGGGGTGGGTGGGGGGGCGATGAGACAAAGTGTCCCTCATCACAGGTGCATCACACGTGTCCCCAGCCCCATGTCCCCAGCCCCATGTCCCCAGCCCCATGCCCCCAGCCTGGAGTCCCCAGCCCCATGTCCCCAGCCCCGAGTCCCCGGCCCCGAGTCCCAGGCCTGCTCCTTCCCACCAGGAGGCGGCTACAATCAGTGGATGGGCTCCTTTCACTCTTGCCTGTTGAGACATTGGAAAGAGAAGCACAGTGCAGGACATGGTACATTTGCCAATCATTAATGAACTCTAATTCTCATTGAGTTCTGATCGAAGGTTAAGCACATTTTCTTCACTGAAATTGAGACTTTTAGTTATTTTTAAATTATTATTTTTAAATGGTCTCAAATTGTTGCCGTTTTACTCTGCTATTAAAAACTATTTTAGCATGCATAACTACAGAAATGCATTTGTAATTGAAACCACTTCTTTGCATATGTACTAGATTACAATCCTGAATTTTCCAATTCTAACAATTCTATCTCAGATGGGGAAAGCTCTATATCTCTCCTGGCAATAAAGGACATTTACGCTGCCTGTTAGAACGTGCATCCGGTGTCGGCCCTCTCTTTGGGCTTGTGGCTTTATGCCCAGACCCAGACTTTGATGGGGCCTCTGGTGGCAAGCAGCATGTTCCTCGTCACGGAGCTCTCAGGGGGTTGATGCGGGTCGCACGAGACTGCTAGCTCCCGTTTGACGGCAGTGGGCACTCACTAATTTGAGGTTGCCGTGGGACAGTGAAATAAATGCAGCCCAGCCAATGTGTGTTTGCTTGGGGCCCTGGGGAACGTGGCTAATTGAGTATGTTCACTGTGCTGGTGTAAAACCCTTTTTACAGGGTGATAAAAATAAGCAAGGGCCAGCTGTGGGTGCAGTGTGATGTGTGTTAGTGAAAAGGCTGCTATTTGACTCGGAAACCGAAATATTTGTATATATTTATTTGTGCCTCCTCTCCCATGAAGTTTCAAGCTTGCGTTTGTGGCAAGTGGCTAAAAGTACCCCTGGATTTGAAGTCGGAGGTCAATGTGCGGTTCTCATAAAGCCTGGATATGCCATGTGTGTGAGTGCAGAGGGGCCAGCGCCCGAAAGGTGGCATTTGAAAGGTGCTTTAGGCTTCCAGCCATCTGCCACAATGAAATAGGTTTTAAGGAGTGTGTGTTTGTGTGTGTGAGTGCGTGTGACCCTTAGCATGCACACAGCGTAGTCAGCATACAGTGGGAATTCATCTAGCTGGAGCGTGCTCTGATGTGAAGCATATGATATGGCTTATATGAGCATGAAAGCAGTCTGTTTTAATATCAGACTCTTTCTTTTGTGGCATGTCAGGACCACCAGAGGTCACAGCTAGGCCAGTGGGACATAGCAATGGCCATAAAATGTTAGCTGATGTTAGTCTCCTACTTATGCCCCTTTAAAGATTGTAGTAAATAATTATAAATTTCCTGTGTAATGGTTGTGAAACTCAGCCGTGTGCTTTATAAGCTACTTGACACACTGGGAAAGGGGAAAAAAGCAACTTAAAGGAAGACAGATGGGCCAATCAGCTTTGTGTATAATAGCCCACCTGTCTGTCTCGGCCACCGGGGAATCGCCCTCCGAAAGACAGTGAGGGAATACTGATAGCAGCACCAAAAAAACATAAAATGTATCATTTGAAAACAACAGGCATCGATTATGACAGTGCAAATTTTGTAAATGCTACATAAATACATATTTCCTGGCTTTCATTGTGTTTGTTACAAATGCACCAAAAATGTGCGAGCAGCAGCGTTGTGCAAAACAGAATGATGTGCCGCAGATAGGAGTATTCTCCAGTCACGCTGCTCTGTTCTGCCGTGCATTTGTATCAATGTAATGATGTAATAAAAATTCATGATGTGAGCATGTTAACCACATTACCAAGTCTCCTGAGTTTCATGACATGAATAAAAAAAACTCATTTTGATGCCTAATTATTTTCAGTCTTGACAGCCTGAGAGCATTACAGCGGCCAGTGCATTTCAGGTCAGGATAGCTTCCTACTTGCTACCCAGCAAAAGCAGGACCCTGATCATCAACAGACATGAAAACATCCCTGGAACGTAACTGCTTTGAGAATCTCTTACTACTGTTTGGTTCAACACGTTTTCTAGCATGGAACTGACTCTGAGTTTGAAGTTGCTTCCTTGTGAATGCCTTGATTATCATTTGCCTCATATCGTCATTATTACATTTATTATTTCATGCTGTCAGCGCTGAAGAAATGGTTTTGATTTTGAACAGAGGTGGTTCAGCTTTGCTTTTTCTGCCGCAAATGTAGCATCTGATTAAAACGCACCCAGACCGTGTTTATTTAGAGCAGTTGTCAGAGCCCTGACTGAAAACATTTTGCTGTACTTATTTATTTATTTGTTTGTTTATTTATTTAGCAGCTCATTAGATGAGTTCATCCGAACAACAGTTTTGTGCTTGACCAATTTATACAGCTGGGTATTTACTGGGCCAGTTCTGAGCTATCTGAATGGGACCCTTGCTGAAGGGTAACCCCTTGGGTAAATGTAAATGTCCGTTTTTAAACCACTACATGCCACACACTGACATGCCCCCCCCCCACCATCCAGAGAAGGGGACAGAGACACAGAGAGTTGGGGCCATTCCCTGCTCTGTGCTGTGTATGAGAAGGAAAACACTTCCTGCCACATTTTTTATTTTGTACACTTATGAATTTTAGAATGGAGGCTTGACTGAATAATAAACCACCAGAATAAAGGTCCACTTTCTTAAGCACTAGATGCCACAAGTTGACACGTTCCCCACCAAGAGACGGGGACAGGGCTGTCGGGACCCCGCGATCGCTCCCTATCCAGGGAATGTGATTTCCATGTGCCTGAGTTTCTTCATTCGCCCTAATGGTTCCTCTGAAATGTTTGTTAGTCCATGCTAAGTGGTGACTCTTTAACATTTTGGTGGTGAGCTGTCAAGACTTTGGACGCTGTTCGATGATGTTTGCTAGATATGGGGGAGGGGAATCATCCTTCCACCGCACAACGGCTGGCTTATTTTTCTGTCCTTATGAGTCTGAGAAAGACGGAGGCCTGAATAATGACTATATGCTACATGAGCATGTTTTCATGTGTGGGTGGGATGCCAGCACCTGGTTCTGTGTCTGCTGTTCTAACCATTACCCCAGCTGGTTTTTGGGCGAAGGCACCATCAGTAACCTCAGAAGGACTCGGAGAAGGCTCGTCATTACAGCCACACTACAGTAGGCAGCTGTCAAAGTGCAGTGTTTCAAGCACTAAAAAGTATTCTCTAACAACCACGTATGGTGTAAACGGAGTGCTGTGTTCTTGCTTTACCTCATTCCTGACCTTGGCACCCTTTGGTTATCATTGTGGAACAGCTTGATAAACACACTTGTGACTAGATGAACTTTGGGCTGTCTCTTAGGTAGCAGTGTCCTTGTTGAAAATTTGCACTTTTTTTGATGTGAGATTCTTTGCTGTATACTGTATGTATTTAATTATATGGGTTAGATGATTCAGAAAATCCCTCATATTGGGGAAACTATCCTGTAAACTAGCTTTTTAAAAGAGGGTCAAGAATAATGTGTGGGCTGGATGTTCTACTCAACACTGAGTTAGAGGAGGTAGTGAATTACCATGAAACACTGATGCCCTAAAAATAACCTTTATATGAAAGATGGATGGATGGATCAGGGTCATGGGGGGGCAGGCATGCCAGTCAGTGGCAGGACACACAACCACTGCGGCTCACTGGGCACCACTGTTGCATGTTCTCCACATTTACACTGGTTTCACCAGACATGCAGTTAGGCTAATTGATGCCTCGAAATTGCCCGTAGCGTATGGATATATGTATACATGTGAATGCTATTTTTGTTATGAATATTAGTTGCCTTGCAATGAATCTTAATACACTTTAAGTACAGTCTCTTAGGGAAAACCCTTGTATAAACATTTGTGAAATGAGGCCTCTAAATGAACGTGATGTCAGAGAACAAATATCAGTAATTGGACAAAGTACTAGTTAAGCATCGCTTGATCCCAGTGTACAGAGAGGCTGATACTTCTCTCTGAACCTAAACGTACATAAATCAACCCACAGTAATCAACGTGCTATAATCAACCTCTAGTAATCAACCCCCAGGGACTGACTGGATCTTTCCTCCTGACAATGAAAATGTCCCATAGTGCACTGCCTGTGAGTGAGAAGCCAAATAAACTGTCTTGCATTAGGTAAGAACCACTCGCACAGCATGAGTCTTACTGCTTAAAGACCATAAACTTTATTAAATTAACTGCTTGGAAGGGAAAGACGGATGGGCAGTTCTCACGCCGTAATCATGTTATCTTATGCACAGGAAATCTAATGATGAGGGCCGCTTCAGTGACAGAGGGAGCACACTGCTCAGCCTAGCAATGAAGCTTATTGGGCAATTTCTGTGCATTTCCCTTCAAGAGGAGGAACGAGATTAAGCTCAATTTTGAGCCGCCATAGGATTTCCTCACCTCCGTCAGGATTAGGCTCAGCCGTGTCAGCCGGGCCCGCAGGGAAATCATCCGTCCGCAGACAGGTCACCGCGGGCCCATGCATATATGCATGGGCTTAATCTCACACCGGCACTCTGCAGGTGAAGAAATTGCATTTAATTTACACAGTGTCCATTTGGAGCTCACATACATAAACAGTGACGCGCACAAATGTCTTATCCAGTTAGGACTGACTGGGCGCGCGGAAATAAATACACACCCGGAAGAGCCGAGCCTGTGCCTGTTATATGCTCAGGTGGTGGGAGTCCCTATCCAGTGGCAGGGATACACCACCTTTATTCAGCAGACACTGCATGCATATCAGTGTTAAGCAGATACATTACTACAGCAAGCTTGACAGACATTACCCTGTGCCTGAGGTTAAAAGAGCAAAACGTTTGCTTGTTTTCATTTTACCGCGGTTTTACACAAGGGACTAAATAACTTTTTCTGACCTGTGACCTATGTGCTTTACAAATGATTATCATGTGCTGTAAGACACTCTTGCTGAGCTTTAAATACGGAAAACAACCAGGTCAATCAAATGTCAGATTACAGTAAGGTAAGAGTATCACTCAGCTCTGTAGCGCGTGCATTCACCCAGACAGCCCTGCTAAGCATTAGAGGAGCAGTAAGGGTACCGCTCAGCTC
>JAODKN010000001.1:39685241-39702123 GCA_026774425.1 Petrocephalus zakoni
CACCGATCCACCCCACCTGTCCCCGCCTGGCCCACAGCAGCCTGTAGCCATCGCTCACAAGGCCTGCAGCTAGTGCCCCCCCCAGGCCTCAGTGACAGCCGCCCCCGCCGCCGCTCTCTGCCCGCTCCCTGCCACTCACGTCAGAGCCGCCACCGCCCTGTCAGCCGGCCGCGGCTGCAGGCAGGCCTGTCTGCCTGGGGAGCTTGTCGCCGGCATCTCGGCTCGTCTCGTCAGCTGCCGTGCTGCTCAGCATCTCCTGCACTTAAATCTTGGCCTGGCCCTCTGCTGCCACCGCTCTTCCCCGTCGCGCTCATCCACGTCGCGCTCATCCCCGTCGCGCTCTTCCCCGCCGCGCTCTTCCCCGTCGCGCTCATCCCCGTTGCGCTCTTCCCCGTCGCGCTCATCCCCGTCGCACTCTTCCCCGTTGCGCTCATCCACGTCACGCTCATCCCCGTTGCACTCTTCCCCGGCGTGCTCATCCCCGTCACACTCATCCCCGTCGCACTCTTCCCCGGCGTGCTCATCCCCGTCACGCTCTTCCACATCGCGCTCATCCACGTTGCACTCATCCACGTCGCGCTCATCCCCGTCACACTCTTCCCCATCGTGCTGATCCCCATTGCACTCATCCCCGTCACGCTCATCCCCATCGCGCTCTTTCCTGATGCACTCATCCATATTGTACTCTTTCACTTTGTGCTCATCCATGTCGCGCTCATCCCAATTGCATTCATTCACACCGTGTTCATCCACGTTGCACTTTTCGCGACTGACATTCTCTTATTAACTTGATTGGGAACCTGATCGATTCTCTGATGGAAACAACAGGTATTAAAGCAGGTATTTGGCTAATGTCAGTAATGGTGTGTGACGTCTTTTAACTGTTATATCGGACACATAACAATCAGGTCACACTATCAAAATCTATCTGCATTTTTTTAAGCCATAATGTAAAATCCTTAATCTGTTTTCCTCTCCCCCCAAATGGTTTCTTATATAGTAATGTAATTTTCAACAGTGTTTGCAATTCCATTTTATTAAAATTAAACAGAAGCTCTTGGTTGTCAGAGTGGAGTCTGCAGCATTGCTCGGGGAGCAGGGGATAATGACCTTTCTGATTGATAATCAATGCTGCTCTTTGCAGATGTATTGTGTTCCTGTTCTAGAGTTCTATTTTAATGTTGCTCTTTCCCTCTCTCACCTCATTAAAAGATCCAGTTACTTTCAAACAGCTTTTTAATTTAACGTAATGATTTTTGAAACAATGTATCAGATGCGGAATAACCCCCCGGGATCAGACCCTTCTTGAAGGTGCCTTTAAAGTGATTTTTATTTGCCGGTGAATATATTTTTGTAAGCTGTTTGTTTTAGGACTTGATGGCATAATAGCTATTACATATTCTCTAATTATACCTCTAAGTACTTAGTATGGGCACAAGCAGTCACTGGATGAATGGAGTATCCTCGTAAGTAATGGACATACTAGGCCATGCATGTTCTTTCAGGATCATAGGGCCTATCCCAGAGGTATGCAAGAAACAACCCTGGATGGGGCACCAGCCCATCGCTGGGCACATTCACACCTACGGATGATTTTTAAATTCCAGTTAACCTCGACATGTTTTTGGACTGTTGGGGGAAACCAAGAGCAAGCCCCACAATGACATGGGGAGAACATGCAAACCAAGAGCAAGCCCCACAATGACTTGGGGAGAACATGCAAACCAAGAGCAAGCCCTACAATGACATGGGGAGAACATGCAAACCAAGAGTAAGCACCACAATGACATGGGGAGAACATGCAAACTAAGAGCAAGCCCCACAATGACATGGGGAGAACATGCAAACCAAGAGCAAGCCCCACAATGACATGGGGAGAACATGCAAACCAAGAGCAAGCCCCACAATGACATGGGGAGAACATGCAAACCAAGAACACGACCCACAATGACATGGGGAGAACATGCAAACCAAGAGTAAGCCCCACAATGACATGGGGAGAACATGTAAACCAAGAGCAAGCCCTACAATGACATGGGGAGAACATGCAAACCAAGAGCAAGCCCCACAATGACATGGCGAGAACATGCAAACTTGAAACACACAGAACCATGGCAGAGGTTTGAACTCGGGGTCCAGAGGCGGCAGTGTGAGGCTGACCATAGCACCTCTCTGCACACGCCAGTGTTAATGCATTTTCAGCATGTTTACCAGTAGCATAGTACTTGGCTTTGAGTTATACTTATTAAACTTATTATACATCATAAAATTTTACTCCACATCCCACCCACACTAGTGCCTCCTTACTGAATAAGCATCTTTCTGGTAAAATCCAAACTCAACTCTATGTTTTTTTTTGTTTTCACTATTTTTACTTGTATTTAATGATCTATATTCCTTTTACAACACTCACATGTCCTGGGATACAATGGGTGCCATTAGTGAGAGATTTCCAGATACCTTTTTTTTTAACTCCTTGCCATCTGCCACATCATCTGCCACGTGACATTGTTTTTGGCATTTGGTGAAATAGTGCATCTCTCGGAACGAGCAGCTGTTAACACATAACCCCTGACAGATCCCTGACAGAGGCTTTCGAATTGATCAACTGAAAGTCACTGGCCCCTCAGTCCACCTTGAACACTCTTCCGGGTTGGCCCGGGTGTCACGCAGCTCTGGGTCGCTAATGGAGGGCAGCAGCATTTGGACTGAGCTGCATATGTGCCTGTGCTGTGGAGCCAGAGGTAACTAGAATGGACTGGGAAACCACCATGCATCTCCACAGCCTGCGCTGCACTGCCACCAGACAAAAGGGCTGGATTGCATATATGAAAGGATGCAGGCTGGTTCAGGAAACCTTGGTCTTTCCTGTCTGAACACCAGGAGGTAACATTACCATCTTCCTGAGCTCATACTGATTCCATGATCTCCACTCCATTTGCATAGACAGCACTCTAATGTTTTCATGGGTCTGGGCTAAGTTAAAAAAGATAAATCCTCTGTAATTTTTAGCTCCACTTCAATTCCTATCAAATTAAATAAATATTCATTTATTTGTGGACATCTATCAATGTGACAAGCTCTATAGCTTAATATACCTGTCATATCTTGTGTCCCTTGCCATTTCTGTCAGCCCTTCCCAGTCAGAGAAATTAGGCAGTGGCCATTAGAGGCACTCTGTGATGGTCTTATCACTTCCTTTGACTCTGCAGCTTCCTCCCTTCCAGGACCCAGGAGCCGTATAACCGGCAGCAGGCTAGTTCACCGCATATATATTCCCCACTGAAGAGCTATCGTATGGTTATGGTATAGCTACTGAAGCCAGCGTCAGACTTAACGCGGGTAAACATTTTCTGACATGTTTTCAATACGATTACATTAGAACAAGCGGCGTTTGATAGCGAAGCTAATATTCAAACCATGCAAATCATCAATCACAAGGAACAGCGTATTAATTATTCAATAAAAGTCTAAATCAAGAATCAATGTTGGGAGTGGAGAAGAGGGAGATGGAGCATCCCAGCAGAGTGGGAGCAGGGGTAATAAAGAAGGAATAGGGAATTAGCCCCCTCTCAGAGACGCGGCACGCCACGGCCTCAGCTGTCAAAAACAACTGCCGCACCGCCGTTTCATCTCGCCAACTTTAAAGATGACTTTGGAAACACTTGATTTTCTTCGCCAAACTCGTTAGGTCTTTGTACCTCATTAGTTCAGGTTTTTGCTCCTCTTCCTGCTCTCTTTCCTTCCTTTTCTTCCAAGTCATCATTACAGCTCTTACGCCTCACACTTGCATTTTGAAGTTTTAAATTGTGTGCTGTGATCTTTCGCAATTACCACCTGGGCTAAATTTTTCCCTGGGAATTCATTATTTACATTCAATTAAACAAATTGATCAATCAGCCTTTGCACTACTACTGTAAGGAAGAGAGTAGGACTTATTCCACTACAAAGTTACCTACTGTAAGCCTCTGTACTCTGTGGAATTCAAAGGTGTTTTACTCTTACTACATTCAGAGAAACTTTGTAGGAATGCCATGAGTTGCCAGTCAGGCTCATTAGCTTTAAGCTTGAGATCCTCAAAGTCCAAAAAGAGTTCGGAACTTTCACATAACTCATGAGTTAAGGTAGTGCCATCCCTCTGCTGTTTGATTTTTAGGTCACATCGCATGATATCTTAGTAAACACAAGGAATACTTTTGATATTCAATAATCTGTCCATCCGTTTCAAACTCCTAGCCAAAGTCATGCTCATAGTCCTTCGGTATTTAATATCATGACATACTTGGTCTTTATCAGTTACCTCCTCCCTAATTTATGCCCAAAATTTAAGCACCAAAGTTTACAATACTATCATAATAATTGGATTATTGACTGAAGTAACTCTGGGCACATTCAGAGCCATGGACAAAGAAGAGTCATATTTTATAATATGATTTTCATGTGCTGATGTGGCTATGATTTGGTTATAGTGTGAATTTTCTTGCATTTCCAGATAGAAATTTTCTAGATTATTACGGAAGACACAAGGCCGATACTTCTGGAAGGGCTAATTGCACTGAAGTCATAATTACTTGGCTCCACCTATTTGGGACAAAATGATTTTCCTCACTATGTAGTTATAGCTGAATCTGCATCATTTGCCTGCACCCTTGCTTTGTCACATACAAGCTTCCCCGTCGTGAGCCTGGACTATGAGAAGAGATTATATTTCATTAACAGTTTTCTGTCATTAGATCTGGAGTGTGAAGAAACTGGTATCTTCTTATCTGGACATAGAACACAAAACTAATATCTTACCCAAACGACTTACCTGGGATGCTGGTTCTGATCATATCCATTCAACCGGAAGTATAGCCAGAGTTTATGATTGTTTATAATTTTTTTGTTTAGAACAAAATAATCACACTCCCAAAAGCGTGATCACGAGTGAACCATGGAGGCCAGAAGATAGCTGAGAAGAAAAGCCTTCTTTGTTTACATCTAGGGTCACATACTAGTTCCAGACCACATCCTGAGGGTAACCTGGAGACAGTGGGCAGGACCAGGGATTTCTGTAGACAGTGTTCTTTAGTGTGGGTGTAGAGAGCACAGCGACCGGGCTGGGACCTTGTGTATTCCTGAAAGTCAGTACCGCAGGTCCACTCTATGCATGTTAAACAATACTCTGACTCATCAATGACACGTAAATGAGCATCTTCAGCTTCTTCTGTATGTATTTTATAATTACTTCCCTGGAGGCCTTGGAGAGGATATGGCAACACATGGCTGAGTTTCCTGTGTGTCTCACAGTTCTGAATCAACATCAGCTATATGGAGACGGGGTGAAGGATGTTCTGCTTTTATGCGATGACAACGTTGGTGATTCTGCTGTTTTGATTGCTTTGTATATTGACCTTAAATATGTTGTATTTAAGGCTTGTGCTTATAGATTGTTGTTTTTGTTATTGCCAGTGATTTTCAGCTTTAATAAAAGAAGTAAAAGTGGACACTAAGTGATCCTAAGCATGCATGCTGTCCTGGTGTTTTGGAAAGCTTAAGTGTACATTGATTATTAGCTGAAAGTCACTGCTATATTGTCGGGGAATGTCTTCAAAAGCACACTCACCCGCGAACAGCAAGTGACGTGTGCTACTTTGAGCTGCTCTGAGTGATTGCACTTCAGAAAAGCCCCCTTTTCTCCAAAAACACGACTTTCACTCAAGTACTTTTTAAATAAATTCATTGAGTATTTCAGTAGTGCTGATCCACCAGATGTGATAGGTACTGAGAACCTGTAATGGACAAGTAATGCTTTACAGTGACTTTTACTTGTTTACTATTACTATTACTAGTGACTATTTTAGTCTTTAATTGCTTTTGTCCAGTTTGTGTTCCAATATTCCAGTATAATGATATGTGAATTCTAAGTGTTTTATGTGAGATGTTGGGGGGATTGAAATCCAGTTCCATTGGATGAGAGTCCTCGTAAGGACTCTTTCCCCACCCCTGTAAGGACTCTTTCCCTGCCCCTGTAAGGAGTCTTTCCCCACCCTGTAAGGACTCTTTCCCCACCCTGTAAGAAGTCTTTCCCCACCCCTGTAAGGACTCTTTCCCCGCCCCTGTAAGGACTCTTTCCCCACCCCTGTAAGGAGTTTTTCCCGACCCCTGTAAGAACTCTTTCCCTGCCCATGTAAGGAGTCTTTCCCGACCCCCGTAAGGACTCTTTCCCCATTCCTGTAAGGAGTCTTTCCCCACCCCTTTAAGGAGTCTTTCCCCACCCATATAAGGACTCTTTCCTGCCCACGTTTAGGACTCTTTTCCCGCCTCGTAAGGACTCTTTTCCCACCCCTGTAAGTTTTTCTCTTCTGCTGGAAGGACTCTTTCCCCGCCCATGTAAGGACTCTTTCCTGCCCATATTTAGGACTCTTTCCCCGCCTCGTAAGGACTCTTTTCCCAACTCTGTAAGGAGTTTTTCTCCTCTGCTGGAAGGACTCTTTCCCCACCCTGTAAGGACTCTTTTCCTGCCCCTGTAAGGAGTCTTTCCCCACCTCGTAAGGACTCTATCCCCACCCCTGTAAGGACTCTTTCCCCACCCCTAAAAGGACTCTTGTTGGTCTGGGTTTGGTTGTTTGCACATTTTTTAGCATACTTATGTTGTTCAGCACTTTGGGAAAAGCATTCTATAAATAAATTTTACTTACTTACCCCTGTAAGGAGTCTTTCCCCACTCTTGTATGGACTCTTTCCTGACCCCTGGAAGGAGTCCTTTTCCTGCTGATGTTTTGCAAGCAGACATTTTTTGGCCAGGCTTTGCCTTCCAAACCTGCAGAAGTCATTTTCTCATGTCTGTGGCATGACTAGGCCTGTCTGTAGTTAGCCATAAGTAAATCCTCGCGTGGGGTGGGATGAATCAATGAAATGAAAATTCACTGAAGCTGGTTTAATTGGGATATTAGGGAAATTTCTGGTTAAACAAATGCTCGTTTATCATGGCCAGCTCATAATTGGCTTCCGATCGCTGTCTCCATGCCGTCCTGCAGATCGAATGTGTTCTCCTCTGGAGCTGAAGCACCGCGCGGTCCCTCTGTAATCAGCTGCGTCAGGCTCCACTTCATATGCAGGAGGAGAGGATATGAGTGAAGCCAGAATGTGCTGCATGCACTGCACGTGCAATTAATGGTCATTGAGACTTTAAGAAGGATAAATGGCCAGGTTCCCTGCTGCAGCATTCCTTCGCTTGATTACAGAGAGGCAGCGGTGGGCCTGCTTTTACTGTTTTTTATATAAGTACCTCTGAGGGAATAGGTTCACTCAATTCACATTAAACTGGCTCATATTTTACAAACAAATATGGACTCAGTGCTGGGCTTTCACCCTGCATAAACTAAAGGAAAATATTATGAACCACATGCTTCGTAAATTGATTGACCAAACAGCTTGTTGCATTTAATAATAGCCTAATTAAGGGGGCAGAGGCTTTCACACCGTTTAAACTGTAAGTGGTGAAGAGTCTCGGGGTTAACTAAAACATGCTAACTATGCTAACAAGTAAAAGCTGTCCAGGCAGAGTCTGCTAATGACCATCCCAGATCCTGATGGACCCCATTGTACAGTCTGAGAAATCATATCATTACTCTCGCACAAATCTGATTTTTTTAACATGCAATTACAATGCTGTGTTTTGCTATTTTAAGGCTCTTTGTAGAGTGGAAAGTTCCTACAAGATCATTGTAAAGTCTACAGATGTGGTTTCAGTAAGATGCGCTTTTCGAACTGAAATGGATGGCAATGTTGAAAAATTGAGGGTACACATATAATAAATGGTTCAGTGTGCTTTCATAACTTACGACCACAGCCTTTTCAGAAGGCATGCTATATACCAGCCATAGTAGTGGTTAAAGTGGGATGTTGTCCCAGATTAGTGAAAACACTACGTTTGGTAGCTTTGGAATAAATATATATATATATATATATATACACGTGTGTGTGTGTGTGTGTGTGTGTATATATAAATAACATGCATATTATATATATATAACATACTTTATGGGTTTATTGTAGGGCATATACCATCACCCAGCTCATATTATTTATAAGATATAAGGTGTCATTTTCATATTACATTAGAGTCGGCTTTTTTGCTGAGGATGTAGCTGCTAGTGCCATGATGATCATGAGTCTGTTATATGCCAACAGGGTCCCACCAACTCAGAGTCCATTTCTCAATTTCCATAGAGAATCTGTCAAATCACACAATCAGTCACACAAGGGACAGAGCATGCACCATCTGGTTCAAGTCTCGGAACGATCTGAGATCTGCTCTTGGCAAAGCAAGTACCACAGACCTCAGAACAAAAGATGGAAACTTTGATACATATTATACAACATAGTTTTTAAGCCATTGTTATTTTACTGGAGTTCTCAGTTGACTAAGTAGAGACCAGAGGGAATTCTGGGAATTCCCTCTGGAAGATTTAACAGGCAAGGGCCATATGGAAGAAACAGTGATGGGGAAAAAGGACAAATGAAATATACTTGACCATCAGTAAATTCACAGCAACCTCTGGACTGAAAAAGCAATCTTTGCAAAACAGAGGCCTCTCCATTACCATTTCTCTGTGAACAGTTGATTGCAGTGTTTGACACGTTAGCATGTTATCTTAGGCTTGGGTTTTGTGACCTTAGGTGTTCCTTCTCATGTTTGGGGATTCTGAAGCCCACCAGAGAGACTGAGGACTGTCTGAAGGTGCTAGCATCCAGTATGCTACATTAACCAAAATGTAAGATCCTATACTAAGGATGGGAAGCCTCAGAACATTATATCTGGCATTACGCAAGGTCAAGCTTGCAGTGTTTACGGTGTGCAATAGTGAAGTGCAAAGACACTTGATAGAAGTCCATTCAGGGGTTGTGTTGTTATAGCATTAGAAAGGTACTTTACCTGTATAGCTCCAATAAAATAACCAACTGTGGAATTCAGAATGAGAAAAGTTAATTGTGAGTCACATTAGGTTAAAACATTGACTAAGCCTTTATATATAAATATTTGGCCAGCGAATCTTGATTGAAAAATTGTTCAGACTTCAGAAGCTCTTTTCTTCGTTTCCCTGTCTCTCTCCCTCCTCTCTCTCCTCCAAAGCCTGTTAGACCATCCCACTCGTGATCAGACTTGTGATCTCTCAAAGGAGCAACATCAACTCCACTGTTTCTTATCCCATCATCCCAACACAGAGACGCATACATACACACACACACAAACCTACCTCAATTTTCATTTTGTTTAGTGCTTTGCATTCTAAGAAATTACAGTTATTCCCTTTACACTCATGTGCTGATTGCTCTACTTTTTCCTGACAGCTAAAATTTTTACAGATAGAAACAATGAAATTATCCTGAGACATCTGAGAATACACTAATTACAGAAGCGGGGTATTGTTTCTTTGCTTTTGTTTAACAACAAAAAGTACAGTAAAACAGTTCTGAAAACAGCGTAAGGACGCTCCTAGAAATCTGGAAAGATGAGAGGAAAGCACGCAGAATTCTGGAATATTTCCTCTGACCTCAGCTGAATTAGTCTCTCTTTATAGCAGTAATTTCACTCACTGAACCATCCTGGATGTTGTCAACAACATCAAAACATCATTAAAGGTCAATGCCTTGTAAGCAAATTGTTAGCCACTTCAAAAATGGCCTCATTCTTATCCAGGGCAAGAATCCCAAGCAGCCAGAGACCCAGACCCCTGCGCGGTGTACTGAATTGTAATGGTCGGCTAAAAAAGCCTGACAGCAATACCTGACATGGGCATTAAATCATTGCCCCAAGGAATCCTCCATCTAGCTCCTCTTGACAAGAACACTGTCATCTCTTCCAGGGCATTACCGATCCCTCCTGACAACACTGGATCAGAATTAGTCATGGCATTAGATGTAAATTGGTGCTGTTCAAGGATAATAATGAGCACCAAGATACATGTCGGTGTCGCTGACATGACGACATCTTGATACTGTCTCCCACTGGTTTATTATGTCTAATGGTATTCCGACCTCCAAGGCTACAAAGTTTATTTTCAGGTCATACGTTTCTATTTTTGTTTGTCTGGACACTTCCTTTCGCGAAGTGCCCAGGCAGAGGGAGCCCGAGGAGGGCGGGCCTTGCGATGTTTACCTGTCTGACCACTTCCCTGACATGGTTTGACATGGAAAGAGACATGCGACAGAAGAGCAGAGAAGCCATTGTTGCACATAACTAACTGGCTTTTATGTTTATGTATAATTGATTTGGAAGACATATTTGCATTAACTTACCATGTAATATACATGGGCATATTTAGTTAATATATTTTTCTGGGTTATTCCCTGTTTTGCACCCATCACTTTCAGGATAGGTTCTGGACCTCCGTGACCCTGCATAGGACAAGGGGGTTTGAGAGGATGAATGGATGGATGGATGGATTGATGGATGGATTTTATAGGAGGCTTGGTTTTTTCATTCATCAGTATCTCTAATTAGACATCCTAGGTTGTACATTACTGTGCTGCTCCTACCACTTAGCTAGGCTGTACATTACTGTGCTGCTAATACCATTTTACTAGGCCTTGCATTACTGTGCTGTCACTACTACTGTGCTAGGCCTGTTCATCACAAAAGTGTTTCGCTGTTGGCAATTGTAGTTTAAAGCCAAGGCTCTTGGCATCTTAATCTTTAATTGCCCTGTTTTCACAGCTAAATGTTTGCTTAATTGGTAAGTGTACTGCTTGGCTCCATAGTCATTTAAAATAAAGATAACTGTTGGTTTTTAATTGTGCTGGCATTGTAATTTGATACATGATAATTAACACCTAATAAATATTCAACAAAATAAGCATAATTGCTTCCGCATCAAATATACACAGAATATTAATTATTACTCTTTGCTATGCGACTTAAGTGTCAAGTGATTCAAGCAGTAGGGGATGTCATCAGCAACCGGTGATGTCATCAGCAACCGGTGACATCAAGAGCTTCACCCAGAATGAACAAAGTGGCGCAGGCAGGAGGTGACTCATCCTCTTCAGACAGGCTAATTACGGACATTTAATAAACATTGATTGGAGGTAGTAAAGGCAGAGGATTAAGCCAGAGGCTGTGTGCATCCATTAGTATGTACTTCCAGTGGCGTATGATTTAAAATTAAAGGTGCACTGAGGTTTTAAAAAAAAAAATGTGTAAAATGAGTATGTATTCATTTTGCTTTTGACTCGAGAGCCCCACATTTACACATGATCACTAATCACAGATGGTGAAATCCAACACACTTCTGTTTTGTCCAGACAGGTAGACCGTCTGTTGTTCGATTGCTGCTTTCATTGGCAGCAAACCGAGCTCAGCAGTCTGGTCTAAGTCATGCACAGCACCCAGCAGCATCACATTGAATGTCATTTAATAAGTATGAAGCAGGAAGAAGCATCAGAGTGAGAGCACTTCTGTTTTGATGTCTTGCTCGTCCTCTGAGCTCTTCGTTGTCTTTCCCTTTAACCTGAAGGTTAACCTTGAAGGTTAGAGGGAGCACATGGCATCTTGCTAGCCTCCTTGCTGCACCAGGCTGGAGCTGACGGAGAGATGATGTATTCCTGTACGCAGGAGTAGCACAGAACACGACTTGTGTCAAATGCCCTAATGGAGAAAAATGTGTCCGACTCTGAACAAAGGAAAGCAGCCCTCCACAGATTTTGTCATACACAGTTTTCGGGGCCAAGCTGTCCTCTTACATGCCTGCATTAATCCCCGGGAACACTGCAGGAATATGGCAGCACTGTCAGCTTTTCCTAAGACTGTAGCTTCTGATTTCAGAACTTGCCTTTGCATCTGTGCCGACAACAGTCCAAAGAGCAGCTGGGCTTGTGTCACACACATGATAAGCGGAAAGATGAGTGAAAGAACCAGCAGGCCACCTGCAAACATCAGGCTCCGCCTTTCCTCAAGGCCGCCTGCAAAGTTCAGGCTCCGCCTTTCCTCAAGGCCGCCTGCAGACATTAGGCTCCGCCTTTCCTCAAGGCTGCCTGCAGAGGTCAGGCTCCGCCTTTCCTCAAGGCCGCCTGCAGACATTAGGCTCCGCCTTTCCTCAAGGCTGCCTGCAGACTTCAGGCTCCGCCTTTCCTCAGGTGCTCTCTTCCATCTCTGCTCTCTAGCAATATGTTCAAATATTGATTTGATATTGATGATCAGTGGTCTCTCACCCGACTGTTTCTTTAGTCCTACTCCTCGGTTTTTGTGGTTTTGTGGTTTTTGTGGTCACCATTACTTCATCCTTCTGGACTTGTGGTTCTACTTTGAACACTCTTTCTCCTGTGTTCCCCCGCTGCTCTTTCATGTTTTATGTATCAGTCATACAGGTTAGCTAACTTATTTCACTAGCTTGGATACCATGGCTTTTATAGGGGAAAATCCTTCTCTTCCAAGTGCTGCACTCTGCATAAGTGAAACTGACACTCCCTTCAGTACATGGACAGGCATGTTACTGACGGAGACATGCTTCATACTCAGGATCCTACATCACACACACGGGGCCACGTGCTCAGATCACAGATCCCGCTCGCCGCTCGAGTGCAGCAGGCTACATCATCAATGGATGTATATATAAATCCATTGAAGACGAAGACACTTAAGAGTTTAGTTTCGTATTCAAAAGTTAAACTTACTTGTTACTTCTCAACAAGACAGAGTTAAGTAACTTAATGTCACAGATTAAATATTACTGTTGGAATTTATTGACTACACATTTTTGCATCATGAAACACTGGCTAGTCACAGCATGTCTGTTCTCAAGCACCATGTAGGTATGTGAAAAGATTATATGTTTAAACATATATATGTATACTGTACAGATTTATTTTTACTGTATATGCATATATAACAATGTTTTTTTCCACTGGTCTTGGTATACTTCACTGGATGATGTATCAGCACACTTTACGTTTCTTTAAACCATGTGTACCATGGAGGCCACGCCTACAGTTAACATAAGCCTGGATTCCCCGCTAGCCACACATTAGCTCTGGGTGAGTCTCCATAACCCAGGAAGACAGCAGCACATCCACACCGTATGACACCAGGGGCACCGAACGCAGGCTGAGTTCGGCCGGAGCACTTGGACACAGCTGCAGGGAAGGTGGACAGGCGCCTAAACCGAGACATGAAAGGCAGGCAGAGCACGCAGAGGGGAAGATGCTCTTAGCCGGAGCTCAGCCCTGTGACGAGCAGCCCGCCCGCGTCGGAGATGCTGATGCAGGCCCACGCCACCTTAATGAGAGCACCGCTCCCCGCTGCACGGCCATTAAGCTCCAACAGGGATTTGAAAGTGAATTTTAGATTTCCGGTCGCAACGCCTCGCCCGGAACGCCCGCGTCAGGCGCCGTGGCAACGGGGAGCCCGCACCAGACCCACTCGCTCTCAGCCTCGATGATCAAAAGAATGGAGACGCAAAGACCATTATGCCAATGACACTTTGAGTAAGAGTCCAAAGGGTAGAATGACATGACAAGCATTAAGGTTTTAAAGTGGGGCTTTAAAGGCAGGCTGAAGGATGACAGTCAGTGGGGAATCAAAGAGGAAAAGTGAAATCTTCATAATGTTCCGCACTGTTCTGTGCTCCACAAAATAAGTTTTACACCAACTAGCTCTGCGTCCGAGTCCGACAACATGAATCGGCATGGCGCACCTGAAGAACAAAGGGGGTGATGAAGTTTGGTCAGTGGCTTTAGAAGCAAAAGGTAATAGGAGCCCTGGTACGGGAGCAGTCGGTCATTAGGAACGCACTTCTATACAGGTGCAGAGGGAGAAGCCTGCTCCACTGCTCAAACATATTATACTGTAAATTAGCTGACAAATGGGAAGTTATGAAAAAAAAATTATCAGCAGAGACTCATGGAACATCTGCAATAATGGTAAAAAAAAAGAATGAGCCAAAGTCTTCGCTTGGTGACCGTCTCTCGGCCGGTCATTTGCCCTTAAAATTCTGTGAGCTGAAATTCAGTCAGACAGAGAGCTCTGGCTCTCTGCTCAGTCCTGCTTCAGGAAATCTATATCGCCCACTTATATTTATTAGCAAGGGGCCGGTGAGCTGTAATCTCTGGCATCTCAGGCACCTTCCCCAGCGTGACTCACTGCTCAGCTGAGCTGCAGCTCGTGCCAGGGAGTGTTGCTGGGAGCCAGACTGATTGGCTGCCACTGCGTAGCTGAACTCTCTCCAGTAAAAGCGCCGTCTAATGTGTCTCTCTGTCACGTAATCAAGGATTTTAGGCTTGGAATCTTTGATCTGCGAGAACATTTTCTGACAGGGATAAACCCCCTCTCAGTGAAGCCTTCTGATCTTTCTCCCAATTAATGATGTCAAATGAGTGTGTTTACAGGCTGATTAGATTGGCACTGTGGCTCCCCCCCATCCCCAGCGGTGCTCCGTGCCACCGGGTCGCCACCACCTAAGGGACAGTTGGGCCCGGGCTGTGCCTCTCAGCCTGCTGCACAGCTGGCTCCCCTGGCAGGCAGTTCAGGTCCAGTGGTATGGCTGCCAAGCTGGGCCTCTAGAGTGGCCCATCTGGCAAGGGTGGTTGGGGAGTAGTGTGTGTATGTCCTGTGAGTCTGTGTGTGTGTGCGTCAAATATAAATTACATTGTGGGGACCAAATGTCCCCACAATTTGATAAGAACCAGTTATTTTGATGTTGTGGGGACAATTTTGTGGGGAAATTCAATTTTATAAAAATCTGTAACTGCAATCAAAAAAATTAAAATGCCTCTCATATTTTGTTTGGTTACTTATGATTAAGGTTAGAGCTGGCTGGGGGTTGAAGTTCTCTTAGTTGGGATTACGGTTATGCCTATAGAAATGAATGGAGAGTCCCCACAAAGATATGTGTGTGTGCAGAGTCCATAGATTTTTAAATACAAAAAAGTCACTGCCCACTGTGTGGGAGGTCATGCCTGCTGGGAGAAGTCACTGTCCACTGTGTGGGAGGTAACACCTACTGGAAGAAGTCACTGCCCACTGTGTGGGAGGTCACGCCTACTGGGAGAAGTCACTGCCCACTGTGTGGGGGGGTCACACCTACTGGAAGAAGTCACTGCCCACTGTGTGGGAGGTCACGCCTACTGGGAGAAGTCACTGCCCACTGTGTAGGAGGTCACGCCTACTGGGAGAAGTCACTGCCCACTGTGTGGGAGGTCACACCTACTGGAAGAAGTCACGGCCCACTATCCGGGAGGTCATGCATGCTGGGAGAAGTCACTGCCTACTGTGTGGGAGGTCATGTCTGCTGGGAGACATCATTGCCCACTGTGTGGGAGGTCACGCCTACTGGGAGAAGTCACTGCCCACTGTGTGGGAGGTCACACCTACTGGGAGAAGTTGCTGCCCACTATCCGGGAGGTCATGCCTGCAGGGAGAAGTCACTGCCCACTGTGTGGGAGGTCATGCCTACTGGGAGAAGTCACTGCCCACTGTGTGGGAGGTCACGCCTACTGGGAGAAGTCACTGCCCACTGTGTGGGGGGGTCACACCTACTGGAAGAAGTCACTGCCCACTGTGTGGGAGGTCACGCCTACTGGGAGAAGTCACTGCCCACTGTGTAGGAGGTCACGCCTACTGGGAGAAGTCACTGCCCACTGTGTGGGAGGTCACACCTACTGGAAGAAGTCACGGCCCACTATCCGGGAGGTCATGCATGCTGGGAGAAGTCACTGCCTACTGTGTGGGAGGTCATGTCTGCTGGGAGACATCATTGCCCACTGTGTGGGAGGTCACGCCTACTGGGAGAAGTCACTGCCCACTGTGTGGGAGGTCACACCTACTGGGAGAAGTTGCTGCCCACTATCCGGGAGGTCATGCCTGCAGGGAGAAGTCACTGCCCACTGTGTGGGAGGTCACACGTGCTGGGAATAGTCACTGCCTACTTTGTGGGAGGTCACACTTACTGGGAATAGTCACTGCCCACTGCGTGGGAGGTCACACCTGCTGGGAGAAGTCACTGCCCACTGTGTGGGAGGTCACACCTGCTGGGAGAAGTCACTGTCCGGGAGGTCACACCTACTGGGAGAAGTCACAGTCCGGGAGGTCACACCTGCTGGGAGAAGTCACTGCCCACTGTCCAGGAGGTCACACCTCCTGGGAGAAGTCACTGCCTACTGCCCAGGAAGTCATACCTGCTGGGAGAAGTCACTGCTTACTGTCCGGGAGGTCATACCTGCTGGGAGAAGTCACTGCCCACTGTCCGGGAGGTCACACTAGAGCCCTGCATTGGGACTGGGATCCCGCGGGTTCCGCGGGACCCAACGGAAATCTCGCGGGAGCGGGCGGTTTTAAGGTTGCCGCAGGCGGGAGCAGGCAGCTAAAAATTAGACAGCAGGTCCCAAGATTTTCGGCAGGATGGAAACTGATGTTTGAGGATTAGCTCGTACACGTAATTAGTGTCCGTGCGTGTAAATCCAATCAGCCTTAGCCTTGCCATTCATGGATGAGCGAACGATCGGTGCGTCTGTGTTAATATTGGAGTAAAGCTAGTGCTAATATTCCGGCTTGGTTGAAGCGGTATCTCTCAAAAATATTATTATGCGGAAACAATAAAGGATCGTGCCGATCGCGTGAAACCCTCTCGATTTGAAATTTTCTTATTATTTTGTAGAAGCCAATGAGAGACTTTGCGATCACGTTTTCTGGATTCGATACATATACATATAGGCTTTTCAAGCAGCGCAGTCATCCAGCTAAGGTAATCCGTTCCTGAAGTGCGTTCAAGGAACCGACTTAACAGGATGATTTTCACCTCCATTAACTGGTCCAAGATGAGGCTTCTGATCCCGGATGATTTAAGCGACGTACGGAGACCCCCCCGGACTTTGTGTGTGTGAGAAGTGTGGCAAAGTGCTTGGA
>JAODKN010000001.1:39702223-39751142 GCA_026774425.1 Petrocephalus zakoni
TTCGACTGGAATAAAACATTTAATGCATATAAACTTATTTCATCGTACACTATATCCGTTAATGTGCCTGCGGGTGCAGGCGGGATTGGACAGAAATATTGCGGGTGCGGGCGGGAGCGGGATGAAAAAACAGTCCCGCGCAGGGCTGTAGGTCACATCTCCTGGGAGAAGTCACTGCCCACTGTGTGGGAGGTCACACCTACTGGGAGAAGTCACTGCCCAGTGTCCGGGAGGTCATGCCTGCTGGGAGAAGTCACTCCCCACTATCCAGGAGGTCATGCCTGCTGGGAGAAGTCACTGCCCACTGTGTGGGAGGTCACACCTACTGGGAGAAGTCACTCCCCACTATCCAGGAGGTCATACCTGCTGGGAGAAGTCACTGCCCACTGTCCGGGAGGTCACACCTGCTGGGAGAAGTCACTGCCTACTGCCCAGGAAGTCATACCTGCTGGGAGATGTCACTGCCCACTGTCCGGGAGGTCATGCCTGGTGGGTGAAGTCACTGCCCACTGTGTGGGAGGTCACACCTGCTAGGAGAAGTCACTGCGCACTGTCCAGGAGGTCACACCTACTGGGAGAAGTCACTGTCCGGGAGGTTTTGCCTGCTAGGAGAAGTCACTGCACACTGTCCGGGAGGTCACACCTACTGGGAGAAGTCACTGTCCCGGAGGTTTTGCCTGCTGGGAGAAGACACTGCCCACTGTCTGGGAGGTCACACCTGCTGGGAGAAGTCACTGCCCACTGTCTGGGAGGTCACGCTCTGTGGGGTTTTCTGATGTTATTGCTTTTAGACCCTGTGTATGACTTTTAGGGAAATCTAGGGTTCAAGATGCATATGTTACAGTTTCAAAAGTTACTAATTATTACTTATGACGGCTTACAGATTCCTAGAATTGTAGATCTTACATTTAATAAATGTTCAAACACATCACACTGCAAGAGCAGCATCTGTGTTCTGTTGATGATTTGATCACTTTGATTCTACACTCAAGGGGTGTAAACCGTTGTGCCATTGATCATGCACGTATCAGTGCAGCGTGCATACAGAGACAGCCACAGGGTGTATACAGTGTGCGTTACAGTGTGACATCGCATTTAGTGCAATGAAATACAGTGTGATCTGAATCAAAGGAGAAACACTTTTTTCTGCAAGCTGTCAGAAGCTGCAAATGTATATAATCAACAGCAGTGTTTTCACTGTATTAATTGACACCACATAATTACAGATACACAACTTTTTAAAAGAGCATTTTAAACCAAATGAGTGTGTTTGGGCAGATCTGCTTATTGTAACATCCTGTGTACAGATGCCTTTGGATTTCAAGGTCACTGCTGTCTGAAGTCAGTACTTTGCTGAATGGGAAGTGACCTTTTATGTTAAGAGGGCTAAAACACTTCCGCCTAATATGCAGGGATAAAAGGGCAGTTTCCAGAATGAAGCTTACACGGATGACTTCACCGCACTGTCATTTGACTGGGGTGATTGCAAATGGCAAGTAGTTCTCGGGGGGGGGCTTTTTAAACCCCTTTGATCATGATTAAGGCTCTCCGTATACTTATACCTATGGAACACTCACTGGGCACAGGAAGCTTTCATGGGGAGGGAGGGGGGACAGTGATTACTTGGCATCCCTATAAGCCCCATCTGGAGGAGACAAACTCCCAGAATTTTTTGGCTGTGATGGCGGATGGTGATGGTAAGGTGCCCCCAAGTGCCTCTTCCTCCTTTGCCTATAATCCCCCCCCCCCGTCTGTGGAGCTGCGGCCTGCAGGCTCGGCTTCCCCCCGTCAGCCGGCCATCGCACTCGCTTTGGCCACTTTTCTGCAGCCTGCAGAATTGCAGGGAGAAGAGCTGCAGTGGGTGGAGATTTTCCACGGAGTCAGCGAAATCTCTGCTGTTGCTGTCAAGGCCACCTGGCGGGAATGGCAAAGGCGCGATGCAGCGGGTCCCCCCGGCCCCGCTTCTGAGGGAGCCCTCTGCTGCTCTGAACGTCCCCCCCAGCACAACCCACCCCCAGCCCTGCCGACGGCACCCGCCGCCGCCACCGCTCGCGGATACAAATCAGGCCTGTGATGGAGCATCGCCCTGTTTGCTGGTTTTTCTCTGGTCTTTTCTCATCTTGTTACACACACTTCAGGCTTTGTGGTTAAATTATGTATTAAGGTCAATGTCAAAACATGGAAGATATGTAATCTGCAGGGAGTTTCCTTTTATTCATTATTACAGTGAAGGCTGTGCGCGACTGTCAGGGAGCTGAGGATGTGCTCAGCATGGAAGCACGCTGCACAGCAGGGCCGCTCAAAGCCCGGCTCCCTCCTTTCCCAGGACGGACCCCTTGATAGATTTACCCAGCTAACCCATCTCACTTAAAAAGTTCCCCCGTCTTTGCTCCAATCTGAAAGCTGTCAAGTGCACCTATACAGTAGTGTCATAAATCTAAGGTAAAATGTGTACACTGGAGACGTGGAGTATGTCATGTAATTCACTTGTAGTTTCGGGATCTCCTAACGGGGAGCCACGCCAGAGTGCAGTGGGTCGAGGAAGGGGAAGACCGAGCAAACATCTCCAGGAAAAACCCTGCTGACTTCCCACACGCCGTCCCACTTTCACTGCACTTCCACTTAACGTGAGCATGCACCACGCTAAAGGACTCATCCATCTACATTACTGGCGGCTTCTCCGGCTGCTTTCAATCACCTGGCAGTGGACGGTTCCCTTTAAGTCTGGGAAAGCTGCTCCTTTAAGCAGTAACCAGTATAAAGCATATTGCCTGAAATCTTAGCAGGTTAGCGAATTCCATTCTCTGCCTGTGTGGCAGTATGATAAATCTAAGCTTGACCCCCTAAAAAGGGCCCATAATTATTTTCCTATAAAATTAATTCAGTTATGCTTTCCTGCTTGACCACACCAGTGGTTTGCTTGGACGTCTCCCATTTCCTGCATAAAATGTCACTCTTGGCTCTACACATTGATCTCCGCATGCTGGCTCCTCCCTCCCGGCCACGCCCACCTACATCACCCTCTCCTTACACTTACACTCACCACCACTCTCTGTTGTAAAAATTACCTTCATTTGAAAATAAAGTAAACGTGTGCGGAACAGGCACTGAATGGCGATTTCCTTTTCCATTATGCTGTTTCAGACAGTCATTCAGAAATGAATGTTTCCGCCCCAAATTAGAATTATGAATTAGTCTCACAGCAAATGTTACTTATTTGATGAGCTTGCCTCATGATGCTGATTCAGCTGAAAATGATGGAAATAAGTCATCCAGCAAAAATTAAAAAAATTGTTTAGTAGTCATCTCCCAACCTCTTTGTTTTATTTTTTAATAGCAAACCATGATTATTTTCACATCTACCCACTTCATAAATGTGCAGCAGTGCACAAATGCATTAGTGCATTAGTAGTGATTATGATGGCTAGTTTCACACTCAGTCATGTCAGTCTGATGGCCATTTTCCTTCAGTCGCTATGCGTGTCTTATGCCTGCATTTTAAGCAGTCAGTAACTTAAGCTATTTTTGTGACGCCTAGTTTCCCAGGCGAGTTCTCGAGTGAGAATGATGCCTTTCCAAAGTGACCGAAGACGTCTGGCTTCAAATAGCCAAGCAAAAGCACAATAAAAGGAGAGATACAGATTTAGATGTAAAAGCAAAGACACGGATAAGGGTCGTGTGCGACAGTGTCAGCTGGACATGGGAGTAATAGTGAGGGAAATGTCGGGACCCGGCACAAGTAACACATGTGCACATTTCTATCGCAACATTTCTTCTTTGGTACCCTGTGGACCAGCAGCCGTGAGAGAAATTGGCACCTTTTCCATACTCATCTGGAGAGCCGGTGGCCACATCGTGCTCCTAGCCTCACGTATAGACACGGGAAAATATCTTCTGAGTAGTGGCCCTAATTAAGGCCCCCTCCCTGACTGGAGCATTCAGCCCTCGTCAGAACTCTAACACTAGGGCTGATTCAGCTGATATAGCCGCCGACCACCGAGATCACTGGCCGAGCTTGGGAGGGGGCGGGAGGGGGGGCTTTATATTTAAATTAAATTTCCGTTTCTAAACGGCTTTCGATGAGGATGGAGGCTGAGGTGTGACGGTGCCCTGACAGATGCACATGGCACCCTGCCCACCTCCCGCGTGCAGCAGTGTAGTGCCTAACTGTGACGCCCTTAATTGGCTGCAGGAAGGCTTATTGCCCGCGACTCTGTTGTTTTCCAAGAAGCCTTCCTCACAGCTTTTGTACTTGTTCTCCACAGTGAGGAAATTAAACTTTGTGGTGTTTTTTTCCTCCCTCTGTTTATTCTTTTGATCTGTGTGTACATTATGTGCTGCTCTTTGAATTTCCATTTTACTGTCATGTATCTCTTTTCATCAGTCAGACGGTTGCAGCTGTAATAATATTCAACTTTTAAGCCACTACGGAATGTTAATTACATTCTTTTCTAATTAATACATCCCTGCAGGTTTCCCTACCAAATCATTTTTAACATGGGATCATGCACTTTCAGCCAATAAATTGTTAGAAAATCTCAAAATAACTTTGAAAAACAATCATTTTAAGTGATTGTGGTATAACAGAACAGCCCACATTTCATCTACGCTGCTTTTACATGAACAATATATTGTATTTTTATGGAATGCATATATTAAATAGACGTAATTCATAAATCTTCCGTTGTACTGTATCAGACACTTTTTAACATCTCATTTAGATATAAACTATAACATTATAATATTTTGTTTTTCAATATTTTAACTTGGCCAGGTGCATATTTCTCTATGCTATATAGATTAGCGAGCTATTCGTTTATTTATTTTTATTTTGATGTATTTGTGTGTATCTTGTGTTCTCTTGTCTTAACGTGGCTGCGTCATGCTGCCCACGGCCAAGGGCTCTGCGATTGGGACAGCAGTCCTTTGGAAATTGAGGCACAAAAACTGGTTTTCAACGTCTCATAAGTATATGAAGTATTTCTCATCCCTTGCTAATGCAATAAGTATTGACTTAAGTATTTTAAAATTAAACTTCATGTTATGTTATCTGCGTTATCTGTGAAAGGCAAATTGAGGCAATTAAAGATCTTTAATCATGTGATACTTAAAGGAAGACATTTCTCAGGTATGGAAGGTGATAATAAAACATATTATTACTTCTTCAAATACAAACACATTGAAGGTGATATGTGGCAAATTGTAATAAAGAAGTGTGTGTTCAAAGTTTAGTCATATTTTTAGACCCAGTGAAAATGAGGACTTATGCTCCATTGCTTCATGGTCTCTCAGGTGTCTCACTTAAATCACTCATTTCAACAGTTTTTGTAAATAAAAAGTGGTTTGGTTGAACTGTACATGCCCTATATTTAAGCGAGACAGATAGAGGTTTATGGAAATGTGCACATTATTAAGCCTCTGAATAAGCAATGGCTGGCAATGGGAGCTGGCCCGGCCACCGATATCGGCACTCGCGCTTTCTGGGCAGGATGGTGCTGCTTTCTGGAGCAGATGATTTATAGCTGACTGGTTATTTATTTATTATCTGGCACTTTTCATTTCGTGTGGAGGAAATAGCGTGGACACTTTTTTTTTACTTTTAAAATTCAGCGGTCAGACACATCTCAGTTGTGTTTCACAGATATGGCAGACATATTTTTGAGGCAAGAATTTCTGAATTGAGTTATGAGTTTTCAAGGGCTCTATTCGCCCTCCATTCCTGTATTTTAGAAATTAGACTGTGAAGCACTGCTTGAACGCATCCTGTATTTCTACTATCAAGGCTAAATCTGTATCACATTTCAGCATAAACTTCAGCAGAGCGTGAGGGTCTGCGAGCCTGGAAATCCGCACATTCATGGGCCTGAAAAAGCAGACTTGTTTTTATTATACTTTAAAATGAAGTGATTTGTATGTAGTGGAGGGGGAATTATTACAGGGAAATCTTGAATTAAAGATGTAAATCTTGACACTTTGGTGGGGGGGGTGGGGGGGGGGCGTAAGGGACAGTAATCTCCAAGGTCTGAATTATTCTTAGCGTCGACCAATTAACACCATGTATCTTCTTTTATGTTAACTTCAATTAAGGATCTTTAGACTTTTTTGGCTCTTTTCTTCTCCATAGTTGGAGAGTGTCAGACACACAGATCAAAGCGCAATGCTGTGGTCCAGGCACCATAGGTAACGCTGCTTTGCATAAGAATCTGCATATCGCAAAGACGGGTTTCACTCCTTCTTGCATGAATTAAAAGGCCAGGGCGACTGGCTGATGAGGAAACGCACGAGGCTCTCACCACACACGCCGCGGTTTTACCCTGCTGCTCTCCAGTGCTCGGATGAGCCAGCTACAAAATCACTGAATCCATTCAGTGAAACGGCTCACAGATCACCACCATGTGCACAAAATTTCACCCTTTTTGCTACTCATTTAATTTTTATCTAATTTGGTTTCTGCCATATTCAAATAGCTTTTTTCTAGACAGCGCTTGGGTGTTTTTTTTTAGCATACAATAATAATCATTCTTTGAGGAACACCAGATCAGTTACTTCATGGCTATTGCCCCCACCCTCATAAATTACAGCTGTCAATTTTGTGTTTGCCACTGGCAAGTGTGGCGTGTCACAACAGGACTGACTTTCCAAACGAGAGTCTGCTCTCTCTTTCTGATCCCTTGCTTACTGCCACAGAACATGAAAGCACTGGGCAGTGTCCTCGGTATAATCCCCCACTTTACTTTGGGGTAACACTAAACCTTCCAATAAAATGCAGCATATTTGCTGTTTTGCTTTCATTGCAGGATTTACCCGTATGGAGAGCTAAATATTCTCTTTGCCGCTCATGGAGCATTAAACATGCGTAGCACATATTTAAACCAAAGACGGTTCTGGTGTAAAGCCTTATCAAAGGGAACCACATCTATCCCATTCTCATTATATTCATCAGTTCATTTCATTACTAATTTCGGCGTTTGTTGAGCAGAAAGTGATCTGTACCTAGACTAAAGACTTTGAAACTGCAGCTAGAAAAGTCAAAAGTATCAATAAATCAATTTGAGGCAAAGCTGAGAAACGACTGTTTGGTCCTCATCCGCATTATTTTATTGACGTCCCACTAAGGGCTGTCCTCGAGATATCGAATGCTATTTATGCGCAAGTGTTGACATGATAATAAAAGCCAGCAATAAAGTCCAGTTTTTTCAGTGCAGCTGCCATCCTCTGTGCATGGAGAGCCTGCTGTCTGTCCCTGCTCTGCATGAACTGATGCACCTTCACGCCACTGCAGAGGACACTCGCCTCATTTAT
Organism: Petrocephalus zakoni; assembly: GCA_026774425.1. Classification (NCBI taxonomy): domain Eukaryota; kingdom Metazoa; phylum Chordata; class Actinopteri; order Osteoglossiformes; family Mormyridae; genus Petrocephalus; species Petrocephalus zakoni. The sequence goes on from JAODKN010000001.1 coordinate 39,709,526, forward strand.
ATGGGATATGTGGCCCTATGTTTATAGAGGAATGATTACAGCACTCACACCCAATAGGGTTTCGTCAGGTGTCAGGCCAAAAAACAAAACAGAAAAAGCCAAATCACTATCGTTCGATGTTTTTGAACATTACTCACGCTATACATAGCACTGACTCCAGCATCCTCACAAGGTCCTCATGATGTACAAGTCCAAGTCAAAAACCAACAAATTTACACGTGGCACGCAACAGATTCAGATGGGACTATTTTAAAATGATACATAACTAAAGAAAAACAATAAGCTACATTACATTCGTTTATTTTAATCATTATGATACACATTCTTCTTACTGTATGTGTCACTAACTCTTGACTTTATGTATTTTAATGTGTTTTTCTAAGCATCAAAACATGTTGTCAGGCACAATTCCTTTGTCGCATTGTTTTGTTAACCTTGATGCCTCAAAGCATTATTTTACTAAATTCTTTTACCCTGCCTGATGCTGGAAGTCCCCAGAAACACTCAAGGACCTGCTCACCAGCTGAGGATACATAGGACACACTGCCATCTAGTGTGCAGAAGCTTCCCCTGCTAACCAGGCCAGAATACTGATGAACAGCACGGCACCCAATTACACGCGGCTTATCTGCTGATGTTATTGCTTTTTGATACCCACACTTGCACTATACCTCCTCAAGAAAAACCCTGGCTGCATAAATACATGGAACAGAGCACATTCAGGCAGCAAAGGGTCAAACTTGAGCAGGACTTATTTTTCTCCTGCGAGAAGCCATGTTTCGATGGATGACCAAAGCATGCAGGGATGACCTCTGCTCAATGTCCAGCAAAGAGCCTACAGACTGGGCTGGCTAGAAGCTGACAGTAAGACGGTCCTGTATTTCCACCTGGCTCTGGTCTGTGGCAGTGGGCAGTCGGCTGGCCCTCTCCGGAGAGAGCAGGTACACGGGCAGCCTCGACCCATGGCCACTAATGTAATTGCCTTCCATTGATCCTGTCCTGCTGGGCTCCTCGTCCCATCCATTCTCCAGCCGGGGGCCTGCCATGCCAGTGATACCCCTTGATGTGAAAAGTGTGCGTCCTTTTCAGCGCAAATACAGTGCCGGGCTTCTCATACGATGCCCTGGCGTTGCGACAAATGGAGATTTCCAGTGGAAAAAAGACAAATATAAGGCCTGATAGTAGTACAGGGCCTTCGTGGGGGAAAGAGAGAGCTTACTAGTTATTACAGAGTCAGGAACTACACAGGTTTGTTTGGGCATGGAGATTGGAGGCCAAACGAAGCCTGCTTTCATTACAACCTGAGACGTAGCCAGACGTCCGCGTCCTGAGATTTAAGGCAGCACACCAGCATTCTAGAGCGAGGCTTCATCACACTGGCCATCTCCTGGTGCTCATGTGATGTCAGCATCCAAAACGCAGTGCCAGGGCTCCTTGGCAGATGCTCGACGGCTGAACTTCATCCGAAAGCGCTGGCAAGCGTGTATCTCATGAGTATATTATCGTCAGGACCGATGGACATCCTTGAGACTCCGGCACGCACACGGTGCCTTGTGTAAGAGGAAAAAGTGAAAATAATACACACGGTTTGGGGCTGTAGCTAACCTCAAAAAATCTGATCAAGCCTATTTAATTTTTTTAAATCTGGAAAGGCCGACTCTTTGGCAGATCTATAGATGTTTCCCCACTTCCTAGATCTCAGTTCGCTGCAGTTAATGAACATACTAAAAGAAGGACAAATCTTTTCACCAAGCTCATTAAGTAGTTTGTTAAAGTCAAGCCTTAAATTCTTTTGGAAATGTAAAAAATAGGAGGAGTCTCTTGGAAACACTGTGCTCACAAGTATTTCTATACCCTTGACATTGAAGGTAATTCTGAATGTGACCTGTAAATACATATAAAATACGTACATAATACGTATATAAGTATGAGAAGCTAATGATGTGAATTTGTTGATTTTGCTGGTCAGATTTAAACATCATGTTGGACCCATTAGTCACAATCAGCAACTCTGTACTTCTGTATTAAAGCAGTTATAGAAGCCATTATCAATTTCATAAGGGATCATATCTAATCATAATGCTCCAGTACTGTTATTTTTAAATGGAAAAGGTTATTTAAATGGAAGAGAGGCTATGAATTTAATACACATGAAATAGTGCCATCAATTTCAGTACCTTGATGTTTTCCATAATATTTTTGAGATGTGCTGTTGATACAGTGAATAAATAAGTGTATGTCTTTATTATTTTGCACATCAAACACACCCGATTCATTCATCATTCAAGTAAGAGACAGCAGTAATGCCGAGACTCCGGTGGAAAAAAGCTGCATTTCTGCTGAATGCCAGTTTGCCTGGCGCCGATGCCAAAGCCGGCTTCTGTGCTGAGATTCCGCTCCGCCGTCGGACCCAACGCAAGCTTCCCTAAACAGTCATTTTGTCGCCCGGCTCCCCCTTCTCAGTTATGGGGATGAGACGAGCTGGGATCTGTCTCGGGGTGAAGTGATCAGACAGCGAGCGAGGCTGTTTAAAGAGGGCTGTGCTCCAGCATCTACCGCATTAACAGGGCGGCTACAGACTGAGCTTCTGAACAAGCGCACTTATCTGACGGGACATTTATGTACATGCTCCCTGCCATAGCAAAGGCAGTGTATTTTTACATTTTTACGACTCCCCGTGCAACCATTTGTTTATTTCACTATACATGTTACAAGCTGGCTTGCAAGTATAACAAGTTTATAATGAACACAGATACCAAAAGCAAGGCATCGCTGAAGAAAAGTTTTCCATAGGAAAAGCTTAAGCTGACGTAAAGTAAAAGCCACGGTGACATCCTTGGAGTTAGAAAGTCGGAACAGCAGAAGAATAAATCCCTGGGAAAATGAAGAGCCCTTCCCGAGCAAAGCATAAGACAGGGCCGTATTATAGCATGCATGTGATCACAACAAAGCCATTTCCACCCATTATATCAAAAAGGGGAAATTGTTGGGGAAACATTTGTACCATTATAAGAAAATAGGGCACAATGTTTTAGTTACCAAACTCGAGTCATTAAGACCGTGATGTAAATCAACAGATAAAACAACATTTTTGAAAAGCGACCGTGTTCGAATATTTAGGTCAACCTACTTAAAAGCAATTCTATAAAATTCATGAAATAATTAAGAAAATCTGAGGTAATAGTCATTCCTTTATCTTGAAAGCAGTGCAAACTATCAGCCACTAAAAAGCAGTTAATATTATAAAATGTCATATAAACAGCATCAAATGAGCCATTTCCTTGAATTATTCTTGATGGAACGCCGGGCCTTCCTTTAATAAATCGATAAGAGTAGATTGCTCATTCAAAAGTACTGTAATTAACCAAAAAACAATACGGAGAGTATCTCCAATCAGCCTTCTTCTCATGCAGTCCTTTGAGCCTAAATCAGCTCTCTTCCATATGACTCGTAGTTTGCCCCAGGTTCCAAAGGAGACAGAGGGGGGTCACATTTCTTAGCTGTGACATAAGCATATAACAGCTGCATTGATTCGGCCTTCAATAACCACATTATCAAAGATTTTTTAACTGTATAATTGCTGCTGAGGCACGTTTCTTTTGGTGGGGGGGGGGTGCATGCCGCTGTCTGTGGCTGTGTGGGGGCTCTGACGGTCTTGCTGCTTGCTCCTTTTTCTAGGGGTCAGCTGGTCCGTTTCCCAGCATACAGCCATGGAGGGGCGCATGTCCAGGGCCAGGAGGTCACACATAGATACAGCGCCACCTAGGGTGCCACAGGGTATCACATCTCCAGGTACCCCAGCTCTGTCAAAACACAACATCACGGACTCATTATTACTCACTCAGTTTTTCCCCTGCTTTCCCAGTATTTAATATTCTTGATGCTTTAAAATAATCTTTATTATTTTTTGTGTGACTGTTCTGAGTTTCTAGACCAAGAAAAAAATAATCTAATTTATGTCTCCCATGAGGGTGTTATTAAGGGTTATAGCGATGTGATGGCTTCCATGGTAGGTGTCCGCAGACGCATTAGGTACGTCGAGCCCTGAGCCAGTGAAGGTGTGGCGTCAGCGTGGGGACCACTGCTGTCACCAAAGAGCTGAGAGGCTGTGAACATGACAGCAGCCCCTTTATTTATGGGTCTATAAATAAATCTCAAAAGACTAAATGCACTCATGGCATCAAAAAAATTAAAAACTAGGTAATCTCAATTGGAAAGTGCAAACTTCTGAGAGCTACCAGAGTGAGTAAGAAAGGAACACTCCTGTCCTCAGCCCAAGTGTTGTGTGTATCTCGAAACCAAAGGCACTCTCTCGTCTTCTGAAAGTGCAGTTAGCAGAAGCACATTTTTGATGAAATTATGAAAGGTGTATGGGGAGAAATGCGTGGCTTTGAATCTGGTCACAAATCCTGCAATGAAAAGCACTGTTCTGCTCACCTCACATCCCAGCTCTGTTGAAGATGTTATTGTGTTGTTCTTACACAAATAAGGAGGAAACTTCAGACAAAACACAAAGCAAACAGAACCCTAGCAACATGCCTCGGTATCGTAAGATTGGATGACTTTTGAAAGATGCCCTAAAAAGATTGAAGTGAATAACAAAGATTTCCACAGATATGACACGCATCCTTAACTTAGCATGGTTTCCTTTTAGTGTCCTAATTGGCTATTTCTGCTTCTAGCCAAAAAACATACAAGGATGTCTCACATTTTTATAGCATCACAACCTAATGTTTCCAACCACCTGGTATGAATAAACAGAAGCATGCATTACATTTTTTCTAACTGCTGCCCACGGGGGAAAATGGCTCGATTTAAAAGCATATAGCACCTAGAAATCTACAGTATTCAGCAAGGGAAACTATGGGTGGCCGGAGGTTTTGGAAAAGCAGCCCTGGTTCAAATGGACCCGGGTCTGATTTAAATGCTGTGTGCTATTTTTATAGAAAGTGTGTCACTAGTAGGCGGAGGGAGAAGGTTTGATGCTGGGCGTTTTTCCCATCTTTTGTATTCTGATCATATACGGTACAGTACAGATGTCTCTAATATCAATGTTACTATCAAAAAATTCAACCAGTGAAAAAGGGTGACTGATTAAATTTGCTTGTGTTGGGGTAGATTTCTTACGAAAACCAGAGTTGATTTTCGTACTATTTAAGGTGCACAATTATTCAAATCCGAATACTTCTGATCGACGCAACACTGAACAAAACTAAACAAAAAGCTGGGGAATCATCAGGGCGAGCAAAAGGCTGCGGGAGAGTCTCTGCTGTGCACAGCGGAACCTCCACCTCGCTAACGCCGTGCTCTTATTGCAGTCTGTGCCCTGTCAGCATGGCGTCACTCTCTCCCCGGCACAGCATTTACGGTACCCAGCCGCGCCATAGTGCTTAGCGGCTGCTTTGGAGGCACATGCCCTGGGAACAAACCTGTATGCTCCCTTGTTTGGTCAATGTGAGAAATAAAGTAGTGGAAGTTCTAATATTATAATCATTCCAATTGTACATTCAGTCCTATAAGAAGACACACACCATTGCTGCTCTACCAAGCAGAACTCCAGACATGACCTGGATGCTAGACTCAGTTTTAACAGTCACATGGCTGTGGAGTAGGCCAATTGATATAGCTAACTTGTGCAGCTTGTGGACATTAGTACTCTTGCCATTTTGATTAAGACTATTATTACCCAATTCTCTGCCAGAACCACACAGGACATTCATGTGACGCCCATTCTTTTCTTCATTTAGTACTCACTTAGTACTCACTTACTACTCTACCAGATCTACTGCAGTACTAACAGTAAGCAAAGAAAAGATTTTCCAATCGGCCCTATATACAATATTTTAGACTTCAGTGCATCGACTATCTGTCTGTTTAAAAGGTCCCCAGTCTAGTAAAATTACCCAGATAGTATTTTATGGTTTGCCGAAGTGCCTAATGGAATTTACTTGAGTAACACCAACAGTCTGGAAGCAAACCTAGAGCACAACCAAGATCACACAAGCCCCAAAGTACGAACACTGATGCTACTGTTTCCATAATAGTGTGTTTAAAAGCTGCAGCCCTGTTTGAGTGAATCAGGCTGAACGCTGTGTGCAGTTCTACATCCTGGATGTAAACTTCCTGAAATATTAAGAGAATACAGCTGACACCTGCACATCTAAACTTTAGACTTATGTGGGCAGAATCGGTAAACAAAAAACAGAATTGTATTATTTTGGGTGGAAAACAAAACAAACTGAGACCTAGTGACATTTATAATTCAGTCCTTGCAGTTTTATTTTTGCATGTTGGCTTAAAGACCATACCTCACTCTATTCCGTGTAATACGACCTCGGTCATTTTAGGCCTTCGTCTGTTCTTAGGAGAGCAAACCGAGCAAGGCTCATACCTCGATTCTCCTCATTGTCACACACCACTTTCTTTTCCAGGGGATGCAGCAGGGGCACCATGCTGTCGGGGGGGGCCGCTCTGTAACAATCAACCAGGTCATTCAGCGTCTCGAAGCACTGCGGCTTCACTCCCGGAGGCGTCTTCAGCACGGGTCGGATCAAATGAAGAAAACAAAAGAGAAAACCTCCGTCAGGCAATAATGATTCACTGGCACATGTGCAGAGAAAATCTGAGTGAAAAATGGACGTATAAGTGCGGCTGTTGTGTTGAAATGAGGACGAGGCCTTCTTCAAAGAAAAAGAAAACACTGAAAATAAGAAAAGATATTCAAAGTGTCACAAAAAAACTCCTATCATTGCGCCGTACAAGGAAGAAAGTGTTACACAAGACAAATAAATTTAAAGTGTGAAACACTACCGATGGTCAGCTCCTTCAGAACACTGACATGATATTGCTACATTTTCTTTTCCGTGAATACAGAAAATTATTCTACAAACCCGAGGGTCTAAAGGGCTGCAAAAATGCATACAGTGTCTGACTACATGCTGTGGTGAGATTAACGTACAACACACAGTCCAAATACTGCAGCAGCACAGGGGCTTAAGGTAGGGTTGGTTTTGCAGCATCTGGAGAGTGTGCCGGCGTTAGGCTGTAAAACCCACCATGACACATTACACACTTCGGGGCAAGTGACTTGTGGGAAGCACACCGGCTGCACGCGTGGGTGACACAGGTAACCACAGACAGCTCAGTGTCTGGAGGTTGAAAATTATCAACAACATCTAGAAGACCAAATAAAGACTCACTAAAGCCACATTCCGCCCCAAGGCATTTTATTGTGCTGGGGCTTGCCGCGTTCCTCTAATAAAATGTAATTTTTGCTTATATTGTAAAGAACAAACTTAAAATGTTCAGTGCCAAACTGGCATGACATATGGCATGACATTGCCAGCGCTTTGAGGGTGACTCACATGCAGATCATGTTTCCGTGGCTGATTTGTTCAGATTCAAGTTTCTGTTTTACAGTCGCCTACAGCCATTTTAATCACCATACAATCAGAAATAATTCCAACTATCTCACCAAAATACAGTGTTAAAATAAATAACAATGACTGAATCCACTAAGAACAAAATACCTGTACTATAAAAAGTATATTTTAAAATGAGGCCTTTCATAGATTCTTGGTTGTTTCATATATACTTGTAATGGACAAAACTCACCTTAACAGCCCAGCCTAGGGGACACTGGGAAATCCGGTAAGTATGAACCAAAGGTGTCCTTCTGCATAACAACAGGATTCAACTTATTCATTTGCTTATGTATTTCTGTCAATGTATGAATTATCATAATTATATAACAATAAAAATGCTATCATTACATACACATTATAGCATTCTAGTGAATCAGTTATCAAGTTAGAATTTTATGTTTTTTATTATTATTCTGCCTCAATACACTCTAAAAAGTATTTCACTAAACGTTACGATTTCCACATGAATAAAACAATTAATACTGAATACTTCTTACTCATTATAATACAAAAATTGGTGCAGTTACTAAGACATGTTCTTAGTACAGAGAAATAAACTAACGTGCAAATGTTTCATTTTTTATTTCCCAAAATTTGCTTTATAATGTTACAATGCTTTTATTTTCTGAGAATGTATCAGAATTGTTTTTTATGCTTCTGATATAATTTTTATTGTTATTGTTTTACAAATTTGAGATTAGATCGTCATTTCGGTAATATAACAGCAGGAAATAAAACGCTGCAAACCATCCCGATTTGCAGTTTGGATGAAGTTCGTTTTGCGTTTTTAGTGAACCAGTACGTTATATCGGGAAGACTACAGGAAGGGAGAAACTGCGTCTGTTTTCAGTTCTTTACAAGTTTCTTTTGATGTCTTCATTTCAGGTGGAAGTCTGGAACTGCGCAATTATAATTATTATAACACCACATGTATATGGTTTCTTTTCTTTCTGTTTACCGCACAGTCCAGCAGGAAACGAAATAAATCATTATTAGCATGACTGATATTTTATATATTTAGCATTTCCGCAGATTGGCTTGATAGATGGGATGGTTCAGCTGAATAATTCTCACGATGGCGAGGTGCAGCCTGTTGGAAAGTGAGCTGACTACTTACTAGATGTCGGTCGTTTCTTCTATTTATAATCGGAAGTTTATCTTTACAAAACGAAAGAATTTAAAATACTTATTACAATGGATTCTAAATCTGTTTAAACTTCAAGCCGAATTATGTGGCCCCCAAATGAAAAATAAGGCCAGATTAAGTAGGCCTAAAAGGGCAGGATATCGAGAAGAACACATTTTATATTTACATATATTTTGTGCCTACTGTTAGGGTGGAAATGTGTCAGCTGCAAACATGGTAGATTATATCAATAGCCCACTACTGGTCAAACTAATGCAGACTTTTAAAATTCCAATAGCAAATAAAACATGTTGCATGCCGAAAGGGTGAAGCTGAGACGCCGTGCGCCGGTCTCCGGGCGGCCGGTCGGCGGGTGCCGGTCTCCGGGCGGGCGGCTGGCGTGTGCTGGTCTCCGGGCAGCCGCGCCGCACTCACCGCACGCACAGGCAGAAGGCTCCGGGCTCGCTCTCGCTGTCTCTCGCCAGAAAGCTGCCTTCCCTGCCATGCAGCTCTAACAGCCTCTCGGCTTGTTCCTTGCTAATTTTTCCGAAGTATATCGAACTAAACATTGTAATGTCTGAGAGTAATAAGAGGTGGGGAGCTTCGCAGGGGAGCGTTTAAGCTGCGGAACTTCCTGAGCTGAGCGTAGCGGCCGCGGTTGCGGCTTGGCCGGGAAGTGTTCGGCTCCGCCATAAGCAAACCCGCTCGAAGTGACAATTAGAATAGGCAAAGGTGTCATTCTGCATACATACGCCCTTATGTCCACCTACGACCCGCGGCTGTCATTTCAAATTCGGCTCTACTGTAGATTTCACGTCAGTTTTAGTAACAGGCTACACATTAAATTGATTAGTATGCAGTGTATATTTTATGCTCATCGATCCCAACCTGCATAAGCGCTTTCAGGATACTGTGTTACTTAATGTGAATGTAATATGTTACTTTTTACCCATGGCTAGCCTAATTAAGTTGACCAGTTGCCTCATTTAAATTTCAAATCTATATATTTTTACATTTCTTTATTAATGCAATAAAAAACTACAGTATCGCAGCATTTAGCTATTACTATACACCCTGCAGATATATGTTCAGCGGACGTGTTAGTTCCTCAGTGTTTCAGTGTTTTTCTCAACTCAGTTATTGCTTTAAGAAGAAACGTCTTATCCATCACCATAAAAACTGTTGATGCCCTGGTTTTCGCTCGTGGTTTATTTTTGAACAAAACGCATGTGCTAGCATCTTTCAGAAAAATGTTGCATGTACCCTCACCTGCCTATATGAGAAATGAGCTTGAAACCGCCGTATTAAACCACATGAGCTATGGTTTGAGAAATAAGTATTGTTGATGCCTTCAAAGCGTGGAAATACAGGGCGCACAGTTTTTATTTTTTAACGCTGGTATTTTTCAGTTCATGCGGATGGAAAAGTAATGGATTGTTCAAATGATTATTATCATTTTGCATTTTGAGTAGGGCTGTAAAAATTGACGCGTTAACGCGGATTAATCCAGCATCGTGATTAATCGGATTAAAAATATTAACGCATTTACCCCATCTGCAGCGCAGAATGACTCAAAATCCCTGAAATGCAGCGTTGCCAACTATTTCTTACCTGAATTTACCTCAACGCTGCAGATTAATCACGATGCTGGATTAATCCGCGTTAACGCGTCAATTTTGACAGCCCTAATTTTGAGTTAAAATGTAGCCCTTTCGTCGCCTAATGATATTTCTTTCAATTATAAAATGTTTTCTTCTCCATGTGACAAATATGTGAATGTTGTCACTATGTTACCTTTATCCAAAAGAGGTGGTTTTCCCGAAAGCGATCGATCTTAGTTACTAACGAAAAAGATAACGAATGCCGTAAGGAAAGAACGCGCGAGATCTGCGCGCGTTTCCCCAAACCCTTCGTTATTTCAGAAATTACGAACGAACTTTAACTGGCACTTTGCTGGCTCCTCCCCCGCCTCCGCGTGAGAAGGGCGCAGAACGTCGACCCCAATGGTAATGCTATATGATTGTCACACCAGACATATGCAAATATAAAGAAATATATTAAGTAATTAGTAAATCAATCAAGCATACCAAAGAAACCAACATTATGACCAAAATAAATTAACCTATTTGTTGAAAATATAAGAATGAGCTCAAAATGTGATGTTGCTTCTTTGTAAAAAAAAAAAAAAAAAAAGGCAAGAAGCAATTGGAAAAGGAAGTGGCACTTCTCAAAAAAGCCTTAAAACAACTTATTGGGGGGTGGCCAAGATATATATTTTAATAACATAATTACTGGAATGCTGTGTGTTTTTTAAAGCATTTTAGGAGAATAATTGTCATTGTTGACACACCACAGCACGCAACAACGGAATGTGTCCTCTGCTTTTAACCTATGTGACATCGTGACACAGCAGGGGGCAGCTACCTGAGCGCCCGGGGAGCAGTGCTTGGGGACTGTACCTTGCTCAGGGTACCTCAGTGGAACATGCGGGCCAGGGACTCAAACCAGCGACCTTTCGATTACACCACGAGCCTGCCCCATGCAGCATATTACACATAACAATAACAGCACTGCATCATTCTGGGGGAAATCTTAGAGCTCCAGGCACCAAAATCATACCTTCCACATGCCCAAAGCACCGTTTACTGCAGTGTGTGTTCTTTGGTGTGCAGTGTGATACCTCTCCTCAGCCACAGTTTGGGGATTCAACCCTAGAATCAGCAGGTGTTTGCTAAAAGGATGCCTGATGTCTCCCAATAAACAGCCACCAGCATACACACCATCCTTTGCCATCTGACTCACTTGAAAGCTCCACCAGATATTATCATGATGTCTCCAAGGCCACTCAGTGACAATGTCTGTAAAATGTCCTTGATGGTTGCATATCGCCTGGACAATAGGCTTAGTGCTAAGAACCTTTTTCGGCAGGTGCAGGTGGGATTCACTTAAAAATAGGGTTGAGGGTTCTATCCATTTCACCCACACTGCCAGGTATGCCAACAATGGCATGAAAACCAGATTTAGCGTCATGCAAGGCATCCCCTCCTGTTGGACATTGTATGTAGTTGTGTGGTCAGCACAGAAACGTGATCAATACATGCACAGATGTAGGACACAGTAGCCTTGCTGAGGCATCTGTAGGTCTGCAGGAAACCACCAGTAGTGAAGAAGCAGAGAGCCGTCAGAAGCTGCATGGGGCACTGAGGACAAAATTCCAGTGTGTTTCACGCCAGGCCAGCCTGTATTTATCTATGAATTGTTCATTACTGAGATAAATGTTATGGCCACCCGCAAACAGAATTTAGACAAGCAACTTGGCTTCCTGGACAACATTGTCTCAAACACTGTCTTCGGTTGACTTGCTCAGTTCTCGTCCATTACTGGTCATGATGGGCGATTCACCTTCCCAATTCAAAAGATGTGACGGAACGCATAGCAATTATGATTGGTAAGCTCAGTGTTTCTCAATCCTTCTCCTGGAGTACCACCTGACAGAAAGGCAGGTCAAACCCACACTGCTCACAACCTACCACCTTCATTATTAGGCCATTAAGATAGACCTGATGCTAATTAAGGTCAGGCTGGAGTGAAAACTTCCTGGCAGGTGGTACTTCAGGAGCAGCACTGAGAAACACTGGGTTAGCTCATTATGCAGCATTCCAGGGCAGTTCAGAATTAATGAATTGTCTCTATGTTACTATGTTGGCCACACCCTGTAAGATGTTGAATTACAATAAGAAGAATTCAATTAATTTCACTTCAAAGCAATTTGATGCAATCATACAACACATGAATGTAATCTAACAAAACATAAATAATTATATAATAGATTTACTTCCAATATGTTTGCATTGGCCTTATATATGTACTAGTGAATGAACTTTATATTTGCATGACTGTAAGACAAATATTGTGTCGTTATTTTAGCCTATTCTAACATTCTGTGCATTTGGGTTATGTTGGCCCTCTTTGTCCTTTTCCATGTGCATATATTTATTGTTTTAGCATATTTAACTGATTATGTATGTTACAATTTGTGAGGAGTCTTCAGTCGCTTTTATGGTGAATGTCGCTGGATTGTCAGATGGATAGGGCTGTGATAGGGTTACTTGTATGACTGTATGAAGTGCTCTTCCACCATGGTAAACTAAATGACAGTTAAATTATTTATTCTATAGGTGGCACTTAAAATGTGGCATTCAGAATAGCAGTGACTTGGGGACATGGTATGTTTTGCTGCCATAAATATTTGTGATTGCGTGGGGGGGGGAGATTTCAGTGTATGTTGTTTATGCTAACATGCTGTGCAATTCATATTGAAATATTAAGCTCTATTGTTAAAGCTGCACTTACACTAGGTAGGTCTATATGAATTTATGTGAAATCTATTTTAATTCTACTCCCTTGTATTCAAAGTCAATTGCTGCGCCGTGTTTTCTACTAATTTTATTCATTTAATTTGATGTTCAATGTCATTCTTTTGCAGCAATTTATAGTCTACATTATATTTTTATATTACAATATTTACTTCTTCGACGTTGTCCAAAGAGTACCTTCAGTGTATTTTTGTTATCTATTTTGGCCGATCTCTCTATTTCTGCGACAGGACAGCAGGAAAAAGTTCAATGAACAGCTAAATTTGCGTATATTTTCACCAATAGTTACCTAAAGTTGTGATACAGTTACATTAGTTCTATATTAGCGTCTTGCTATCTGGTAGTGGTGACGTGATGGTTCGGGAATTTACCCTCGCGATGGGTCGAATCCGCGCCCAGCAGGGAACTATTCCCCGGGCGCCGAATTAGCCGCCCGTCGTTGTTATACATGCAGACGACACGTTTCGTTGGTGTCAGCAAAGACAGTTTTTCACTCCACAAAGCAGTGATGGCGTAAATGATGTAGAATGTGATTTAAGAGCAACTGAAATTAAATGTAAACAATTCATGGGTGGGGTTTGCCGTTGTCGGACTTTTATTCCTTGGCACCATATCCAGGTCCCGCGAGCCCGCCGCTCAATGCCCGCAGCCTTCACGGCGTCAGCGGTGCGACGCGTTTATAAAGGAATGAGATGTTCTCGCGAGATTTCAGCTTCCCGGTTACCTGGCAAAACGAGAGTTCGTTTCAAAGTGAAGCGCGTGGATATGAAAGTGAGATACTTTGCCAGTATCGGACCAAAGGTACAGTTACCGCCGTTCCGTACTTCGCCTCATCGGCAGGGCCTCTTTGTGGCCGTAAATAATCCAGGAAGCGTCTTTGGCACGTAGCAGCACGGCTCTCCGCGGGGCGCTCGCTGCCCTGTGCGGGCTGTGTGGACTGTGCGGGCTAGGCTACTTTTCCATGTCGGCCCCTGGGAGCTGGCGGCGCGGCCTCGGCCCCTTTATCCGCGCAGGTTGCCGTGAAACGCCTCGGTGCCGCTGCGGCTGCGGCTGGATCGCTGTCTGCCGGCAGGCTGGGCCGCGTCGTTAGTAACAATAGTCCAGGAGCTGTGCATGTATCCGCGCTGCGGCGTCGGGCTCACAATGCTGTCGATATGAGGGTTTTTTTTTATTTTACTTTTTATTATTTTGTAGTCCCTATAAAACTTTTTCTCCCCAATATTGTATCTTTTTAGCAAATTAAAGTGTTGCCCATTTCCCTCTTCCGGTAATGTAATGAATAGTTAGATGGTCGCAGGAACGGTGTAGCTCAGCAGTGACTTACTTTGCCATCTTGGCAGTTTTCCTCCAGTTGTTCTGCTGAATAAAGATACAGGGCAGGATGCCGGCCGCACACTTCCTCCAGCCAGTGCTGAAAATGAAGGTGGATGAACTTTTCCTGAACTGGCTGAGTGAGACCACCACTCAGGTGATGCTGAAGGAGTATCTCCAAAAGATCAAAAATGAAGAATGGGTTGCCACAGGTGCCGGACACCTGATGGACAGCCGGCCCTCAGTTTCCTGCGACAATAACAATGTCACCAGCAAGAAGAGCCTGACGGAGAGATCGTCGGCGCCTTTGAATGCCCCATCCAGCCCACCTTCCACCACACTTCCTACTGGGAGCACTGGGAACAGCCGCACAGGGCTCAATGGCAGACTGTCACGCCGTTCTGTCAGCACAAGGAAGGTAAGTTCCCACTACCACTGTTTTCTGCTGAAAAATTACTTCTCTTGCAAAGAACTATCTCATTAATATGATTCATCAGGCATGCTTCATCCCATGCTGGCTGATTGGTAAGTAGGCATGGCTGGTGGACAGCATGTACTGTGTTAAATGTAAGTAGTTCTGTTTCTGCAAGTATCATCTCTGCCCTGGTGTTACTGACTGATGTCAGGTTCACTCTCAAAGGTTACTGACATCTTTCTGGTGCTGGGGATTCACATTGTTTCATTTCAACCAGGGGTGCCCAACTGCAGTCCCAGAGGACCAGAATCCAACACAGTTTGCAGATTTCCTTGCTCCCCTGATTTAAACAATCTGTCTTTTTTATAGAGCATAGAAAGACTTGGAAATGGAATGATAGTTTTGGTATTTAGATTGCTTTATTTTTATTGTAAAGCCCTATAGAGCCTAATCCAGACTATATCCCAGGGACCACAGAAGAGCTGTGAAAGGGGCCTACTATTTCTGTATGAATTAGGCTGGAAAGGAGATTGTACCTTGGCTCTTACCGTATGTTTGCTAAATGTGCCACTTGGAGCTGTTCATTGAACATTTTAAGTGGTGAAATGGTGAAAGATCTTTGTATAATGGCTCTTTGGCCTGTATTACTACTCTACTCATATCTCCCTTTTTTAGCCACAAGAGGATGCTGAGGTCCTCTGGTTGTGCCCAACAAAGTAGGGTGGCCTTTCCTAAACTCCTGTCTGTATGTAGAGCTTACAGCCATAATTATATAACCAAGTTAACCTGGTTATTGACTGTGTGTGTCAGTGTGTGTGTGTGTGTGTGTGTGTGTGTGTGTGTCTCTCTCTCTCTGTTTCCGTGGGTGTATTTTTAGGAATAGTGAAGATATTTTCAGGATCATGGATATGAGTGATGGTCTTAACATCTGCAGCTGCAGCAGTCTTCTAAATTGGATTATACCATGGCTAAAATACATTTATCTTGGACCACAGCTGTCATAGAAAAATGCTTTAATTGTGATAATTTGTACATATGTTTGTCTTATCTATTTTATTTGCTGTAATGTTTTTAGAAATCTGTAATATACCCTATATATAATATGGAAGAGTTTATGGGTGGATGATTGACTTTTAAAAAATAAGCGTTTAAAATGCTGAATATTTTTAATACCTTTTAATGCAAATTTTAAAATTTGTATTTAAAGTTTCACTGGGAATTATTGCATGCCACTACATTGTGATTTGTAGTGTATCTTAATATTGTGGTCTGCATGCTGTCTCTGTGATCATAATATTTTTGTTGATGGCTAGTGACACAGCTGTTGAGAAGTATTTTTGATATTTAAACCGTGTATTGTCACCAGTCCTGATTTTTTTTAAGTAAGCTTCATTACTATATATCAGTATAAATTAGGGCTGGATGATTCTTCTATTTCAAATCGAAATTGCGATTTTGAACAATGCAATTAGCAAATCGCAAAAGGCTGAGATTTAGGATATGCACCCAGGGTTTAAAACTGGTTTTGCAAATTCACTCTGTCCACCTTGTGTGAGAGTCAGTCTCCCCAATCAGAAGTGCCATGCTCCTTGTGTGCCAGTCATGCTCATCAATCAGAAGTGGCCCAAAGTGACTGCGTATACGCCCACAAACAACAAACACGTGAAACCCAAGGAAAATATTACGTTCGCCGTGCATAAAAATATTGGTTCCGCTGCTGGGCCGTAAGGGAATTAGCTACCTATTTAATGGTCAGAGATTGTTTACAGAAAGGCCCTACTATTGGGGGTCCAAGCAGCAGCGTTAGCCGCAAGATCTCAGTTTTTAATACTGAAATTTTTATTTTCGTTATTTAACTTAACAGTCGCGGCTTTTGTGTTAGTAGTTTTATGCGTCATTGTTCTCTGCTAATTTGACCCTTGTGTACATGGGACTTTCCAGAAGCACTTTACTAAGGGTAAAAAAGCGGTCGATCGCTGTTTGCAAATGCGGCAGTTAACGTGTAAAAATACAATCACTTTACCATGTTCGGGTTACTAGAGAATGGTTTATTAGGTGTATGTTCTATATCATTTTTGTTAGAATAAATACATTTTGGATTCAACTCACATTTCCATTTTTATCTATGGATTATCTATAGCGCAGTTCACATTTCAGTGTACGGTTGTGGTCAATTACAGTTTTTCTGCACATGGTGAATACTGAGTTTAAAAAAAATTGCAAATCAAATCAGAATCGCAGTATCTGGCAGATAAATCGCAATTCGATATTTTCTTAAAATCGTTCATCCCTAGTATAAATGTAAAAAGCGGACATAACAGACCCTGCTCAGTAGTGTTTAAATAAGCTAAAATTTCTCTTTATATGTTCACACCTATAAGTAATGAATGTTCTATTACTTAGACCCTTATAGTGAAGTGCAAATGATTCTCTGCCTTTATGCAATGGGCCTGTGAATGAGGGAGACATTGGAATACTCCTGATTGGGGGGGTGACAGTGAGCAATCTGGGCAGCTGTCCCCACACACGTGTTCCAGCGCTCCCACCTGCTGACATGACAGAGACTCAGGGGAGCTGTGCTGACCAAATGCAGGACCCCCCTCTCTGGCCCCCTTGTCTGGGTCTTTCCCTTATGGCTGCCTATAGCCTTCCACCTATAAAGCCTTCCTGTAAGCTCCATGCTGCTCTGCAGTGCTGTAGCAGCATTTCGCAGAGCTTGGTTGTAGTGTTGTGGGTGTTTAAATTCTGTAGCACCAGTCAAAGGGTGGCGTTTTCCCCGTATGCGTTTCTCTGAACTCTTCCCGTATCCCGCACAATGGCTCTTGCTCAGGCTATTACATCCATTCACAGAGGATCAAAGAGAAGTTTATTTTTCTGTTCAATCTTTTTTACTAAAATTGCTCTGCTTAAATATGACGTTTGGTAACAAATGTAAGGCTCTGTTCAGAGCCCTGCGGAAACTGTTTTACAGTTTTTTTTAATATTATAATAAGTCCAAAGTTGGTGTCAAGTTCTCTCAGATTCTGTGTGTGAGTTCCATCTAAAGTGACTTTTTGGGAAGGGGTTAGACAGATGACAGTTGTCAGAATCCTTAGCCCTTTGTGTCAGACTCTTTCTTCCAGTATTCAGTGATCCTCTGTGCTGTTCAGCCCCTGGAACGGCTGCCGTGCATTTAGTATTTTGCAGAAGTGTCACGACTGTTGTCTCCACAGCAACACTGTGTAGTTAAGTGACTATTTTAAGGGAGCCGCAGAAATTCCACAATACAAATGCATTCTGCAAAGGATTAGTGAAAAATGTAACTAACGTCACATTAGGGACAGCTGGTCCAGCTTTGACATAAGGCTCAGATAAAGATAGACCTGCTCCCTCGGTGCAGGGATCAGCGAGCACACAAGTGAGATTGCCAGGCGCCACGTTTTGTCAAAGTTTGCTTATGGTGTGTGCGTCGATGTTGGATTTTCAGTCAGTGGTTTTAGGAATGGATCATCTGTACTGTGATCCATCTCTTCCTGATAAGACATCTACAGACTTTGTCATCAGTCAGTATTGACACTGCTGAGAGTATTGCTGCTTCCAACAGTTTTTTTTTTTTTTTTTGGATGATTTTTTTGGAAGTCTATGTATCTATAGGCTATGGCAAGATATCACAGTTTGAGTTTGTCTTAGCCTGTTAATGTGGTCTTCAGTTGCAAAATGTTCAAATTGGATTAATTTCCTCACATTTGCGGGGGTATTTTTCTGGGTTAATACACGTTTTGTGAAATTATAGCTATTTTGTAGTAGTCAGAAATGGGTGAAATTTGTGTGGTTATAAGTGCAGGGCAAATGAAAAAACAATTTCGAAGAACAATTGTAGCACTGGAATGTGGAGGGTATGATGTTGCCATGGCAACAGGACCAGGTAACCTGACGGTGGCTTTGGGAAGATGAGTGTATGACAGCTAGAGCATGCACGCCCTGCTCACCCCAGCGATGATCGGAGCAGTCTTCTCAGGCTGGCTGTGTCATCCAGGGTCAGGGACCCACAAAATGAACGCAAAAATGGATGGCTTTTTGCTTTATTATTGTTGATCCAGTGTAACACATAATGGACTTTTAGTTACCAATTTTGTATGTAATTTTGCAATTATGCAATTCTCTTACATTTGCATATGGTTTTTCGTTAATGTGGTCAGATTCAAGAGTTACATCATTAAACAAAAAGGTTGACCTTGTTCGTCCGTAATACTTTTTTTATTTTCATCTTGTATAGGTTTCTCATTTTCTGTGGTGTATTCAAGTTATCTCGTCCTACATTGTCTTAGGTCATTGTCTTAAGTATTTAAAGTAGATTTTAAATGTTCGGAATCTTCTATCTAGCTTGTATGTCATGGTATTGCTTTGATATTTTGTATATCAAATGTTGTATATTCAAACATTTATCAGAATTCAAAATAAATCTAGACTGATAAGAAGTTGTTAATGCCCCTACTCCTGGTTTAACTTGCAAAATGCATGGATGTTTATTGGCTAATGAGCAGCGTGCCTGTTTTTTGAATAGTAGCTTGCTCAAGCATTTATACAGAAGACGTGTGTGCCTTTTATAATCACTTATGAAAGGAGCCCTCTTTAATGTCTCGCACTTTTCTCATGGTCCTGGCAAACTCAAAGGCTTGAAATGGGCTTCATGCACCTACACACTCGTCTGGAGACCAATGACAAATGTTCCACTTTATGCAGGAATCCTAGTTAAATGCAGATTTAAATGTGTAACTAATGCTTAGTCTGGTTGAGGAACCTGTTATTTTCCTGCCAGGGAGGGATGTATTGGAATGCTTTTCATTTTGCTATCAAAGTGTAGTTGTCTGGCAATGCAGAGCTAACAGAATTGCCCATTTTAGATGGCTGATGTTATGGAAGCCCCTCTGAGGCTGAGGTAAACCCCTTCGTTTCCGTCTTGAATAGATTCCGATCATAACTTTGAAGCGTAATTTTTTTTATTTTTTTGAGACATTGGTTAGCTTTAGTGTGGCTGGGTAATATGGCTGGAAAACAGTATCGCAATATTTCAGGTCACTATATATATATATATATATAATATCTCAACATTATTGAAATTTCTCAAGTCTTTTTAAAAGTCTAAATGAAATGGTTTTATTTATTCATATCAGGGTTTCCCAACTGGAAAACACAAGTGCATCTCTGCTGAACGTAACAATATGATATGCATAAGATGTATTTAAAATAAATAAATAAATAATGGGCTAATTTGGTTGTAGTTACTGTCAAGTGTCCAGCTGGGAAGTAGTTTAATTTCCTACCTCAAGGTGTTTTACGCCAATCTGCATTTCTCCTTTGTGTGTGGCTCTGTATTGTAATATAAACAGCCATACTCAGGGATTCTCAAATATTTGATTCACAGTGTTGAAGAGAATCTTTTATAATTTTGTTAATTTGTGTGCTGTGCAGTTTCCATAAACCTCTGTGGCTTGGAAACCGTCTGCTTGGGTGTGTCTCCACCTGTGGGCCGCAGAGAACTTCCTGCTCAGGCTGTCCATCTGCATCTCCCACGCTCGCTGCAGTTTGTTAACGAAATCAAGGGGTGTTTTTCAACAACTGTGTGCTTTTGGCGCATTTCATTCAGTTGGTATCAAGTTGTTATGCTTGTATTTATAGAATTCCCCCTCGGGATCAATGAAATCAATCTTAATCTTAGTCTTTCATGTGTTCCTTCATTTCTGAGACTTTGAAAAGCATTGTACGATGGAAGATGGAGGAAAAGAGCAGGTGTTTGGATGGTAACGGTGAGGGTAGAAGCAAAGGTAACGATTTCAGTGCCAGCACTAGGAGATACAGCTCAGGAACAACAAGGGCTACTTGGGGTGTTGACTCAGCCTCAGTCCTATTGGTAATATTGCTTTGCACAGCGACGGGAATATAGGGTACTAACAGCCTCTAGACAAGAAGGATCTGCTCATGGAACAATGTGGTGTTCTGACTTTTAGGGAGAACGTGAACTCTGATCTGTTGTCTAAAAATACAGAGCATTTAAATTAGGGTGGGGGGGGCTGTAGTTCAGCATCTTTGCCGTTGCTGCGTCTGCTTTACCCTTTCATTCTCGCTCAGTCATCCTCTGCTCCATACTCCCACGTACGGAGACGCACACGCGCACAAATGCGGACACGTTTTGTGCTTTGGATCAGTGTGTTTACAGCGAATTGATGTAATTGCCGTCAGCCCCAGAGTGGATGTTTGCACAGACTAAAGATAAACTTGTTTCTGAAGGTCTTGTTTCTTGAGTTACCCAAATAGAACGTAGTCTGCTTGTAGCCTGACTGGTTAACGTATCTTTCTTTGAATTCAGGATATCCCCCCCCCCAGCCCTGACCAATTATGATTAACCACAACAACTGATGGCGTGGTGGGAAGCTGCAGGAATCGCAGGAAAACGCTGATTCTGCCCCTATTCCCAGGACATTCCCGGATGTTGTAGTAATTCGGCTAGCAGGGAGTTGAACCTTGTCTTACTGAAGTTAAGCAGATATACTTTTTTTCCGAGACTCTGCTAGACCTCTTTGCTATTCTTTGCTCACACCAGTTCCTGAGAATGCGCTTCTAACACTGCAGTTTCTCTGCAGTGTGGTTCTTTTCTTGTTGTGACCACTGAAACCAGCCGCTTTATTTAGGCAGAACACATTAAGGTTTGGGGGCGGGGCTAATATGGGTTGGGATCCTGGCAAGTAGTAACTGGACCTACTGCCTCCTGTCACTGGGCTTCAAAACAACAGGTTTGTTTCTTTACATAACCCTGTATGTGACACTGGAATGTGGACTGAAAGGGGCGGTTCCTTCAGGCATCCCCGCCCACCCACACAGTGACACACAAACACACACACTTGCGCGCTCCCTGTCTGCAGTCACTCTTGAGATTAGGGCTGCCTGGCTGAGGCTGGGCCACTATTCTCGCCAGTCCGAAAGGCACGGTTTGTCGCTCGCCGCGAAACTGCCACGTCCATCAGGACGTCAGGAGCTGAAGGCAGGGGGGTGGAGGCACTTTGTCACGGTATCGCGGGAAAGGGCCCAGCCCGAGGACAGGCCCATCCATGAGGGTGAAGGACCTCTCGCTGCGGCAGGACCCAGACCTGCGCAAGGAGCTTGCCCTGCTGGCCCGGGGCTCTGATTTCGTCCTTCCCTCCCGCTTCAAGAAGAGGCTGAAGGCGTTCCAGCAAGGAGAGGCAGGTTGTCTCTGCAGTCTGGGCTTGCCGAGCCGGGGTGGGGTGGAGGCCTCTTCCGGTGCAATTGTTTGCCTCTTTACATTTGTCTGGGGGGATGGGGATCAATGCTTTACGTTAACATCCCTGTGCTCTGGAAGCAGCTGGCTTCAGCCACTGTGGTGTCCTGTATGTCACTGCTTTGCTGTGGCAGGAACGTCATGGAGATTAAGCGGCTGCGATGAGTGACCTCCTCCTGCCTCACAGAGAGGGGAGTCGCAGTGGAAGCCCATGGCAGACCCAGATCTGTTTCCTTTTATAGCCATGGCTGACACTGCCGAAGAAGGGAAGATTAAGAGCATTTATCTTGTCACCTCTTACACTAAGCAGGACCTTTGCTGCACGTCAAACAGCACTTCTAAACAGTCAGCAGAGGAACACGCCACCCAAATGAACTTTACTTTGCCCTGCCAGTACAGACTAGGACTGTTGACATAAGATTGCAAAAAACAGATGAAAGGCAGTTTGTCCACCATATTTAGAGACTGGGGATTCATAGATGCTGGGTGCACCAGCGTTTAGGGCATGAACAGATGGACTGTCCTATAATCTTGTACTGTCTCTGTAGCCCTTTAACTGATGCTCTCATTGTGTGGCTGCCTGGGGCTAGAAGGCCAGAACACTCGGGATTTTTGGCTGTTTTGACTTGTGCAACTAGGTTTAATAACTATATAGAATTGAAGTTGCTCTGTTTGACTATGAATTGCAGAACCAATGTCTTTCACTTTCTCTGAGATTGTTGTTCCATGTTAAACACATATGGCGGGTCCCCTTCCGGCCTTAAACTAGCGACCTGCAGACTTGCAGTCTGTATTCTTAGCCATTTACTCCCTCAGCTGGCCGAATATTAATGTTATAACACTAGACGAGCGAATGGATTAAGCACTGTGTTATTCTGTTTAACTGCATCAGGATTTGTTTTCATTTTCTCTGTAATTTTAATACGTTGACATGATGTTGTTCTTCTTTGACCTTTTTTAACTGGCCTCTGTTAGGGTATAGCAGGACTTTGTGTGCTTAGGAGTGCAGCCTTTGGTGCGGCTGGGTGCTTGGTCCGTCACTGAAAGCGAGCCGTTACCGTGAGCACGCGAAGCCTTCGAGCCCCGCCGCTCCTGCATATGCTGCCTGTGGGATAGTATTACACGGCTTTGTCTCTGTGTGCCGTCCCATTCGCTGGCTGGGTGGCTTTTCCCTGCATTTCTGCCGGGCGAAGCCCTGGCACCTAATCCTGCATGGCGGGAGACACACTTGTGCTGGACAGCTGGGCTGATCTCAAAGGCGCACGTCACTGGGGCTGCTTTTGAGAGCAGCCATTCATGGTTTGGACCGTGCGTAATGTCTTTATTCAGACTGGGTCACTCAGAGGTAGATTCTGAGGAAGCCAGCACTGCTCACTTGTTTACCATTCCCATACTAGCACTAAAGGCTCATCTGAAATATTCTTTGTAAAATTCCTGTAGTTCGTAACTATAAATGTCTCTTGGTCAGTATGCTAAGACACAGAAGCTATCCCTTTACACACTTGGGCAGTAACTTCCTGCTGGAGTTTGTTACCTTTGACAGTATCTGCATGGCTATGCTTGCTGTGTCTTGGATATAAGCTCAGCTTTTGTCATCATCTGTCAAAGACAGGCCTTTGTTTCTTATCCTGCAGCTCTGTGGGCAGTGATCTGTGCACTGGATTTTACTGGCCTAGACTTTAAGTTTTTGAGCCAAAATATTGGTTTGTATGAAGTCTTTGGTTTTAAGTACACACCACCTGGTATTGCCTTAAGTTTTTACCTTCATTCTAATAAAATCTGTCTTCAGACATGGTGAATTGGCTGAGGAAGATAATGAGCATAATTAAATCAAGTTGTCTGGCTTGTCTGGAGTACCTTGATGCATGACAGCGCGTTATGAGACGTCAGTCATTACTGTGGGCACAGCTGTCAAAATGCCTCTAACTGTTATGTTCAATTGAACCTCATGTCACATCACACCTTTTAATTGAACATCATTTTTTCAGTGACGGCTCACAGAGATCTAATTTGTATAGTGCCTTTAAACTCTCTTGAAAATTGGGCTGTGAACTGGATGAGCTGTGGCTAAAACTGTTTGTCTGTCTCTTCTAGCAGGTTCAGGTCAAGAAAGCAGAGCCCATTACGCCGGTACTGAGCGAAAGCATTCCAAAGTTCTACTTCCCCCGGGGCCGGCCCGTCGCCAACTTCAACATCGACGTGCTCATTTCCAGGATAGAGAAAATATTTTCACAATTCCCCAATGAAAGAGCAAGTATTGAAGACATGGGGGTGGTTGCCAAGGTAAGTGTGATTTGCCGCCTGCAGTCCCAAGCCACCCTGAAAATCGTTTTCATTAGGGTAATTAACTGCTGCTTACTACTGTTTACTAGCATGAAGATTTTCCCCACTCTTCCATCCCATAAAAATACTATCAGTACTTGCGGGGAAATAGTGGCTTTTTGCACGGAGGTCCATGTGTGAAAATCAGCATCATTAGTGTAAATGGGGGCGTTTACAAGCACAGCGGCTGCCCTGCTCTGTTTATTCATTATTCATGCCAGCACTCAAGTAAATGTTGCTTAAATATTGAGCTGCTCTTCATAATCCACCTGGACCCTCAATATCCAGAACCACCCCCCCATGATTTGAGGAAGAAAAAAGAGAGAGAGAGAGAGAATGCTGTGGATTTCAGTTTTATAGCCAGACAGTGGCTGCTGCCTGTGTGGTGGATATGTCCCAAACAGATGCCTTCCGAACAAATAGTTATCTTCCCATCTGATCCGCGCTCTTATTCCACTGCTGTGCATCACTGCCAGTATTAAGTCACTGTCTCCATATAACCATCACATCTCAAGAATAAACTTCATGACGTGCACAAAATCTTTTCAGTTTTACACGAGGTATTTCGATTGAATTTCGATGAAGGATAATGTATTTTTCAATGTAAATGTAAGTAGATGTTTTACACAGTACCAACACCACAATTAATCGATTAATCACCTTCACTTCACATTGTGTTTAGTAATTTTCCCACTTTGTCAGTAATGGACAGCCCAGCCTGCAGCCTTGTATATTTTATTATATGCAGTCGGTATATTTCTTTAGGATCACCTGTGTGCGGTGTAGCGAGGAAGGCGCACAGGCTCTATGCTGAAGCCCCCACTGTCTCTGCAGGCCTGTGACTGCCCCCTGTACTGGAAAGTCCCTCTGTTTCTCGCAGCGGGGGGCGAAAGGACGGGCGTCGTGTCTGTCCACAAGTTTGTGGCCATGTGGAGAAAGTAAGTGGGAAGGGGGGGCAGCAGAAACCGTGCAGAAACCGTGCGCGCGGCGGAAAGCGGCGGCCGTGTGCGCAGATGGCGTCCTTTTCTCGCTTAGCTCTGGAGCTCATCCCCAGCTGAAATAATCTAAATACGGTTTTGAGCTAAAGACTGTGTCTGAACATTTTCTAGCAATATTAGTGTGCCATTAATATGTATATGTACAAAGTTCTAGTGAAGACCAAGAGTCAGTTGTCCTGAATGTTGGTTTGGTTCCAAAGACCTGATTAAATGGCTTATGGCTGTAGTATTCCTGCAGTGTGGAAGGCTGAATGTGATTGGGTTAGATTCCTGAATACTAATTTAGCAGTGCATAAGGCCGCCAGTGGCCAGACTGAATGCACTCTCCCTCCTGTGGGAAGAAAACCCTGACACCATCTGTTCCTGCTTTCCAGAATACTGCAGACCTGTCATGATGATGCATCCAAATTTGTCCAGCTTTTGGCCAAGCCTGGCTGTAATTATCTGGAACAAGAGGACTTTATTCCGTTCCTACAGGTAGGCGGGCTTAGCGGGGTTTGTACTGAGCCAACCCAGGCTCTGAGAAATTCTCACTTTTGAAGGTAGTGTAACGGGGGGGGGGGGGGGTCTCCCTCCCCTTTGCTGTACTCTGCACACTTACTCCCTTTCAAACTGAAGCATCTGAGTTGAGTGTATAATGTGTACTGTGGTAATATAAATGGATTGGTCCGTTTGTGTCTAAATCCACCTGCCTTGTACAGTAGCCGCATCCTAAAGCTGTAGCTAGTTTTAGACTGAGCCACACCGAAGGCCGGAGCAGGACTGCCTGGCGTGCCCCTCTCTGTATCCCATGTGCAGATTACAACAGCAGGCTCTCGCTGTCCTGGTACTTTCTGCAAGACATGTCATTTGTATTCCGGCTGGGGGTAGGAGCTGAGAGCAGAAGAGAGCTGGGCTCTTTCCACAGGAGGTGTCCTGGCACCCGCAGTTTAATTTGTATTGTGTGGGTTTGGCAATTGCTTTGACCGTTTTGATAAATGAAATAAGTATTGCAGTGGAGTAGATCTGACTTTTCCTGCCGGATTCATAAGAAGAATGATTTATGTGTTTTTCTATTATTTAATTTTGTAAGGGATGGGTCAGGGAGCATTGTATTCATCAGAAAATAAACCACTATAATTGTATTGCCTTGTACGCAGTCACGTCAAAATTTCACTGAAGAGGGAAAACCTGAACGCTTAGTTTTGATTACTGGAATATATACAGTACATTGTGGAAAGCCACTTAAACAGACGCTGTGCTGACATTAATGCGTGGGGAATGCAGTGCCAGTGGCGGCCATCGCCGTCCTCCGAGTCTGGGAGGGGCCCCTGCCACTAACATCTATCGCATAAACCACAATCTATCAAATGTCCAGTGGGCCGCCCATCTCATTCTGCGCGGCCTGTCTGTCTGTCTGTCTGCCTTCCTGCACAGCAAGGCTTAACTTTTGACCTTGTTTTCCAGGATGTGGTGAACTCGCACGCGGGTCTCGCGTTTCTGAAGGAGGCGGCAGAATTTCACACTCGTTATATTACTACAGTAAGTGAGCACGGAGAGCTGAGCTTGCCAACGCAAAGCCTTCCTATTTTAACTCATCTTCTCCCACCATTCCCTGCAGTTGATTGTTAAAACACTGAAGTCCTCAAACATCTGGCTGGGAACGGGCACTTGGGACTTCAAGTCACACTCAATTGTAAATCAGAGGCATAGCACTTGCTTC
Organism: Petrocephalus zakoni; assembly: GCA_026774425.1. Taxonomy (NCBI): domain Eukaryota; kingdom Metazoa; phylum Chordata; class Actinopteri; order Osteoglossiformes; family Mormyridae; genus Petrocephalus; species Petrocephalus zakoni. Next base: position 39,736,473 of record JAODKN010000001.1, read on the forward strand.
AAGTAGAGCAAGGCCTATGATAGATCCAGGCATTAGAATTAGCCCAGCAAGTGACTTGGAGGCATGTTTATAAGCAAGTGAATGTATTTTTTCAATAGTTGTTTTAATGATATGCTGATAATTGTAATGGAGTTCTCAGTGTGTGTGTTTCTTTCATTCTATGAGGTTTGAAAGGTTTTTTTTTTCTTTTCTTTTTTTTGGAGAGGGTTTGTGAGGGTGTTTAACCTCCCAAAACCATTTTGTGGAAGCAGTGGGTGTGAGTTTTGTTCATTTCTGTTGACAGGTGGTTCAGCGCGTATTCTATAATGTCAATAGATCTTGGACTGGAAGAATCACATGTTCAGAACTGAGAAGAAGCAGTTTTTTGCAGGTTTGTGCCACCCGCCCACACACCTGTTTCAGTTTTGATTGGACTATTAATATAGCAAAGCTGTGGGACTGGCTTGCTTGTAAATTTGTATGGTGCATTTTGCCACAATAAAGGGTCTAAGCAGAGTGAAGCTGTCTGGTTATCATCACATGACCTTGAGTCTCCTATTTGAGAGTAAATCTGTGTGTGTGTGTGTGTGTGTGTGTGTGTGTGTGTGCGCGCGCAACCAAAGCACCTCACAAGTATAGCAAGTCCTGGAAAAAAACATGACTAGTGTGGTCATTTTTGGAGTCCTCTCTACTACAAACTTGATTTTATAAAAATCTGTAACTGCAATCAAAAAAATACAAATGACCAAAGTTTTGTCTTGTATTTTGTTTGGTTACTTATGGTTAAGGTTAGGGCTGGGTAGGGGTTAAGGATGTCACGATTAGGGTCTTTCCCAGAGAAATGAATGGAAGGTCCTCACTAAGATAGGAATGCTAGTGTGTGTGTGTGTGTATGTACACACATACATAAATGCCTACAGCTCCTCTTTCACATGCATACCCTGCTGGTGCTCCTCTATAGCCGCTGACAGTCTCTGTATTCTCCAACAGAATGTGCTCCTACTGGAAGAGGAAGAAGACATCAACCAGCTGACAGAGTACTTCTCCTATGAGCATTTCTATGTCATCTACTGCAAGTTCTGGGAGCTGGATGCTGACCACGACCTCTACATAGACCAGAGAGATCTGGCCCAACACAATGATCAAGGTTGGTTTGCTCACAGACGTCTGCTCCGTTTGTCCACGTCATTCACTCCAGTATGACTATAGTAATGGTGCTTCACATCTTTCATAATTGAGGGGTTTTCACGTTTGCCTTCTCTTTAATAGCAATCTCCCAAAAAATAATCAGAAGGATATTCTCAGGGTCCGTCACCAGGTAACCCCATCTCCACTGTTAGATTTTTCAGATGCATAATATTTTAAGCCACCTTGCGCCAGCACACAGGGACTGGGCCCTGAGTTTGTGTCTGCCTGCTTTAGGGACAAGAGGGTGAGAGAAGAGGGAAGGATGAGCTATGCAGATTTCGTGTGGTTCCTTATTTCGGAAGAGGACAAGACGACCCCCACCAGGTAGGGGGACTGTTGTCAGCAGGCTTCTGGAGCCTGGCACGCACTGGCACGTGGAGCATCAACCAGTAACTGCCTTTGTTTGATGCTGGCCTCTATATTTGTGCTTGTTTCACTCTTGGGGTGTGTTTAGATGTTTGTCAATATGGAAAGTGTAACGTTTTTTTTTTGGCCTGAGTCATGTCTCTTTTTGTTTTGTTTTTTTAAATAGCTTGGGCCATTATTAAAAGATGGTTTTGTTTGACTTCCCAGCATAGAGTACTGGTTCCGCTGCATGGACTTGGATGGCGATGGGGTCCTGTCCATGTACGAGCTGGAGTATTTCTATGAGGAGCAAAGACAGAGGCTGGATGCCAAGGCCATCGAGCCCCTGCCTTTCGAGGACTGCCTATGCCAGATGCTGGACCTGGTCAAGCCAGAGACTGAAGGTGCTGCATGTGTGTTCAGATGCCCTAGCAGAAGCACAAATTTTAACCCTGAATAATATGTAGTGTCAGTAGTGTGCCATGGGTTTAACAAAGCAGTCACCCTCATCAGAAAGATTAACAGTCAGATCAAACATGGTTGCAGAAAGGAGTACAGCTTCCTTAATTTTGCATCACTTTAGGTGAAAGTATCTGCTAAATACATGTAAATTGTTTCTGTAGGCAAGATCACGCTCCATGACCTGAAGCGGTGCAAGATGTCCGGCATATTCTTCAATACTTTCTTCAACATCGAGAAGTACTTGGAACATGAGCAGAGAGATCCTCTGTCAGTCTCTAGGGTGAGCAGTGTTACAGATAATCTCCATGCTCTTGCTACGTGTAGCCTGCGAGTAGGAGTGGGGGCTAGTGAGCGAGTGTTCTTGTCCTCTCGCAGGACGGTGAGACTGAGGGCCAGGACGTCTCTGATTGGGAGAGGTATGCAGCAGAGGAATATGACATCCTGGTGGCGGAGGAGACAGCCAATGAGCAGTGTAATGACGGGTGAGGCTTCTCTCTGTCGAACCTCTCTCTGATATTGTCCAAGGGTCTCAAGATCACTACCGGACAGGTCTTGCCGACTGGTGTGTTATGACAATCTCTGGATCTTCACTGACTTGTTTTAAGCTGACATGTAGGACGCAGGGCTATTTACAGCGTTTGTAAGGTTCATCGCTTCTCACTGTGGTCCAGCCTGATCTAATCTTCTGTGAAAACTTCTTGAGGTCGGATGGCAGGTCATGTGCTGAGATTATCAGCAGAATGTTATCTCTGGAGGTCCTTTCAACCACCCGCGTTGTTGTTTTTTTTCCCTCCCCCTCTTCTGAAACAGGTATGAAAATGACTTTGACCCAGCTGAGCATCACATTGCCAGTGAGCTTGAGCTGTGGACAGGAAAAAGGCACCTGTTTGGGATCCCCAGTCCCCACTGTGACATTGACGTTGAGTATGAAGATGATTTTGAGTGAGCTTTGCAGCGATGAGCCTGTGGGGGGCAGTGGAGCTACCGCAGATCTGCCCTTTCTGTGCAAATGACAGCTCTCTGATGGTGCTGGATATCTGTACAGCTATGAGAACAGGTGATGCTAGCCCCTGCAAGCAGGAGGCGCAGCAGATGTGGGGCTGGTGTCATCCCCTCTAATTGCTTTGCCGCAGTGAGGACCTACAGGCCAGCTGCTAATGTGGTGCTGTGCTGTAGCCACCCTGGTGTACAGAACGTGTCATTTTGCATGGTTCCACAGCGAGGTGTATTGAGTAGAATAGGGCTTGAGTCACCTCATTGAATTCAACTGTGCTTAACCAATTATGAGCTAGTATGACATTCCAGAGGTAGGAACCAAGATATCTGGCACTGTGCATTAAGGTAATTTGGGGTAAGTGTGCCTTGCAATAATGCACTTTGGATTTTTTTTTGTGGGGAGGAGTAACTTATTGGATATGTACAGCTATTTATAGAAGTGCAGTGTTAGTTTGCAAATTATTGTGATTCACAATAAAGACACATCACAAATTCCATTTGGCTTTTTTCTCTTTAAATCTTGTATAGCCATTTTGAGACCTGGGACAAAGTATAAAGGGGGTTTTTACAAAAGGTTTTGCACACTCTGGTTTCCTCTTCATATATACATGCGCATCAAAAACCACTTTGCACACTCCTGTGGTACAGTCTTGCTACAATGTGAAATGAAGTAAACAAGATGGGCAAGCAGACCCTTGGCAACAGTTAGAAACCGTCCTTAAACACTCGGTGTGGCAACATACGGCCTCCATTGACTTGAGCTAGACCTGGTAGGGTATAAACAGTAAGTTATGGGACTGTAACAGGAGAACATGATATACACGGAGAACATTGCATATAATTCAGAGAAATGCATTAGATGCCAAACTGTTTACATTTTCCGCAATGTAATGAGTTCTGATTGGCATGTGAACCTTTTCCAGTCACGGCAGGGATGTCGGGATCCGTGGGTCTGATTGTGGAGCACTGAGATGGGGCTCCACAATCAACCCTTTGGAGAGAACATCAAGTTCTGGCCAGATTTTTGTAGTAAGATATTGCCCTTAAAAGTACCAGCCAAAAAGCTAGTCCCAAGTTCAGCTCGAGATGGAGATCATAATCCTGAGGCACAGCACAAAAACTGCACCTTTAAAAACCCTGCATTTAGAGGAGATGGAATACAGTAAATAAATTCCATAATTAAATGTTTAACAAGTGCTGAAAAATTCCCTGATCCCCGCAGAAACAGTGCATGTACATGCAGTATTAGTCATCACCTGGGTGGGGGGGGCGGGGGTCTCACTCCCCCTGTCCCCACATCATCTGCTGATAGCAGCCCCTTACAACATGCTTTTTAAGACACAGGGATCAAGTGGTTAGTACGGTCACCTCACACTTCTAGGACCTGGGTTTGAATCCCCACTATGACTGTGTGTGTCTGTGTGGGGCAGTTCGTGTATGTGGGCACCTCATCCTTGGCCCCCGGGATGAGCTCAGGATCACCCACTGTCCTGAATAACAGAAGTGGTTTTGGAAAATGGATGAACAGGGTGAGGGGACCCTGAGATGGGCTGACAGCCTTGAGGATCGGCTCTGGGCCCCTGGACCCTAAACGGGTCAAGCAAATACATAAATTAAATGGAATTTGTATTTTTTGGTGCTTCAATCACCAGAGAAACAATGCCATTCATTAAATTTGAGAGAAGCCATTTCTACAGCAGATATCTGCCCAACTAGGCAACTCCCCAGCAGAATGACCAAGACGGATAGATGGCACTAAAGCCCCTCTCAAACATCTTTTTCGGTTTTGTTGTGAACTGCCCCTTTAATACCCAATAACAGCATCACCAGATAGAACAGCTCACTTGACTCTCCTATTAACTGTTTCGGCAGGGTGACTAATGTCTGCTCTAAATGCCTCAGCCCTGTAATGGGAATACAGAACTGGATCCCAGTAGCCTCCACCAACCAGAAACGGGTACGACATGCCCTCACTGCCCACAGCAAACAGCTCAGGGGTCCACTTCCACCATATCCACATCCAGCTCGTCATCAGGGGCGCCAAGCAGTCTCTGTGGGTCCAACTCCTTCTTGTCATCAGGGCTGTTTGGTGATATCAGAACACATGCATCAGCACCACCTATCTGGACCATGTGACCATGTCCTCGCCTGCACTGACACGCCACTTACCTTGAGTTCAACTTGAGGGACTTTTTTCCCTTGGTTTCTGCCCAGGTGAACACGGGTGAGCTCTTTGGCTCTGGAGTCTTGTTGCCCTGCACCTCTCCTGTCAATCAGGACCACAGGTTAGTGTGACTGACTGTACCTGTAGGCACTGTGCTTGTCTGGGTATGAATGACATCGCGACAATCCCCACAGCATAACCAAGCAGACAGTTCTTAGCAGCCTAGTTAACACTAATCCAAATCACATACCAAAAGGTTCAAAATGGCTGCAGGTTCATCCTAGGACTGGATCTTCAGGTTATGAAACTAAATCCCTACAGCTGCTTACTCAGGGCACAGAAACGGCGTTTTTCCACGTGGCACCTTACCCTCACAGGCGGCCTGCCTGAGCGAGGAGGAGCGAAAGCACTGGGCCGGGGAAGCCTGCCTGGAGGTGTCGGAGCTGACGTGGGACCCGGCGTCCTCCCCCCCCTCGGCCGTGGCCGTCAGAGAGGCCCTGTAGTATGCCAGTGGCAGCCAGCAATCCTCCTTGCTGTTAACCGCCTGCTCTCCGGCACATTTCTGCAGGTAGCTGTATCTATGGGGCAAAGGTACCAGCGTCTCTCAGGAGGTCAAACGTATCCCCAGAAATGCAGAGATCTCTCCCTGAGGAACTACAGGTGATGGGGGGGGGGGGGAATCACTAGACTAGATGCTCTCAGAATGACAATGTATTCCACGAAATGCGCCCCCCCACCAATCCCTACACCTCCCACACCCCTCTTACTGCAATCTGTACCCCCCCCCCTCCATACACTCCAAAAATCATTATCAACATTCCAATTTTGAGCGATTTGTGTCAGTCCAAGTATGTTTACCAGATCTTAGGGCTCTGGACTGCCACCAAAATGGTTGCAGATGTGACCATTTACTGAGAGAGTTTCACGTGGTCACTTCTGTGCGCTGGTGTGATGTTTCGCAATGAAATAGGTCCCAGATCATCCCCTAGTCATTGGGAAGTTTGAAAAAAAAATCTGAATACTTTCAGGGTTACCATGTAACACGATCAAATAGCAGCAGCCGCCCTGCCGGCCCTTAGGCACCACCGCATCGAGCCCAGGCTTACACCTTCATCCATATAATGTACTTTTGAGCTCATAAGGTTGTGGTTCCTTCCATCACGCCCCTTCACTACCACTAAGCAGTCCTGCTCCGGTCTCAGAATTCCCGATCCTGACCCATAGGACATGTCTCTAAAAGGCCAGTGAAATGCCTTGTGCTGTCACACTGCCAAGATGACGTGTGCCAGGGCGGCCTCCCCTCTGCTGGCACTCCACGGCACTGCTTCAGTTTTGGGGAGATTATTCAACATTTGATCATTTCAGATCTTGCCAACTTTGATGGTGTCAGGACAGCAGAACACACACAGGCTCCTTCAGGAGGCACTTACACTGTCTTTTTGTCTGGCTTCAGAAGTTTGCTGGAGAACTCGCTCAGTATGGTTAGGTATGAGGCGTTAGGAGGGGACTGTCTCTCCGTCTGCTGGCCGAAGCCCTGGAATACGAACTCGATGCCGTCCCTGTTCGGGGACAGGTCAGCGATCAGGCAGGGTACCGGGTGCACTGGGCATTGTCGGGCACTCAGCTCAGCACCACAGCTGTGACAGTCGGAATCATGGCCGGTGCCTTATGCTGTACCTGTGAATCATGGCCAGAGACTCCCGGGATTTGACCTGGTCCCAGCCAAAGGTGAGCGAGAAGCGTCTGGCCAGCTCCTTGATGCTACTGAAGCTCTGGAACCCGGAGCCACTGCTGCTTTGCTGCTCCTGCCTCAGACGCAGGTACAGCTACAGCAAAGGGGAAGCATGGTAAGGGGGCGAGCCGGCCCAGCACTGCCAGCATGGCTGAGATCCAAGTCATTCCTCCATGGCCCAACTCCCAGCTTAACCCTTATGGTGGCAAAATGGAAAAACATTCAACAAGCACAAGTCTTTCAGAGCTCTGACGCCACGAGAGTCACAAGTGGAGGCTCCCCTACCTGCTGCAGGCACAGCACCAGCGCCCTCGCACTCTCCATTTTGTCCATTTGCCTGGTCCGACTCAGTGTCTCTTTTATGATGTCCCCAAAGTCATTGTAGTACTAGAGAGAAACGTGCAGTGATCAGTGCTTCGCTGGTAAGTGTTACTGCCAGAATTTCATTTGGCGGTAGATCGCAGATAACCTGTTAAACTGACAGCAGTCAGATTATGGACGTTCTACTCAGGCAGCCCAACTTCAGATTGTGAAGAAAGTTTTAAAACCAACACTACAGGCAGGAGTCTGGATTCCTGTGGCAGTAAGTGGGCCTGATTCCGAAGGATCGCAGCCGGCACCGGGACCAAGAAGTCTTCAGTGACCACTGTGTCCAAGGCCAAGGATCAGCCTCCCGGCCCAGTACAAGGCCCAGTCTGCTACGGGCAGCCTTCAGAGATGCTGAGTGGCATGCTTCCAACAGGATAAGACTGCAGGGATTAGCCGAGCTGCTCAGGAGGAGCGTTGGGGGCCACACCTCCACCTGTCAGGTGCGGAGCGCTATCACTGCTCCTCTCACACCACGCAGGCCCCCCCCTCTCCTGTCTCTCACACTGTGGATCTTCATTAGTGACTGTCAGACACAGGAATTCACTCTCCCTTCAAACCACGGCCAGCATTGGCTTATTTATACCTTTCAAGCATAACTGCTTTAAAAATAAGTGGCAAACACAAGATTAAACAAAACGGTTGTATATATTTAATACTTGAAACCAAAAGCCAAACAAGCCTGAAGAATGAGTAAATTAATTTTTTCCTTCCCCTTCCTTGGGACTTTTAGCTACTAAAATCTGAAAGCTATCCGCCTGCTGGCCTTGATCAGGAAGAATACCGACACGAGTTCAAAGGGCTCGAAAGGAAGGAAGAAAACCTCCAGGTTGTCAGTGTTCGCCTCACTTCTCAGACGAGCGCACTCTGACCCCAGCTAGGGCCCTGGCGTACGTGCGCGTGCAGAGACGGCTCGCTGCACTCCCAAGGGCTAACTGATCCCCTCGATTCACCAGTATTACAAAAGTGTAAATGTTCATGAGGCGCATGAGAGACACTATTACCGGTACAATGGGCTGCCCGTGCCTGTAGGGAAAGTTGTACAGCTTGAGACAGAGAAGCTTGTCTTGATAGGGTATGGAGGTTTAAAAGCGGTTCATTTATGACTTGGTGCATTAAACTGGCAAGGTGGGGGCTGGCCCTGACCCTGGCAGCTAACTGGGCAGCGATTTGGCCCGTTACGGGCAGCACCTTGCTCTCGTACGTAGTACCTGCATGTAAAGCTTGAAGACCTCGACAGCCATGCTCATTTCCAGCACGCCGTGCACAATCAGCTTGCAGTAGGCGGCCAGAAGGTTCCGGCGTCTGTGAAGATCGTCCAGGCGGCCAGCCTCGAGGTCGCTTTCACTGGCTGCACGCGGGGGAGACGTGGCCAGGCCCATGGATACGCCACAGGACAAGAGCTTCATTTAAACAATTACCTGTACATTCCCTGGCAAGACCAGGATCACTGTGACATGCATCTACAGTGCTCGCAGAAAGTCTAGGGACACTTCCACAAAAAAATGATAAATTATTGGTTTTATAACAAAAACAACATTACTATACTCATATATCACATTAGAAAGTTAATTGACAAGCAGCCTCATTGGGTAATTTTCAATTCGTAATACCTTCGCAACAACAAACTACCAAATATTTGTGTTTAATATCCCTTTGGGAGCCAGTGACTACAATTGCTATTAATAGCGAAATGACAAGAACAGAACTGAGGTCAGGCAAAAAAAGGGTTGATAAAAAGAAGATGTCTGTGCCAAAGACATACGCAGGTGTGTTAAACACTGCTGTTCAATGGACTTTTGTTATGACATGAATAAATGTGCAACATTCTAACAGAATTAGGCAAGCGTCCCAAGACGTCCCAAGCACTGTATATTATTTTCCTACAAAGCAAACAAAGTTTTTGGAATTTGCTAGTCCTTCGGAAAAACAAACTGCCCCCCCCCCCGGCACAGTCTGAGGATGGCACGCTGGGGATGACACCTTCCATTGGCTGCCACTGAACTTGCCAAAGCTAATAAGCCACGCGGAGCCGTGCTGACGACCGCTTCTTATCAGCGCCCTCCTGACATTTCATTGGTCTTCACAAGGTGTCGAGACTCCTGAGGGGGGGCTCTACAGGCCGGTGGGGGGGTCAGCTCTCTTTATGTGAGAAGATGCGGCACTGAGCGGCTGCGTGCTGTTCGTGGGTGCCCACACGTGTATAAGCTGCCACAGACCCGCAATCAGCACGCACTGCACCCCTGCTGGGTCTCACAGCTCTGATCGGGATCAACTGTGAAGTGTGTTTTTGCATTTTCTGCACCAAATTCTGTACCAAAGAACACATGCTCTCCTGCAAACTACATGCCAACATAAATTGTCTGGACATCCCTTATAACAATGATTAATGCCCTCACAGACGTTTATGGAAATTTCTGGAAACTTGTGTCGTAAGATTTCCAGGGATGAGAAAAACGCTAAATTCAAAGCAGATTTTGAAAAGAAAATGAACAGATTAAACATGAAGTGACTCTTGCTTTGGATTCAGGGCTCTGCTACATTGGTGTTGAGCCATTACACAAAAAAGTGACCATGCATTTAACACCAGAATATTTTACCACCACGTCTAATATTTATTTGCATTTGAGCTTCTAGTCATGCAGTCAAATGCTGCCACCTGCTGGTAAACAGCAGAAGATAACAAAACCTACCGCAAACGTTGCAGAAGTATGGAGACACTACGAATGTATCCTATACATTTAGTAAGCTGTGTAACTGTGGAAGTGTTAGTATTCTATCCATACAGGTGCTCTAGTTCTGCTGGGAATTTCACATAAGACATACCTTAATACCTGCCACCTAGCAGGGAAAAAACTGAACACATTAAGTGTTTTTTTACATATACATGGGGAGGGGTGTGGTTTAGGGCCCAATTTCCCCCTTCGCTAGCCCAACACCCGGAAATCTGGCAGGTTCATGAGGATGACTCACCCCTGCTCTGGGTGTCCTGCTCGGTACCAGTGAAGACATGCTCCAAGACGAAGGCCAGCAGAGCCCTCTGGAGCTTGGGGTCCGGGGTGTAGAGGAGGGGGGTACCAGCAGCATGATCCCAGGCCTGCAGCTGGTAACTGTGAGCGGTGAGCAAGTCACAGAGCGAGAGGAAGGCCTAGGGAGGGGGAACACCGGTGATAAGTGGCAACAAGTCAGAGCAAAAGGAAGGCCTAGGGAGGGTAAGCACCGGTCACAAGCGGCACCAAGTCACAGAGCGAGGGGAAGGCCTAGGGAGGGTGAGCACCGGTCACAAGCAGCACCAAGTCACAGAGGGAGGGGAAGGCCTAGGGAGCACCGGTCACAAGCAGCACCAAGTCACAGAGCGAGGGGAAGGCCTAGGGAGGGTGAGCACCGGTCACAAGCAGCACCAAGTCACAGAGCGAGGGGAAGGCCTAGGGAGGGTGAGCACCGGTCACAAGCGGCATCAAGTCACAGAGCGAGGGGAAGGCCTAGGGAGGGTGAGCACCGGTCACAAGCGGCACCAAGTCACAGAGCGAGGGGAAGGCCTAGGCAGGGAAACCACCACATTAACATGGGTATTAGATGTTGGGTCAACTTGGTCACTGATCACTGGTGAAATATCTCGATTGCGCCATGAATGTACATTTAACATTGTGCATCCTGTGTCTGCTGTGACACGGGTAGGTGCCATGAAAGTGCCTGCCTAACCCGCTTCTCCGAGCGAGTGAGCAGGCTGGCGGAGCCCTCCAGCGCGCTCCTGTGCCACACGGCGCCCGCCTACCTGCTCCCTCACAGCGAGCTGCTCATGAGACAGAAACCGGTGACAGCGCTCACAGAAGGCTCGCAGCTGACTCCTCTGGACGAGGGCCTCCTCCTGCAGTCACACATACACAGGAAATTAGCCATGACCCTTCACCCAGAGACACAGCTTCCTGGCACTGGTTTCTGACATCACAGCCTAAACCCCAACACTCTCCCAGTTAACTACCTACTGAATAACCGGGAAGCTTCTGGGACGTTCCTTCTTCATGGGCTGCCTAATTAGGCCTAATTAAACCGGCATAATCTACTCTCACCACACAAGGTTCATGCTGTCTGCTGGATGGGCCCTGCCATATTGTTTATTTCCCACAGTCCACTCTAAGAGTCAAATGCCAGAGGCTGTAACAGCAGATTGCCAGTGTCCGTCTCAGACCGCGGGCCTGGTTGTCACAGGCATCGGTCCAAGCCCCTCTCCCGCCTTCACCCAGGTTATCCGACGGGGGAGCCAGGCCGGGGGCCGGCTCGCTGGGAAATGTCACTGCACCTTGGCGGCAAATCCAGTCGCCTGCGTAAGGTGCAGCTGCCAGTGTTTCCACCAAAACCAGAGGCAAACCCAGTCCTCATCCCTCACTTAAAGGGGACAGTGACCCCGTCGCTCGCCACAGAAAAGTAAACCTTAAGAAGGACCCCAGCAAGAATGCAGCGGTGAAGGTCGCGGCTGAATTCTCACCCTGGACAGCGACGCTTCCATACTGGCGCTTAGGCGCCAGAGGACGGCACAGCACACACAGCGCAGGGCTTCCAGCACCACCTGCAGGAGAAACCCAAAACCTGAAGTCAGGGGGGCAGAGGCATGCAGCCAGGGGGAGGAGGCGGGGCTTGTGCACACCTGAGGGGGGGTTCCACCGTGATCAGCCTCCACCCTGAGCAGGCAGGAGGCTGCGTCGTGAAGCCCCCACTGAGACAGATCCTGAGCACTGGGGGCCAAGAGAGGGAGGCTTGTTTGCATGAGCCAGCAGGCAACGGACAGGACTAAGATCACCGGCCCCTTACTTGTGGAAAGCAGCAACTCGTTTTAGCATGGTGAGAATCTCCTCCACAGTGTCTGCATCAGCGCTGAAGGACCCATCCTGATGGGCACAGACAACAGGGACGGATCAGCACACGGGCAGGACACGGGGCAGCACAAGGGGCAGCAGATGGGACAGCACACGGGCAGGACACGGGACAGCACACGGGGCAGGACACGGGACAGCACACGGGGCAGGACACGGGACAGCACATGGGGCAGCAGATGGGTCAGGACATGGGACAGCACAAGGGGCAGCACACGGGGCAGGACACGGGACAGCACACAGGGCAGGACACGGGACAGCACACGGGGTAGCACACGGGGCAGCAGATGGGTCAGGACACGGGACAGCACACGGGACAGCACACGGGGCAGCACAAGGGGCAGCACACGGGGCAGCACACGGGGCAGCACAAGGGGCAGCACACGGGGAAGCACACGGGGCAGCACACGGGACAGCACACGTGTGGGAGTGAGTGCATGGCATCATTAGCTCACCGGCTTCAGCGCGTCTTCCAGCAACGCGAACAACCTCGCTGCCCAGCGCTGCACCAGCTGGTCCCGGGTGGCAGACGCCACGCTGTGCCAGGCTGTGTCCTCGGTACCCAGCGCCCGGAAGGTGCACGCGGCCGCCTCCAGGACAGCCGCGTCACTGTGCCGCTCGACAGCAGCACCCACCTCCGCAAGCAGGGCCTCCCCATGCTAAAAGGAATGAGAGGTGTGCACTTCTCAGAGCTGCCTGTAGAGGGCGCAGTGGAGTCACAGTCAGTGGCTTAAACCAACAGGTGACTGACAGGGTGTGAGTATCCCGTCACTGCAGAGTAGGCTGTTATGGTGACTGACAGGGTGTGAGTATCCCGTCACTGTAGAGTAGGCTGTTATGGTGACTGACAGGGTGTGAGTATCCCGTCACTGCAGAGTATTCTGTTATGGTGACTGACAGGGTGTGAGTATCCCGTCACTGCAGAGTAGGCTGTTATGGTGACTAACAGGGTGTGAGTATCCCGTCACTGTAGAGTAGGCTGTTATGGTGACTGACAGGGTGTGAGCATCCCGTCACTGCAGAGTAGGCTGTTATGGTGACTGACAGGGTGTGAGTATCCCGTCACTGCAGAGTAGGCTGTTATGGTGACTGACAGGGTGTGAGTATCCCGACACTGCAGAGTAGGCTGTACTGGTGACTGACAGGGTGTGAGCATCCCGTCCCTGTAGAGTAGGCTGTTACGGGAATCAGGACACTGACCTTTTCCGCACACCCGGCACTACTGGCGTCAGTTTGGAAGTACTGAGGTATTCGGAGTAAGCACGCCACCTTCTCCTGGTCGTCCGAGAACTGGAGAGAGAGACAGAGTATGTAGGGGCATGCGCCCGGGAGAGAGGAGCCACGAGGGGCCCGGCGCCCACCTTGGAGAGCAGCTGAGGAAGGGAGAGCGAGAAGTGCTGCGTCAGCTGCAGACAGTCGTCAGCCTGAGCCTTCCGGTCCCTGGTGCTGGTCACCTGCCAAACATGCCCAAGGCGTCAGCCCCCAGGAAAGGCTGCAGCAGCTCCAGAAATGCAAAGACCTTCTCGCACCTTCTTGCCAGTTCCTCTGCCAGCCACTGGGGGTCCCTCTGCTGCCTGTCTCACAGATGCTAGGAGAATCTCGATTAGAAGTCCTTCCTGGGCACAGCTCAGTCCTGCACAGACACACAAACATATACACACAGAATGTCAGTGGTGACATTCCTCTCTACAGCTAGGTGGGAGCGTTTGGACCCTGCTGCACTGACCTGGGCCCTGCAGAAGTAGCGAGGAGAGGCTGGCCCAGTCCTTAAGCAGGCATCCCGCAGAGTCCCACAGACCGTCCACCAGGTAGACCACATGCTGGTGCAGCTGTGGGTACATTCGTCCAGCCTGTCAGCCGAGACCCCCCCCACACATGCAGGCGATGTGCGGAGGCCCCCTCACCTTACTCGCTTGGAAGAACTGAAGGATGGCTAGAATCCTGGCGGCAGTGAGGTCCCGTTCAGAGGGGCTGTCCCCAAGGCCAAGCAGGGCGCCGGCACTCAGCAGCCTGGGCACAGGAACACATCTTAGGCTAAAACCCTTGGATTAACAAAAGCTCTTTAAAATCAATCTGTAGGGATCAGCGCAGAGTTGAAGCTATAGGCCCAAACAAGTAAACCCACGTTCCCCCCAAGGGCAGGATCACACACACACTCAAAAGCCATGGTTTTTAAACGCCTATGTGCTGTTCCTCCTGTCCAGTCCACTCACTTTGAGTAGAGGAACTCCCCCGCAGTGGAGGCCAGGGCACGGTGAGAGGAGAATACCAGCTGGAACATGCGGCTGCAGTCCTCAGCACTCAGGACATCGTCACAGGACCTGAGAAAAGACAAAAACAAGTTCATACAAGTAATCTAATTAAATATCTAAAAACTAAAGAAGAGTACGACAAAATTGCCACCAGCAGCACTACAGTGCAGCAAATACTAGCACGGAGAACGAAAATGTCAAACGATGACCCTTGTCCACGGAAAGCAGAAGCTCTTACTAGGGCTGGGCGATATGGGCAAAAATTCATATCTCGGTATTTTTAGGAGGAATGACGGTATACGATATATATCCGGT
>JAODKN010000001.1:39775293-39790359 GCA_026774425.1 Petrocephalus zakoni
GCAACTTATATATTTTTGTTTATTCAATTAAGATATTTTTCAGGGTCTTAATATTTATTCTTTAATTCTTTTTTATAGATTCTTATGTAAAAGGTTCACATTTATACAACCAATAGTTAATAAATTGGTCATTTTTTTTTCCATACTTACTGTTGCTGACTTTTGTTCTCAGTTTGATCTAGCCGTTCATACATTCCACATAACGAAATAGGTAAAAGTATTCATGATTTGTGCTGATCATGGTATCGGATTTGTATCGGTATCGGTTAGTACTGAAGGCTGCAATATCGGTATCGTATCGGAAGTTAAAACGTATCGGGACATCCCTAGTTACTACACAATCAACTAAACACTTACTGACAAACTAATGACTTAAGAATTCAGAGAGGAGTGCGGCCTCCCACAACAAGGCCTTGGCAAGCCGGGGGGCACCCACGCGGACACACACCCGGCTCCTTGCTGGAGGTGCTGAGGATGGGACAGTTGGCAAAGACCAGCTCCACCAGCCACGTGCGGTTGTTACGGCCCTGCAGACGGAAGGTGCAGTCCAGCAGGCAGTGCTGCAGGGCCTTCTGGGTCTCTTCGCTGACCCCTTTGCAGCCTGGGATTCTGGGAGGCCAAGAAACTGACCTCAGTGTGGACTCAAAGGTAAGTTTCCTTTCGGAAGGGCTTTCCTTCAGGCAGGTCAAACACCACAAGTCAAAGAAAATTAAAGGCTACAACAGATCACTAAGAAAAGTGCTACCAGGAACATTCACCTGAGGATACGGATGGCATGGCTACAACCATCCCCTTCCACCTGCACTCCCTGGTGTGGGATCTCCATGTTGGACAGCTGGAAGAAGACGACATTTGTGTCGAGAGCGCACATCCATGTAGGTGAGACAGTACTGCCTGAAGGAGCAAGCTGTAGATCTAGTAGAGCCTTGTGCTAGCACCACAAAGGTTGTGGGTTCAAATCCCAATGAGCACATAAAAACTGTTACTCTTCCCTCTAGTGTAAGTGGCTTTAGATAAAAAGTGACGAATGAGTATAAAATGCAATGCATTTCAAACTGCCACCTAAATAACGACCAGCAAGGGGCACTCAGGGGCTGTGCGAGTCAGGCACCCTGGATGAAGGCTAAAACACCAGGCAGTCAAAGTCTTTCAAAGTTACAACCAGCCTCGATATAGTTAAAATGATTATACAATAAGAGGTGGTTATAAAGGGCTTCCGCCGACGCTCCGGTACCTCGCATCGCAGGCCGACGAAGGGCATGTTAGTGTCACACATGGCCACCAGGTGGGCCAGCACCTTGTTGAAGGCGCACATCTCCCCTGAGCGCTTTGGCTTCTTGGCTTCAGCAGGGCCCTGCTCCCCAGACAGCTGTGGGAGAGGATGGGCAGCTGAGAGCGGGTCTTGGCGGGACATTCCACACAGAGTAAAACAAGCCAAGCTAAGCTAGTCGTAAACATCATTTAGAAATGACACACTGCAATGCCTGCAGTGATACTGAACTACAAGTGAGCAGAATCACAGAGGGGAATTCTGGACAGTCTCCTCCCTCTCCGATCACCAAGACAGCATACAGAAGCTACAGATTGGCATCTGCTTCTGAAAGTGAGCTTATAAAGCACTAACAAAAGTATTAGCACTAATTCATTAGATAATACATCAACATTTATTCAAAATAAAATGGTCCTGCTGGGACGTGATAATCAATAGGCCTGACCCTGCTGAGCCAAAGAGCATCAGGGGATCCCCCGAGGGCGACTGAGAAGCCAGCCTGTCCACTCCTCTCTGCTCCGAAAAGTCTGCCTGCTAACATCTACAGCAAATCAGTCTCTGGAGCGAGCACACTCAAAACAGGGCGAACATGCAAATCTTTCGTGCTGAAACACATGGACACACAAATGCAGCTTGTCCCACTAGCCCCACCTCCAGACCGGGTGAGGGTGCCGCCCACCTTCCGCTTGGCCCCTGGCCTGACCGCCCTGCCAGACACCGTGTCCAGGACCAGCTCCTCCAGGTTGGGCTTGAACTGCTTCAGCAGCTGGGCACTGGCCGGCCCATCCTCGCCCTCCGGCTGCACCACCGACAGGAAGTGGTAGGTATATTCCAGCTGGGTGGGGTGGCCCGGGGAGTCAAGCATCTCAACTACCTACAGGACGCGACCCAGGGTGGAAGGTGATCACCACCTTAGTATTGTGGTTGGTTAACGTCATTCAGAGTGACACATCATATTCTATTAAGAGCTAAAACCAAATCAAGACCTGGGGCTGTCAACATGTAAATAAATCTACAGGAGGGTAAAGTGGATTCATATCACAGTCATATTTTTGCAAAAACACACATTATTGTGCATATTATGTCAGATCAGGGTAAAACAGGGTATAGGGTAAGGATAAGAAAGCCAAACCCAGAAAGACAAAGGAAACTGTCTAATCCAAGACCAGCATCTCCTCAAAATCAATCTCCATAATGCACTGTGCAAAGATACAACCACCAGACAGGGAGACAATCTACTTGCTACCATATATGGCACTGAGGGAATGTAATACTGCATATTTGCATTGCGACGAGCAAGTGCCAGTCAGGCATTATGCTATGAACAAAAAACAGGGACTTACAATGTAGTACTGGGGGAGGCGGGTGAGTCTGACGAAGAGGCAGTGCTTGGACAGGCTGCCGGCAGGGTGTGAGGCAGCGTTGGCCAGGGCCAGTGTGTCGCTGCACACCGTGGGCAGGTGCTTCACTGAGTGCCTGCACCGCTGCTCCCCCAGCCAGAACCTGTGGGCGACAGTGGCACAGCCTTTAACGGAGAGACCAGGGCCGCGGCCGGCAGAGAGAGACAGGGGCCACGGCCGGCGGGGGGGGACCGGGGCGGAGAGAGACCGGGGCTGCCGCGGATGGCGGAGAGACTGGGGCCGCGGACGGCCGAGAGAGAGCGGGGCGGAGAGAGACAGGGGCCGCCGCGGATGGCGGAGAGAGACTCATCACTCAGACTCCAGCTAGGTGGGAACCGCTAAAGATAGCGGTAAGCTGTAACGTGGCCTCTGGAGCCACAACCAAACCCCCCCCCCTGCCTAGCACATGAAATGCAAAACGAACATTACTTCAGCTGCTGCAGCCAGGAAATGAGGCGTTTGGCATCGTCGTTGATGGACTTCTCGATGTCGTCGAGCGTCGACTGGTCTACAGGAAAGACAGAGAGTGGTTTCCTTCTGGCCCAGGGCTCACCGGCCTGGTGTCGAGGGCAGTCGAGGCCTCCCGACGACTTCGCTTACCCAGTCCGTACAGCATGGGCTGGAACATTCCAGAATGCAAATCCACGAATATGTGGAGGCACTCCGAGCGGCCACACGGCTCCAGGATGGGAATGACGAGAGTGGGCAGAGCGGACTCCATAAAGGCTGCAACGGGACACAGTATTCATGGGTTCCATCCGATCTTGACACTATGCATATTCTGAATTAACCACTCAATTCCCCCAAATGGATTACTATAACCTGGTTACACAGACACAGCTACAGTTAGAGGCAGTGTGACTTTGAAATGATCCGCTCCCGCACCACCGCGGCCCAAACGCCACCAGGTCACCGTGTCCCCGCCACACTCACAGTTGTCATTGGGGTTGTAGCCTTTCAGAGCAGCTTTCAGCTCCAGCAGCTTCTGGTGGGACCGTGCGTGGACGCTGTCGATCAGCAGCTTCTCCACCGACAGGTGGTCAATCTGTGGGGTGGGGGGAGGCAATCAGAGACGGAATCCACCCTAACGGCACAGGGGAGACACTGGCTGACTGTGCCGCGGGACACTCGCAAACAAAAACAGCATCCAGTTAGAGACATGCAGCCACACTATCGGGTCTTGCCTTCAAGGCCCTCTCCATTAGTTTGGAGTCGCACGCTGGCAATGGAGGCTCATGGGATATCTGCAGAGGCTGGGAGCCGTCGGCCTCGTCGATCTTGATGCTGACCCGGTGTATCGGCGCAGTACTCGCCTTCCTGCCCAGCACCTGCTGGCTGCAATGTAAATTCACAGGACATTTTGAACCAACATAGATTACCTGCACCCCGAATGCAGTTTCTAATAAAAATTTATACGATTTAATTCCATCGGGGCTGTCTGCGTCACATGCTGAGAAAGGAAGCCACAGAGTGGCACGGGGACGGCGACGGCCGCCGACTCACTTCCAGACGGAGAGGACGAGGCACTTTGTGGGAGAGTAGCGCTCCACCTGGACGAGGTCACCCCAACGCTCACGGAGAAGCATGAGGGCCTGGGAGTGCAGCACCTCCAGCTGCAGCGACAGGCAGAAGGAATCTGCGGCCCCGCGGTCAAGGACCAATTCGGGGGGCTGTCTCGGGGCTGGCCATTTGGCATTCCAGGCTCAGAATACTCACTGCCTTTCTGATTACATTTCAAAAATAAGCCACTATTATGATGCAGAGATCATCTGATTGGACTATCCTGTCTGCTTGGAAATCCATGTGTATGAGGCCTTCACCCAGGCCCAGAGTGACCAATCAGGAGAATTCCTGGGGGGCCGCTTAGCTATTGGGCCTGTCAGAAACAAAATAATTTTAACACTGAGCCAGGCAAAAACAATTTTTACAACTTTAAAATTCAATAACAAGGCTTCAGAATCTTCACTAGCGAGTTGTGACGCAAGTGAACGCGCGCACACACACACACACACACACACACACACACACATACAACTGTGATAGCTCAGCAGAGAAATGCACAAGAAGGCAGCACGGCTGCCAGTGTGATCACTCATCATTTAAAGCTCAGTGAGCTCAGGGTGCGGTTGCAGAAGCCACTAATCACTCACTATCGCTAATCACTGGAAGCTTCTCAGACAATGGATGTTAGACAGAGACCAGGCGATGATGAAAAAGTCAGACTGCTTAAACAGTTCAATGTGCTGTTATTTATTTTCTTCATCTTCTTGAAATGTCAGTAACAGGTAAGCAATAATAAGACTTGAAGTGGGGCATCATTTATCAAAGTTAACCTAAAAAAGAAAGCAAAACGGGCTGGTCTTTGGCATGAAACTGGCAGGCTGAATATTAGTCCCTCTCCGTGCCTGCTTTCACCTGGCCACACTTTCGCTGTTCAGACAGGATGAATGTGGGGGGGGGGGGACTGTGCATGCAAGTGATGGCACTATGCGGCTTCTCAAAGAAACAGATCAGTCGAGGTGCATGGGTCTGCCACACTGATCCGCTAATCAGAGTGCCTTCTGGGAAGGCGGCTGCACACAGGGGTGGCAGAGGAGGCCAGCAGCCGGAAGCATTCGTGTTGGGAGAATCTAACACTGGCAGTACAGCGGCAGGGAAAGAGCGTGGGGGCCCTCAGAGGCTCTTCTTGATTTAGGAAGCTCCAGCATTATTGCAGCAAAGACAGCAGCTGGAGGGAATGTGCTTATGTTGCCTTTTAACGCCACACCAGCAACTCATGGCATAAGTACTGCAAGATTGAAAACGGGCAAAAAGTTTAAAGAATCTAAATAAGATGCTTAAGTTCAGCTTTTAATTAAAAGATAAAGCTAAATAAGCCTGTGAATTAATTGAAGGTAAAGATGGGCCCAGCTTAATGACCCATAGTTATCGTTTCCATAAGCATGACAGGTCACTGGCATGAAAATCTCATCGTTCAGTTTAGGCTGTTGATTAGAACTATTATTGCCTTCAAATGAATTTGTTGCTTAAAACTGCGATTCCCTCACTTACCCATAGAGGGCACTCTGCAAGCAAACTTCTGTGCTCAGTGTGAGGGGGCAGAAAACTGTCACACGGAAAAGTTCACTGCCAACTCTAGTGCTTCAGCCATCACAGTACAGCCCCCCCCCCAAATTCTGAAGAGGCTCAGGTCACGCCAACCTGTTTTCTGGGAATTAATTCGGCTGACAGCCTTTGTTATTTTCTCCGGCAGACGTTCCCCATTAGGTGCTTGTAAGGATACGCAGGCAGGTGTACATGTCCTGCAGAGGCTTCTCATCGGCGAAGAGGCGGGACTGCACCAGTGCGTGAATGAAGTTCACCTGCAAGCTGTGCACCAGGGCTCGACCGTCTAAGGCGGAGAGACAGGAAAGCCATTGCTAAAGCCGTCCCGAGCTACAGTCCGCCACAAAACGATCTGCTACCCAATGACGACAACACAAGTCCCACCTCCTGTCTCCTTGTCCTCCACCAGGATCTCCAGCTTCAGAAGCCTCCATGGTATCTCTGGGTCATCCCCCATCACAGTCAGCGTGGCTTCAAACTCGCCCTCCACACGAAACTTCACACGCCCATTAGCTTCAAAACAAGATATGGTATCCGTCAGTAGTCCCTCGGCTTCACTGCTGGGATCTGAACAATAATGATCCTTCACCTGAATGTTCCCACTTCACTAAAAGTAAGCACAGATGTCACCTGACAGAATCCAGCATGCTGAGTAGCAAAGAGCGCGTCGTCTTAAGGTCAGATTCCTGCCTGCAGGCCCTTACCCACGGTGAGGTTGGGGACCAGCTGCGGGGGCAGGTCTGTGGTAACCAGCCGATGACGTAGGATCTGGTTAAGCTGGTTCAGGGTGGTCTGCTTCTCCTGCTTGGTGATGGGATCTGGTGGGATGATCTTTTCCTGCCGTCATTACCCAGAAAGACATCGAATCAGAGGCAAATTTCATCAGCAAATAAAAACAATAACAGTGTGTATATGTGCAACACTAGCCTAAGACTCAAAGCAGCACATCAGGAAGTACAGTTGGATCTTTACATCAGATCTACAATTAGGTACCAATGTTTCTGTTTCAGTGAAACTAACTTAAATAACACTTCTTAGAACACAACAACGATTCCAGTTTCAATCATTCCCGAGATGTCTGGAGACATTTCTGCTGCTGCTTCCAACCATAAGACGGCGGCAGGCTGCTTACCCGGATGCAGGTGGGAAGGCGGGGGTAGGAGCCTGTGGTCAGCACATCCACGGCAAAGGGGATGGCGAAGCTTGGCAGGCGGGCGTGGACCAGGGCATCCCGCGCCAGCGATGCCAGCCGGTCCGCTGTGTCAACAAACAGGAAGGCCTGCTGGTCCAGGAAGTTGGAGATCATCTGTTCCAAAAGGCCAAAAAAAGCCCCTTAAATCAACAGTAGAAGCTAACAGCAGCCAGACACCATTTTCTACGCTTTCCATTCTGTCTGATAACTGACAGTCTCAATGAACTAGTTTTCCTTAGATTACTTAATGTACTATAGAGCAAAATAATTCAAATTAATAAATTATAGCGATGACTACTTTTAGATGAGCGGATCCCCTAACAGAGCAGAGCGAGGCGACAGGCGCTGCCACGTACCGCACATTTCTCCACCTTGCCGGCATTGCTGGCCCACTTCACCAGTGCCAGCAGCCGCACGAACAGCTGGCGGGTGCGGCTGGCAAACTGCACCATCTCAATTTTCCTGCCATAATTAAAGTGGCCGAGTCAGAGCTATAACAACCACATTTCCGCTGGGTGAGGGTGACTGCTGCCCAGGGCCACTGATATTTCCCCAGTGGCAAAGCTGACTTTGACTCTGAAAATCTTACCTTTCCATGTCTGTCTTTCTGGGGAGTCTGGGGATAAAACAACAAAGGCTGTCAGTGGTAAGTTAGGTAGTGAGCGTAAAGCAAGGAGAAAACAAGACTGCAATACTGCAAGCAATATACTCAGATAAGAAACAAGGGAACCACGGTCTCTGTTTACAAGTAGTAGGACTGGATGCATAAAGCACTAAAGGGGAGAGCTTTTTTAACATGTGATTAATAAAGATGTAAGAATGGGGCCAGACAAAACAGAGAATAAGCTTCACAGTATTTACCTGTACAATACACTCATTTTCCTCAGTGGACTAACAGGATTACTCACTTGCATAATTAACATTTTAACAGTAATTTTCAATCATTTTAAAACCGTTCAGCTGTGGGCTTCTCAGAATTATCATATAACTACATAAAGTATTTCAGAGGAAATCCCATATTTACCACATGGGCCATTCCATACTTATGAATTTCATGCATACAAATACGCAGAAATGGAAATAAAAATAAGCTAATATAAGGGGACGGGACTTCATTCCAGCGTCACCATCGATATGACAATCACTGACAGCGCGGAGGTCCTAAATACTGGGGGAAACGTAGCTAGATGGACGAAACTAGTGAGAGAATACCATCTTCTGCAAGGTTCTGCACAGATGGAGCTGACGGCGTGTCGCTGGGTGGATGTAGGTATCAAGGCAATACCTGCTACTGTGTTGTATGTACCGGGGCAGGACAGGACAGGACAGGACAGGACAGGACGGCACTGGCAGCCACACACGGCGAGGTTTCTACTCACAGCTCCGCCAGCAGGGTGATCTCATGGTAAGTCCGCTGCAGCAGGAACTCAATCAGCAAGCTGAGCCGAACCCCGTGAGTCGCCGGAGCCCCCGGTACAGGAACCTGGGGCGCCGAGGTTGGACCCCCGACTGGGACCAGTTGGCCATCTGAACCAATCTGTACCGGAGCCATTTTAAAAGCCAGGAGAAGCGAGAGCTCCGGACTGGACAGCTGCGGGTAAGAAATGGTGGATGAAAAGGGAAAGTCGAAGACCCAAGTCGCTCTGGACGAAAGCTAAGCCGTTTACACTACGCCTTGTGTCTTCTAGCCCGGTACTGGCGTCTCCTCTCCATGGGAAAGCTGACAGAAACACGCTGATAAAATAAATACCGCTCAATGCTTCCGTGCCGCCATCGCTTCCCCCCACCGGAAGTGATTACAAATTCAAGGTCCCGGATACGGAAGCTTTCGTTTAACCCGCCCTCCACAAGCGACAGCCAATCACGATATTGACGAGTGCATCCAACCATTGTTTTGACATTTGAAGTTTAACCCCTCAGTATTTTATGCATATGCTGTGCATAAGAATGCATGTATAACACAAAGAAGTCTCTTCTCTATGTAAATCTACATGTCTAAATATAAATTTGTATATTTACATAATAAGCATTGCCGTTACCAACATGCCCCTGTGCAAACTTTTTTTGAAGTTGTTTGTTGAAATCCTGAACAGTGAATGGGAAAATGATTGCTGCAGTTGTAAATTTATTATGACTTTAATAATATTGATTTACTATTTGGACCTCAAGGCGCTGCATCTCCATTTAGGACACATTCCACAGATACATCCACAAGGCTTCAAGCAAGAAACAGAGAGATCAAACGAGTTCCCAGTGGCCAAAACCTAGTAGGATCTGTGGCGCTCTCCCACTGGCACTGGTCACATTGTTTAATTGCACTGCCGTATTCATCATTTATGTATTTCATTGCCCATTCAGAATCTATTCATTCTTGCTCCATATTTCCTTGATTTGTTTTTGTATGTGAAAGATCCCATGTCTGTATCACGTGTTGTTGCACTTATCCTGTTGGTACTTGCACTAAGTATAATCTGTAGTCCTAAACTGAGCCCTCTGTTGTAATTTGCAGACTGGTCCATGTACATATAACCCCTTCCTGTCTGTCTGTTGCACTGGAGGAAATGTGTCACTGTACACATCTGTATGGATACTGTGACAAAGCTCCACTTGACCTGAATTCTGGTGCAAACCAGATAAAGGGAAAAAGGTAGAACATGCATCAGTGTTGCCCGTATGAAACTGGCACACACAACCTGGGAGGACTTCTCTCAGGGTGGGGTTAATCCCACCCTGATATCCTGCCAATCAAAAGGCTGCTCTGTGAGTCAGCAGCTGGTTTCCATTCTGCATCCAGTCCCCAGTCAGACTTCTGAATGCCAACCAAATGCTAAACTGCACCATTCCCTGGGAATCTATAGCAATATCACAAGCCTAATCAATACTGTAGTTTGACACGTTTAATCTTCCCTTCATATTTCAAAGTACAATCAATAATCCAAAATCTCATCAAAGGTGCTGGGGATGTAGTTTTTTGGTACTTCTATTTCTGGATTTAGAAAATGGCTAGTATTGAGACAGACTTACTAAACAGATATTGTGGGAGCTAATGGTAATTCCAGAATCTGCGTAAGTAGCTGACTGATGTCAGTTAAACTGTAACAACAGCTTGTTTGGTCCATCTCACATTCACTTACACTTATGAATTCTTATAATTAAATTTTTCTCTACCTTCTTATTTTTAACTGCTGTTGTCATTAAATCACCCTTCTAATATTGGAAGCTGTGGGATGCATTCAAAGCACCTGTCGTTTTTAAAATAGCAGTTTTATAAATTCATGTATTGGCTTTCTTTCTATAAAAGTAATTTAAAATATCACACATTTAACAATTAGATTTTAGTTAATGGCCATTTTGACTGAAACTGGAAAATAATGTCATAAATTCTTTCACAGGTCCAGTCATCCTGTATGAATACCGAGATTCTATACAAACTTCATTTGTATATCTAAAAAAAGATTCTGCACTGTTTATATATAACTAATTTCATGGGTCATGAAGCTGTAATTATAAAATCCCCTTGCAAACAACAAACTACTGTCCATCACTACAAAAACTGCCACAATGTCTCATTTAGAATAAAGCCTGAATGTAAAAATTGGAGATTATTTTTTCAAATAACATATATAAAAATCTATTCATATTCTCAATATGATTCTGATTATTCAAAAAAACTATTTGGCATTGTCTCAACGCAAACAAAGGTCTCGGCCACAACCCCCTAAAGAGATGGCGAAGCCTCCACCCAGCTACCTGGCTCGGGGAGGTGGTACATTGAACTTGAACTGTAACCGTATGAGATCATTATCATCCGGGTCTCTGCGCCACTGACGCGTTCGTCCAGCCATAGATATAGATTTTCATCAGGGCCTAGAGGAGCTACTGGCATCTTCGATTAGTTTACATTCATGACCACATGTACACAGGC
Organism: Petrocephalus zakoni; assembly: GCA_026774425.1. Taxonomy (NCBI): domain Eukaryota; kingdom Metazoa; phylum Chordata; class Actinopteri; order Osteoglossiformes; family Mormyridae; genus Petrocephalus; species Petrocephalus zakoni. Next base: position 39,786,186 of record JAODKN010000001.1, read on the forward strand.
CAGTGAGAAGAGCCAAAATGGCTTCCATTTCATAACACCCGTGACGACAGGAGGAGGTGCGAGAGCTTTGCTGAGGGGTTTTCGTGTCGGAATGAATCGGCAGAGCTGTCCCGATTTACTTGATTCGCAAAGATACTTTGTCTCTTGTTGCTGGTGAGGTTCTCGCGTCGCACACGCCAGAGCGACGCCGATTAGCAGCCAGATCTCCCCGTGAAGCGCTCGCAGGCGCCGCCGCCATATTGAAGCGAAGTGACTGACTGGGACTGAACTGACAAGCGGTCGGACCAGAAAGAAGAGGGGGGGGCTGCCGCTGCTGGTGACGCAGGAAAAACACCCGAGAGCAAACAAAAAAGCAAGGAAGCAGGACCATCCTCGCAGGCAGCTTACATGCACGGAAAGCGCTGATACGAGGCACGCCGATGAGACTGGCCGCGACCCGAGCGACTCCCACAGGCTCCGGGGTGCCCGTCGGAGAGCCCAAGCCCAGGCTTTCCCATTCCTGGTAAGCGGCTAGCCCGCCGCCGCCGCCGTAGCCCTTTGTTACGCTCGCATCGTCTGGATCCACTGCTTCTGGTAAATATTTTTAAAGGATCTCCGGTAGCCTGGGGGGTCGTCAAGGGGCACGTATTAGCTCGGGATGCGGGCTGACAAAGCCCGCGGCGGGGGGTGGGTGGCGAGCGTGTTTGTGCGGAAAGCCGGTCCGCTGTGTTTTCGCCGTAAGGGGGGAAAATGGCCGCCGGCTCCCTGTCTCCGGCCACTGTGGACTAAACTGTGAAGCTCTGGCTTTTTTTGTGTTGCTGGTAAATGTTATGAAGCCGATTGTAGGGGAGGTGGCGGGGACGGTGACGGCCGCGAGGCGCGCGGCGCGCGGGTGTCGCGAGCCGCCGGGCAGCAGGCGCCCGGCTCCGGGGCGGAGCGCCATTTCCGCGGCGCGCGGGCGTCGCGAGCCGCCGGCCAAGCAGGCGCCCGGCTCCGGGGCGGAGCGCCATTTCCGCGGCGCGCGGGCGTCGCGAGCGGCCGGCTCCGGGGCGGAGCGCCATTTCCGCGGCGCGGTGACGGTGGGAAGCGGCCCTGTCTCGGTAGGCCGCGGCCGGGCGACGCCTGCACGCCAGGCCCTGCTTATTCAACGCTGAATGTGCTTCTGGGGCGAAGATCCGATTCCCATTAACGGAATCTGTTTGTTCGCGTCTCGGATACTGCTTATAGGGAACCATTAAACGTCGCGGGCGTTTCTTTTGCTTTTCATAGACACATTCGGCACATTTATTTACAGAATCCGCTTGATAAATGCAGTTATCGATCACATCGCTTGAGAAATGACCCTGACTTCTGCCGAAGCGTGTACCTATTTCATACCGCGGCTGTTCTGTGTTGGGTGTTATTTCCGTCCTGCTCTCACGACAGGAATGTCGCCGACATCGGGGCGGATCTCCCCCTCCGTACTAACTGTGTGCTCATCTGACAGCCGAGCCGCTGTTGTGTTTTTTTAAAGCAGACGACACAGTACCCGGACCCACCCGCCGCAATGGCCCATGCATGTCCGCCTTCGGGCCGGGCCGGGCCGGGCCGGTCCAATCACGCGGTTAGCTGGCTAAGTGTCCGCTCCAGCAGACTTTACCTTCCATGGTGGACCAAGTTTGCATTTAACTGGCCGAATGGATTATTGTCGTCACTTGTAAATGTGCGGTAATTGGCGTTGCTTCTTAGATGGCCAATCTGTTGGTTTGTTTTCATAATGTTTCGTGTTTTACTTCGGCCTTCCGTAATTGCTGCCGCTGCCCGAAGCTACCTGTCTGTCATCTTGGTGCCGTCAGCTGATGGCCGTGGTGCCCAGCTTTCCCCCTCGGCACTGCCATACTGGATGGCTCTGTCATAGTCATTTTAGGAGGCGCAATCAGAATAAACGCGGTAATTAATCAGTTACAGAAATATTTGTTAAACTTGGCACTTAATTTTTTCATTTCGGCACCGTTTTTATGCACGGGCTTCTCAGCGATTTGAAATCAGAGTGGTTGAGTTTATGTTAGTGAAATCTTGAACAGGAAACCTGTAATTCACTGATCTTGATTACCTAAATTGGAATTGGATTTATTAATGCAAAATAAACATCATGAAAATGTTCATTTAAAGAAAAACCCGTTTGTGTTTGTAAAAATTGACACATCTGCACAATTCATTTATATTGTTAGTTTATGATTTATTATCTATAGTGATTGGATCTGATTTCAAATTTTGTTCCTGCCTATAAATGTACCCTTTGCAGCAACTAAAGTAAAATATTTTATTACATGAAAATATTTAATCAATAAAAAGTACACCATCCTTCAGCTGGTAACTGAAGCAGTGTAGGAGGTACAAGATTGGTTTTTGAATGCTGTGGAAATAGTTTGGCTGTTATACGAGCATTACGCCTGGAGATTCTCAGGTCAGTCTGAAGACCGCATGAATAATATCCTCTGAACTAGTGGCAGTGTCATGATGATAATCTCACTCTTTGGGAGTTTTGTCGATGCTGTATTAGTGGAAGGATACACAGGGTATCTCATCTGTTACTTATCAGCATTCAGTGGAAGGGTATCGTCTTGAAGTCACAAACCTACTTTCTAGTTTGGCTTTGAATATATTTATGCATGCAAATCAGAAGCTGTATTGGTAAATGGAAAATTCAAGATCTTATAGATTGCAGCCATTAACTGTAACTTCCTGTGCGAATAATGACTGTTTCTGTTGCTTGGAGAGAATGGGTTCAGGAGTATAGTTCTTGCATAGGGAAAGTGGTTGATTGCTTTACAAGTTGGTTATGTTGAAAATTGTTACATATCTAGTGGAGAGTGGGGAAAAAAAGCTACTGTCTTCCAAATAACTTTTTCCTGTAGAAGGATGATTAGATATTTACATATAGAAGTGTTCCCCTAAAAGACTTTTTAAAAAAAAAAAAAAATATTATTCTTAGTAACAGTTCGGTGGGGGTGGGCAAAGTCATGAAGCTCCCTGTTGAGTTGATGCCAGATGTGACCCACACTTTGCCTATGGAAGGGCTATGGGCAGACACATGCCCCTAGGCATGCGAATATCAGCATGTCACTTAGTTTCAGTACCTCCTAAATTTCATGCAAATATCTTAAAACCTGCTTTCCTTCATGATATCACCCAGGCAGATCTTATATCTTTGTTTTGTAGCTGAATGTTCAAATCAGGAAAATAGCTATGGGGGCTGTGTAGCATTGTACTGTATTCCTTCTGATGATTGTGAGGTTGTTAGCTCAATAAGTCCCCAAATGTTAAGTTTCGTGGCCTTTTCCATCTTTAGCAATGATGAAAATCAGTTTGGTATATGTGTGTGTGCAAATGTCTAAATGATCTTCAGGTTGGTGTAAAACTATATTATTGCTGTCAAAATGTGTCATCTTAGCCATTTGAAATTCCTAGATTCATCCAAGTATTTACAACAACCATCCAGTACTCCCATGCCTTCACATGCCCACTAGGACACCATCTTTGGCTAGTTAATATCTCATTCATTGATGTATTTTAATTCAATTAATTTAATTAGCTGGTGGTCAAATTTAACATTCATTGATTGTGTTTAATGAAATTCATTGACGTGCCCCAGAGGAGTGGTTTGGGAACTGTAGTGGTGTTGTTCTAACCATCCAACAAGAAATCAGGAACTTTTTGGAGAAAAGAAGAATTTGTTAGTTTTAATTGTGTTACTTGTAATGTACATAAGTTCGGATGTTGCATTGTGGTTTGTATCCCTGAGCAAATGCACAACTACTATTCAGATACATTGTCTTTGACTGCCTAGGACTTCAGCACAGTACAGTATATATAAATTATTTATCTGGCGGAAAGGTTAGCAGCCTACCCTCAAATTGACAGTTTCAGTTACATCTTTTCTGTTTCAGATTGACTCTGATGCTTATCCACCTGCCCCCTGCTGGACAGGGTCCCGGTGACCTGCAGCCTGTCCCGGGAAGCATAGGGCACAAGGCAGGGCTATGCCCTGGACTGGATGATGGTCCTTCTCAGGGCACTAGGCAGGGCTACGCCCTGGGCCGGATGACGGTCCTTCACAGGGCACAAGGCAGGGCTACGCCCTGGGCAGGATGACTGCCCTTCACAGGGCACAAGGCAGGGCTATGCCCTGGGCAGGATGACGGTCCTCCACAAG
>JAODKN010000001.1:39801789-39824053 GCA_026774425.1 Petrocephalus zakoni
TCAAATTTTTAATGAATATACAGCACTGTATATACTTTAATGAGCACAGTATTGTAATTACTTTAATGAGCACAGTATTGTATATACTTTAATGAATATACAGTGCTGTATATACTTTAATGAATATACAGTACTGTATATACTTTAATGAATATACAGTATTGTGTATATACTTTAATGAGCACAGTACTGTATATACTTTAATGAGCACAGTACTGTATTTGAAAAAAAACTGCGATAGAGTGAAGCCGCGAAAGTCGAAGCGCGAAGTGGCGAGGGGCGACTGTATATGGATGGAGAGGAGGCTCCGAGAACCATTTTCTTGGCTTAGGGCTGACTTGGTTGACTGGTACCCGGCTGCTGTGGACCCATTTGTCCAGGATGTTTGTGCCCTTGAGACCAGTCAGTGCCTCTATTTGCAGGACCGAGACACGCAGAAGATCCAGTGGATTGACCACTTCATTGAGGAGCTGAGAACCAATGACAAATGGGTGATCCCTGCGCTGAAGCAGATCCGAGAGATCTGCAGCTTGTTTGGAGAGGCCCCTCAGAATTTAAGGTGAGGGGCTTTCCTTTGTAAACAGCAGTAGATGGTCATCACATACGCTTGTGATTGTTTCCTAGGGTTTTGATTCCCATCATTCTGGTGCTGCTGCCTGAGTTTTAAGGTGCTGAGTTTCAAGTTCTATAATTCTAGAACCGGGGCGGGCGATCTGATCCACAAAGGGCCAGTGTGTATGCAGATTTTTGGGAAAACCTTTAGGTCAGCTGTTCAAACCCAGGTGTGATGACTCCTCAGCCAATCAGCCCTCTAGTAATCAAATTAGGGTATTGTAGTGGCAACCTGCATACCCACAGTCCTTTCACCTTCACAAACAGGACAGTTTGGCCTTAGTCTTCCATCCTACTTTGACTGATTCCTTAAACGGCTCTTTCTCCTGAGCTTTTCTCTCTGGGATAGAAAACATTGTAATGGTGGGATTGCTTTAAAATACTCTTTAATTTTTTTTCGTGCCCCATATCTATCTGGATTTATGATACTAGGGGAAATAAGTAACCCACAGTTAGAATTGCTGATATTTTTAGTAATTTAGTGACTTCCTGATATTTGTATTTAAAATACGAAGAACTTGTATCAAAATGTAGCACACTTGCCTGCTGTTTCTTAGGAAGAAAATTTCATATTTAGTGGGATGTTTGCTTAATTTGGGGGTTTACTGTCACAAAGTGGTTATGGTCTAAATCTAACTGACACCTGCTTCCAAATCCAGCGGCAGTCCCTTTATTTGTACATTGCTTTTTACAAACCTGCCAGGACCCCTTTTCTGTTACACATCTCTTCTGCTTCTTTTTAAATGAAACCATGGCTGTTTCAGGCCTCTTCTGTGCAGTGGTGATTTTTCAGAATTACAAATCTGTCTTCCTACATCTTTCATAACTTTGCTGCTGTGTTGCCTTCAGGAACTGAGTAGACAGTATATATTTAAACCGGTAGCTGCAACTCCCGGAATTTCCCGGGCTTTTGGGGAAGGTCCCGACTGAGCCCTCTCCGCTCTCCTACAGTCAGACGCAGCGCAGCCCACATGTCTTTTATCGCCATGACCTGATCAACCAGTTGCAGCAGAACCACGCGCTCGTCACCTTGGTGGCGGAAAACCTGTCGGCGTACATGGAGAGCATGCGGCAGTTCATGAAAGGTCAGTCGCGGGGGTCGAAGCATGTGGGAACCGCCCAGTAGCTGTCAGTCTTGTGTGGCACTGGGCCTATCCAAGACCTAACAGTCCCTTTTACTGTCGCCAGCGGAGCATGTGGAGTTTGACCCACAGACGGTCCGGCCGGGTAGCCGCTACAGCCATGTGCAGGAGGTACAAGAGAGACTCAACTTCTTGAGGTAAGTTCTGTCCTGGTTACTTTGCTTTTGTTTGAGAAAATGTGGTGCCTAGCATAGATTCTCTTGTAACTCAACTCGCCTCCAGTCACAATCACGGGGCAGGATGGTTGGATGGGGCCAGTGGCTAACGTTACCAATCGGTCTCTGGCAGGTTCCTGCTGAAAGATGGTCAGCTGTGGCTGTGTGCACCTCAGGCCAAGCAGATCTGGAAGTGCCTGGCAGAGAACGCGGTGTTCCTGTGTGACCGCGAGGCCTGCTTCAAGTGGTACTCCAAGCTGATGGGTGATGAACCTGACCTGGACCCAGACATCAACAAGGACTTCTTCGAGAATAACGTGCTGCAGCTGGACCCGTCACTGCTCACCGAGAACGGCATGAAGTGCTTCGAGCGCTTCTTCAAGGCTGTTAACTGCAGGGAGGGCAAGCTGGTGGCCAAGAGAAGGGCCTATATGATGGATGACCTGGAGCTGATAGGCCTGGATTATCTCTGGAGGGTAGGTGCCCCAAGTGCCATTGGCTCAGTGTTTCTAGTGGATGGCGTGGATGCATCAGGAAGGGGGACTGTATCTGTGCATAGGAAGGCTGGGCTCTCTTACTGTGGTTTGGAGGATTTCCATTTGAAGCAGAAGTAAATGAGAAGATGTATTCGCTCTGCTAGCATGTATAGGTATCGGCACAAAGCACATTTGCATATTCAGGAATATGCGTCCCCTGCTGGCTATTTTTAGAGGCCGTAGTTATGCTGTGTTGCCCTCAGCTGCCAAATGATGGTTTGCCTCTATACATCTTCATTCTGAAAAACAGGAGAGGGAAGGCATATCCATGAAGATGTGTGATTATGGTGCGGCCTTCAGAGCACTGTAACTAAAGGGTTTCGATTTGGGGGATCGAAGTGTGACCCATATGAGGGTGCTGTTTATTTGTGTGGCCTACATTCTCACCCTGCCCCCACCCCCCCAAAGTGCATCATCCATTTGTTGTATAACCGGGAAAAATGCAAAGCTATTGAGTGAGCAACTTGGCCCTGGATTAAAAGGGAGAGGGAAATGTAAATATTTACTGGAAAACGGTGGCAAAAATCCATCCTGAAAGCTGCCGTTGCATTTGAAGGCTTTTATGATACTTATCTAAAGCATCCTTCCTTTAAAACTGGGTGGATATTTTTGTGTTTATTAAGAGCGGCAGGTAGCAGGTCTCGGTTTCCATGTAGAACTGATGGGGTCGATGTTGTGGCATTTGTGAGCGAGGAGATGGTCTGCATGGTGTAAACATGGTCATGTACCTCATCTCAGAAAGTGACCTGTCCTATCGCTGGAACCTAGCCATGTTGTTAGTCTAAGTCTGTTTCTTGAAATGCTGCAAGCAATTTGCAAGGTTTTTCATGTGAAGATGCCGTCTCGATGAGGTCCACCACATGTTGGCCTCCTATTAATTTGTCTGTTTGCGGAAACAGGTCGTAATTCAAGGGAGTGATGACATTGCCACGAGAGCAATAGACTTACTGAAAGAGATCTATACAAACCTTGGACCAAAACTACAAGTAAATCAGGTGAGCTGCTCCTCTAGTATCTGACAACATTTTGTGAGCTTCAAAACATTCACAGCGATCCCCACTGACCAAGGTGGGGGCAGTAATTTGAAAGTGATATAATGGTGCGAATTTTGGTCGTGCGCAGGTAGAGATCCATGAAGACTTCATCCAGTCCTGTTTTGACCGGTTGAAAGCCTCCTACGACACCCTCTGTGTGCTGGATGGAGACAAAGACAGCATTAACTGTGCCAGGCAAGAAGCCATCCGCATGGGGAGGGTGCTCACTGTCCTGAGGGAGTACATCACCGAGTGTGACAGCGACTACCACGAAGAGCGCACTATCCTGCCAATGTCGAGGTAAGGGGCCCGCTGATCCCACTAGGCTGCTGAGTATGACTTGTGGTACCGCTGCAGTTTTCAAAGCTCTTGTTTCTTCTGTAGGGCCTTTCGTGGCAAGCACATCAGTCTCGTCGTCCGCTTCCCAAACCAAGGTCGGCAGGTGGACGACCTGGACATCTGGTCGCACACCAACGACACGATCGGGTCCGTGCGCCGCTGCATCCTGAATCGAATAAAAGCCAACAGTGCGCACACGAAAATCGAGCTCTTCATTGGGGGAGAAATCGTGGACCCAGCTGATGACAGGAAGCTTATCGGACAGCTGAACATCAAAGACAAAACGGTAGGATTTGTCTGTTGTCCCCCAGTGTCCTGGAGGTTCCCTGTGCTCCTGTTCTTAGTCTGCTGTCGTGCCACGAGTGCAGAGGCGACATTATTGCACTTTAAGATGCTGAACACAGGCTTTTTCTTTCTTCTCTCCGTGTTTCCTGCTCCACCCCTCAGCTCATCACAGCCAAGCTGACCCAAGTTAGTTCCAACATGCCTTCAAGCCCTGACAGTTCCTCTGATTCCTCTACTGGGTCTCCCGGGAACCATGGAAATCATTACAGCGATGGACCCAATCCTGAAGTTGAGAGCTGTCTTCCAGGCGTGGTGAGGCTCGGCCCGGCTTGGCTTTCCATCCCACCTCCGTGGTGAGGCAGTTATTTCAGCTGCAGTACATGAGCTGCATAAAAAGGGACAATTCTGTGAGTTGCTGGTAATATTTTATTTGTGGCGATTCCTAGCCACGGAGGTCCGAGCCCCGGACTCGTCTGCCGGCATGTGGGTTGTAGTCTATGCTTCATGATGGACCCATCTGCTTTTGTAGATCATGTCGCTGCATCTCCGCTACGTCTCTTTCTTGTGGCAAGTAGCAGACTTGGGGTGTAACCTTAACATGCCTCTCCTCCGGGACGGAGCCCGTGTCCTTATGAAGCTCATACCCCCCGGTACGTCTCTTCCTCTTCTAAACTTCAGTGCCTACTTTAGGCCTTTCTTTCTGGGAAATTCCTTTAATTAGCTCTTGCGTGATCATTGCTAGCTGCTTCTAGTTCAAAGTAGCAGGTCATTTTTGGTTGGAGGAGGCTGTGAGGCACTCGATCTGTCTAGATTCTAGCATGGGTTCTTCTCCCCAGATAACACTACCGTGGAGAGCCTGCGTGCCATCTGCCTGGATCACGCCAAGCTGGGCGACAGCAGCCTGAGCCCCACGCTGGATTCCCGGTTCTTCGGTCCCTCTCAGTCACAAGTTCTCTACTTGACCGAGGTTTGTGCGCAGAGCTTGTGGGTGCCCCCCGGTGTGGTGTCCCAGACCTGCCCCGCCTGTGACGCGTGCCCTTGGCCTTTTCGCAGGTGGTGTACGCTTTGCTGATGCCCGCCAGCGGCACCCTGGGAGAGGACGCCAGCGATTTCCAGTACAACTTCCTGAAAAGCGGTGGTCTGCCGCTTGTCTTGAGCATGCTGACCAGGAACAACTTCCTGCCCAGCGCCGACATGGAAACGAGACGGGGCGCCTGCCTTAACGCCCTAAAAATAGCCAAGCTGCTGTTAACAGCCGTCGGCTTCGGTCACGTGAAGGCCGTAGCGGAAGCCTGTCAGCCGACTGCGGAGGGAGCCAACCCTGTGTCACCGGTATGCGTGCTGCCTCAGAAAATCATCTCTGTGCTCTGTAATATTAGCTGTGAAAGTTAGCATGTGGGACTTGTCCTGTGTATCCACAGCAGTGTCAGGAAAGATCCTCGTTCCATATTCAGGCTCCCAACTGATCCCAAGACACTGACTGCCGCTTAGAGTCCTTAAGTGGGCTCCTATTCTCTGACCGTAGGCTGTAGTGTGAGGCAAGGTGGCTGGAATTCTTGGAGTCAGTTACAAGCCTCTCTTTTCCACTCCTGTTGCTGTAAATGTCATGGGAGCAGGTTGTCTGAGGCAAAGCTGAGTCCTGCCTAAAGGTCCTCCTTCAGGAACCCAATGGGCTGTTGGCCATCTTGTTATAAGAAGGACATGTTGCCCTGGGTGTGGAGAGTAGCCGACTTCACAGTTAATAATAAGTACAATACTGACACTGTCTGTTGGTCTCTTCCAGATAAACCAGGCCACACATGAGCAGGCTGTTGTTCTCCAGAATGCTCTGCAGAACATCCCCAATCCATCATCTGAGTGCATGTTGCGCAATGTGGCCATCCGCCTGGCCCAGCAGATCTCCGATGAGGTTGGTGGTCACACTTGGGGGGCTGGACCAGGCATGTGGGGGCCTCTGTTAGAGGATCCATGGCGTTGCTCACCCAGGCTGGAGTGTGAAACACTTGTGTGCCTCAGGCTCATGGAGAGTAGGCAGCTTTTGTTCTTCACGGTGGCCTGGTGAACAGGATTGTGCCGCACACTTGTTTGTAATACGCCCCGAAACCCACTGCAGTGTTTTTGCTAGGATGTTAAGTTCAATCCTTTTTTTAAAATCTTTATTGGTTGTTGTTATAGCTGCCCTGCTGCTTGAAGATGTCGCTTCTTTACGCTATTCATTGTGATTTATTGTGCCTGGGCTGATAATCAGGACACTGGTTTATAACCATTACAGGGCCATTACATTGACGTTTGCCAAACTGTCCTTCCACATTTCCCTGCACAGAACTTCTTCCAGGCTTCTAAGTACATCCCAGATATCTGCGTGATCAGGGCCGTGCAGAAGATCGTCTGGGCTTCTGGCTGTGGCACCATCCAACTGGTGTTCAGCTCCAACGAGGAGATAAGCAAGATCTACGAGAAGGTACCGCCGGCACTGTCGCACCTCCATCTGCCGATTTCCAGGAGCGCATGTAACCACGGGCGACCATTCAGGGCCGTGACTCCCTCCACCTGTGCTGACGTGGCCCCCTTGCAGACCAACGCGGGCAGCGAGCCAGACGCGGAGGACGAGCAGGTTTGCTGTGAAGCACTGGAGGTGATGACTCTGTGCTTCGCTCTGCTTCCCACGGCGCTGGACACGCTCAGCAAGGAGAAGGCCTGGCAAGCCTTCATCATCGACCTGCTGCTGCACTGCCAGAGCCGGTGGGTGCCGAGGGCCACCGGCTGACCCCCATGCCCCCCCTTCGGGTGTCAGAGCCACTATGACCGGTGTCTCGCTGTCACGCTCCACCAGGTCTGTCCGCCAGATGGCACAGGAGCAGTTCTTCCTCATGGCCACCAGATGCTGCATGGGACACAGGCCCCTGCTCTTCTTCATCACCCTCCTCTTCACCGTTCTGAGTGTAGGTATCCAAAAGGTGCCTCTGTTTTTTGGAGGACGGCGTAGTCTGTCTGCTAGTAGAACTCCTTGGAGACCTGGTGTTGACGTGTGAGTGTCTGTTTCAGTAAGTGCATGCGGCCGGCTGCTGCTTTTTGCAGAGTACGGCTAAGGAGCGAGCCAAGCACGCTGGGGACTACTTCATCCTCTTGAGGCACTTGCTGAACTACGCGTACAATAGCAACATAAGTCTCCCAAATGCGGAGGTTCTCCTCAACAATGAGATCGACTGGTTAAAAAGGATCAGGGTGAGTGGGGCTCCCCCGGCTCTACAGCGGGTGCTGCTCGGCATAACCCCCTTACGATAATGTCGCCCTCGATTTCGGTTCAGGATGAGGTGAGAAGCACTGGAGAAACAGGAGTTGAGGACACCATACTGGAGGGCCACCTCGGAGTCACAAAGGAGCTGCTGGCTTTCCAGACGCCCGAGAAGAAATACCACATTGGCTGTGAGAAGGGCGGGGCCAGTCTGATCAAGGTCACTTCCTGGCGCTCCTTTTCATGTTTTATGTTGCTGATGCATGCCTGACTGCCAAGGCATAGAGCTGTGGCAAAATGCAAAACCTGGCTATTCCCATTTGTGTAATACAAGGCTAATCCTGCCTCTGGCCAGAGCTGCTTCCGTCCTTGAAGGTAGTGCCTAAGCCGGACTCCCCTCTTCCTGTCACCAGGAGCTCATCGATGACTTCATCTTCCCGGCCTCCAACGTGTACCTGCAGTACATGAAGAGCGGCGAGTTCCCAGCCGAGCTGGCCATTCCCGTGTGCGGCACCCCCGCCACCATCAACGCTGGCTTTGAGCTGCTGGTGGCGCTGGCCGTCAGCTGCGTGCGCAACCTCAAGCAGACCGTCGACACGCTGACGGACATGTACTACCTAAGTATGTCACACGCTAAGGGTGTCCATTATGTGCAGTTGCTTTTGAAGCAGTAGCCTTTACGGTAGAGTGGTTGCAGAGGATATCATCATTAAGGTATCTGGAGCTTTTCAGTAAGAATGCATAGAAGGTGTTTTGTCCAATGAAGTGGTACAATAGCATGGGGAAATGGGCGGGACTCGCTGGATGCTGGCTGCGCAGGACAAACCTGCAGCCCTTCCGCACAGATCATTTTAAGGTGTGCCTCTTTTCTTTTCTCCACCCTGAGATTGTGAAGCACTTACGGAATGGGAATACCTGCCCCCCGTGGGCCCGCGGCTCACCAAGGGCTTTGTGGGTCTGAAGAATGCGGGGGCCACCTGCTACATGAACTCTGTGATCCAGCAGCTCTACATGATCCCGCCCATCCGGAACGGCATCCTGGCCATCGAGGGCACGGGCACCGACGTGGATGACGACATGTCCGGGGACGAGAAGCAGGACAACGAGGTGTGGAGTCCGACACGCTAACGGGGCCGTTTTGTTGTACCGAGAACAATGGAGCTTTGGTGGTGTTAGCCCTGTGATGATGCTCATCCTTGCTCAGGATTCAGTGACTGACTCCAAGGTCGTCTCCAAGGTCGTGTGCGGTGTAGGCCTGACCTGGAGCTGAGGGTACCCCTGCATTTAGATGGGAGCAGTCAGCTTCAGGAGTATGTCGGTCTCAGATACGCTCATGTAATGACTGAAACATAAGGTGGCTGTTCCTCGACCCACAGAGTAATGTGGACCCTCGTGATGAAGTATTCAGCTATCACCACCAGTTTGAAGAGAAGCCTTCAGTCAGCAAGTCTGAGGACAGGAAAGAATACAACATTGGCGTACTACGCCATCTACAGGTCATATTTGGACACCTGGCTGCTTCTCGATTGCAGTACTATGTGCCTCGAGGTTTCTGGAAACAGTTTAGGTAATCATTTTATCTGTCTTGACCTGTTACATGTATATCAAGGACACCATGTACATCAAATGAGTCTGTGCAGTATTTCAGGGTTTGTATACTCATTCGTGTGGGTGTAGTGAACTTAGGATTACAATGTTCCGTCTGCAGGTTATGGGGCGAGCCAGTTAACCTTAGGGAACAGCATGATGCCCTTGAGTTCTTCAACTCCCTGGTGGACAGTCTGGATGAAGCCCTCAAAGCACTTGGTCACCCAGCCATGCTCAGCAAAATCCTGGGGGGCTCCTTTGCTGATCAGAAAATTTGTCAAGGGTGTCCTCATAGGTATGTGTCTCAAGGTTAACAGGGTATAAGTGCGGGTGGCTGCTGCTTTGGTACGACTGCTCTGATGCAAAACCTTTTGTGTTCCAGGTACGAGTGTGAGGAGTCCTTCACAACGCTGAACGTAGATATCAGAAATCACCAGAACCTCCTGGATTCGATGGAGCAGTATGTCAAAGGAGACTTGCTAGAGGGTGCCAATGCCTACCACTGTGAGAAATGCAACAAGAAGGTACTTGTGATCAGCACATTTCTGATTTTTGTTGCATTCTTCTTGCTGACCCCAGTAAACGCCTACAGCTGTGTTGTTGGCTCCTGCAGGTTGATACAGTGAAGCGCTTGCTCATCAAGAAGTTACCCCCGGTGCTGGCCATACAGCTGAAGCGCTTCGATTACGACTGGGAAAGGGAGTGCGCCATCAAGTTCAATGACTACTTTGAGTTCCCGCGTGAGTTGGACATGGAGCCATATACGGTGGCGGGCGTTGCCAAGCTGGAGGGCGATGACGTGCACCCAGAGAACCAGGTGATCCAGAATGAGCCTGGGGAGGGCGAAGCCCCTGGCAGCTCCAAGTACCGGCTGGTTGGCGTGCTGGTGCACAGCGGGCAGGCCAGTGGGGGGCACTACTACTCCTACATCATCCAGCGGAATGGCGGTGACGGCGAGCGGAACCGCTGGTACAAGTTCGACGACGGAGACGTCACCGAGTGCAAGATGGACGACGACGAGGAGATGAAGAACCAGTGCTTCGGCGGAGAATACATGGGCGAGGTCTTCGACCACATGATGAAGCGCATGTCCTACCGCCGGCAGAAGAGGTGGTGGAACGCCTACATCTTGTTCTACGAGCGCATGGACTCTCCGGAGCGGGACGCCGAGCTGGTGAAGTACATCACGGAGCTGACCATCTCCGCCAAGCCGCACCAGATCAAGATGCCGGCCGCCATCGAGTGCAGCGTGCGCAAGCAGAACGTGCAGTTCATGCACAACCGCATGCAGTACAGCCTGGAATATTTCCAGTTTATAAAGAAACTCCTGACCTGTAACAGTGTCTATTTAAACCCGCCTCCAGGTATGTAGTAGCCAATCAGTCAGTCTGTTTCTGTTTGGATCTTTAGTTAGTGCTACATATGGATTTTGTTGTCACACATTTTTGGGTTACTCATGCTGTCGAGCCACATTTAAAGGGCAACTATTCCAGCACTCTTCAATGTTGTCATTGGGTGATTGTCTCTCTTGTAGGAGTGTCCAACTTATGAGTATGAATGTGTCCAAGTTATCATATGAGACTCTTCAGCATGAATGGAGAAATTACCTTGGGGAGATTTGAGTAGAAGTTTTCATTCTGTTCGTTTCATAAGTAGAATATTTCAGTAGTAAATATGCTCCTCTGCCAAATAGTTGTAGTTTTGGTCCCCTGCAAACACCAGTGTGCAAGTCAGAGTCACAGTGCAGAGTTGAGTTTTTGTCTTATCAGAAGCTTTCAGTGAATGATGATGCAGGCTTAGTTGCATGGCGTGGAATTAACGTTCTGTAATGCAAAATGACTTGGCATCTATAGAGACAGAATTTGGACTATATGGGTTAATCCCCTTGAAAAATCAGTGCGTGGGTGTGTGTGTCTTTGTCAGGCTCTGGGAGAAGCTTCCTAAGGCAGTCTTTGGTGTACTGATGAGCTGAAAACGCACAGATCAGGCTAACTGACGCCAAGCAATATTATACTGGAGCCCCTGGCGCATACCAAATTGCGTGCGACTTCTGCACCATGTTCCTACAGACCTGTGATAGCGGGTCGTAATTTCCATTTCTAACGGTGCTTATTTTTATTTGAATTAGGACAAGATCATCTTTTGCCCGAAGCAGAAGAAATAGCTATGATTAGTATTCAGCTTGCTGCTAGGTTCCTGTTTAGTACAGGATTTCACACAAAGAAGATCGTACGCGGCCCTGCCAGTGACTGGTAAGAGCTTCACCTTGAAAATCCCAATACTTCCCTGCAGACTCTTGGAAGTTTCCTGGAAACTGTTTTTAGGTCTTTTACTGACAAGTAATGGCTGAAAGGATCCTTAAGATAATTTGACTGGTTGCCCAGCTAACAAGTGTTTGCCCCTTAGGTACGACGCACTGTGCATCCTCCTCCGCCACAGCAAGAATGTACGCTGCTGGTTTGCACACAACGCCCTCTTCGCTTACCCCAACCGCTTCTCCGAGTACCTGCTGGAGTGCCCCAGCGCCGAAGTTAGGGGCGCCTTTGCCAAGCTTGTCGTCTTTATTGCACACTTCTCCCTGCAAGATGGGCCGTGCCCTTCGCCGGGGGCCTCGCCTGGACCTTCTAGTCAGGTGAAGCCACAGGTCTTCAGCATTTCTTAATGCAGAGGGTCCCGAACATCCTCTTGGGGGCTCCCGGTGACACCATGCGTTTGTGGTATTCCACTAGCAGTACATGGCATTCCAGGTTTTCATGATTTGCTGACTTAAAGAGGCAGTTCACCCGAAAACTGAAAAAGAGAGGGGCTTTAGTACTAAATCTCCATCTAGGTCGTTCTGCTGGGGAGTTTCCTAGTTTTGGGGATATTGGCTGTAGAAATGTTGGGCTTTTCTCAAATATATTGGGAGTGAATGGCATTCTTTCTGTGGTGATTAAAGCACGAAAAATAATTAGAAAATGGCAGCAACGTCTCTTATCGGAAATCATGACCCAGTTACTCATAATAATCCACAGACTTTGTAGTGAGCAGTTTAATGTAGGAACTATGTTCTTCTACCAAACTCCACACACCAATCATATCACTGTGCAGAAGATACGAGAACCCCGTCGATTGTCTTCTGCGCAGTGATATACTATGATACTATCATACTGACTCTTTAGTGGACCAAGTGTGAATGCCCTGTTTTGCCCCCTCAGGCTTGTGACAGCTTGAGTCTAAGTGACCACTTGTTAAGAGCTGTGCTCAACCTCCTCCGGAGAGAGGTGTCTGAACATGGCAGGCACCTGCAGCAGTACTTCAACCTCTTCGTCATGTACGCCAACCTAGGTATGAACCACCCGTTTGCCACAGCTGGCTGTGGTGCTGTACCTCCCCCGAACCAGGGTCTGGTTCTCACCGTCGTCTCCTCGTTGCAGGAGTTGCCGAGAAGACGCAGCTGCTTAAGCTCAGCGTTCCTGCGACCTTCATGCTGGTTGCCCTGGACGAGGGGCCTGGGCCTCCAATCAAGTACCAGTACGCTGAACTGGGCAAGCTCTACACTGTGGTGTCCCAGCTGGTGCGCTGTTGCGATGTATCATCGCGCATGCAGTCCTCAATTAACGGTGAGAGTCCTTACAGTGGTAATGGTCACAGGCTGGGATCGGTGTTTCTGGAAGTGTGACTAGCTTGTTAACTAGTACTAGACTCGGCTTGAAAGGTGTAGGCGCCCTGTGAAGATCCACATCCTTGCTCAGGACTACGTGACTGACATCTGCCATCTCCAAGCCCCTGTCTTGTGGAAGGGGCCTGGAGCTGAGGGCACCTATGCTGTTCAGGGCAATAGGTTGATACTACTGACCTGTTCATGGCCAATGCTTTGAAAAGGCCCCACTGCTTTTCAGGTAACCCAGCTCTTCCAAACCCCTACGGTGACCCCAGCCTACCACAGCCCATCATGCCCGTTCAGCAGCTGGTGACGGAGATCCTGTTCGTTCGCACCAGCTATGTGAAGAAGATCATCGAGGACTGCAGCAACTCTGAGGAGACGGTCAAGCTGCTGCGTTTCGGCTGCTGGGAGAACCCACAGTTCTCCTCCACGGTGCTCAGCGAGCTGCTCTGGCAGGTGGGTGGCTCCCCGCTCTTGTTCCTCTGAACCGCCAGTGTTTTTATAGATGTTCTGCAGTAGTGGGTCCTCTTGAGTAGGGCATTCTTGCTTCTTACTTCCTTCTCATTTTGTAGGTGGCTTACTCCTACACCTACGAGCTAAGGCCTTATCTGGACCTGTTGCTGCAGATCCTACTTGTTGAGGACTCATGGCAGACTCACAGGTGAGGTCATGTGTTGCAGTTTCGGCATCGCGCATGGCATATGCATGACTCAGAACCATGAAATGATGACTTCCGGCCTCTCTCTCCCCCAGGATTCACAATGTGTTGAAGGGGATCCCTGATGATAGGGATGGCCTCTTTGACACCATCCAGCGCTCCAAAAACCACTACCAGAAGAGGGCTTACCAGTGCATCAAGTGCATGGTCGCTCTCTTCAGTAATTGTTCTGTAGCATACCAGATCCTCCAGGTAGAGCCTGGACCTACGAATGTGATTGTGGTGCCGTCTCTGCTGCGGCCTTGTGGTGGGTTGACGTGGGGTCTTGTCTGGCCTGCAGAGCAACGGGGATCTGAAGAGAAAGTGGACGTGGGCAGTGGAGTGGCTGGGCGACGAGCTAGAGCGTCGGCCGTACACTGGGAATCCCCAATACACCTACAACAACTGGTCCCCTCCGGTGCAGAGCAACGAGACCTCCAACGGCTACTTCCTGGAGCGCTCACACAGTGCACGGGTGACCCTGGCCAAGGCCTGCGAGCTCTGTCCTGAGGAGGTACCACCCCCAGCTGGCCGCCCCCTTTAGCTTCATTTTTTGTCTGCATGTTTAAACTCAAAGGGAATGGCGTGCTTTCTAGTTTCTTCGCTTGCGATGCTATGAACGGTGGAACTTTACGGAACTGGGATTTCACTTTTAAGGCCAGAAACATGGGGAATATTCATTATTCTAAATTAGTTTATCACTTCAGCCTTCAGCATTCATCTGCTAGATCTTTTCACTTTTGTTTTAGTCGTTTTTTCCTCCATCATGAAAGCTTATGATTACCATTTTGAAACCTGTAAATCTGCCTGTAGTGTAGCTTAGGAACCATGGCATCTGTAACTGCAGCCTTTTCTTCTGTTAATTTGCATATTTGAGCTAATTTGCATGTTCTGTCACTTACAACATTTAAACTTAGAATATTTGATTTGATATCAGCCATATGCCGAAATGCTATTCAGAGCCAGAATGACTGATTCTGCTCCATTAGTCTATATTAAGTCATCTACAGACATGTATTTACACACTTTTTTTTTTAGTTTATCCGTCTTATGTTAGCTTAAATTCAATGTGAATTTTTCATATTATTGTTATTATTGTTATTATTAATGCTCCACTACAAGTAGGGCTTTGAGTTTTCAATTTTATTTCTGAACTCTGAGGCCAGAGCTGCTCTTGAGCCGTGATGGTGCTGACAGTTTGAACATGCAGTCCAAGGACTGGCTTCATGCTTGTGGCAGCCTTCAGCAGGTTGTTATAGCACCTGCCATTTTGTACTGACATGGCTTCCTGTTTTCCTCCTGTGAACCTCTGGCCACACCCAGTCACGTGGGCCGTACCACCCTCTCCCGTCTCACTGGTGCGGTTGTGGACGGCTAGTCACTGGGATAGTGACCAGATGCTGGGAAGCCGCTGTTCGATGACACCTGTCTGATGTGCCATTTTAACTCCCGTTTCAAATTAGTGTCACCTAACGAAGCACGAGGCGGCCTCTGAAGAAGACGCGGGCCGGAGCTCCTCCTCGGCGCCGCAGGCCATGCCAGGGGAGGTGGCAGGACAGCAGCCAGCCACCGTAAGAGTCACACGCCCGGAGGCAGAGCCCCCATGTCTGCGTTCCCTTGGTGTTCATATGGCGTGCCATGGCCCGCTCCATTCTTCCCACCTCACCCCACTCACCCAGCCACACTCCCAGAACAAATGCAAACATCCACGTGAAGTAGGATTGAAAACTCAAGCCCTGGCTACAGTGTAGAAGCTGGAGGGAGAGCTTCTGCTGACTGGGTCTGACTGCTCTCGTGTGGGGCTTCGGTCGGCTGCAGCTTAGTGCAGAATTTTGCCATTAGTCTTTTCCTTGACACAAAATAATACAATATGTGATTTAAATCGTGGGTTTAATTCAATGGCAAAAACATAAGACCCTGCAGGCTTGGTCCGGTACTGGGAACCACTAGTGTTTAATAAACACCTGCCTTTTTATATACTCTCATGATACTTTTGTGGAGTTCTTTCATGTTAGGGGGTTTTTCCACCACACAAAGTTTGGTACTTTCAGTACTTTTGGTACTTTCGGTACTTCCTTTGTGTTGGTTTTCCACTGGCTGGTACCGGCGCCATATGATATCATCGGTAACCGCCCATGAGTGACGACGTCGCACCGCACAGCACTGTTTCTTTTGCCAAAATGGTTTTCCCCTGCTGTAAGAACTGGTACCGGCGCTGAATAAAAGCACAACGTGAAGCGGGGCATTAAATTCTAACAATGGCTGTAGTTTACAGCTGAACAATGTTGGATATTAAATCTAACATTGCATGTTATGCACATGCAGTTCTTACATCGCTAGTGAGTTACATTAAGATCATAGTTTTTCTTACTTTCGTTTTTATACAGACATTACGGACGGCGCAGGCTTTTAATGTTTTGCTAAAACATTTTTACTTTGGTATAGGGAAAAGGCTTAGCTAACGCAGCCACTTTAATGACTATTCCTTGCATATATTATATTTATATCCAATATATGTTTTTAAAATCAGTTTAAAGTTTGCCTCCGCTGCTTTTTCTTGGGCGCTGCATGCGTTCTCTGAGACTATCATAATCATTCTCACCCTTGCTATTTAAATCACTCCTAGACAGGTTTGTGAGAATTATTTTTTTTTTTTTAAATTTTATGTTAACTAACTTAAATACAACAAAATCACATCGCTATATCTGGAGACTCTCCAGTACCGTGCTGCAGTAGTAGGCTATATATTAAATAACATCATTTTTAAATTTCTTATGCCGTCCTGATTTTGTTGTATCTGTTCTTCCGACCAGATTGCAATTATTATTATTTTTTTTTACTTTGTTTATTGCTATGTTCTGAGTTCGTAACGTTTTGTCAAGAGGGCGATCGTATTGTGTTTCAGAATCGGGCTATTTGCATAACCAATTGACAGCAAAAGTGTTTCAAGTTATGCCCGAAAGTACCAAAGAAGTACCCCAACTGGGCCAGGGTGTGGCTCAGCAGGTTAAGCTCTGTGCCTGTGATCAGAAGGTCGCCGGTTCAAGCTCAGCTTCTGGCCGTCTGTGGGCCCTTGAGCAAGGCCCTTAACTCCCAACTGGGGATCAATAAAGTATCTCTTAAAAAAAATCAATTAATAAAAAACTGGTTTGGCACTTTCGGTACTTGAATTTCTGGTACTGGTACTTGACCGGAAGTCAATGGAAATCCGAAAGTACCAAACTTTGTGCAATGGAAAAGTGCCCTTAGTCTTTGTAGAATTTTGGGTTATTAAACATTGTTTAATAGCTCCTTGTAAAGAGTCCATAACATCAAACATTTATTTTTATTCAGTGGCACACTCATAAATGCTTGATTGTCCTTGTAGATGAATATTCTTACATGTGGTTTCATATGCATGGATTTGGTTTAACCTAACCTAGCAAAATCACAGAATGCCAGAGTGCAAGGGCCCAGCCAGTTTGGTTTGATTTTTGTTCCATAACCTGTTGAACAATCCTATTGATTTATGTTCATATGTGCTGAAGTCATGTCAGCAGACTGTGGGTTTTTGTGAGATTGAGGTTCCGATCTGCTGATTTCTGTTCTTGGGACCGCAGTTCCACACTTGTGTGTCTACATGGCGCGCACACATCTCCTTTCTGATGGTGTGACACCGGATTGACAGCCTTGCATGCTGAAGGCTTTCGGGTCAGACACTATTAATGCACTGTATGCAGGCTGTAGCCCAGCATTAGCATCGTGATGTGAGATCGCCCTATGCCAGGCGAGCACACAGTCAGGATGATGTTTTTGGTGAAGTCCTTACTGACGTTGGTTTATGAGCAGTCCTGTTGTGCATTGGTGTGCCACGGTCCTCTCGCCTTTTGTCATGCGTTTCTCCGGACACGTTTTCCTTATTTTTATGCACAGAATTGGTGTAATGTTGGCGCATGGCTGAACTGGACAGTCTTTATAGTTATTTCCAGACCTACGCTACAGCCACACGTTTTTCTCATTGCTCATTCTGGGATGGACAGTCAAACAACATGCCTAAATTATGCTGTCAATTATAAATGTTTTAACAACAAAGCAGAAAACCTGCTAAATGGTTGTCCTTGTTTTCCTGCTATACTGTCCCATCATTAAAGGTGTGAACTTCTGTTTACTTTTGTCAGGAACCTGATGACCAGGACGCCCCTGAAGAGCATGACGTCTCTCCTCCTGAAGACACCACCCTCTACCCCCACCCTTCAGGGACGACGTATCAGCAGGTATGACCCCCACCCAGACCATTCATTCCCCAGCCTGTCTGGTGCTGGCGTGACTGCATTACCTCTTGGTGTAACAGCGGCCAGTTGGTCTTGGACAGCGGTGCTTTGTAATGTAATTTTGTCTGCAGGTTTTGCTTTGTTTGTAAATGGAATGCCCAATTAAATGCTGCTGTCTGTTTGTGTGGATGTGGCTGTCTGTCTGTGTGTAAGGCTGAGGCTGTGTGCACATGCAACCCCAGTGACGGCTTTCTGTCTGTGCCAAACAGAATAACCACCCTCAGGGGCAGCCCTACACGGGCCCCGCGGCACAGCACATGAACAACCCACCACGCCCAGGTCCAGCCCCCGCCCCCGCGCCGGCCGTGGCCCCGGCCCAACGAGCACAAGAGACCTGGGAAGGCGGCGAGGAGCCGGCGCCAGCCCAGACGAAGGAGTAGCCCCCGGCGGCCACCCCGCCCCCCACCCATCTGACTGCTCCATCCAGACACTTGGTTCAAGTGCAAGACCAGGCCTTATGGGCTCCCAGCGCCTCCGGGGCCCTCGGCCCTGGGTCCCCAATTCCGCTGTTTCGTATCTAACCTGGAGTGGAGTGTGTGTTCGCTGTCGGAAACATAGCACCCCTGCAGTGCACAGCGTCTTGTCGTAACCGCTGGGGGGTGGGCTGGGGAAGGCAGAGTTGTACATAGTTAATGTTTGACTTCCAACAGTGAGACTGTCTGCTGGTGGAGACTTCCCAGTCTTTGGGGGGCTGATGGGGGGGAAAAAAACAACTAAAAAGGAGAAAAGGAGAAAAAAAACAAAAAAAAAACTTGCAACTTGCTTTATCACCTGTGCCCAGCAGTGAGCTTCGGTCTGCCTGCAGGCAGATTGAATGCCTTTGGTTTTCAGAGGACACAACGTTCATGGCGACCACCTTTAAATGCACCACGGCGTCTCCTCTGAGGAGCTGGCATTATTATGGGCTGTTGGAACACCTGGGTTTACTCTATGATATGTGGTTGGTGTAGAAAGTGATGTAAACATTGTTCTAGATCCTCCATTGCCTTTCTTTTATTCTGGTATTAATTCGGTCATTTCAACGCTCTAGTTATTAGGCTGTAATATTTAGCATGGCGGCGGCCAGGGTTTGGGCTGAGGGGAGAAGGCCGCATTACTGCGGCCGGGCCCTGAGCCACAGCTACTCTCAAGAGCCTTTTTTAAATGTATGATTTTTTAAACAATTGTCCTCACACCTCGGCAGTGGTTATCCGGAACCAATAGCAGCAGCAGCAGCGGCGGCCAGCCAGTTCTCAAGCGCACATGTATTCCTCAGATGTAACGTTTTGGAATTGATGCATCGACAGGACAATAAACGTGTAGGTTTCAATAATAGGAATTTTAAGAAGACAAATATATATGCAACAGTGTGCTATGCCAGGACGCCTGGAGCATAGTAGACCATACTTGGTGAGCTTTTCGTCGTTTCCCTGGTAGAGCCTTATTCTAGACTAACTCCCAATGGCTTCCCAGTCTACAGACCATGTGCTGGGATGGGAGACGTGGGCTGGGGGCATGAGCCAGGCCACGGGCTTCTGTTTGATACCCTAATGCCCCCTTCCTCCTTTCACACAGTCCTACTTGAATGCAGGCATTGTTTTAGAAATCTATCAAATTGGGGGGCAGAGTCAGAACCAAACCTTAAGCAGGGTTGTATCATAAAAATAACTGCTGGTTAGTCACATTACAACCGTTAGCGGTCATGCTAAGCGAAGCATTATTCTTTAGAATATAAAGGAAAGCCTTGGTGAATACTGTATTTAATTGGTAACTTGAATGTTTTTTTTCTTTTTGCTTCTTTGTCTAAAATACCAAATACCCCCCTGCAAAATAGAAGCCCACCATTTATTTAAATATTTTGCTGTTTTGTTTTATAGAAATTTATTTTGCTGAATTTCACAAAATAATAGTTTAAGAGGAACATTTTCGTCCTTGTGTTCTTTTTAAGGAAGACGCTGACTGTACAGAGATCTGCAGCCTCTCCTGCCGACTTTTGTTTTGGCCAATGGTGTGACACTGAGTTCTGGAGCCGCAGTCGCCATGTGAACTTTCACTTTGAGATTTTTTTGTGCACAGAGATAAAGCATTTCGCCCCTTAGCAAGAATAAAGAAAATGGAATCCTGACACTGTAACTGCCTCATTTTGTTTATGGTACATTGTAAATACACCATGCACGTTAATATGGAAGAGAAGGTAGACCTCTGGTGTGTTATCAAAGGGGAGGTCTGCAGATTGGCATGAGGAGGGATGGGGCCCACATCGATGTCACTTCCTGCCAGGCTGCGGAGCGTGATACAGGACCCTGCAGGCTAGAGTGAGACATCCTAGGAGAAGACGGTGAGCCAGAGACCCAGGTGGGGGGTGCTGGAGAACACCCACCTAATCCCACCCCCCCTCCCCCCCCGTGAGCGGTGGGCACAGCCAAACGTGTGGCTGCGTTGTACAGACTGAGTTTGGGGAACACTGGGCACTTCAGGCCGCTCTGTCATCCTCCTCCCTTCAAGGGACAAAACGGCTTCATTAGTTTTAGCCTGTAAGGTATTTTTTGGTTTTGGTTGTTTTTTTGTAAGTATTAATTGGATCAGATGATTGCCTTTTGACCTGTTTGAATAATTCAGAATCTTTTTGTGAATCATGCATGGACGATTAAATCCCTTGACCTGCCTTAGAGCACTGTACAAACCCAGCACACTGTAAAGTTATACTTTAAAAATAAATAGTATTTGAATTACTCCTGGCCCCATGTGCTCCTGCGCTGATTGCCACACCACCTGCCAGTGGCTCCTGGCTGGGCTCCCAAAGACGACACCAACTTACTGAGCCCCAGCGTCCTGTAAGGGAACGGTACAGCGACACTCACTGCACCCCCCTTTGCCATCTCTTCATAAGCAGCAAGTTTGTCACCCAGCAAGAAACGTAGCTCTGGTTTATTTTAAAACCTGGTTTCCAAATTTGGATTACACCCACATTTCAAAGAAAGCATTAAATACAAGTAAAGGTTGTGCCTTAAGCAATATATTCATTTGAAGCTGGGTATTTTGATGAAATTAACTTCTTTTTTTTTCTTCATTGTAGTGGATGAGGGTCACCATTTTAAATAGTCTGCTGAATTAAAATAATTTTAATTTATGGCTGATTCCACTATGGCCGGAAGGCCTTTATGGGTAGAAGACAGAAGTTGTATCATCATCAGCAAATCAACTGAAAGGAAAATATGCAGCTTTTAACACTGAGTGCACACTCTGGGGGCACCCTAACCCCGCTCCGGGCGCACCCTGTTCCAGAAGGCTCCTGTTGTGTATGCTGCAAATGCTATAGTGAATCACGAGAATGCGCCGTGTCTATAACTTACACCATTTTACAGTTGAATTCATTGAAAAATTACCTTTCCTTATCCTGTTTGTATTTCTAATGCCTTAAGAGAAAAATATATTTACTACTTGTTGAATAAATTGCTCCATCTAGTGGCGAAATATTGTAACTTCTGATAAATCTGGTTAGGGTAGAAGGCACCTATTTACACCCACTTGGCCCTCCACGAGGAAGACGCTGTTTGGGGCCCGGTCCTACCCTGTTGGCAGACGAAACAACGCCTGTGCTGCACGTTAGATCGCTTGCTGGATAAGCTGTTTTTTCCCTGGCAACTTGGTGTCGTCAATAAATACCCTATTTATTTTGAGCCGTTTAGTATGCATCTCCATCCCTCTTATGCTGCAGATTTATGTTGGCTACTGACAAATTGTAACAAATTGCATTTCCAAAGTAATAAATACATCCATTCATTTTCTAATGGCTAATTCAGTACAGGGCCACATGACATATCTGCGGTTTTCACAATATCATTCTACAGCTGTGTGTTTGTTTACATTTAATGAGCACAGCCTCTTTGAGACTGATGCAATCAGGGTGAATCCATTCCCCAAACTGTACATTTAGTGCGAATGCAGCTTGAGATGTGGAGTGGAACTGGGGTACAGTGTCTGCCGATAATCATTCCGTTTACTGCAGAGATTGTTACATTATGAATGATCAGTGGTGTCCTGGATGAAGGACATCTCATTTTCACATGGTGACAACAGCAAATGGCCTGGTGTCAGGAAGGTGTTTCACTAAACACTAAACTCTGGTGAAGGTGGGTAGATTGACAGGGGTTAGAGATGTAATATCTAATCTAAGGGGCAGGCAGGTGGTGTAGTGGTTAGGGGTGCCACCGCATAATAGAAACATTGCCGGTTCAAGTCCCTGACCTGCAAGTACCACTGAGGTACCCTGAGCAAGGTACCGTCCCTCTGTTATGGGAACTAAGGGCAACAGCACAACCACTTGGGGGGTATAGATTAGGGCACATGGATGGGATACCAGTCCATCACTGGGCATAGGACTGGAGTACACCCTGGACGGGATGCCATGATTTCCACTGCAGTTTACTTTTTTTCCCCCGTCTCAGTCCGTGATTAATACCGAAATTGACTCCCATCCCCTCCCCTAGAGACCATCGGCTAATTTGCACGTGGGTGAGAATGGTCACAGGGCACCTATTCGGCCTATTCACCAACTACAGAGGATGTAATGCGGCCACAGGTGAGATGAGTACGAGGCTGACAGAGGAGCTAAATAGCTTCTTTGCCTGCTTCGATTTACCATCACAGCTGCACTCACCAGCTCTTGCTATGCCCCCATCCGCACCCAGCCACGGTACTACAACA
>JAODKN010000001.1:39828329-39856244 GCA_026774425.1 Petrocephalus zakoni
AAAGACCTCATCACCCCCCGCACTGCACCACGATCTCTCCGATCCTCCAGCACTGCTCGACTGGTCCCACCACCCCTAGAGGTACAAGGAAGACACACATCTCGGCTCTTCTCTGTTCTGGCGCCTAGTTGGTGGAATGAACTTCCCCTAGATTTCCGAACAGCTGATTCATTGAATGTCTTCAAACAGCTACTTAAAACATACCTTTTTCAGAAATATCTGAACTAGCACCAACTGAGTATTAGACCGATGGTATTCATAGCCTGGGTTTTATTGAGCTATATCGGGAGAAGTTCATTATAGAGTCTTAAAGCACTTATGTAAGTCGCTCTGGCCTAGGGCGTCTGCCAAATGCTGTAAATGTAAATGTAATGTAAATGTACTTATTAGTGGTGCAAATAATCTATTATTGCAGCTGTTCTAAAGGGCTTTCCTCTGTACCGTGAAATCACACAGGAGGTCACAGGTGTCAAGGTAACAGCTTGCGGCCGCTCATTCAGCCATTTTGGGACCAATGGCCAGGCGACTGGACCAGTGCACTCAATTTTTCGGCATGTTTCTCTGGCTGGATAGATTCGTGTCAGTGGCTCAGTGGGAAGATGCCAAGACAGACGTCCAGCCAAGAGAGGATTGCGAAGGAAAAATGCTGTGTGTGTGTCTAGTTCACCCATTAATACAGACATTCAGTGTCATGGTCAGCTAAGCCTTTAACAATGTGCAACAGCCCACAGACATGACATGAGGAGGGCAGAGAGCAGTTGGTGCTGCAGTCAGTGCCAGTGTCAATTGTCATATTAGTCAGTTATTATTCTATATGGAAATTTAGAAAGTATAGTGGGTGTAAATTATTGGGCTTGACTGGGGAAGACAAAAGCAGAAGTCTAACATGGAAGCCTGCACTGGGTCAGCAGGGTGTCTGCTGGTTGGGGCACTTGTTCCCCCAGTGGAAGATGCACATGCAAACTCTGCACTGAGGGGTTGGGAAACACTGGCGTGCAAGCATCATACTCAACACCAGGTGGCAGCATTTCCATTTTTTTTTGCCCAAAGCCTTGATTCTTGCAATTATGTTTTGCCCAGTTACTCATATGTATTAAATCATCAACCATCATCAATATATCGTTGCTGGTATATTTTTTAATTGAAAGTAACAAGGAAAAAATCATCCAGAGCAAGGTAACTCCAGATGGACACATAACAGCAGATATTTTCTTCCTCAGCTCGTTTCTTCTCTGTGTGAGATCATGTGCTCTGATACAGGCAGGATGGAAATATGTTGCAGACATTAACACGTTGCCTACACTGAAAGGAATCTTGCAAAGGCTATTAGAATAAAAACATAAAATATGTTCTGGGCCTTATCTTGCTCTGGCTGGACAGCCCGCTCTGTCCAGTATGACACTGTGACAGGTGACCGACTCCTAGGCACACGTCTGTCAGCTTGCCCTGCACCTACTCACCTGTTCCGAATAGTTAGTATGATCTCTTGCACACGACAAGAGTCAGACAGACAAGAAAGGTTACCTTTCATCACACTTTCCCACCCAGGACATGATCAAAACAAAGAGCTGTGATTTAATGACTGTCACATATTGAAAGAGTGACTCACAGAAAAGTGTTTGCGTCCTTGTTATCATGACTAGACAATTACTTTCAAAAAGGGCAGGAGAAAAGATGACACCTTGCTCCAGTGTCTCACACATGATTACAGTCACACACCCTGACATGTCACATCCTGTTTCTGGTCTTATTCACAGGACAACATTTCCAGTCAGAGATTCAAAGCTAAACCAAGCATTCCTCTTACTGTTTGTACACAGGATCGCCTTCTAAGTAAACCGAAGTGGAAACCAGTATTTGGAGAGAGACCTCACTTGTTTCATAGTCAGGATATAGATTTTATGTTTTAAGTTTTGATTTTCTGTTTCCTGTAGCCTTGTCATATAAAAGTATACTATATAAAAATATACCCCATATAATTTTCGGGGCTCAACCACAAAGAGCGTGAATAATTGATTTACAAACACTAAGCATAATCTTAACTTGCTGAGTAACGTTAAAATATGTTTACAAACCATGTGATCAAAGATAATAGATATCAGAAAGATATGTGCTTCCTATTTTATAACGAAACGTCAGTAATAGGGAACTGACGTATATACTAAAAAAGTAACGTTATTGTATAAAATATTGCATTTTGTACAGCCTAACTATTTCTTCTGGTTATTTCTTGCCAGCTTGTAAAATCAGGCCATTGGTAGTATATGTGATAGGATTACCAAAATGTCGAATCACATCAGGAAGTTATTAATAAAACTTACGAATATAGCTAAAAAATACACCCAGACAAACAGCTTTACATATCTCGTACTCTAATTATAAGAACTGTATCTTCGTTCCGCTTTTCTTCAAAACAATCAACAACAACTAAAAAATTCCATAGTTTTACCACATTTCACTTTTAAATGCGCGACTTAATTATTTGGTTATCCGAAAACAGTTTGGCAGCCGAGTTGTGCCTTAAAATTTTACAAACCGGCAATATATACTGTAAAAAACTAAAATCGATTAATGTGTATACTGAGCCAACTAAAGATGAAAAAGGACAAAGAAGCCGAACTGAGCTAAAGGTAAACCGAAAGGTGAACAAAGCACAACTACGCCAGCTAACAGCAATCTTCTTTGTCTCCGTAATTCTAATACCGATACTGTGTATTTTTCCAACTGCGCCAGCCGGACCTGCCCAAGTCTCGCGATATTTGGCTGCGCCAGGCTGCTGCGGTCAATAAAACCTCGCGTTGCTTCATCCTCTCTATTCCGTCTCGGAGTAGCGAAAGGTCGTTTAAACGTCCAGCTCGGCTCGCGTACAGACCGCCGATCGTTACCTAACAGGCCGCGCCGATAGGCAGAAAGCACTCCTCTCGCTTAGGGTACCGCCGCCAGTTCGTTCCCGTGCCGATACTCGTGCGTCTCTGGACTGCCGGGAATAAGGAGCCGCGTCGCCGTCGCGCTAACAAAGGAACCGCGTTTCTCGCCGGGAGACCCTCCGCACCGCTCCTCAGTTATGAGTCATGCGGCCGTCGAAAATGTCCACGGTCTAGATCAGCAGGTGAGTGTCGGCGGCTCGGGGGCCGCGGGCCGGGTGCGTGGCGATGTGCCGCTGGCTCGGCGGCCGCCTGCGCGTTTCCGCCACCCGGCGCCGCTAAGATGGTGGCCGGCGCTGCGTTCGGAGCGAGTGCGGATGATGGCGGCCGCTCTGAGCGCTCCGCGGAGCGCCGCGTCTGGCCTTTTTACGCGGATTTCCTGCCAGTGCCGGGTTAGTCCCGTCTGTCCGGTAGCCGCGCTAATGATCCTTTATTTCTGTTTTTGTGCCGAAATTCGAAGTCGTTTTAAACTCGGCCAGCTTGTAATATTTTAAAGGCAGGTAATAAATAACCGCCTGATATGGTTACGGGCGGCGGGGGGTCGGCGTGGCGAGACGCCGCCGGGGATTTGGCACGGAAAGGGGCTTTCTGACTCGCGACGTCGCCTTTGCCGACCGGTGCGCAGTCGCTCCTCCGCGGGGATTCCCGGGCTGCTTCCGTCGCTGCCCGCTTTCCGGGCTCCGCGCTGTTTGTGCCCGCGTTTCGGGAGAGCGGCGGCCGGCGGGAGCAGCTACTTAATACGCAGTTAGGCGGGACGGAGTGGCTCGCTGTTTGTGTGACCGCGTAGGAGCCTGTCGCGTTCGGGCCTACAGCAGGGCGCTGGGTGTTCGGACCGCCTGCTGTTTCCCACTTCACCAGGTCCGTTAGCTATAAGGTGGGCATCGGCCCGGTCCGGCCCGCGGACGCGGCTCGCGTAGCTGCGCGCTCCGTCCTGCGGCGCATTAGCTACTTGCCGGATCTACTTGCTGCCGGTCTCGTTGTGACTGACGGCCGTGAAGCTCGCGGTGTCTCGCGAGTCGGCCCGTGAGCGCAGGTGACGCGCGCCCCCCCCCCCCCCCGGGGACACGTGACGAAGCGGGCACGCGCGGGCGGGCGCGCGCGCGCCGCACTTTTGTCGCGGAAATCGGGAGCGTGCGCTAATGGGTTTCTCTCTCTTTCCCGCAGCTTGCTGTGCTAGACTTAAACTCCCCGGCTGACGGGCAGGGTGGAGGCGGCACAGGCAGTAAGTGACTCTCTTCTGGGGGGGGCGGCGCGTGTAGCGTTGTGCCTCCATCCACGTGCTTATGGAATTGTTAGATTTGACTTGTAGGAGCCTGTCAGCTGATAAGTTATGTGAGCAGACTGTGTCCTGTTGGCTCGCCCAGTATTACTGTGCATGTCCCTGCTGTGAGTAGTGTTGTTGCTGGAGCAGCTAGCAGAACGTAACGTGGTATCCCTGTCGTTATTTGTTTTTCAGGGCGCTACATTCCTCCTCATTTGCGGAATAAAGAGGCAGCAAAGAACGGTAAAGTCTAAGTCCTGTTTAGTAGCTTTTCTTTCTGAATGTGCCGGCTTCATGGGATGTATGAAACGGTACATCCTGTGCTCTCCGTGTTAAAGCTGGCTTTTGAGGGCATTGTAATTGTTTTAATGTTAATAAAGTTCCACAGCCAGCTTTATATAAACACACACACGTGCTTTGAGGTAAACATTGTCTTTATTAGTGGATTATTGAGAATGTGTTTTTTTTTTTTTTTTTTTGTCAGGGCATGCCAGGCCTGTTGTATCCATATGGATTTAATTAGGCAGCAGGGGGATTTTTACTTGAGATTTCTAAAGCTGATGTTGGTTTTGTACATGTCTTTGCTGTTTTTCTTTGACTGTTAGCTTTTTTTTTCTACTAATACAGGATAGAATGACACCTGTGTTGCACCATTTTGCTGAGAATGTTTAAGCCTTTTGGTGATCTTAATTTAAAATAAGCTTTCCTCATTCCCAGTGGGTATGTTTTAGGCACTGAGCCCAACTTTTTCTGGGCCTCCGGTCGTTTTAAGTGCATTTCATAGGCATATTTGACCATGAGCTGTAGTGTTGCCATCCCCCCCTCCCAATTGACTGTTTTTTTTTTTTTCTTATTCACCAGGAAATAAGTACACCACACACACACACACACACAAATTGTTTATTCAAGTGTGGTGCCATGAATCTGACAGCTTTTCCTTAAATACCAACTGCAGTGATGTGTGACTAATGAAATTGTCTTAATGTGCAAATAAGGCTGCTATCAGGCTTTATGTGGCTTTTAAATGGTAATTGTTTTGATTGTGCTGAACCATGGTGACTTGATATGTTTCTTTCTTGTAAATCCTGCCAGAACCAGTATTTAGCCTTTTGGCTTATTGGTTCCGTTTCAGCTGGATGGCTTTATTTATATTCTGCTCCAAGTCTGACTTCAAGGTACTGACAAGTGCCATATGCCAAACTGTACTGGAGGCTTTGTCCCTCTTCTGCGTTTTGTCCGTGGGTTTTACTTGACAAGGGGCTTTGTGCTTTTGTTCAGGTTACCCACGATGCCCTTCGCAGGACCTTTGTTTGTTTCAGGCCTACAGCAGTGGCTGGCCTGCCAGATGTGGTATAGCAGGATGCATCTGCATGTGCCTTGAGAGTGCACTGCAGATCCTTAGCCTGTCTGTCTGTGTACTGGAGCTTGCATGTCGCTCTCGTGCCCCCTCCCACTTGTCGGTCTGTATACATGGACTCTGGCTGACTTAATGCTTGTTGCACATGTCCCAGCTCCCAATGCATTATGTTGCCCGACACGTAACGTCAGTGTCACCGTGGATGTTTTGCTGCCTGATGATGAATGCAAGGCACATAGTCACTGCTTTATCTCTCCCAGTGTTCCTCTGTTCATAGATTAACTGTTTCAGCACCACTCATTTGGAGCACCGCATAACCAGGACCAACCACAAAGTTATCGGGACTTGGATTTAAATATGGGATTGTGTGTGTGTGTGTGTGTGTGTGTGTGTGTGTGTCTGAGTTTTTGGCTGGATTAACAGACAAGGCTGTACTGACGTTTTGGTGGCTTCTTCGTGTCATGAGGGATGCTGGGTTATGAATTGGCTGTCATGACTTGGGATTCACAGTGATGAGAGCATAAGCATTTGCTTGTGACAAGATGTTGAACAATATGGTAGCCTGTTGGATTTTGTTCCCTGTGGCATACTTTACTTTCGAAATGGATTTTTTTTATGCTTGGACTACAATGAACTAGGCATGACCACATACCAAATAAGCAGCTTAACAATTACCTCTAGATGTTCTCTACTGCCATGAAATATTTCCCTTGTTGAAATGTATAAATATTTGGATCGACTGTATCCCCAGAAGGATTTAATTAGGGGAGATGAAGCAAAGCTTTGGATACCTGCTAGGTTTTGGTGACTGCATACAAATGTAAGACTTTCATAATGGTTTGAAGTCTTAATTTGTGTAGCTCAGACCGATTGCACTCTTGGATGATGCTGATGAATGTTGACGCACTCTAACACGACTGCATCGTGCTGCCAGGTGATGTCGTGGTGATCCATTGGCTTTTCTGTTTGCCTTGGTGGGAAGCGTAGACTAATTCTGCCAGTTGTGTGCTCAGGACTGGGGCTGTGGAGGATTAAATTAAGGTCTTTGGAGCAGTTGGGTGGCATTTTTGATGTGGTCAGTTAAGTGAAGCTCTTGGCAGGTAGAGCAGGGATGGGCTGGTACCTGATTGTTGGTTGCTGTCTCCTGCCTGTGTTGATGGGAGTGTGACTGCCGATGGGAGTTGCAGACGTGGGGAAAATTTCTTATAGGTACATTGGTCAGGCATATATAAACTTGATATATTGTTTCTTTTCTATTGTTAAACAGCAATAGGCTGTGGTTTTTATAATCGGAGGACAATCATTTTTATTGCTTGGCCGTCACCTCTTCTGTGTCCTGTAAAACCTTTTGCATCTAATCTCCAAAGTGTGGCATGGACATTGTCACAGCATACATTCAGTATAGTATACAAGACTGTAACTTGCAGGTGTGTGGTTGTGCTTTGTGAGCAGCCTGTAGGTTTGCTATCCCCCTTAATTTCTTACAGCATTGATTATCAGCATTGCTGCTTGCTTTGGTTTGAAATGTAAATTTTTTTTTTTTTTTTTTTTTTTTATTGCTTGTAAATTAACTGGCTTTTTTCTTTTTCTAACCTCCCCCCTGCACCTACTGAAGACTCACCTGGATGGGACGGTGCGCGGAGCAATGGCTATGTGAATGGATACCATGACGGAAGGGACAATCGGCTGAATGGGGACCGTGGTTACGGAGGACGTGGACCTTCCCGCACAGATCGAGGTGGGCGTGGTGGGTACCGTGGCAACAGAGGCGGTGGCTCCTTTAACCAGTCCCAGCCAATGCAGAATGCAGGTAGGGAAGACCTACTTGTAGCCATGAAAGATAGATTTGCATGGAATTTAGAGCATGTGAATACTTTTAGTGGTATGTGAATCTTACCAAAAATTCCAGCTAAATGGTCCCAGTGGACTAGCATGGAAATCCATACAGGATCAGTAGAGAACAGGGAAAAGGTAGGCTGGATGGGTCTAAAACTTAGCTAATTGGCCTTAATCTTCTCTAGGGTATGGTTATGACGGCAAAGATGGTGGCTGGAATACGCCCAAAGACCGAGATAGCTACAGCAGCTTTGGCGGCCGTAACGACAGGGGGAAGTCTTCTTTCTTCAATGACCGTGGGACTGGGACAAGAGGAAGGTATGGATTTCTGCACTAACGATGCTTTCAACAAGGAGAACAAGTTCTTTCTTTCATAGTAGATTTCTGGGCATTTCATTCTGCCACTCTCTGTTCTCTGTAGGTCTGAGCGGTATGAGCGTGGTGGCTTTGGAGGAGGTAACAGCCGCTGGGTGGAGGACGGCAGAGATGAGGAGGATTGGTCCAAACCCATGGCCCCCAACGAGCGTGTGGAGCAGTCAGTATCTGCCTCCGGAAGCATATCCATATGTTCCTTGCCTGGCTGCCTTGCCTTATGCTAACTGGTGTCTCTGCCCTCCCAGTGAGCTCTTCTCTGGAAGCAACACGGGTATAAACTTTGAGAAATATGACGACATTCCTGTCGAGGCCACTGGCACAAACTGCCCTCCCCACATCGAAAGCGTAAGTTCTCCTCTGCTGCTGCGCATTGGTCCGTTCGTCTTTGTAACACGATCTAATTGGAGCATGTCCCCAGTTCCATGACATCGACATGGGGGAGATCATCATGGGCAATATCGCCCTGAGCCGCTACACTCGGCCCACTCCTGTACAGAAGTATGCTATTCCCATCATAAAAACAAAGCGGGACCTGATGGCCTGCGCCCAGACAGGTAAGAGAGGGAGGCTTGCAGCTGCATGCTGGCTGCTTTGGAGTCGTAGTGGCAGGTGGGACAATCTGGCTGTATGTTGGAGAAAGTTGACCTGTGGTGGGGGAAGCACACTTAAGTTTTTGTATTTCTGCTGATCTCATCCCCATTCAGGCTCTGGGAAAACTGCAGCATTCCTGCTCCCAATTCTGAGTCAGATCTATACCGACGGTCCGGGAGAGTCCTTGCGAGCCATGAAATCCGGAAGTCAGGTACTGCAGTGCCATCACGGGTGAATGATGGGAAGACGAGCCTTCAGCTGGCGAGCTCTGACGTAAATGAAAATGCTGTGCATCTTGGAATGTTGACCATGGGTTAATTATCTGTAAATGCTTCCTCAGGAGAATGGGAGGTATGGACGACGCAAGCAGTATCCCATCTCTCTGGTTTTGGCCCCCACCCGAGAGCTTGCCCTGCAGATCTATGACGAGGCCAGAAAGGTATGCGCTCTAGACATGAAGTGGCGTGCTGGACTGTCTGTTGCCTGCATGTAGTCTGATTTTCCCCCCCCCCCTTCAGTTTTCCTATCGTTCCCGCGTGCGCCCTTGCGTCGTGTATGGAGGAGCAGACATCGGCCAGCAGATCCGTGACCTGGAGAGAGGCTGTCATCTCCTGGTGGCCACACCTGGACGTCTGGTGGACATGATGGAGAGAGGCAAAATTGGCTTGGATTACTGCAAGTAAGATTCCTACAAAACACCAGATGAGATTCTTAGTCTGACCTGCATTATGGTCATTTTGGCCGTTTCCTCTCTGCCCTTAGTGCATTAAGGCTACAAGCTTAATTGGTCACTTACCGAAACCCTTTGGCCACTGCTGTAATACACCAAACGTGCACCCATATTTGACAAGTGGCTGTATGTTTGGTGTATGTGACACCCACACTACCCTGCAGGTGTTAACTTGGAGGAGTCTCATTCTCAGGCTTGTATTAACGTGTTATACTTCCCTGATCCAGTTTCTTGGTGCTGGATGAAGCAGACAGGATGCTGGACATGGGGTTCGAGCCCCAGATCCGTCGCATTGTTGAGCAGGACACCATGCCCCCCAAGGGTCTGCGTCACACCATGATGTTCAGTGCCACCTTCCCCAAGGAAATTCAGGTAACTTCTGCTGGATTATGTGCTACATAGCTAGACCCAAAAAGTGGTATCTGTCTGATTTGTATAAATGTCCTCAGATTCTTGCCCGAGACTTTTTGGAGGAGTACATTTTCCTGGCAGTGGGCCGTGTCGGCTCCACCTCAGAAAACATCACCCAGAAGGTGGTCTGGGTAGAGGAGAGTGATAAGCGCTCCTTTTTGCTGGATCTCCTTAATGCGACAGGTAACCACACCTCACCCCTTTACCATCTACCATGCTCCCGGTAGCTAGCTGAAGGTTCAGTGTTTGTTGCAGATGTAGAGGGTTCCACTATGGCTAACTACCATGGTCTGTCAGTTGTTTTGTGCAGATGGTCTTCAGCTTTAGTGGGTAAAGGGGCATTAATACTGTCTTTTTCGTGTGAGGTAGCAGTTGAGAATGTATAGACTTCTTATTGAAAGTAGCGACTGAAATGCCTTTAAGTTTGTTACAAGGTCTGGTTTTATTCAGTCATTCCCACTGAGGTTCAGGAAAATGCAAGTGAAACACCAGAGAAGCCCGGTAAGTTGCTGGCAAGCATATGATGTGGTCTTCGAGTGCCTGGCACATAGACGTTATTGCTGGCTGTTTCAGTCCCCCTCCCCCCCATCCACCATCTCGCCCCACTCCGCGACAGTAACTGGAGTAGACAG
This sequence comes from Petrocephalus zakoni, assembly GCA_026774425.1. NCBI lineage: Eukaryota > Metazoa > Chordata > Actinopteri > Osteoglossiformes > Mormyridae > Petrocephalus > Petrocephalus zakoni. The sequence goes on from JAODKN010000001.1 coordinate 39,838,447, forward strand.
TGACTCCTGCTTTCGGCTCTATGGCCTGCAGATGGGTTGCCTTTGAGCTTCCCCCTGCCCTTATGTGGAGGAGCCCTTTCCAGTTGTGTGTCACTGTCTGCAGCAACATATTTCAGTTCATCTCTTGCCTGTGAAGTGACTCATTTTGGATTACCAGTGACTATTACACTTTATTCAAAGCCCTTTATTAATGATCAAATTATCCTTCTCAGAACTTAAGAACCAAAAACTTGTGCTGTTGTGCAGTGCTGTTGTGGTACTTTGCAGCCTTAGGCTTTTGACGGCTGCCTCCCTTTAGCTGTAGGATATAGCTTAATGGAGCCTGCAGGATTATTTATGCTCTTTGTACCTTACAGAGCAAGTATTTTGCAGTCCCCTGGGATGTAGGAACTAATGTGGCTTTAAAAGGGATGGATTGGCTGTTTTTTATCAGCAATTTACCGTGTCAGCAATGCAGTCCAAGCTATTTAAAAATATTAAGGGATTGAGTCGATATGGACTTAATGTGAATTTGGGTGCAGTCAGTTAGTGCTTGTGCTACAAGCTTAAATGAGGTCACTTCATGTGGGGCTGAAATGCTGCAGTCTTTCATGCTCCACTCCTTGTCTTACCCACCAATGTTTTGGTTTATTTATTTTTTGAGCGTTTGCTGTGATAGCCATTAAAGTCATCCTGTGACAAACATTGAACCCGACTAAAGTCTCATCACTCCTGAGTAGCTTTCAGTATGCTGGATTATTAATTTTTTTTTTTTTTTATGGTCTTTAATTCTGAAGTATTCTAGTGAATTGGGCATAACCAGTTTAACTTAATGGTTGTCAGTCAAGGCAAAACTGCTTATTATACATGTAGTCCCCAGTTTAAGTTGCAAGCTTTTTAGGTATGTGCTTACATGCATCATTGTTCAGTGTGTTTGAGGTAGGTGAGCTCACACTTACCCTCCTGAAATGCTGAGCTTCTCTGCTGGCTTCAGGTACCAACATCTGTTCCATTCTGCAGGCAAGGATTCGCTCACCTTGGTTTTTGTGGAGACCAAGAAAGGCGCGGACGCACTGGAGGACTTTCTGTACCGAGAAGGCTATGCGTGCACCAGTATCCATGGTGATCGCTCTCAGAGAGATCGCGAGGAAGCGCTCCACCAGTTCCGTTCAGGACGGTGTCCCATCCTGGTGGCTACAGCTGTATGTTCCTGCACTTTGCAAATGCATTGATTCCAATAAAATCTGAATTGGCAGCTATGTAATTGTGGGGTGTCATCGTAGGTTGCTGCTCGTGGTCTGGACATCTCTAATGTCAAGCATGTCATCAACTTTGACCTGCCCAGTGACATTGAGGAGTACGTCCATCGCATTGGACGTACCGGTCGTGTGGGGAACCTTGGTATGTCCTCAAAACATTGTGGCTTTAGCCATGTTATGTACAGCTGTTTAATCTTTGCATGTTGTGTGAGGTCTTGGTGCAGGGTTCATGGTTGCCTTTCTCGTTAGGTTTGGCCACATCGTTCTTCAATGACAAGAACAGCAATATTACAAAGGATCTGCTGGACCTCCTGGTGGAGGCCAAGCAGGAAGTCCCATCCTGGCTGGAGAGTCTGGCATATGACCACCAGCACAAGAGCAGTAACCGTGGCCGGTCCAAGAGGTACTTGATGCTTCTGCCCGATAGGCCATAATTAACTGAAAGCAGAGAAGCCATTTTTAAAAGATCCATTCACATTCCAGCAGATTCTCTGGTGGTTTTGGAGCCAGAGATTACCGTCAGACAGCCGGCGGCAGCGGCGGCGGCGGCAGCAGCAGCAGCTTCGGTGGCCGTGGAACCCGGAGCATTGGAGGTCACAGTGGAAACAGGGGCTTTGGCAGTAGTAAGGGTTGGTGTCCTTGAGTGTGATTTCACGGGAGAGTGTGCTATACATCAGATCATGCTGACCCAGCAATCTGTGTTCCCAGGTGGCTTCGGAGGCTTCTACGGTGGCGACAGTGGCTATGGGGGGAACTACTCCTCCCAGGTTGACTGGTGGGGAAATTAGAGGCTCTGGCAAGAGGCTCGGCGACATGCCAAACTAGCTGAATGGAAACCACATGTAACTTAGCCAGACTATGCCCTTGTAGCTTCAAGAACTTGCAGTACATTACCAGCCGTGATTCTCTGACGTCGTTCCAACAAGGTGGCTGAAGATGGCAAGCCAGAGAATCCAAGGCTCACACCTTAAACTATGGCTGCTGCATTAAATGCCTGGTATCTTGGACTCCGGTCTTCTGCTGTAGACGACTTTTTCTTGTAAATCTGAGGATCATTTCTCTGTTAATGTACTGTGCCTTTAAAATTTAGACAGGAATTTGTTTTGTCATTACTGGCTGTACTTCTGGCCTAAAGCTCAGTAGGATCTTTTTTTTTTTTATTTTTTTCTTTTCCTTTTCGGTAAGGCAAAAAAGCTTGTACTAAAATCAAACCTTGGCAAACACTGGGATGTTATGACTTGAGTGAGTCATTCCATTTGAACCTCAAATTGTCACAGGGACATCAGGAGGTCTGCTTCAGACTATAGCTCCATCAGCTCATGGAATCATCTCGAAAGAGCTGAAGTGTCCATCCTTTGTGTGGCAACTATTAAGGGATGAAGAGTTCTGTTTCTTTGTGCTCACTCTATCCTGGACAGGTAACAATGAAGGATATGGTGTTCAAAAAGCCATTCCAGCTGTGATCTTAATTTGTGACTAACTTCTTAAAACAGGCCAGTGTTTGGAGACGAATGCTGGAATTACTCCACCTTTTACAATTGACTTGAGTGTTCGGGCAGCTAGTAAAGTTCACATGCTAGCCGTGACGTGGGTTTTTTAACTTTTATGTGGTGGGGGGGCAGTTCTGTTTAAACTACCAAATTTCAGAAAGGCCTGCCACATTAGACTTGATGTATTGAATGGCTACTAACGGACCACAGCGCTGAAACGGCCACGCAGGAGGACATGGCCGCGTCGGCGTCCTACGCATGCTAGTGTTGTTGTTTTTTGGTCAAGGTGATAAAAAGTGAGTTCTGCAGCAGGCTTTATATTAGACATACTTTCTTTTTCTCTTTTTTTCAAGCTGCGTTGACACCGAAAGACATCCTCGGCAGAATAGAAGGCACGGCTCGTTCTTGGACTAAAACTGCTGTTAGAGAATTCAGAGCTCAGTGATGTACGGAGCAAATCTGTCTGCAGGGGGTGCTGCAGAGAGGGCAGTTAGGAGGACTGTTTGGTGCACCACCATTTCAGTTGCATAGGTTTCCATTGTGTACTGGCTGTGTATTCTATGTGAACCGGCCAAAGAGAGGGCAGGGGGAGCATTTCCCCCATGGTACGGTAACTATCTCCTCTGGAGTTAATCTGCCATTTTGTAGTTTAAAATTGACTGAAGCGCTGCCTTTGGCTTAATTTCCATAGCAGGAAGTTAAGATTGGGGGGGCGGGGGAGAGATGGCATTTAACTTTAAGTGCAATAGACTAATTCTTTTGTGTGTTGTGCCTTGAAATTTTAAACGAATTGAATCGGATGCACTGACAGTATTGAGGTAACTAACGAATGGTGCTATTTCAGTTAGGTCTTAGGCCCTTGTTTATTGTATCATCACGTTTTACAGAGTTATTTTATTGCACATCTAGAGTTTTATATAAATGTCTTGAGTGCGTGTCGTAAGCTTACCAATATGTATGTTGAGATTGTGAAACGCAGCTTGTTTACAAAAGGGGAAGGGGTCTTGATATTTAACCAGGATTTATTTGGGACCAGGGGTGAACAGCAGTTGCAAATTTAGCTATTTGCACACAGATTTCTAGATTCTACTTGTGCTGCTAGTTTTGTGTAATTTATTAAGCATTTTTGAGAAATATTTATTTTTATAAGCCTAAAGTGATTCTTTGAAAGTTTTGAGAAACTTGACCAAAAGACAGTACATAAACACTGGCACTTGAATGTTGAATGTCACCCGTATGCGTGAGACTTATTTTGGGGTAGTGTGAGCTTTTTAATGTCAGTCATATTGGACTCTGTCAAAAATCCACACCTGTTACTGGCCTTTTTGGCCTGTCATTTCTATATGATTACTTAATTGGCAATCAAAATTTGAACCGACATGCCAAGGTTTGGATAAGTTCTCAAACACGTTTCCTTAAAGTATCAGTGCAGTGTCCAGATTTTTTTTTTTTTTTTGGTGATTTAATTTTTTTTCTCCCCCCCCCCAGATTTGTTTCCCCAGTGAATGTCTGGCACAAGGCAATCCTAAAACATGTGGTTATTCTATTATTGCATTTACATATTTAGGTGTGTCTGGTGTTTTGACCTTTTTAAATGAACATTTAACAAGTTTCAGCTATAGCAGTAAGGCTTACCAGCCTGAGATTGAGATGGTCTATGAATGATTGTGGGGGGGCTGAGTGATCAGAGGGGGGTGGAAGCTTTGAAAAGGTTAAATGTTTTTAAATGGAAACAAACGCCAGGTCTCCTTTAGGTTTAGTGTTTGCTTTATGTACTAGTTTAGAAGCTGTGCACTGCATGAGATGACTCAGCTGTGCATTTATTGTATGATTTTATCTGAATAAAGTTTGGAAAAAGACCTTAAGCATGTTGTTGAAGACTGTTAACATGGAGAACCCTTTGTAGCAGCCCTGTGCTGCACTGTAGACGAAGTGAAAATGCAGTAAAGTTTATACAAATAGAATGTTTGTACACTTCGTTTGTTCCCAGTCTGAGTCGCTGTATTCCGTTCTCAATTCTGCTTATTGTCCTTCTGAGGTATTTGCTGTTGGGGTCTGTTACCCCATAGCATGTGTTGGCTGACACCATTACGCGTGAAGGATTATTCAGGGAAATTTTGTGCCCTCCCCACTAGTGGTGGTACTGGCTTGTATGGTGCCATTTTAAACCACTACAAATTTTAAAATGTAAAAATATACACAAAGGTAAAGCAATAGCTGTGTGTGTGTGTGTGTGTGTGTGTGTGTGTGTATATAGAAACAATTACTTTAATGTACTACAGTTACTCAGTTACACACTACAGTTCCATTACATTATACTCCATCTATTTTCTGAAACTGCTTATCCTTCTGTGAGCCAATCCTGGACGCTGAGTGTGTGCGCGCGCACACACAATTTACTCGCACATGAACACCTATGGGCAATTTGGTAACTCCAATCAACCTCAGTATGTTTTTGGACTGTGTGTGGGGGGGGGCTAGAGCACGCAAAACCCCATGAGACTCGAACCCTGGTCCCAGAGGTGTAAGGCAAGTGCTAACCCCTGCACCACCATACCCATAATATACTTAAAGATTAAATAAGCTACATACAATTTGTTTTGCATGTTTCTTCTCCTGGTCTAAGCCATCAGGTGCCCAGTTTAGAAAACGTTTCTTAACCATGTGAATTTATTTGCCACTCGAGCATAAACTACCCGTCCTCCACCATACAGCTGTAGCCACCAGACTCAAGTCTAGTTCACACTGTGTGCTTCTGGACTGCGGATGGTCGTCTGCATGGAAGCTGGTGTTTGTGCTAGTGATGTGCGAATCATTAAAGTGAACTGAAAGAACAGATTCCCTGGCCAAAAAGATTAGAATGCTGTATACGAATGCACAGAATAACTGCTACGCGCTAAAGTTCGTGTCAGTCCTATTGATTCACCAGGTCGTCTTGTTCACCGAGTCATTGCGTTCACTCGTTCGTTCAGCGGTTCTTTGGTTCACTAGGTCCTTTCATTCACATGATTCATTGGTTTATTGTTTCGGTGGTACGTTGAGTCTATAGGCCCTACACTGACTATGTAGTGCAGTGACATCTACTGGCCAGTATTGATGAGTGAGTTCCGGTTTGTACTGCAAATTATTCACCAATTAAACTTTTGATTATGCATGTGTTTGGCTGTGTTATGTATATTTATTTGTAGGCTACAGTAACAGAGTGAAAAGAATTTTATTATTAAAATAATACATAAAACAATATTGTTTACAGCAATTCACTTCTAACTCCACCCAGTAATACGTGAAGTATTATTATTGAACGAATCAATGATTCAAAGAACCGGATCTTTTCAGTGAACTGAACGAAATGAATCAATGAAAATGAAAAGTAAAGATTCGATTTGCACATCACTAGTTCGTACTGCATTTGGTTGTATGGCTTGGTTGGCGCATGCGTACTGCAATTATATTCCTCCAGGCCAGCAAAGGGCAGACGTCTTCTTGGTCTGAATGAAGGTTATGCGAAATTAGTGGGAACATTTCAAACTGGAGTTGAGAAAAAACTTCTTTACACACCGTGTAGTTAGAGTATGGAATAGTCTTCCTGACTTCATAGCAAACCAGTTATTCATTAGCAATAGCGATGAGACCGATTACAGAAGCGAGGTGAGTCGCCTGGCCGCATGGTGCGGAGACAATCTCTCTGAATGTGGAGAAGACGAAGGAGATTGTTGTTGACTTCAGGAGAGCGCACACTCAGCACTCCCCTCTGACCATCAATGGTGCGTCTGTGGAGAGAGCGCGCAGTACAAAGTTCCTTGGTGTACACATCACTGAGGATCTCTCCTGAAGAACAACATCACTGCACTGGCCAAGAAATCACAACAGCGTCTCTACTTCCTTCGCAAACTAAGAAGAGCAAGAGCACCAGCCCCCATCATGTTCACCTTCTACAGAGGCATACTGACGAGCTGCATCACTGTGTGGTTTGGAGCCTGCAATGCGTCCTGCCATAAATCCCTCCAACACATAGTGAAAGCAGCTGAGAGGACCATTGGTGTCCCTCTCCCCTCCCTCCAGGCCATCTACAGTACCCGTATCATCAAGAAAGCTCTCTGCATAGCAGCCCATCTCACCCACCCAGGCCATCTACAGTACCATCTCACCAGGAAAGCTCTCTGCATAGCAGCCGATCCCACCCACCCAATGCAAAGCTTCTTCAGCCTGCTGCCATCGGGGAGGAGACTGGGGTGTCTCGAGGCCAGGACCAGCAGACTGAAGGACAGCTTCATCCATCAGACTGTTAGGAAGCTCAACTCTCTCCCGGCTCTGCCCCCACTCCCCTCTCTCCCCTCTTCTGCCCCAGGGACTTTATGAATCACACTCACATCCACATACACACTCACTGACCTACACTGTCACTTTGTGTAGCATTGGTCTGCTAATTACCTCATTCTACCTCATAATGACTCGGTTTGTTCAAGGCTGCTCTGTATCACTTATCATACTTACAAGCTCTATTTGTACTTTGTCGGATTTGCACTCTCTGCCACGTACCCTTACTTGTATATTGTATTTATTCATATTTTCTTATTTGTATTTTTAAATTTCTATTTTTTTGTATTAATGTTTTCTGTTTGACAAGTGTTCTGTACATGTGGCAGAATTGACAATAAAGCTGACTTCGACTTTGACTTTCAGGGGCCGGTTGCACAAAACACCTTAAGTTTTCCCCTTAAGTCTGATACTGCCAATGACATTAAACATATTTTCTGACAAATATAAATAAAATGAAAACAAAAGCCGGATTTCCACCGGTGGTAACTTAGAAGTTACGGGAAAGTACGGGGAAAAGAGAGAAGCAGGCGAGCAAAACCTGAGCAGATGGCTTTATTTTTGTATCTGTTACATTAAATGCTTTGATGAATACCTTTTTCTGTATCCGTCTGCATATTTCTGCATCGAAGACTCGATCAAATAACCAATATGATTCTGTCTTTTTGCTGGTACCGGCAGTGAAACTTACCAGTGTTAGCCAGATTAAATAATGAATTATAAACATGTCGCGGGCCGTATATATACAATTATAAATCTACTGTCGGTCAAATCTATAATGCTAGATCAATTGATTATGATCGTATCCAGTCACAGAAGTCTCTTCCCTGGATGCGTTCATTTTCTTCATTTACGGCCATAAGGGGCCTATTGCGCTTAAGGTATAGTCAGATGTACCTTAAGTTATTCGCCTCACTTTGGTCTTTTGTGCAACTGCTAAGGGAACCTTAAGGGACTGCTTATGTATAAGACCAAGATATGGAAAAAACGTAAATACTTATGTGAATATTTTAAGGAAATCTTAAGGAGGACATTTAAGGAGGTTTTCTGCAACCTACTTCATTTTAAGAAAATCTTAACTCAAGGGGTTTTGTGCAATGGGCCCCAGAATTTAAGCCGTTCCGTTCTCTCAGAGGACTCTTATGAAAGTTCTGGCTGGGGTCCTGCACAGGTGGCAGCATGGGTCAAGTGTTCAACAGCAACTGGGCTTCCCGCAGACGTGCCTGTCTGTAAGTCGACGTACTACAGTCGGATATCGGCCGATGCCGATATATCAAAATGCCAAATATCGGCCCGATATTTCGGTTGACCTCTAACCAATACGAATGCCTCTGTGATGCCACCTGCCCCGAAATCCGCTACTGCCCCATTCCCACCCGAAATAAAGTGGGATTGGGAGCTTGAGTGCAGTAATTAATACAATGGGTCAGGTATATATCAGCCATGGTGCAAAGCCCCGCCGCGGAGCCGCAGCTGCTTGCTGAGGTTTAGGTGGCCCGCTTTGACCTCGCTAATCCCACACTGATGTGAATGACGACCGCCCCCCCGCGAAGCTGGCATTAAATCCCCGGGAGGGATGCGGGCTGCGCAGATTCGGCAGCCTGTGCCCAAGTTTCCGAGGCGGGATCCGGTGTGATGGGCTCCTCCTGACGGGTAGCGCGGCTCCGCTGTTGAGGTACGCCATTTACCTTCATATTCTTGAGGACAGGAAGCAGGTCTTACAGGGTTCGGGTGAGTGCATGTATGTGCGAATGAGATGTTAGCCCGCGGACCGCACGCCTTACCCAGTTTCTGTTCCAGGTCCGGCCCGTTTCGCTCATACTCGCTCCTGATATGCACAGACGGAAGAAAAGCTGATGTTCGCCTTCTTTCTGCAAGGTGGGTGCGGGACGTGGCTGACTTTTGGCCATGAGGGCTCCGTCCGCCGCAGGGCGCATGCGCCTCCGAGGGTCCTAGGGAAGCGTGATGGCGCTAAAAACGCGCTCAAACGTGTTTTCTGAATAATTTTTACTGCTTCGCCGGGCCGGGACACCGCAACCTTAATTTTAGCGAAAGGGAACAGTAGCTCATTTGCTAAGTGAGGACCGCGGCCGACTTACTCCCCCTCTGTTTCTGCTCTTGTCCTCTGAATTTATCCGGTGAAAATGTATTTTGTTGAGTAAATCCTATGATTAATATACGCTTTACAGAATGCGGTCACTCGCTTTAATGTTCTAATCACGAATCGGGAATAATTGTAATCAAAGGGAAGCTGCACTGCTTTTACCTCTTAAGGAACGCGGCTTTATTTCATGTTACGCAACAATAAATGAATAGAATGTAAATTAGAACTGATTATAAAATTTAGACATTTAGACTGCGTTCATTTGGAAAATATGGCTGCGTGTTTCTGTAGACATACGTGGCATATAAGCTTGAAATGTTGGCGTTAAACATTGTGTTAAGTATGCATTATTGAGACGTTTCCCGTGATTCTGGTTCTTGCGGTCAGATCATGCTGGTTTTCTGGTCTGATATATAGCCTCCATTCACAAATTCTTGCCTGTCTTTGTAAAGACCTCTGATATAAATATTTTAAGTGAATAGTAGGCCTAGAGCCAAAAAGTGCAAGTATAATACAATTCGATACATCATATTTCTCAGAGCAAAATTATAGTTACAGGGTGTCACCCTCTTTCCAAAATTACTTAGAGTTCAGAATTTCTCAGGTGACTACCCCAGCAGTAAAAATCTTTGTATTTGTCATTTATTCATTTAAATTAGTTTATTAAAATTGGATGAATAAAGAGTGAATATGGAGTGAAAACAATGCATGATTGTTCATCGCTTGGAGATAATCGGGCACGGTGGCACAGTGCGTAGCAGTGTTCCCTCACCCCTCTGGGACCAGGGATAGAATCTCCGCCGTGGCCCCATGTGTGTAGACTGGACTTTGCATGTTCTCCCCGTGTCATTGTGGGGTTTCCTCCCTGTATGCCGGCTTTCCCCACGTCCAAAACATGCTGAGGTTAATTGGAGTTACCAAATTGCCGGTAGGTGTGTGTGTGTGTGTGTGTCACGGTCAGTTGATGCCCCATTCTGGGTCTTTCCCTGCCTTGTGCCCGTAGGCCTGCCTTGTGCCCGTAGGCCTCCCATGACCCTCAATAGGATGAGCAGTTTCTGGATGGACCTGAGATTCAGTTTAACAAGCCTAAAGCTGACATAGAGCCTCTCTTTGCTTTGCATCTCTTCCCATAGCGTCTTTCCTCCTCTTGGCCCCTGCCCTGGCCCCCTGGGGCTGCACACGTTCCTGCCCGGCCCGCTGCTCCTGCATCCACGAAGGCACCTGCTCCGTGCTGTGTGACCGCGCCGGCTTGCTCCACCTGCCCACGGAGTTCCCCTGCGAGGCCTCCTCCATCAACCTGGACAAGAACAGCCTGAAGTTCCTAGCTGAGCAGGCCTTCGGGACCCTCCCCTCGTTGAGCTTGTTGTCGCTCGACCACAATAACATCTCCTTCATAACACCGGGTGCCTTTAAAGGGCTGCCCAACCTGCTCGAGCTCAAGATGGCCCATAACGAGTACATCCGCTATCTGCACACTCGCACGTTCATCGCTCTGAAAAAACTGAGACGCCTCGACCTGGCAGACTGCAACCTCTTCAGCATGCCTGACCGTATCTTTGTGGAGCTAATGGCACTGCAGGAGCTGCTTTGCTACCAGAACAACTTCAGGCGCATTCCGGGGGCCATCAGGGGTATGGAGAATCTCACCCATGTCTACCTGGAGCGCAACAAGATTGAGGCTATTGCCTACAATTCGCTGCTGGGACTCGGAAAACTCCAGTACCTGGACTTGCAGGAGAATCGCATCAGTGTCATCCATGACAAGGCCTTCCAGGACCTTCAGCGGCTGGAGAACTTTTACCTCAATGACAATCTGCTGGCGGACCTTCCCCACTATTCATTCAAAGGCCTCAGTCGCTTAAAGATGCTGAACTTGGGTGGTAACTTTCTCACCCATGTCTCCAAGACTTGGTTCAGTGATCTAGTAGAGCTGGAGGTGCTTTATTTGGACCGGAACCGTCTGTCCTTCATTGAAGAAGAAGCTTTCGAAAACCTTACCAGCCTTACTTCCCTCCACCTCAACAGTAACAATCTGACCACCCTGCCATTTTCAGTGTTCCAGCCCATCTACTTCCTGGGTCACCTTTATGTTTTTCGCAACCCCTGGGAGTGTAACTGTGACTTGGAGTGGCTGAAGGAGTGGATGGACAACTACAAGTTGGTGAGGGACATTCCCTGTGCCTCCCCATCTGCTGTGGCAGGCTTGGACCTTAGTGAGATAGTCTATTATAAGGCTGGTGGGGTTTGCGTGGATCCAACGGAGCTCAACTTCACAAGCTCTGCCCCAGCACCCACTTCCCTGTGGCGGTCCACCACTGAAAACAGGTTCAGCAGCCTCCTTTCCAAACTTTTGCAGCAGGAACTGCGGGACGAGATGGTCAACAGCACCGAAGGCAGGAACGGCACCATGGTGAACCAGACCGAGAGCCGGGTGTCAGTTGGGGCACGTTTCTATAGCGACCAGCTTCTGTTGCTCTTTGTCCTCCTCTGTGAAGTGTATGTATGTAATGGTGGCCTCTTGAGCAGTTAGTCAATGTTTTTCAGTAGATTGCTGACTTTTTTAGTTTTTTTTTTTAAATGTACAGTCGTGGCCAAAAGTTTTGAGAATGACACAAATATTGGTTTTCACAAAGTATGCTGCTTTGGTCTTTTTAGATCTTTTTGTCAGATGTTCCTATGGTGTACTGAAGTATAATTACAAGCATTTCATACGTTTCAAAGGCATTTATTGACAATCACATCAACTTAATGCAAAGAGTCAGTATTTGCAGTGTTGGCCCTTCGTTTTCAAGACCTCTGCAGTTGGCCCTGGCATGGTGTCAATCAACTTCTGGGCCAAATACTAACCGATGGAAACTCATTCTTGCATAAATAATCATTTTAGTTTGTCAGAATTTGTGAGGTTTCGTTTGCCCACCTGCCTCCTGAGGATTGACCACAAGTTCTCAATGGGATTAAAGTCTGGGGAGTTTCCTATCCATGGACCCAAAATTTCGATGTTTTGTTCCCCAAGCCTCTTAGCTATCACTTTTGCCCTATGGCACGGTGCTCCATCATGCTGGAAAGGCATTGTTCAAACTGTTCCTGGATGGTTGGGAGAAGTTGCTCTCAGAGGATGGTTCAATACCATTCTTTATTTATGGCTGTGCTCTCAGGCTAAATTGTCCATGAGCCCACTCCCTTGGGTGAGAAGCAACCCCACACATGAATGGCCTCAGGATGCTTAACTGTTGGTATGACACAGGACTGATGGTAGCACTCACCTTTATTTCTCCGGACAATAATTTTTCCAGATGCCCCAAACAATTTAAAAGTGGCTTGACTTTACCCCTGTCCTCAGCAGTCCAATCCCTGTACTTTGGAGTCTACCCTTGATGTATTTCTTGGAGAGAAGTGGCTTCTTTGCTGCCCTTCTTGACACCAGGCCATCCTGCAGAAGTCTTCGCCTCACTGCGTGCAGATGCACTCACACCTGCCTGCTGCCATTCCTGAGCAGCTCTGCACTGGTGGTGCCCGGATCCCACAGCTGAATCACCATTAGGAGACTAGGAGGTCCTGGCGCTTGCTGGACTTTCTTGGGCGCCTTGAAGCCTTCTTCACAGCAATTGAACCTTTTGAACAATTGAACCCCAATTGAACCAGGGACTTTTGATCTGATCACGCGTCATAACATTCTGGAATATATGCAGATTGGTATCATGAAAACTGAAGCAACAAATTTTGAGAGAACCAATATTCTCAAAACTTTTGGCCACGGCTGTTTTGGGGACTGGGGTAAAAGACTGATGTTTCCAGTGGCAGAAAGTCAGTCCATGTGCTCTATGGTGGATCTTTCACAAGGCAGAGAACCTGGCTGCATATGACATTTCAAGATTTATGGTGGCTAAGGTGTTTTATCAGGATGTACAACTGTAGTGGTAGGTATAATTTAATACACAGGTGTCAAACTCCAATCCTGGAGGGTCAGTGCCCTGTGTAGTTTAATTCTTTCCCTGTTCCACCACAAATGATTGAGCTGAAGAGCTGTGTGGTAATTAGCTGCAAAGTGTTGAATCAGGTGTGTTAAATGAGGGTAAAACCAAAAATGTGCAGGACACCGGCCCTCCAGGACTGGAGTTTGACACCCCTGATTTAATATAATGCAGAGACTTGTGGTGCTGGAGGTCACTGTAATCTATGTGCTCAATTTCTTAACTGTTTAGAGGAAACTTTTTGGGTTCCCAAGCAAACATATGGTACAATCAGGGAGGAAAGGAGAACCAAAATAAGGTGATTCCCTCCAAAGTGGTGAGCTCTTATTACTCGCGCTCTCCTTATTCTCCTTTCCTCTTGTGCTAGGGAACTGTACAAGTTGAGTTGGGTTCGATCTGATTCTGAGGTCACCGACACAGCTGGTTGGCTGATTGGCTTGGTAGTAAAAGTGTGTTAATAAGCATGATAATTCATCACATTGCCTTATAGATGATGCTGAATCTAGATAGCAACATGTTTTCAGAACAGCCATAATTATTAATGAGCACCCAAATAAGGTTTCCGTAAAATGACACCATTAGCTGTTACGCAAGAACGCCGGGGAACACTGGGTAATGTAGTCATTGTGAGGATAAACCTTTTTGGGCCTAGCAGATACAGCCTCAGTGCAGAGAATAACCACAACTGATTGCTGGTGTGACGCTATGTCATCTTAAAAGTTTATCACAGGATCAAGATTTTTTATTTATCCATTGTTATGTAGTGCATTGTTGTTTTGTTACTCCGAGTCATGGTGAGAGATATGGTTAATAATATCTATCAAATTTACTATTTATGCTGATGGATTGACATAATTGTAATGACCTTAAAAGCTGTGATGTATGACTTTCATGAACTGAATCTATAATGTATTTCAGTTTTTAAGGATCCATAATTCATTCCAAACCCTCACGTATTGTTAGGTGGATGAGTATTTCCTAAGGATGTGCATCTCCATCTCGGTGGCGATGTGATACACATCTCCAAGGGTAATGGGTGTACACTTTTTTAGTGGGGCAGTCACATGACAATCTTACTGCTCCTAGTATTTCCAAATGTGTTGGAATGGATGGATGGTTTGTTCCCCATCTATCTAATATATTGAGATCTAAAGGATTTCAAGATAAATTATTGATAGATATAAATATCTCGACAACAGTAGAATGTCTGTTGACTTAATATCAAAATTCACTGTGTAGAAAGCAATATTTGTAGAATTTTAAGACTGACTCACTTAAAGACATTTCTAAATATTTTTGGATTTGCAAGATGGAATAAAATATGGAAATGCGTTGTAGGGAAGCCTTCCTAGCACGTGTGCATGGCTCCGCACACCTGCCTTTTTCCTTCATTAAACTCCGTAAATTTAGATCTCCAAGCTTTCAATAAATGAGTTAAGCTCCTTAAAACACAGAGCCTGTTTGTCCTCTGTTAGCTTGGTGGAACAGAGCCCTAATCCTGCTCTTAGCCTATAAGCTTGTGGATTTTTATGACTAACTTCAATTTTTATTATTTGAACCCCTCTTAACTGATTATGCAAGGTTTCAGCAGACAGCGTGACACAGGACTGAGATGACAGATTTGTTCATTTGCCTGGGGGGGCTGTGTGACAGCTATCTTTGCAGATTAAGTAAGGGTGTTTGGCCAATGGGATGTGCTACGGGTGACTGCTTAGCCAATGGGATGTGCTTTGGGTGATTGCTTAGCCAATGGGATGGGCTTCGGGTGACTGCTTAGCCAATGGGATGGGCTTTGGGTGACTGAATGGGGTCCAGCTGATGCAATTCGATGCTCTGCCTGCCACAGTGCTGCTTGCATGTTGCAGGCGGTGTCTGGAAGGTCAGCTGAGGGGATGAGCCTCCCCCCTTGTGATACGAGACATCACAGTGTGAGCAGCACAGTGTGGTAATGCCAGGCCCTCTGCAGTACCATTAGTAACGGTGGAGTTGTGGTTTCACCGGAATCACCAAACTAGCTGGTGCTTCTGGACACAGAACACAATTTACATTACTTCCCGGAACAGGCTTCCTGATAGGGGCTGCCTTTATGGTATAAACAGGCACACAGACTGACAGTTAGGCAGGATTTGGGTCTTTTATGTAGGAAGGGATTAAAGTAACTTCCATTTAGAAAAAAATAATTAAATGTTAAAGAGCAAGATTAAAAATAATAGAGCAGTACTAAATGTAGGACTGATTCTTCATTCAATACCAAATATTAAAAAGCTGTATTTTTCCAGTGTGAGACAGAAGGAAGATCTTTGATTTTGAGGTTGATGAGAGCAGTAAACATGATTAGTAGTGTGCATGCTAATGAATGACAGCAGCATTCAGACAGCAGCAATCCTCATGAACTGGGGTGCACAGGGACGGTGGCTAGGTGGCAGCGTGGAGCCATTTCTGATGACACTTCAGGTCCCATGCTGCCTTTCATAAATCTCCCTTCCAACTGTTAATACTAGATATTTGTTCAGGAATGGGTAGAGGCTCATCCCCTCAGCCGACCTTCCAGACATCGCCTGCAGGTTGGGCACTTGTTCTGCTACTAATTACTAAAATAATTTTGACATTTTAGACCTTGTCAACTAATTGCAGTCTTACGTCCATCTTCCTTTAAAAATAGTGTTCATATAAACTGAGGTGTGTTTATAGGTAAGGGGCTAACCAACTGAGATCAGACCTGGGACGGGCTGCTTTGGGATTAAAGAGGTGGAAAACGCCGCAAGTGAGCGGCTGATGGATACAGAGCCAGTCTGCTTAAGTATTTAAGGCTCACATTTGCTTTCCCAGATGCCTTCTGAAACGTTCTGCTGTGCATTGTGTGTGTGACCTTCATCCTGATTGATTCTCCATGCATCTCTGAATCGATGCGATACACATCTCTATGCATCGCCTACGATACTTTAAAGATACATATGAAGCAACTACTATTGCAGTACGATATAATTCATCCAGATTGCGATGCAGTGCGATTCGACATGATACGTTGCAATGCATTGCTGGATACGCCTGGATACGCCTCGCTAGAAACGTGGCCAAGAGACTTACGGAGAACTGGAGGGGAGAGGGTGCACTTGGGAAGCAGTGTACAGATGGGGACTCTATCTAAACATGAAAGTATTGGTCAGAAATTTTTGGTCACCTTTCTAAACAATAAAAACACAGGGCTTCTACTAATAATTAAATATTTATGTAACCCTGGCCATGTGCTGCTTCCCGCTCGATAACTCCAGTGGACAGGGCAGGCCACACCCGGGACCTTCCAGTCGTGGCACTCTGCATTGTGTTCCAGTCTGTTGGTGATGTGACGCGGCGTGGTGAGGGAGGTGCAGGCCAGGCCCTGAGGTGAATATGACTTAAACATCAAAATGAAACTAAACACTTGCTTGTAGGCCTAAATCTAAAACAAAAATTATTTTTTTCTTAAAGGGAAAAAAATAGAAAAGCAAAATTCTGGACTGTATTAAAGATTTTCTCCCTGTCAGGAGCTGGTGATTCTACCCCCTACACAGACACCAAAGAGCTGGCTTCTGTGTGCCCCAGTTTACAATAACAAATTAATGTTTCAATTTAGGCTCCATAAAGCATGGGCAAATATAATTTAGTTGTAACAAGTAATATTTAACGAGTTCCTGGCTTAGTTATACTTTTGCCCCAAAAAGCACTTGCTAATTAATTTTACCATAGCAAGCACTTGTTGAGATGCACAGAATTTTGAAAACCGCTAAACATATTAAATTTAATCAAAATATTTTAACAGAATCAAAAACCACCTGGCTCATTATCAAAAATGCTTCAACGCAAAAAAAAAAACATATGCATGGATCAGTTTAATTCCCCTAAAAGGTCAGATTTCCCTACTAGATACAAAATCACATTTTTTTTGCTGTGGATCTTGTTGCTTCTATACTTACATTTATTTAGCAGACATCATTGTCCAAAGCGCCACACTAATGAGGAAAGAGGGGTCAGAGTGCAGGGACACACAGCCGGCCTGCAGTTGCTGGGGGTAAGGGCCTGGCTCAAGGGCCCAGTGCTTATACTCAGGTACTCAGGTCGGCATACTTCAACCTGCAACCTTCTAGACCTGAGTGTAGATCGCTAATTTCATGAGGCACACACTTGCACTCTGCTCTCATTTTTCGGGATACCTCTTCATGTTTGCAGATCTCTGCCTGGGTGCTGGAATCCCGGCTTGTACGGATAGCCAGGAAACAGGCGCAAAACCAAGATCAGCGCTAACCCTGTTACAACAGCAGGACATCAAGGATGTGCTTAGGAGACAGAAGATGCAAAGGCCTCGCAATTTTTGAACACATAAAAGGAAATATATTTAAAAAACTGTTCATACTGAAGAATTGCTCTGTCAGTTGCAGAGGAATTTACACCAGGCAGTCTGAAGTAAACAGTTTGAATTTTTTTTTTTTGAGTATACAAACTGTTCCTTCATTTGCAAAGTATCTCACTTGCAAAATGTGTGCACCTCTTTTGAAACAATTACACATAGGATAAAAATCAGGTTCTCTTTCGATGGAACATAAATACTCTGGACGACACGTTTTGTAATGACGGGCCTGTAATCGCGTTCTGGGGGGGGGGGGGGGGGGGGGGGGGGGGGGGGGGGGGGGGGGGGGGGGGG
>JAODKN010000001.1:39881308-39906308 GCA_026774425.1 Petrocephalus zakoni
AAGATGGAAAAATGTCCTTGATTAACCCGCGCCTATTACTGTACGCCGTTTTCCCTAACTCGAAAACTCCCTAAGTCGATTTTTTTTTTGGTCCCATTGAGTTCGACTTAGCGAGGTCCGACTGTAATACTTGCAGGAAAGTGAGGTGGTGTTCTGAGTAGCTATGCTACTCCAAAAGACATGATACCAAAAAAAAGCACATTAACTGCCCATTAACTAGCTGGAGAAACTGACCTTCAGCTTCCTCCTGGCATTGAACTTCCTCAGCTGTTCCACTGTCTCAGGGAGGTGGATCTTGTACGCATAGCGATCTCGCTCCTGGACACACACACGATCCATTTCCATCTGAATGTTTTCCATGACTAAACCTGTCTGAGAACCTCACCACTGACCCCGAGCTGTCCCAAGAGTCACTACAGCAAGACAAGAGCATACTGGCAGCCAAGTTTCTGTTACCCACCAGGCGACATTACCGCTGATAACCGGACACAAAGAGGGGGTAGTAGAGCCCCCAAAGAGAGAGCGACACTGCAGTGTCTCCATGTACTCCCCATGCAGCTATGGCTCACAGCGAGCTAGGGTACCTTCAGCCAGGGGTGATTCAGGGCCTCGTACACAGTGATGCGTTCGGCCGGGTCCAGCATCAGCATACGGCGGACCAGGTCCTTGGCGCTCTCTGAGATGTGGCTCCACTGCCGAGGGTTCATCTTGGGTGAGTCATGCAGGAGAAGGGTGGGGAATATGCGCGTGAGGACACGCAGGGGTATGTGCAAAGCCCATCTAGCACATCAGGAGCTCGCCACAGCGCAGTGACCGCAGGTCGCCTTGCTTTCTGTGCTCACAGGCTGTCGCGGCCTCACAGCGATGACCCACAATCACCAAGTCACACTGCACGCAGTCGGCATCCCCACTGCACATGACGCAATGCGCCTGCATCTCTGCCAGTGCCGAAGGGTGGCATGGGACCCCGACGACACTGTGGAGAAAGGTACCTTGTATTTTCCCTTGACGATGGCCTCAAACAGCCTGTCCTTGGTACCGTAGAAGGGCAGGCAGCCACTCAGGAGGATGAAGAGGATGACTCCACAGCCCCAAACGTCCACCGGCTTGCCGTATGGCTCCCTCTTTACCACCTCGGGGGCCATGAAGTGGGGTGTCCCCACCCGGCCTGGGGCGCGGACAAAGAGGCGGGGAGCTCAAGTCAGGAGACACACACACACACGTCACAACAACAAAACCATAAACGAGAAGGAATCTGATACCCAGTATAGTCTACAACTAGGAAAAAGGTTTTGCTAGGACGTCCCAACAACTTTCCCTTAAGTATTTGTAGAGCCACACAGACACCCTCATACAAGGCCCTTCTGTGTCTCAGTGAGCAGGCACAGTTCGGATTAGCATGCCTAAAGGCACGTCACTGCAGTCAGGTTCAGGATAATGTCAAATCCATTCTACTTTCACTTCTTCCTTTTTTTAGAAATGGGAAAAAAAAAGAAGTGCTTCTTGGAGACCAAAAATCCGGAGGAATTATAAAGCAAACAAAAACTGCAGTTCAAATCGCTACATATGTATGTCACATATTGTGGTAAATATTAAGGAAACCAGCAAGACTTCTGAAGTAACTGCCGTTTCCGCTTGATGCAAGCCTAATCACAAGGCGCCGTGCGAGGCTCCACATCGCAGCCTCCATCGCAGCTGATACCAGCCCAGTGACCTGCACGCCAAACACTGCTGGGGGTCACTGCATTGCAAGTTCAAACGTTTCAAACAGATGTATCGGGTGGTGGTGCTGGTGGGGGGTGGTTCCCTTCACATACCTCCTGCCACCAGGCCAGACTCTCCCAGCTGAATAGCCACACCAAAACCTCCCAGCTTCACTGGAGCAGAGTTCTCCTTGGATGCCAGGAGAACACAGTGGGGCTGTGAAATACCAAGGGGGGGGGGGGTTATTAGTGTGACTCAACACATGATTCAAGGAAGGGGATTCAAAAAATAATACAATTTTAGGGACTTTTTGATTCTTCTAACTACTGGGTCACCCTTTAATCACTGATAAGGAGAATTTCTCAGGAACTGATCTAATTTCCATACAAAAACTGTCAACTTGTTCAACATTCTCCAACAAGTCCTGACTGATATTTTTTCCTTTCTTCTTGCAAAGATGCGTATCAGGCAGGCCGCCACGGCTGAGAGCCGTCCGCTTCAGCCTGAGCCAGTGAGGGGCTGTGCAGCGCTTCACCCCGACCCCACCATCACACAGCTGTCGCGGCTCCCGAGGGTTTCACAAAGCTATTTGTGTTTCAAACCCGCAGCTTCACGCTTCTGCAAGGTTTTCTTGCGGCAAGAACAGGAGCCGGCTGATCCGCAGCCGGGCCGGCCTGCGCAGACAGTCACTTCTGCTTCTCTCTGACTCGTCTGAATTTTATTTATTAATTTTGCAGTCGCTCTGCCCACATTTGCATGGAGGAAAGAGGAGGGCTGTGAGCTGCAGCCCTCAGCGAAGAGCGAAAAGCCAGAGCACGTCGAGCAGAGCAGGCGAGCGGCGTAGACACTGCAGTCACAGCTGATCTGGGTTTGACGCCCTAATTAGAGACGCACTGAAGGACCAGGGAAGGGAACGCCGCGAGATTCTCACGAGCACAGTGCAAAGGGTGAGTGCTGCTGGCGTGGCTGGGAAAGCTGGAAAGGACAGCGGTAAAGTGCTCAAATTCGTGACGCTGGTTCTGATAAAGCTCTACACATATCCACATTAAGAGGAGGAGAAAACAGAATGCATGCAGCGTGCCGCAAACAAGAATTTAGTAATATGCAGGAAATGGCTTTTCATATGACTGTGTTACATTTTGTGTGCATTTACTTAGCTTGTGCTTTTATACAAAGTGACGAGCAATAGAGCTAGATACTACCAGGCTGCTGGTGCCGCTAGGCTGAGCTTCCAGTGAGTAACCAGTAACAAGTGCAGGACACTTTTCGGAACACGAGTGTGTAGTTCTGCGTGATAAACTCATAAGTTGTATATCATACAGAAGCCCTGTGCTGCAACTGAATGGCACAATATACTTTATTTCCAGGGGAATATTTGAAAAACGACAATTTTTGAGCCTCATTGGATTTCGAGCTCACAGCTCACACTCACAGGGAACGACGTGCCTTTCTTCTGAAGGACAGAGCACAACAACAATGGGAAACAGTTCAATGCAACCATCCATCCACGGTCCCAGCAAAGACAGCTATACCACAGTGAACCACAATGACACCTGCATCGATGACTCCGTGCTCAGGCTGCCCCTGGCCATCTTCTACTCCATCTTCTTCGTGTTTGGCTTGTTGGGGAATGTCCTGGCCCTCTGGGTGTTTATCTTTGTCCACGGTAAGAAGAACTCTGTGCGTGTGTTCCTCATCAACATCGCCATCGCTGACCTCCTGCTGGTGGCCTGCCTGCCCTTCCGCGTGATCTACCATAGCATCGGCAACCGCTGGACCCTAGACCCCATGTTCTGCAAGGTGGTGGGGAACGTCTTCTACATGAACATGTACATCAGCATCACCCTGCTGGGCTTCATCAGCGTGGACCGTTACGTCAAGATCCACCGGGGCACCAGCCGGCATCTCCGGAAAAGCAGATGGAGCACCATGGCGTGTGGCATCATCTGGGCCATGGCCATCGCTGCCATCATCCCCATGATTGTGCTCTCCGAGGGCAACGAGCAGGAGGAGAAATGCTTCCAGTACAAGGACAGGCAGAATGCCAAGGGCAAGGCCTACTTCAACCTGGCCATGGTGGCATTCTTCTGGTTGATATTCCTTCTGCTCATCATCTCCTATGGAAAGATCGGCATGAAGCTGCTGGAAGCATCCAAAAAGAAGCCTGATCTTCCCAATGCCATGAAGTACTACAGGACGGCCAAGAAGTCCTTCTTCGTGCTCTTCCTGTTCACCGTTTGCTTCTGCCCCTACCACGTGTTCCGGATCTTCTATATCCACTCGCAGATCACGGCGTCCTCCTGCCAAAAGAAGAACATCATAGACAAGACTAACGAGGTGGTGCTTCTCCTCTCCACTTTCAACAGCTGCCTGGACCCGGTCATGTACTTCCTGCTCTCGGGCTCGGTCCGCAAAGCCACCATGCGGATATTCAGCAACTTCTTCCAGGTGCAGGACAGCAGTGGCAACAGCTCCTCCACAGAGCTCAGGAGGGCCTCGCTGCCGCAGGTGTCCAGCACGCCAAGGAACAGCATCAGCCTTCTCATAACACAGCGCTGCAAGGCCTCCCCAAAGTCTCTCCGGCGCTGACTTCCCCCAGGTGTCCTGCGGGGGTGCCGCCTGAGCATTCCGCTGCATTCCCCCTCCAGTGCATTGATGATGCGTCATGTGTGGCACCCAAACAGCTGGCAAAGTGGCTTGCAGGTCGCCATGGAAATGACTTACACAATAAAAGGGCACTTGCACATTTTTCCATGCCTTAAACCGTGGACAATGACACTAGTGATTTCAATCACTCTTTTTAAAAAATATATACATTCATTTTATAAGAGAAGCATATGAAATCTAACAGGCTTTACATATTTGTGATGTATTTTTGTATTCAAATTTTTGGAATGAAAAGTATTACTGGAATATAAAAGAAGACTATAAAATCTTAAGTAACAAGTTGTGCAATCCTTCTTTTCCAATGATAACTGGCTCACTTTGAATTTAAACACGTGTCCCAGACATTGCAGACGGATACAATTCATCAGTGCAGGACAAAACATCTGAAAACAAATGCATGCAATAGTTTAAATTGAAAATGCAGGGCTAAAGAGCAGAGTCAAGATGAATTATAGTACCTATTTATATTAATAGCCTTGAACAGATCCCAGTTCAGATAGTTCTAAAAACTATATCAGGCTCTGTAATCTTTGTAGCAATAGAGAGAGAGTTCCAAGACCACCAAAACAACCAAAACAACGGATATCCCGAAAAGCCCATCTGAGAAGTGTGTACGTTATTGCAGGAAATCAGTCCGAGAAAAGGACATTATTAACAAAAAGACACCAACAGCTCCCTGCTGAAATGTTTGCACTCAACCACAAGGGGGCACAATAAGACCACGAAGCAAGATTTTAGGAAATGTATCTGCTGACCTTTGAATCTGAATAAAGTCTCGGAGGGTGGTGGCACTGGGGGGGTGGAGCTGGAGGCGGGCTAATGTTCATGTACACCGGCTATCAGGAGATGTAGCCTCAGTTGACCCCATTGATTATTCAGGAAAAAAGTAAGGATCTACCTACACCAAGCCCTGCTATGGTTCTCCCGCTAAACTCCATGCATAATGGTGACAATGACTCCAGAGCAGTGGTGAGTATCACCTAATGAGCCTGAAAGCCTTAGTGCAATACATTTCTCTTAAATGACATGATAGCATTCCTCAGAGTCACTGTTTCATACACTATTATAATAGAATTAGTGTTACTTATAAAACCTAACTGATTGTGTCTTTCACCCACTCCTGATGAAGGGAACGTGGATTGTTGATTTATTTGAGTGATAAAAACTATTTGATTATACGAAACTATGAAAAGCTACAGAATGTCATCTTTGATTTTTTCATGATGATGCTGAAGGAAAACGAAGAAAGGGAGGAACTTTTGGAAAAAATCGGAACATTAATATTCCTAATTACGAATGAATAAAAAAAACGTCAATGAAATTACTGTAAGAGAATGTGGTAGAGAGAAGAGCCCTAGGTGGCTGACGGGGCAGAATCAGTTTCCATATAACCTAACGAGTGTATAGGTCACTTTCGGGGTCTCGTGAAAGTTATCTCGTGAACGGAGTAATAATGCTGCAGTCACTGAAATCAAATAAAACTGGAAAAACTAAAGCAAATCATAAAAAAAAATCTATTTAAATGTATTTAAAATGACTCAGGGCTTACTTGTGTGCAAGTAAGATGGAAGATGGAAGACTAAATATGAGCTTTTTATAGAGACGGCGTTATCGCTTTAGCGGAAATGCCGACTCGATTGATGACCGTAACCACATCATGCCGTTGGTCCTGTGCTCGTCCCTAATGGCTGTGCCTGCTTCTCCGTACCGCCCCTACAGGTCAGTAGAAAATGCCTCCAGAGAGAGAGCGGACTGCTTCCCAGAGGCAGATGGATCCTGCCTGTGCATATCTTCAGCCACACGCCTGGTCCTGCCCACGCTGTACGGCCTCATGCTCCTGATGGGGCTGCCGGGAAACGCCTTATCCCTCTGGATCTTCATCAAGAAGATCGGCATGAAGAGCTCCACACACATCTACCTGATCAGCCTGGGTGTGTCCAACCTGCTGTTCTGCCTGACCACGCCCTTCCAGGCTGCCTACTCTGCAGTGGGGACCAGCTGGCAAGCCAGTCACCCGGCCTGCAGGCTGGCTATAGGCCTGGTGACACCAGTGCTGCATGTCAACATCTACGTGGGAATGTTCACGCTCACCTGGATCGCCCTGAGCCGCTGCGCTTTGCTGCTGCAGCACAACCACGGTGGGCGGCCCAGCACCTGCACCCGGGTCTTACCGCCATCCTTCTTCCGGAGGCTGAGGCAGGCGAGCTTCGCCAAGGCCTCCTGCGTGACCACGTGGGCCATTGTGATCTCCGCTGTGCTCCCCACAGTCATATACTACTCCGTCCAGGAGGCCACGGCTTTGGACCCCGACAGGAGGCAGGGGTGCTACAGCGTGCCTGTGGAGGTGGGCGGTAATGGCTCCCGAGACACGACTATCGTGGCCTTAGTCTTCTTCTACATGTGCTTCCTGCTGGTGCTGGCCTCCTACAGCGCTGTGTCCCGGCACTTCATAAGGTCCCGAAGGAACACGGCCATCTCGGACAGGCACCGGATCTACGCCAGAGTCCTGCGCAACATTGTCGTGATCCAGTTCGTGCTCACAGTCTGTCTACTGCCGCACCACATATTCAAGGCCGTGTTCATCGACCAGGCTCGGCAACCAGCCCGGCCGGCGACTGACGGCTGCCATTCGCTCTCCTGGCTGGTGGAGGTGAAGAACCTGCTCACCTGCCTGGCAATTCTGAGGTGCAGCACTGACCCCATCATGTACTTCCTGCTGGACAAGACCTTCCGCAAGTTGGCTGTGGGCATGTTCTGTGCCAGCGACAGCTCGCAGGCCCCCCTGCCAGCAACCCAGACCTTTCCGTCAGTCGACGGAGCGCCCAATTCAGAAGCTGTGGACGGGCTGATCGGCGCCCCCAAGCCATGAGACCACAAAGTGTGCTGGTCTAAAAAAGCGTCATGAGTCATGAGAAGCGTGACTAGCAGTACCTTGGCGCTAATATGAGACCTTGGAAATAGCAGGGCACCTTGGAACTAACATTCAAACTACTTTGCCTATTTTTACCTGCATTTCTTATGCGTGATTCGGCTCCGTGCATATTACATAAATAAGGTCTGGGAGACGTGTGCTGATTTTGATTGAAAATATTGCTTGTTTCCACACACTCCTCCTTCTCAAGTAATCCATGGTGACCCGCGCAACAAGCACCATTCTATATTCTGCAGTAGCCTGCATCTGGTGGCATGCGGAAGTGAGCTCTTCCTCATTTCCAGCCGAGAGCCACGGCATCTCCATGGCCCTTTGTGAATAGAGAGGCCGAGTTCCCCTCCAGAGCATGTCAGCCAGCCCACTCTTTTCATTGTGTGCCCATTTCTCCTTCCACCTGCTCCTTCTACTAGCTTATTTCAGGTCTGCTTTGCTCAAGGAGGCCACCTGGTGGCTCACAGACTCCTCAGCTGTTACATTACAATCCTGGACAAAAGTGAGTTCCTCATTGTCTTTCAGGAAAAACATTAAACACGTAAAACCATATAAAACTGTGCTTCGGCAGACTAGAATTAATTGCTTGCAGTGAGAGTGTGGTGTCCCAGCATTGAGTCCAGGGGTGTAATGAACAACCTGCCAGCAGATGCATCTTACAAATGCGTGTTTATTTACACGGATGTGTGAAATGGATCACGGAAGTGCACAGTTTTCAGTGAGGGTGCCGGTGTGGGTGATTATATGTAACTAGACCAAAATATACTTAATTTGATGTAAGATCATCTTGTACCAAATGTTGATAAAACAGTGTAAATCATTTTCAACCACCCTTCTGACAAAAAGACCATGAATCCAGTCCATCAATCTAGCAACGGCTCAGACACACAAAGGGCCCCGGCGGACCTGCTCATGAGGACCAAGCATGGTGGCCTGCTGCATGAATTAGTGTGGTAAGATCAGATCGGTCCTGTGTGGGTGTCAAGTTAGACTCAAGTGCAGATATGCAGATACGCGGAAGTGGGTGAGCAGACGAGGCCCGCAGACCACACAGCCGAGCTCTTAGCCCGTCCGCCTTCCTACAGAGGAAGATACTTGTAAGAATAGCCTTCCCCCACCCCCAACAGAGAAGGTGCTTGCTCTTCAGAATTCTGTTCCTACTTCTCATATATAAAAGTTCAGGGCTTGCATGAATTACTGCACACTTATAATAAAGCCCACTTCAGCTCAGTTACAAGGCCTGCTTAGTGTAATTTGAGCCATGGACTTCCCCATTACCTACTACAGTTATTGATTCATTTGGCTGGATTTGTCAACACCCCAAGAGTGTTGTTCTGTCTATTTGCTGCGAATGCACAGCATCCATTTCCAGTTTAGCATCAATAAATGGGAAAACTGAGTGCCTCAGCCTGAACTGAGAACCCAGGGTAGAGGCTGCTCTCTGCAGCCATTAGAAGGTTCAATTCCCATGTCCGGCCAAGTGATGTCTCTGTCGCCACAAGCCAGGGGCTATGCAGCAAGCTCACCACATACCACAGGACAGTAAGTCCCCAAGTGTTTCTGTGCTTATCAGGTCACACCCAAGAACCCCCTCCAGCTTACTGCCTTCACACTAAAACACACTTGGCAGCAACAATCAACTTCTCCTGCATCCCATTCAGTGATCATGCAGAGTCGGAACCACATCAGCTGGGAGCCCCACTGGGAAAGTCTGCTGTCCACAGAAATTGACTGACGCTAGAATTCCTGGAAAAATGAGGCTCTCCTCACCAGGAGCCCCTTACTCCTCACACAAGCAGCCCAGCCCTGCTTCAGCACCATTAACACCTCTGGTTTTTCAAATGGATCACAGTCACCCGATCAAAGTCATCCTATAGCCAGAAGTCATCTTCAACTTGAATCAACTTTACCTCCTGACAAGTTTCTTACAGTGAAGTCTAAGGAGTCATATAATAAACGTGCTGATATATAGTCATTTAAAGTACAGTGGAACCCCCGCATCTGCTGATTCAGTTACCGTGGTTTCAGTTATCCAGTGACAAATGGTATAATAAACACATTTCAGCTGTGTTCAGTGTCTACAGCTGTCAGGGTGACCTTATGATGAAATGAGAAATGTAGACAATGCTATAAGAGAAATATTTTAACACAATAATGACGTGTATGTCAATGTATGTGCATTTGTGTGTGGTGGTTTGAGACGTCCCAGTGCATTTTGCAAATAAACAATTCATGTGTGACCTGTGAAAAAGACTGCTGTGTCATGAGGACAGTAGCGCCTCCATATTCCCAATATGCATGGCGTGTAGCTGAAACCGCAGATAGTAGCCAAACATCTGTGGATATGATGTTATTTTCATGTACCTTCATATGGTAAAGTTGAATTCATTAAGCACAGTAAGACATTATTAATGCTACGTTTAATGTCTGTAAAGTACATTATTATTCAGTACTCTCTCAAGCGAAATTTTAGCATTTAGCGTTTTAGCATAATGCTCAAGAGATGATGGAGCCATGAAATAATATTATGCATCACGGGACAGAGGAGCAGCGAGAAGCATGCTTGGGACAGCCGGCAAAGGACGGTGAAACGCCGGCGAGATGCACCGCTACACAGTCTGATTAGGCACACCGCGGGTAACTGAAAGGGCCGATACGGGGGAGCTACTCTACAGTTAACAGAGGAACTTGGCTCAAGTTCAAGTATCAGAAGGTATAAAGTGTGTGTGTGTGTGAGAGAGAGTGTCATCGTCATTCAAGTGGTTACTACATGGAACACTAATATATAAAATAAAACAAAACATTTTCACAAAAAAATTTTTTTTTGCTAGTACAGTACTACACACCGCACTGTACTATGGTCCCTATACAGCTTTGACACTGAAGGACAACCTGACACTGTGAAGGAGATTGATAGTATTTATATCATCAAATATTTTTGGATAAATGAAACCGCAGTTACCTCATCAGCAGAAACAGAAGTTCCACTGCATTTCAAATGATGATATATAAATCTGTGTATTATATGATTCCTTAGAACACACTGTTAGAAGAAATTTTGAATGTAGATTTGAGTAGCAGACATGACTTCTGGCAAAAGATGCTAACTGGCACTAATCAGGGGGGAATTTCGCTTGTGGGGGGAGGGGGGGGGGGAGGGTCTCCTCACTTGGAGCTTACAAGAGTTTTTGCAAACATCAGGAATTCTAGTGTTAAATACCTGCATAAATTATGATGCAATTACGATAATTAAAAAACAGAAGGGAGAGCGCTATGAGGAAGTAAGGCAACAATGGAGTTTATGGCACCTGCAGGACTCATATCTAAATACAGTTACAGCGTAGCCGGGTTTAGGCTTCATGCGACAGCATCCTGTCACGCCATTATCACAGGAGAAAAGAGAAGCAGGGAGAAGCGTGAACTTCCGGCTGCAGCCGAGACCCCGGGGGGAGCCCCCGGGGGGGTCCCTATACCACAGATGTCCTACAGGTAAGAGCTCTGCATGAATATCCCAGACATTCTAGGTTAATTACATCATAACCCTGATGAAAGCACTTAACATATTTTTGCTATTTGCACAACAAAACTCACAATTTAACATCAGAATATATACAAAAATACAGTAACAATAAAAATATGAAGTTAGTGATGTGGTGTTGGACAGCTGGAAGAACTCCGCTTCACTTCCCAGGCCTCTCCTAGGGGTCTCCCGGCCACTTCATGTATTTGGTACATTTCACCACCGGCTAACTAAAGTGATTAAGCCAATCAGTAAAATAACTTGCTAAGGTACAGATCAGCTAATCGAAGTGAGCCAGTGGTCAAGTTCAACAAACTGTAGTAGTGGCCAAAATTGTGGAAACATTTCCAATTTTTAGAGATTGCTCCAGAACAACTGTTGTTCCAGTGACTTACAGACTTATTAATGCATGATATTTGTAACATTCCTTGATTATTTATAAAATTACTACCAATATTGTACAGTAATTTCTAAAGCGACTAGTGTATACTGGGTGCCGACTGCAAATAGTGCCGTCACATGATGAATGGGTTTCGAAACTGCAGACAGACTTTGACAGACAGTAACTATATAAATTCTATATAAATAAATCATTTAAACATCATATTCACTGCAAGACTTTTGTACATCGGACACTTTATATTTTGTCTGACGTTTGTGTGAAGTTCTCAGAATGCATTTTAATGCATAGAGACTCAAACTGCACAGCTTCTCTGTGCCAGAAGGTGAGAGAGCAAGCTGCTGTCGTCAGTGCAAGCAGCAATACGCTTGCACACGCAGGGCCAGAGTCCCGGGGAGGCTGATTCGTGTTAGTGGCTGTCAGACTGGAGCTGCGTTACTACAGGTGCACAGACTCAAAGTACTCAAAGCAGAATTTTGAGCCTTCAAATCCATAAACACATTTTTTGCAAAAACTGTAAAAATTGCAGCTAGCTAGTCTGTCCTTCATGAGTTATAAAATGAACGTCAGTCCCATATAGGAACTGTAAGCTTAAGAAAGACGGTCTGCTTGAATCTGAAGTCTCAGATAAATAAATAAATACTAAGAATGACTAATCGGTTTCCCTGACTGCTGACCACCATCATTTTGCATCAAAGACTCTCTCTTCACTGGAAATCCATCACATGAAATCCTACAAAACCTCACTTTCAGCATTCTTGTTTTGCGGCTGGAATCAGGCATGTACCTCTGCATCTGAGTTCAACAAATCGCAACTGGAATTGGGATGGGACCCCCAAACGGCCGACAGATCTACACCGGAGGCATGTGGGTGCTCCCAAAGGCCACTGGCCAGCAGTGAGGATGGGATGGGAAGGGAGGGGCGGGGCTTACCTTCACATCACGGTGGATGACGTTGTTGTCATGGCAATAACGCAGTGCTTCCAGGATCTGGCGCATGTAATGACTGGGGGGAGGGTACAGCCAGGGTTACACGGATCGAGTGGGTGGGCCCCCATTCCCAGGATGCCCCCCCGCTCACTAACTTTAGCTTTGAGATCATTCAAGTCACTCATCAAAGTAAAGTCATTTTGTTTTTGCGTTGTACCAATACAACCCAAAAACAAAAGTAAAATCTTTACTTTGATGAGCGAGTTGAATGTAAAGCAGAAATAAAAAGTAGGGTCAAACATAACTCCGTGGGTTCCCCAGGGTTAAAAGAGGCCTGAAATATTCAGACCGAGGATGGATAATTAATTACAGGGAGGATTCTGTTGGGAAAGTCATCAAAACATACATGTAAAGCTGCCTCCAAAAATACCATTTACTATGACAGTTTGGTTTTTACCTCAGACAAGGTAACAACAGTTTATGGCATGATAAATAAAGGTTCATATGTATTTTATAAAAATATTAAAAAAGAAGCAGCTTTGCACCCACCCAGCATGTGCTTGTCTTTGCTACATTTCCGGCAAGCATTCACAAGTCTGTGCTCATGTCACGCCAAATGATTTCCTCCTGGGGGAGGGCTGGGGCACGGCCATGTAGACATAGCGCTGCTTTTTCTTTCAGGTCCTGCTTGATCGTAAGACTTAACTAACAGCTTAGTCCTTCTCACTGATGCCCTACCCTGTGTGAAGTCAGGGGTCATGGAATGATGCCCTACCCCGTGTGAAGTCAGGGGACTATGAATGATGCCCTACCCCGTGTGAAGTCAGGGGTCATGGAATGATGCCCTACCCCGTGTGAAGTCAGGGGTCATGGAATGATGCCCTACCCCGTGTGAAGTCAGGGGTCATGGAGTGATGCCCTACCCCGTGTGAAGTCAGGGGTCATGGAGTGATGCCCTACTCCGTGTGAAGTCAGGGGTCTATGAGTGATGCCCTACCCCGTGTGAAGTCAGGGGTCAAGGAATGTTGCTCTACTCCGTGTGAAGTCAGGGGTCATGGAATGTTGCCCTACCCCATGTGAAGTCAGGGGTCATGGAATGATGCCCTACTCCGTGTGAAGACGGCACCCTCTAGTCTGACTACTGACCGCTAAGGTGCAGAGGACAGACTATACTTTTCCCATAAGTGACAGGCTGGTGTGGCTGGGGGCTGGGGGGCAGTTTCTCATGTGAAGTGAATGGCAGAAACTGCAGCAGCAAAGCAACATGGTGCTGGATGCTTTATTAGGGCCTGTATGTGGGCGGAAGCCAAACTCCTGTCTCGCCGAGTCTCCGTGGCTGACTGAGAGGTGGTCCTCACACCTCTGAGAAAGACCTCAGAGGGCGGAGCGAGACGGCTGGGAAGGAGAGTCTCACCTGGCCACGGCCTCACTGTAGACGAAGCCGGCGTCCGCGCGCTTCACGATCTCAAAGCAGAGGTCAGCCCCATCCATGCTGAATGACAAAGAGAGAGAGTCAGAGAGAGACTTGGATGGGGGAACTACTGGCGTGCGTGTGTGTGTGTGTGTGTGTGTGTATGTGTGTGTGTGTGTGTGTGTGTGTGTATATGTGTGTGCGTGCGTGCGGGCTACAGAGGCTGTGTACAGGGGTGCAGGTGCGTATGTAACTTAGAGTTAGAGGTATCTGTGTGACGGGATAGATGGTGTGTATGGACGTGACTGTGATGTACTGGTGCTTTAGTGGAAGCCTTCTACATCAGCAGCACACAATCTCTCCTGGCTCCTTAGCTCCGAGTAGAGCAGGAGAGAATCCCTGCACTTGGATGGAGGTGCAATTCCTCTCTCTGGAGCTCCTTGTTGGAGGTAGGAGATGGAGATCAGCAGAAGTGTGCCCAACCTTTCAAAGGAATCTGAGAGGCTGACCCTGTTCCAGGGTCCTCCAGAAGTTGACTAGGACATGAGGGAAAGGCCACCCATTACCCATGGCTGACATTATGATCGTCCCCGAATGCCTGCCTGTGTTCGGAGAAGCTGGGCTGTTGGCAATGCAAAGGTGATGGCAAGTCAACAGCGAAACAGGACCCACTTCCTCAGTGAAGGCAAGACTGAAAAGCCACCGGGCCGATCTACCGGTGGGTCAACAAGGGTGCTTTCTCACTGGCACCGAGAACTGAGCTGTACCGCAGAATGGCGCTTTTCCATTGTGAAATATGCTCTCCATATCCAAGCTGTATCCAGACTGATTGTCGACATGTACTGAGATACCGGTGTTCTGTGAATGAATTTAAAAAAGGGCATGTTCTGTATTTTTAATATTAGCAGTACTGGACACGTGATGTGCCGGGGCAGTGCTGATAACTCAGAACTTGAAAATTTCAAGTTCAATTGAAACATTTTTTCAATTGAAAAAAAGAACTACTGAATAGCTGAATGGAACTGATTCATAATGGAAATTTACGCATACAAATGCTAATACTGATAGCGTTTGATGCTTGCATAGCACTGCGATTCTCATAGATGTGCTGGAAAATCAGGAAATTAGCACACAGGACGGAATCGTGGGTAAAATACAGCATGTGCATCCTCCAAATGAACAACCCATATAAATTGCTGTACACATTTGTAAAGGATTTTGTTTGGAAGGTGATCCATCTGCCTCATGTAATTGCAGTGGGGTGATCAGACCAAACTCAGCCAGGTAACTCAGCCATTGTGACTGTGCAGTCTGTGTTCCTGCCAGCTGCTAAAGGCCCCCTGACACACAGGCCACACAGAGACTGCCCAAATGACCATGGGTGATAAAAGTACCAGTCTGCATGTTCTTCTGCCAGGAGAATGCTAATTCTGACAGGAAGGACCTGTCCCCCATCCTTAGCCGCCCTTCCCGAAACAGACAGTGCCCCAATTCCTCACATATCAAACACAGCTCACTCTAAAACAGCTGCCTTGTCCACAGGCAGCAAAGAGCACCTTCCAGCCCATGAGCTGCAGCAATGCATTCTGGGATTATCTGCACACCCAGTCACGCCCTGCTCTCAGTGTGCCTGGCCATATCAGTTTTAAAACTGCATGTGAGGACGCCAGCCCTCATTCCAACTTCGGCAGAACGGAACTGGGGAAACTGGGGAAACTCTATCCCCCGACCCCAGTGCAAAAGTGAGCTACTTACAACTCGAAGACCATGTAGAGCATCCCGTCGGAGCTGTAGGTCTCCAGCAGCTCCACGATGTGCGGGTGTTTGAGCATGTGGCAGATACTGGCCTCCCTCTTCAGATCTGCGGGAAGAGATGGACAGATTGGGCATCTCCACAAGCATCTATAGCATTTGGCAGACGCCTGTAGCCAGCGCGAGACTGGCATCTCAGTGCTGACGGAGTGGGAAGAGTTACTGGGAGTTAGGGGGAGAGAGCAACTGGTCTGAGACAAAGCAGACACTGGCGTGGTGCCTCACAGGTGAATTTAACCAAATGTAGCGAATGAGCTGGACCTGGACACTGGGCAGCGGAGTGTAGGGCTGTATGCACGCTCACCCACACTGGCCAACAATGAAAAGCAGCGTACGCGTCACGGAAGTCAGCCAGCGCATTCTCAATCTCTGAAGCGGGTGGTCATCTTTAACAAAAACAATTTTTGTAAGCTGAAATAAAACATTATAAATGAAAATAAAAAAACTACAGCTAGACAAAAACTATAAATATTGCTTTCGAAACTAACTGAAGTGATACTTTCTACCATTTTTATTCTATTTAGCTAAAGTAA
This sequence comes from Petrocephalus zakoni, assembly GCA_026774425.1. NCBI lineage: Eukaryota > Metazoa > Chordata > Actinopteri > Osteoglossiformes > Mormyridae > Petrocephalus > Petrocephalus zakoni. The sequence continues at coordinate 39,897,209 of JAODKN010000001.1, forward strand.
TGATGTTTCTATCCTTAACGGCCGTCAGTAATCGCAGGAACACGTTTTGCCCATTTTGGGGACATTAGTACATAATGTGCGCTGAGTATTCATGTGATTTGATCCGATACATTCAACTTATAATAAATATAATAAATAAATATATATATATATATAAATTAATAAATATAAATATATAATAAATAAATTAATTAATAAATTAATACAATTATCAAAACTGAAAGTAAAATACATAAAAAGAAAAGCTAATAAGGGGCAGCATTGTTGCCTCACACCTCTGGGGCCGGGGTTCTAGTCTCGGCCTGGGTTCTGTGTTTGAGGAGTTTGCATGTTCTCCCTGTGCCGTTGTGGGGTTTCCTCCAGGTACTCCGGTTTCCCCCCATAGTTCAAAAACATTCTTAATTGGAGTTCCTAAACTGCCCGTATCCCAGTAAAGATAAGCAGGTTGGAAGATGGATGGATGGAAAAGATAATAAAAACTGAACTAGATTCCATTGTGAGCTTCCATTGTGGATCGGTACTTCTGAACGTTAACTGGGGCCTCGCTGCAGGTTCCCGTGCCGGATATATGCAGGATATTTGATATTATCAGCTCCATTCATTGTCCCTCACTTTGTAAACAATGCATATAAAAAGTTATGAAATCCATTTCTTATCCGCCTTATTTTTAACACATTTTTTTGGTTTGCGTGTCACACATTTGAAGACGCTGCTCTGTGGAGACAGTCCCAGCTAAGCCCACAATCGATAACACGGACTATGGCCTGTAACGCTCTCCTGTGATCAGATAGGTCAGGGCTGCTGCTCATTCCTGAAGAACCTCACCCAGACTCTGCAGGACCAACAGTCTGACTCTCCGCCTGTGAAGGTGCCACCAAATACTTGTCAACAGAAACAGAAATAGATGTACCAAAGACTGTTACTGTCCATTTTAACACAAGCCATACCCGGCTGCATACAAACATCCCAACAAAACTAGGAACACAGGGCATTATAAACCTGCGACTACTGCTGCTTGCCTGCAGGGGGCACCACTTCGCAGGAGACACAGTGACATACACAGTGATGTCCTGAAGAGTCTCGCCTCTGCAGCAGAAGCTCATTTCCGGAGAAGACCCTCCCCGTCCCATTCACACCCCAGGGGTGCTCCATTGTCATATCGCCATCTACTCGCACATACAATTTCCCACCCACAGAGTGATAGGCTGGGGAATCTGGAGACGTTTACCAGATGGCAGGGGGAGGGGGGGGGGGACTATGCTTTGGTGTGGCATCGAAATATTATTGTGGTCCAGAAACTTAGGTCATGTTCAGAAGGAGCCCTTCCCTTACCTCTTAGCCAATGGATAGTAGGGATCCTCAGATAACATCAGCAGTACCCCCTGCAAATTACCCACATCCTCCACTTTTCCAGGTCATTACCTCCCAGCACCACCGCCTCATTACAGACACCCCTTGATAAACCAGCCGTGGGAGACATGTTTGGCACCTTTTACATGGTATCCACTAGGGGGCACACTACAGACCAGACACTGGGGACATTTACATTCATTTCTTTAGCAGAAGCTGTTGTTGGCCAGCCAAGGAGATATTACACCAAGCATCATCATCGTACAGCCCCACTTAGTTTAAACCCCACATTTTATACGGGGGAGTTTTGTCAGGCATAATTAAGGGATCAGTCTGACTTATGCAGAAGGCCCACACTCACAAGCCAGGCTCCACTTCACAAATACCCCCCACCCCTCACACCCGCACCCTGACCTTCTTCTCAACAGCTGTGACCCAGTTGGCTGGATGCTTGCATTAACAGGAACTGGGGGGCTGGGGCCAGCGACAGGGTGTGAAATCAGAGGTGGGGGGTGTCTGCAAACATGCAGGCTCATGTTCAGCCAGTGCAGATGGGCGACGCTCCCCTATCCCCACAAGCTTTCTCTTCACAGGGCGGATGGAGCACAGGGAGAAGCTGCAGCAGTGGGAGTGAGCTTTCTGCATCTTCAGGGCCATGTGTGGGATAAGTCCGTCCAGACCCCGTCGGCGCAGAGCGTCCGAGCCATGGCAGGGACTCGTGCTGACGAGACCGTCCAGACCACGTCGGCGCAGAGCGTCCGGGCCATGACAGGGACTCGTGCTGACGAGACCGTCCAGACCCCGTCGGCACAAAGTATCCGGGCCATGACAGGGACTCGTGCTGACAAGACCGTCCAGACCCCGTCGGCGCAAAGTATCCGGGCCATGGCAGGGACTCGTGCTGACGAGACCATCCAGACCACGTCGGCGCAGAGCGTCCGGGCCATGACAGGGACTCGTGCTGACGAGACCCTCCAGACCCCGTTGGCACAAAGTATCCGGGCCATGGCAGGGACTTGTGCTGACTAGACTGTCCAGACCCCGTCGGCACAAAGTATCCGGGCCATGACAGGGACTCGTGCTGACGAGACCGTCCAGACGCCGTCGGCGCAAAGTATCCGGGCCATGGCAGGGACTCGTGCTGACGAGACCATCCAGACCCCGTCGGTGCAAAATACCCACCATCTTAATAAAAATCCTGGAATAATGATGGGATTTGGCCCCGGACTCAAACACGAGCTGAGAGAAGCTCAGATGTCCAGCTCAGCGTCAGCCTCCCCAAACCAAAAACAGTCACTTCAGCCCCCGGTGGCGGAAAACACGTCGCCCCCCCCCCGGGTGGGAGGGCCCCCACGACGACCCAATCTGTCTGACCCCCACCCTGCCCTTGCCAGCTTCCATAACCGGAGCCACTCCACACCATCATGACTCCTCAGTCCCCGCCCCATCGCGCCCAAGACACACTGAGACATGCCCACACGGCACATGGCTCCCGTGCTGTGCTCAGATGCCTGGATCAGTCACTGCTCACACAAGACACTCTCACACGTGCCCTTTCAGCCTCTGCATGCCTGGCGCCATGGCGACAAGGACTGCCCATTCCAGCAGAGCGACTGGGTGCGGCCAGGCCTATGGCTGTCATCTATAACGGGAGCATAATAACAATTTTAGTTACATTTTCATTTGGATAATATAAGGTTCTTTAATCTTAAAATATAACAGATACAATTTTTTTTTGTTGTTTTTTTAGAAGAAATGCCTCTAGCCAGCCTTACTAGCCGTATAACACACACGGCTATGCAGTGCCCTCTTTTTTTTTGAAGAGCTGCTGACTTTTGCACGCAGTGAAAATGCACGCTGACCTACAGGATCCTTGTTTGCAGTGCCTGAGTCAAAAGGCCTTTCGTTCTGCTGAAATGTTTTCAGCAATAAACCGGCCCACCCCCCAGGTTCTAGGGGGGCACGTGCCATTCTGGGTCACATGACTTCACACAGGCCAGAATGTAAAAGGGGAAAAAACAGCCTTATATCCTGTCACATCCTCCAGCTCAGTCTTATGCCCATAACTGAGGGTGTGGTAGTTACAGACTAATCTAAAAAGCTGCATCTAAGCATCTCCACGCAGGAAACTAGCAAAGCCACAGAAGTAGCGTTTAGAGGCATTGAGGACACAGAGGCAGGATTTATGGGGGTCATTTGAGAGCACAACCTTATCACTAGGAGCCCAGCTTGTGAGCTGCTGAGCCGTTTTTGATGAAAGTTAATTTTGTGCTGCACAAAACTGCTACACATGCAAAACATGACAGACCAGCTGCGTTACTGTTGAATAGGGCATATTGAACGCTGTAAAATTAGCTGTTTTATTGTGATACAGCCCCAGCACAGCTCACAATTGATGACATGCACTAAGGACTGTAACACTCTTCTGCGATTGGCTATACCACTGCCCATTCCTGAGGAACCAATCATCTCACCAGAACACTGCAGGGACAGCAGTCAGATCTTATTATGATTAGGCAATATATAACTTTATGCCTATGGGTGGAACCTGTCAAGGGACTTAAACTTCCAACTGGTTATGAGTCCACCTGCCTTACCACTACCCGACCTGCTGGCCAGTTAAAACACCCAATGGCTTGCCGCTGGTGCTAATAAACATCTTTGCATTGAAGTACCTCCCCACCCCCCAGGTATGAGGATGAGGGAGAGAGAGCGAGGCCTCCGGCCTTTGCAGATACGCCGACAGAGAGCCTGTCAGCAGCAGAATCCTCTGAAAATCGCCAGCCAATAGCAGGTAACCAGCCTGAGAAAGAAGGCGGGACAAGGTGCGCGCTGCCATAGCGATGGACATTTGACAAGACACATTTACTGGACACTCACCTTAAAATCCCAAGTAAACTGAGGCACCTTTCAAAGCTTATTCCGGAATGTGCCGGCCACGGCATGTGGATAAGCTCAGAATTCCTACAGAAGGATTTCAGCAGATTTTTGCCTCATAAAATGCTGCTACACCCCCACAGTGTAGCTGGCTCGACACGGGAGCAGCCTCCCAGACAGCGATGCTGGGCAAATGCGTTTACATGTTTATGTCAGAGTTTCCCAACCAGTCCATGGGGACCCCCAGACAGTCCACATTTGTGCTCCCTCCCAGCTTCCAGCCAGTCGAGAACACAGAATACCTGGTACAGGGTGTGTTGGGACCTGAGAGAGAACAGAAAAACGGACTGTTTGGGGATCCCCATGGACTGGGCTGGGAAACACTGCCTTATGTTATTGTGGGAACAAGAGATTAGAAGCCACTTCAGCTCAGCACATTTAGGAACATAAGCCTGACCATCTTACTGCTTACAGAGATGGTCTGTGGAAGGGGGGGTGAAAAGGAAGGAAGGAAGGAACAGCCCCAGGATAACAGACACCCCCCTACGCCATCACTAATCGGCGATAAGGCGCGGATGTGTGCGCAAACTCATTCCCGTGCCCGGCTCGTCCACAGACTCTCCTCAGAAACAGGCCGTGGGAGCTAAATGATTTATGGGCTACCAGAGTGGCGGGCTGAAGCAGGCGATGAGGAGGACAGCTGGGAGACAGAAGTGGGCTAACAAGGGGGCGTGGCCAGGCCAGCCGATCCGATTGGTCCAGTCAGAAAACGGGGGCGGACGCTAAACGCTAGTGTTAGCATTAACGTTAGCGCTACATGGTAGTCCTGCAATGCCAACCTCTCATCCATGTGATTTTTGTGTTATATCTGCTCCTCAAGCAACAAGGGCTCCAGAAAGGAGCAGGAAACCATTACAGCTGCCTGTCTGCTGGCCTTCAGGCATGCTAACTACAGGGTTAACGAAAAAGCCTCCATTTCAGCCCGGGGTCACATGACCCCAGAGACCCCATATAAACTGACACATGCAGCGATGAAATGCGACAGAATGGAGCCGTTTAGAACCCGAGGACAGAATCGGTGCATCACATCCACCTGCGCTTCTTGGGGTTTATGGAAGACACCGGAAAGGACAGATTGCCACGGTGCTCCAGTAAAGCCGCTCATCTGGAACGCTTTAATGGGGGCAACCACAGGCGGCCAGACAATTAAAACATTCTCCCTCACATAGAATCTCATTTGGACAATTAACGCTGTGTATTTTGGGACAGCGGGCAAGGCGTGGTTATCCATAATGAGGCTCCCTTGCCATTTTCGACTGGCACCCCCGGCGAACGGCGGCCTGCCACCGTCACGCGCCCATGTGACTCTCACCTGCCACTTCTGCAGGCGGTGGGAATCTCTTCTGGCACCAGCTCAGGAGCTCAGCTGAGTGGCTCTGTGAGGCCGCAGACCTCAGACACACAGACACATGCCTACATAACGCTTACATAAAGTCGCCATTTTAACCAGATTCTGGAGGGGAGGCATGGCTAACCTGGAGGGGCCCTCAAATGCACCAAGATGCCACCTGCCTATCTTATTTGATTGTCCCATATAATAAACTGCCCAATATGGAATGCAATTTGTCTGGTATTTTCATACACATTTTGTCGCCCTCCAGGAAAATTTCTCAGCCTGAGATTGGAAGAATGCCCTCAGCAGAATGGCCACATGACTGTGGGCCCCTGAGCAAGGCCCGTAAGCCCCAGCTCCAGGGCACCGCCTGCTGGCTGACCCTGTGCTCTGACCCCCACGGTCTGTCTCCTGAAGAGTAGGATGGGATAGCTGACATTCCTATGCACCTGTACTCATACTTGTGCAAATAGCAAATCAAGGGTCATTCATTTCATTACATTACATTGTACCCTGGCCTGGGAATATTAACCATTGGGCACCCAGGGGAAACTGTGGATGACGTCCTGCGTTTCCTCACATTTAAAGGGGCAGCCCTAGTGGGGCGTCCAACACGACATCTGTTCTGCTGCCTCAGCTGAAGCTGTGCTAGATTAGTCAGTGAGAGGTGCTCACAGACTCAGCTAGAAGGGCTAGGCGGGCTAAGCGGGCAGGGCAGGGCAGGCTTAGGCCGGGCAGGGCAGGGTTAGGGTCAGGGCGGGCAGGGTTAGGGTTAGGGCGGGCAGGGCAGGGTTAGGGCAGGCAGGGCAGTGCGGGGTAGAGGGGGTGCGGACTGACGAGGGAGCGGGAGCTAAAGTGAGAGCGCCCTCAGGTGGAGCCGCGCCAGGTGCAGCATGCGCTGCTTCTCCAAGACCCGGCTGTGACTGGTCCAGACTTTCTCAGCATGCTTCCTGTTAAGATGTCTCCCACCCACCACACTAAACCAATCAGCACTCTGGGAATCGCCTGGAGAGTGAGGTAGAGCTAATCACAGCCAAGTGGTTCAGAATACCACCCCAGAGCTGGCCCAGACATTAACCCCCACCCCCACTCCATTTACTGCCAAATCCACCGAGGTAAAACAGCCAATTTACAGGAGAAAGGACAGAAGAGACTAGCACCCCGAGACGCTGTCGTAGCCTGCGGGGGTCAGTATTCTAATAAAGAATAATCCCCAGCTTATGTTTCATCCCCCGATGCTTCACCACTATATAATCTTCCCATCCATTCTTAAATCTAAAAAAACCCTCTAAAATTCTGCCTGACTTTGTAATAAAACAGCAGCCAGCAATACGTAAGCGAAGGAGACCAAAAAACAGCTAGGACCTCGAGAGATGCTGGACAGACTTCACATGGGATGGGACACTTCCACAATGGGAGTGCTCACCAGCGGTTCCAGGGCACGACCGACTCAACAATCAAAGACCCTGCTTAAAATCTCCCCAGGGGACAGAACCCAACCCTCGGGGGAACAGGGAAAGCCCAGATGTCTGTTACAGACCTCCGTGAGTGCGGGAGGGGCCTCGAGGCTGGCGACTTCCTGGGAATGGAGCAGGACAAGGAAAGGTGGGCGGGAATCCAGCTGCCCCCCCCCCACGCACATAAACAACAGCACAGTGAGTCACTGCACTCACATCACCGTCTGTACCTAAAACACACCTCCCACAGCTAGGCTTTGACAGCTGTGTTGTCAGTAAAACATTGCAAATCTTTCTGAGCCACTAATACAGGTGATTATTTCATTACAGGGTGAGAGCAAACAGAATTACTGTCCCCACTGACAGACAGGGTGGTGTGACCGAGAGGAAAGAGAATCACATGGTCAGACTCCACACAACACATTATTAAGGTTTATTCATGGATTATTCATACACAAGAAATATTATTTACTATTCAAATGGTTTAAATACAAATCAGCATAAAATATTAATAGGGGAAAAAAGGACATCAAAAGAATTCAACCTCGGCGTTGCTGTATAACTTGAGTGGTTTGAGGCTTGATGCTCTGCAGAGAGTAGCTGAGATGTGCAGCCATTCAGTTTCTGAGCTAGGCGATGGAGGGGGGGTGACTCCGTTACCCTGGTAAGGTGTCTGCTCAGCCAAATGACCCAGAACAGCTTGAGAGCCGTCCCCCCTTCTCTGTAAAAGAATGGGCTGCACCGAGGGATCTCTGCCGAATCGATTTGGATCAGGCCGATCCCCTCGCAGCACAGGGCTCTTTACGCAGGTGTCCGTGGCCCATTTATGGTGTGCGGGAAGGCGTGGCCAAGTGCTGGAAAAACATTGGCAAAAAAATCCAAGGGAGCGATTGGCTGACTTACATCCTGTTGGTGTGAAGTACAACCTGGTGCAAAAAAGCCATCTAAGAGGGAAACTGCATTCTTAACCAGCAAGCCACCAGCTGGCTCGAGAAAAATAAAATTTCTTATGTACACAGAATGCGTGAGAATGTATGGTATTTCACCCATCAGAGGTCTTTAAATAAAAGTGAAATCTCAAAGACGACACATGGGTCACCCTTCACTGAGTACAGGAGTGCCAGCGGGCAGGTCTGCATGTCGCCCTCGAGCTGCCAAACATTCAAACACAGCCGAGTGATTTTTCGGGCACCCTGTGGGGAAACACGGTTTACGAGAAACGGGCTGACCTTTCCTGCACGGCAATGGGGAGATAGTAAAGTCGCAAGGTGCCTGCTTGCCATTATCTCACTGAGAAAACACATCCGGGCCTGAGAGTGCCTGAGGGGGGCATCACAGCTCCTTCATGCAGGCCAAAAGCTGAGCTGTCAATCACCTGATTACCATGCCATCACTAGTCCGTGCGCACGAAGAGAAGCCGTGACGGGGATGCACGGGAAGTGGGCCGGAGAGCGAGCCATCCGTCCTGCCTCCTCCGGTTACCACGGTAACAGCCATCCCTCTCCAAAGGCCTGCTGGCCGGTGGAGGCATGGAGTTTGGTAAACGCCGACCTGCTCGGCAGACACCAGGCGGCGTTCTCACCTGCCGCTTATGCCGTGACTCCTCACGACACGAAGCAAACCCTGCATGCTGACTTTAGCAGGGCTAGATGCTACAGCAGTCACAACACCAAGCGATAGCAAGCTGACAGTGACCACCCGCGCTCCGCGGGCCAATGAATGCGTGTCTGAGTGTCGACAGGGCCGACGTGCCACTGCTTTTCATGTAACGTCACTGCAAGAGCACAACAAATACAGCATGCAACAGTCTGTTTGTAGGTGTTCCTGGGGCAGGCCAGTGTCTGTGTGTCTGGCCGGGCTTGGATGGCAGAATTCTGTATGGTGAGCTATCATGTGGGAACCTAACGTGGACACAGCTGTATGCGTATGACTGTCTGCTATACACACTCAAACACACACACACAGACATGCAAAGTGACCGCACTGTGTTTGGCTGGAGGAGTTCCTTGGCTCCACGAGAACA
>JAODKN010000001.1:40017665-40042923 GCA_026774425.1 Petrocephalus zakoni
CTTACAGGCGAGCAGTCAGACGGAGCTTACAGCACTTACAGGCGAGCAGTCAGACGGAGCTTACAGCACTTACAGGCAAGCAGTCAGACGGAGCTTACAGCACTTACAGGCAAGCAGTCAGACCGAGCTTACAGCACTTACAGGCAAGCAGTCAGACCGAGCTTACAGCACTTACAGGCAAGCAGTCAGACGGAGCTTACAGCACTTACAGGCGAGCAGTCAGACGGCGCTTACACTACTTTCAGGCTGTCCACCAAGACGTTGTCATATAAAGAGTTCATTTTTTCAGAAATGCTTTATAGTATTTGTGGGATGCAAGATTTCACAACAAAGCAGGTCCAAAGGAACAAACTTGGTCCCTTCCCATTACGCAGAGGGGGTTAGCTTGCAATTCTGAGCCCCCTGACAAAGTGTCACATTCAGCCGCCAGGCAGGGGGTCCCCTTCAGTAAATTTTGCAAACTGGGCCACAAACTTATATTTCGGGGGCCCTTACTATGAACTGCTGGGTCCCCTAAATCTGATAGGATGTCCAAGCCCCTCCAACACAGCTGATTATGCACATGACATCACACAGTGTGCCAAACAGCGATGCCCTCTGGCAAAAAGCTCCCTCTGCTGGTCATACCTAGGAACTTCCCTGCATTGTGTGTGTCCACCCCAGATGTTTCCCTTTACGATGTTATGTAGCATGGTAATTTATAGCCAGATAATACAATAAAAATATCTGAACAAAAATAATCTCGATGGCCTTCCCGAGGGCTGATTTTGCAAACACTGTGTGTCAGAACATGAGGTCACTCAGAGCCCTGTTTTCCTGGAGGGGTCTCGCCTGTGCCTCGCTCCTTCCAGGAAGTGACACAGGGGATCCCCGTGGCTGGGTGTTCCATCACCTGTGCGCCGTCCTCAGGAAGAGCTGGGGGGACGGGGTTCTCTCTCCAGTTGAGCCCCGACACAAAGGCGTGGTAGTCTATCTCCCCCACCTCCGTCTGGTACCTGAGGATGAGACCAGCTGAGGCTTGGAGGCAGAAACCCACATCACCAAAACCACAGCACACCGGTGCTAAACATCTGCTCATTTTTCCCTGTTTCCTCCTCCCCAGTCTGCTCTGCCTCTATTTATTGTTCACATGCTCATTACTTGAAGAGGACGACATTTGTAATCTACTTATACATCTGCTTAGTTTACTGGAACAATTTAGGTAAAGTGCCTACAGCAGAAGCTGGACGGTGGCTAGCAGGCTCAGGATTACAGGCATATATCCTTAACCACTCTGCTCCCTTTGGCTCGTATAGTACAGGGGCCCCCACAAAACAGCGCCTGAAGCGTAAAACAGGAACGCCAGCTCCTGCTCACAGTAGTACCTTCCAAGAACAGTCATCAGCAGGTCGTCGGGCAGAGCGAGTCTGAAGGCTTTGCAGATAGTCCTGACCTCCTGGCTGGACAGCCGTCCTGTTCTGCAGACAGCCGACACAAATACCAGGGCTTAACCCCAGGCGGCTCTGATCAAAGCAGTGCGGAGCACCACCTCCGGCCTGGAGTTATCGCCATTGCTCCCAGATGACGGCACACCAGAACTGTTCTATGTGGGAGTCACCCAGTCTACTTGCAGTACTGAGAAAGCAGAGGTGACTTTACTGCTGGTAGGACACACAGGCAAATGCACGGCTAACAGATCTGTGTGCGGGTCGTGTGGTTTAACCCTTTAGGACCCAGAGCCACCCGTTTCCCAGCTCTACAACCTGCTGTTTCCATTGTTTAGAAAGCATCTGCTTTCAATGCAGCACTGTGTGCGTGCGATGCTAATTGTGTGTGATCATGATGCTAAACACATGTGCATGTGAGTGCAATGCTAATTGCATGTGTGTGAGAGCGATGCTAATCACGTGTGTGTGTGTGAGAGCATGATGCTAATCGCGGGTGCATGTGAGCGTGATGCTAATCATGTGTGCACAGGAGCGTGTGTGAGCGCAATGGCAATTGTGTCCATGTGAGTGCGATGCTAATCACGTGTGCGTATTAGAGGGCGCTGCTAATCGCATGTGTGTGTGTATGTGAGCGCGATGCTAATCACGTGTGCTAATTGCGTGTGCAACTGAGCGTGATGTTAATCATGTGTGCGTGTGAGAGCGATGCTAATTGTGTGTGCGTGTGAGCGCAATGCTAATCACGTGTACGTATTAGAGGGCGCTGCTAATCGCGTGTGTGTGAGCGCGATGCTAATCATATGTGCTAATTGCGTGTGCAACTGAGCGTGATGTTAATCACGTGTGCGTGTGAGAGCGCGATGCTAATTGCACGTGCGCGTGAGCGCGATGCTAATCACGTCTGCGTATGAGAGCGATACTAATTGTGTGTGTGTGTCTGTGTGTGAGCGCGATGCTAATTGCGTGTGCATGTGAGCGCGATGCTAATCACGTGTGTGAGACCGCGATGATAATCGCGTCTGCCTGTGAGAGCGCGATGCTAATCACGTGTGTGTGAGAGCGATGCTAATTGCGTGTGCATGCGAGCGTGATGTTAATCACGTGTGTGTGTGTGAGAGCACGATGCTAATCACGTGTGCATGTGAGCGCTTCTGTGTGAAACATGGGGTTGGGATACCTGTGCCGGTCCTCATGCAGAAAGGCCCTGGCCATTTCCGGAAAATCTTCAAAGTGCTTCTTGCGCAGGGTCTCCTGGGCTGTGGCCAGGGCCAGATTCAGGTCTGAGTGGGAAGGCGCCAGCACACGGTAGCAGCGGCCCAGTGTCAGGATCTCATGCTCCGACAGCTGGCAGTCTGCCTCCAGGAGCAGATCCCTGTGGCGCCCCCCGCAGGTCCGTCAGCTGACTACAGGGATATTTTTAACTCATACTTTGGGCCTGGTCCCCGCCTGGCCGGCCTGACCCACCTCAGAGGCCCATAGGACACCACTCCCGTGTCCTCCGCGTCGCTGATGGCAAGAAGATGCTCCATCTCCCTCCTCTGGACCTGGCTAATGGATTTCAGCTTGCTCATGATGGCGCCAACATCAGCCCCGGGAAACTAAACGAGATCATTCCCCCAGAGAAATAATAGAAATTCGTGTCTTGGGTAAATAAAAATTAACCTTAAAAAAGAAAAACAGCTTGAGTTACACAGATTACGGGCACCATGTTCAAAAAGCATTTCGTGTTAATGTGCCGTTAGCGTTATGTGGAGGAGAAACAGCTCAGCTGGAATGTGCTTCGCCTAATAACCATAAAAATCTCCGTGGCAACATGACATGTGACTAAGAAATAAGGGAGCATGCGGTGGGATTAAGAGCAGATTGTTTACGCTGCGGGAATCAGGAGGTGGGCTTACACGTAAAGCGGACTTTTAAAGGCAGTGAGCTTTTAATGGGTCTGATCTCTGTGGTTTTCCTCATGCACAGAACTGCAGAGGACCAGAGGAAGTGGAGGATGGGGGGCAAGACGAGACAGCAGGACATGGGACAGGAGGGGCGGGGGCACCTCCGCGGGACGGGAGAGGCGGGGGCACCTCCGCAGCGTGCTCCTCCATGTAGCGCAGCGTGTACTCGTCCGCGTCCACCAGCCGGAACTCCTGCTGCTGCAGGCAGATGCAGACCCCCACGTACAGGTCCGGGGCCCCCAAGTACTCGGACGCCTCGCTCTTGAAGAGCTCCTGGCCTGGCTTCTTCACCCGCATCCTCTCCAGGAACTTACCCCCCATCACACCTTGTGGGGGCCGCCACACCAAAAGTGCGGTTTTATCATTACCATAACCATGTCTGTAAAACCACACCCATTTATTTGCTGCACATTCTGCATCTATGCCAGTCTGCACAGTCTCTCCCCACTTATTGGATGGTTAACTGTATATCGTGCCGATGTCTTAATGTCCGCGTCTTAAAATGTAATGTTCATGAATGTCACAGTATTTATATTCTATTCATTACATTCACATTTGCACTGTGACCAAGCAGAATGATATTTCACCTCAGTATATCACTCCATCCATCATATAACTGAATATGACAATTTGCTAGCAAGAAAGATGCCCAAATGTATTCTAGTTGGCTTGTTTGATAGAGTGTTTTAGGCCTGCTGCTTAAACAGCATTCAGAACTTAACATAGCAGCAGAAAGAGCCATGCTGCCTGAATGTGTCACGCCTCCGCTAGGGAACAGATGTTACACCAGTGAGAGCAGAGCTGACACCTGAGTTCCTCTGGGCCACTTCAAACACAGAGATGGTGTTGTCACTCAGATAGAAGGAGATGATAAAGAGTCTCTCCCTGTCGATGGGATTCTCAGTCACCATCTTGCTCTTAAACCTGAGCACGTTACTCACCAGGCCCTGCCTGGAAGGAGTGACAGCAACACACAAAATGTGTGTGAATTCATACAAAACATGTATAATATATTTTTACACACTTCAAAGAGAATATTGACTTGACCAATTAGATGTCATGTGATCTCTACCTGACAGTAGCAGTGGGGCATTGTGGGTATCTGTCAGGTCCTTCTCATTTTACCTGTCTTTTTCCATAAACTTCTGGAAATCTTTCTTGGGAGGCTTGGGCAGGAGTCCTTGACAGGAGGAGAGGGAGTCTTCCTCAGAGCCAAATCCATTGTAGGAGGGTACCTGCCTGGTTGGTTTAGGGGCTGGGAGGGGTTTGTACGGGACTGGAGTGAAATCCTCTACAACACCCCAAGGGACAAGTGTAGGAGTGTAGGAGGGTTCGGGGGGGGGGTTAGAGGGAGAGACATCATTGGTCATTGGTCATCAGGGTCATTTGTCTTGGAAACAGCAGGCTCCTCAGCAGAGACTAACTGGCTTTCCATCAGAGGGGCCTGTCAGAGGAAGTCAGCGGGGCACTCAGTCAGCCGGGTACTCAGTCAGCGAGGCATTCAGTCAGCGAGGCACTCAGTCAGTGGGGTACTCAGTCGGCGGGGTACTCAGTCAGCGGGGTACTCAGTCAGCGGGGCACTCAGTCAGCGGGGCACTCAGTCAGCGAGGCATTCAGTCAGCGGGGCACTCAGTCAGCGGGGCACTCAGTCAGCGAGGCACTCAGTCAACGAGGCATTCAGTCAGCGAGGCACTCAGTTAGTGGGGTACTTAGTCAGCGGGGTACTCAGCCCGCGTGATCACCCCCTGCCCCTTATCTGTGCCCTGAGATACATGGCTTCCTCTCCAACAGCTCCCTCTCCCACTGCTCCCTCTCCCACTCTTCCCTCTCTCACGGCTCCCTCTCCCACGGCTCCCTCTCCCACGGCTCCCTCTCCTACTGCTCCCTCTCCCACTGCTCCCTCTCCCACGGCTCCCTCTCCCACTCTTCCCTCTCTCACGGCTCCCTCTCCCACGGCTCCCTCTCCCACTCTTCCCTCTCTCACGGCTCCCTCTCCCACTCTTCCCTCTCTCACTGCTCCCTCTCCCACTCTTCCCTCTCCCATCGCTCCCTCTCCCACGGCTCCCTCTCCCATTGCTCCCTCTCCCACGGCTCCCTCTCCCATCGCTCCCTCTCCCACTGCTCCCTCTCCCACGGCTCCCTCTCCCACTGCTCCCTGCTACATTTTGTAGTGGAAATCTGGAATGGCGGAGGCATTGTTTACATCCCTCTGTCTGTCCGTCTTCCAATGATGAGCACAGACACTCATCCAAGAAGCTCAGGGCACCGAGCCCGGTAACATCGTCTGCAGCTGTGTCTTTTTTAAATCCAAAGATCTTTGGTCATATTATATTGAAAAACAAGGTCCCTGAGTCTTCTTCTAACAGTATAATAGAAAAGAAAACAGTGTGTCCCACTCAAAGTTCATCCCAGCCATCATGTTGATAAACACTAGGATTAACAGCTCAGTGAGAAATGAGGGAGAACTCTAGCTTTGACATTATAAAGTAAATTCTTGTTTTCAGAAACTCACATGGATTTAATTTTTGGTTTCATACTCAGCCATATTTAAGCAATGAATCACTGAAAATCTGTAAATTAGCATTAATGTGTTAATACAAATTTGAGGGAACACTCCATTTACAAAAAGATCTTATGGCAAGGATAACAATTTACAAGCTGAGAGTTCTGAAATAAATCACCTGTGATCCAGAGCATCAGAGGGACATGGACACCCTGAGAGAATCAGGGGTCCCGCACTTTACAGGAGGGGGGCCTTGAATACATCAAATTGTATGTAAAATTATACAGGGTGCCCCAGGTGACGTTCTGTCAGGAGGTTTCAGAAATTCCAGCAGTCTGTCCCTTTGCTGACATCTGGTGGGCAGGCACGCGATACCTGAGCCCTGCACGGAGGGGAGCAGTCTGCCCCTTTGCTGACATCTGGTGGGCAGGCACGCGATACCTGAGCCCTGCACGGAGGGGAGCAGTCTGTCCCTTTGCTGACATCTGGTGGGCAGGCATAGCTAATGATGCCACTCATATCTCGAGTGCTTCGACGGATGGAACAAATAAATTAAATAGGAAGACAGTTAGCCACCGATTAACTCACAAAGACCCCATGTTTTGCTGTGTCATTTGAGCCTATGGATTACCTGCTTCTCTGGTTCATGCCAAGTACATTTCTACATTAGTTTAGGATTTTCATACCCACTCAGTCCACAGCTTACCTATACCATACTTGGAGCGGTAGAACTCCTTGGTAAAACTGTCACAGTCACAGAGCAGCACCTTCCTGCCCCAGACGTTGATGACTGCTCCTAGGGCCAAGTCACAGTGCTTGTAGAAGTCCTCCTGGATCGCACCTGTCTTTATAAAGCAGCAAACAACCGAGAAGTCTTACTGCGCATTAACCCCACCGCAACTCAATTTCTTATGAAGAAATAAGGCTTCAAAACTGTGGTGGGTGGGCTCACTCTGTGCACCCAAAACATGTAAACAGGACATGAGAGTTTGAAGAATGGTATTCTTAGAATTTAACATATTCATGTTGGAAAAGTCATAGAGCCTTGAAGGTTGAGGCCAGTGCCTTATGTCCCACAGAAATCATACACACAATGGAAAATAATGATCCCCAAGTATGCAAGCATTACCTACCTTCAGGCTATCGAGAATGTAGCGCCCCCCCTCTCCCACTGGGCCAAAGACATTGAGGACAGTGCGATTGGTCACTTCTCCAGGCTGCGGTTTAGGGCTGGGGGCGTGCTGTAAAAGACAGAGAGCAGAAGTAAGAAGATCAAAAGCTTTGGCATTTTTTCCAAGTCGGTTAGTTTTATTTATCACTACTGTTGCAGTCAGTGACAAAATCGGCTGCATCCCTGGACATATTAGTTGACGTGACAGCTCTAGGTTTTTTTCCAAGGACATTACATGGAAAATAAAACATTACTTCTATAGCTAATAAGGCTTTTGTCTGTCAGAAACATGCATGTTTCCTGTCTGACTGAAGCTCCACCTTGGGCAGCCTGCTTCTGTTCAGGAATTTAGGCACAGTATCCCGGCCTGAGTTGGGCTGGAAGACCTCTCGAATCTCGATGGTGTCGTCAGACAGGAAGTAGTGGAGGATGAGCTGACGACGGTCCCCGAACATGGTCTCTGAGTCGTCCCACAAGCAGAAGAAGCGGAGAACCTCGCGGTCGTAGTCGAGGAACTTCCTCAGCGTGTCCTGCCTCTCGTAGGGCCTCAGAGGTCTCATGCCGGCCTCCATCTGTGGCACGCAGGACATGCCCTGTTGAGCCCAGTGGGCGACACCATAGAACCAAATAAGCACTGGTAAAGTGCGATGGACTCACTCACCTGCCGGCGAAGGGTGGCATATGCGTCCTCCGGAGTGGGAGCTGGCGGGTTCAGCCGCACACCGAGCTTCCTCAGGAAGTTGCGCGTGAAGGCGTCGCAGTCGGTGATCGTGAAAGTGCGGCAGTAGAGCGATATCTCCTGGTTGATGTTGAAGTGATGTGCGGTGTAGATCTGGTCATCGTTTGGTGGTGGAAGGGGTATCTGGTGGCGATGGATGAGGGTTCCTGGGATGGGGATTGCGATTAAGGTGGAGGACCATTCGTTAGAAGCTGCATAAAAAGCATTGGGTGTTTCTCAATATGCCCACTGGACCATACTTCTGTTCTCGTGTACCCATTTTACATCGTCTTCCATTGCCACAGACCAATTCCAGTGCTAAGAACAGAAGTACTGAGGATGGTAAATATCCCCAGATGTCATGCTAACCCTACCCCAAATATCATGGATTCATAGGTTGCACCCATGCCAAATGAGACCAGTCCTATGATTCATTGTTCCCCAAGTACATTTTTTTGGGAGGCAAGTTAGCAAGACTGCTCATGTCAAGACCACAAGTACGATCTTGCTTTCTTGGTATTGAGAAACATCCATCCATGAGTTTCATTGGTATTTATAAATAAATTCCAAGTGCCACTGTCCAGTACCTTGTGTAATGCCACTGTTCTTGAATTCTGGCTCTACCACCTGAATGGTGTCATCTTCAAGGTAGAAGTAAACCTTACACTGCCTGACTCTGATGGTCTCGTCCTTGTTCTCAGTCACGGCCTCCTGGAAATATGCATCAAAGCACAGCACCTGCAGACAAGACCAGACCTCACGTGGAGGAATCCTTTGTGGATTTGCAAGTGTGTAACTTTTCCCAATCTGTATGTTTATCCCTGAAAATAGACCCTTACAATCCAATAAAGCAAAAGATAAGTGGTCCATGGTTTATGTATACGATTACACCTCCAGAGGGAATTAAACACAATCGTTATGAATGCTATTTATTTATTTATTTTGTTATTGAAGGATATTTTCTTCTCAGTTGTTCTCCATGGAGAATGCTTAATTAAAAATCACCAAAAGGGTGCACTTAATGTTCCCAACGACATCAAATTAGCCTGCATAATGTAACCCTACAGGGCTTGACTGGACAGGTCCCATTTTGACTAATGACAGGGCTGCCAGCTCTCGCGCATCCGGCGTGACATTCAGGCTTTCAGACTCTCACGCAAAAAATATTACAAATCTGTATTATTCCATTATAAATCTAAAATTAGCTACATCAAAAGCGCTGCGGTAGTTTGCGGAACCCGCAGAGTACGTACAAGGACACGGCACAATAACATACATGTAAATGCGTGTGCAGACGCCAGGCAGCCGAGCGAAGTTAGCGCTCCGTAATGATCGACGGCACCAACCTGCTTGTCAAACGCGACCCATGAGGGTCTCCCTCCTTCCGATGAGATGGCCGGCTTCTCGGCGCCCACCACCAAGCCCACCCCATCGCGATAGTCGAAATGCTGGGCTTTGTGAAAAGCCTCCTGTCCCAGCTGGAAAGAAAAAAAACACTCAGCGGAAGAACTCGTCACACCGTTAGACAACTAATTAAATTAACTGCCAAACAATAATCGTGAAAGAACGATTAAATAAGACTTGAAAACTGTTACAATGGAGCAACAGGCGAGGCAGGAGTAAGCGGCACTTATTGGGGTCTGGACGCGGGGCCCCGCACATGGGGGAGCGTCTGCCCCCCGCCGGGACTCGGGGAAGCTGCTGATGCGCGTTTTATCCCTGTATTATACACGACTTACGGTTTTACCGGCAGAGCTGCCTAGCTGCAGCATAGGCAGCACCATGATGCGGACTCCGGCCTGGGACGGCTTACTGTTTACGGTTGCCAAGATACGGACGCCGAGCTGACGCAGGGCAGCCCTGTAATGTGCAGCCGTGGCTGGATGGACGAAGGGGCAGGCAAAGCGACAGACACTCTCTCTATCCCGCAACTTAGGGCAGCATGCACAATAGGAAAGTACTGAGGGCTGAATGTAAGAAATCAGGATACTAAGGCACAAGGTTTACTTTTTATTTTAGATATCCACATTCAGACTTATATAAGTAAAAGAAAAGATTTATTTTGGCACACAAACAAATACATTGCACTGAACCTTTACAGTTAACATTGTACCGTTTAAACGGCAATACATAAATAATTTGTGACTGAAAACTTATTCATAATAGCAATATTATGTACCTACAGGGTTTAGAATTCACACGGTGGAAATGCTGTGTTTTCTATGCATGACAAAGCACATGATTGTGTAATCAAGATACCACAAACACACGCTGTTGCTCTGACAAGTCAAACTATATAGCTAATAGTCAGAATGGAGTGTGACGGGCGAGGCCCATCCAACATACAGTACATTAGTTCAGTTGTCTTGCGTTGCTTTGTGTTTTTAAGACCTTCCACTGGTAACCAGCTATACAGGCATAGTATGGGAGAGGCAGCATAACATCGTGGCGTAGCTGTGGGGCTGTGTTCAGTGCCCGTCCCTACAGACGCAGGGTCTCCCGCCCGCCAGTGCAAGGAGGGAGAAAATACTTCACAGTTGTATCAGCTTGCTGTTCAAAGGTAAACTGCAGCGTGAGATATTAGGATGCTAGCCCAAGCAGAAATCCTCCCACAAATCCACTGGACAGCACAATGTTCCTCTTCACAAACTCTGTGGACTGCAAAGCAACAGGCAAACTGAGTCAGCACGTGAGCCAGAAATGGGCCGGCTTCAAAACAAAACATAACAGAAATTCACTACAGCCCTTAATGCAACATTCAAAAATACTGGATAAAAATTGAATCAATATCGAGATGTGTAATACTGCTTTGTATCATTCTTCTCTCTAACAATATTCTGTTGTTTGTAGTTATAATTGAATAGTGGGTTTTCTCACTTAGCTGGGTTAACTTAAGATAGAAGTCACGATTGTCCAATAGGAGTTTAGGTAAGGAGCATTCCTATTGGACGATCAAGACTTAAGGTACCCAAGACAACTGAGAAATCCTGCTTGGGGGAACACCCCCAAGATCTCTGAATTCCTGTTTTTATTTTCCTTTGAAAGTGAAAATTAAAAGCACCAACTTTATTATTCATCCTTAAAGGCACTGCCACCTAAAACGATCTTTAAATTACAGATTTTTGGAAATTATGAACATTTATGAATACTGACACTGCAATAACAGTTATGTTACACAGACAGCTTCTTCATCTCTAGAAAGTGAAATCAAATCACGGGTCTGCTTAAACGAAAGACTGCAGGAAGTGATGGTTCCCATGGAAACAACGAGAGGCATGTTTCTTAAATGCCGTACTTTCATTAAAAGTTCTGCTGTGAAACGTCCTGCTGTGTAGCATAGATCAGTGAGTCCTAGTAGCAAAATATCTTTAAGGGAAACACAAGACCATCATGTGAAAGAGGCTTCTACATAATAATATAAAGAGAATAGAAATATAAACCGTATGAAGACTGATAAATATACTATGGTCATGTTTGGCATTACTAGCCTTCTAGTTTTTCTAAAATTAACAATAAAATGGGACATTCACATTGCCACTGATGGTGACGTGTAATGTGCATTACAAGAACCAGACACATTTAAATGTTGCAGAATAAGATTCACCTCTTCAATAAACGTGTTAATTTCAGGGGCTGCTTTGTCAGCCCTCTTCTTCAGCCGTTTCTTAGCTTTATTTACATCCTTTTCAACTTTCTTCCAATCCACTTGTACATAGCCGCTGTGGTTTGCGATCTGTGTAGCGAAACAGGCCTGTGACCCCCACTGTGTGAAGGGCACCACTTTCACAAAGAAACCTGATACACAGCCCAAGACTGCTTATATAATCCAAGACTGATTCCAGTATTATTTATTTAATATTTTGGCTGGCTTTGCTTTCCTAATGATTGTCTGTTTTATGATTACCTGTAATAAAAGAAATCCTCCACCAACAGCAGTCGCTGCTACTTTCCCAACCCGCTGAAAGAGATAACCTGCACACCTTCACAAAAAAAGAAAAGGTAATTCACTTGGTTATGAGCATTACAATTCAGTGTACATTGCTGCTTGTCACACTGTAATCCTTTGCAACTAATTTCTATTTACAAAAACACTGTGTAACAAAAACTGAAATGACTGAAAATACACTTTGTGGCTAAGTGCACTCTCTGATCAGGAAATCACTTCTCATTCTGTCCTTTGGTTGGCACACAGCTGCCCACATCAGACACGTACCAGCCAGTCACACCGCCCATCATGATCTGCGTGGCCACTGAGTACTTCTCGGCGATCGGGCCCGAGTTGTTGCCGAACACGCGGCTCCACCACTGGTGACGCCTGGCGTAGTCGGTCAGGTCCATCACCTCGAAGGGCTCGTCATCGCTCTCGGGATCTGCTGCACACAGCAGCCGGCGTTAGCGGCATGCCCATGCGCGCTTTGCTGACACGGGCAGACGGCTCGCCCGTGCACGCACGTCAATCTTCCTGACACGGCGGCTCCACTAATGAATGATTTATTGAAAATATAAAATCCATATTGTGTATAATGTAAAACATTACGAAGGTGTGTAATTTGGAGGATCTTATAATAGGTATTTACCTGCGAATGGCTCCGATTACGAATATTACATAATTCTGATGTATTTCTTTTAGAGACTCAGGCTGTCAGTGGAGCTAGTCATCTGGAGATAAGCATTAAACGGACAGCGTAAAAAAGGACGGGCGTTCCCGTTTCGGATAACTTGCTGGTTAGCAGGCAGACTAGTTAAGGCTGGAGTGTCCTGCCGTGCAGCAGCGCGAGCTGCCCGGACTGCTAGTTAGCCGCTGTG
This sequence comes from Petrocephalus zakoni, assembly GCA_026774425.1. NCBI lineage: Eukaryota > Metazoa > Chordata > Actinopteri > Osteoglossiformes > Mormyridae > Petrocephalus > Petrocephalus zakoni. The sequence goes on from JAODKN010000001.1 coordinate 40,030,237, forward strand.
ATGGTACGTGCTACCAAAGGCATTGTTACTTCGTGACTAACCGACAGGTAAAGCTCATCGCAGCCTGTGCTGCCAATCGGGGCGACCTCTGCTGTTATGCTTGCGGCTCATAATAATCCATGTGTGCGTCAAGCAAGCAAACAAACACTCACTCACCTTCCCTGCGCTCCGCCATTTTGCAGTAAACAGTCGGAAGCCTGTCAATCACTCCCCGTAAGCGCCGCCCACTAATGACGTCATTTAAAGGAACAGCGCTCCTTCTCCTTTCCTAATAAAACGTGTACATAGGACCAGAAATAAAGGTTAACACTTTACCTGACGGGACGCAAATACAGTCACATACTTAGCAATAACTCAGGTACTACTGAAGTACAAATTGAACAAAAAAAAAGAAAAGAACAAATCATGAACAAATATAGTTGCTACTTGACATAAAGGATGTGACACGATTCATTAATGAAGAACAAACGTGAGCTCAGTATTGCACTTGTTATTGTTACTTTGTAATTGTTATTCGTTACTTGTTCCTTCAGTAGTTCACAAAGGTTTACAGAATGAACAGCTAAAGTAAAAAATTGCGCGAGATAAACCATGCGTCATGGTTCATTAATGATGAATTAACATGAGATCAGTATGTAACTAAGGCTTAGTTTGTGGTTAATTAATTATAAATTAGCGAAAAGCGTAAAATATGAAAAGTAATCTGTCTAAGAAAGATTGCAATTATTTTAACTTACCTTTCGCCCATCCAGTTTGCAAAAAGCTCATGAAATAAACTGTAAATATGGTTTTAATCAACATATAATTTAATTGTGAGAGTCAGATAATGAGAGCGACAATTATTTTCTTCTGAATCTGTGTTGCTTTATTTTTGTTAGGCTCCAGATGAGGGCAAAAGAAAGTGGATCCTGGGAGGACGCCAGTATCCTGGAGTGGCAATTTGGCATCATCCCAGTGGTAATGATCGTCTTCTCATGGCTGAAACTTCCACCACAGCAAAGCCTTTACAGTTAACTATTTCCCTATGTGCCTTAAAATAAAGGCTGCAGCTGAATGACATGGTAACCACTGCAATCCGCCAGCACGTCTGTCTGGGTAGGCTCATGGCAATGCGTCTTTGGGCTCTTCACAGTAAGGAAACGCGACTCATGTCTCCATTGTTGCCCATCGAGTCCCTGTACTCAATTAGCAATGTACGGATAATTAAAAGTTACCAGAATTATTGCATTATTTACGACAAGCACTTCAATAGCTTGATTTAAACTTGCTCCTGTGTAAAATCATTGTATTAAAAGATCATATGTACCAATATTTAATCTAAAAATATAACACTGGACAACAAAGATTTTGCTACCAGAGCATAAAGAGCTGTATTATACTAAATTGAGTGTGCCGATTCCAAATCTGAGCTCAGAATTAGCCTAGCACGTCTGTATCTTAAGTTATACAGAAATTCATGCATGATAACATTTGTGGTGACCTGAAAGTAATATCGCTTCTCCTTGGTTTACAATTGGGTTACACAAAACATATGTGCTTCTTGTGCGTGTGGAATAGTCGTGATGACAAAAATCATTACCAACAGAGACACTGGCCTCCTAGAACTGAACACACAGTTGGCTGGTACAATGTACAGCATAAGTCATTGGTCTATCCACAGAAAGTTTGCCTTCCTCCACTCCATATAAAACTGGGCCTTATGAAACATTTTGTTGTATCAATGTATCGTGATGGAAGTGCTTTGCAGTACCTACGGGAGAAATTTCTATCAAGAAAAACTGATGCCAAACTGAAAGCAGGAATTTTTGTCGGACCCGAAATTTGCGAAGTAATTCGTGATACCACTTTCAGAACATTACTCAAACCACTTGAACTTGCTGCTTGGGATGCATTTGTGCTGGTAGTGCAAAACGGGAAACGAGCGAGCTGAAAACTGTGTTGAACTCGTTAACAACATGCTGACAGCATATCAGAAACTTGGTAGCTGGATTTCTCTAAAAATGCACTTTTTACACTCCCATCTGGATTTCTTTCTACCAAATTTGGGTGATGTAAGCGATCAACATGGAGAGAGATTCCATCTAGATATTTTGCTCATGGAAACAAGATATCAAGGCTGCTTTAATCCCATGATGATGGGCGACGACTGTTCATCTACAACGGGATACTACTACCATCCACAAACGCAGATGCAAATGCTTTAAGCACTTATGAACACTAGACCTATTCAATAAGCCCAAGTTGAATCTTTAGCAATTTTGTTACTCTGAATGCATCTATGGCATGACGATGATGTACCATGTTTTAGTTTTGCATAACGTACAGATTCATTTTTAAACAAGTTGACTTAACTTTAAATCTTGACGTGCTACAATAAATCTGACTTCAGATTTGGTACAGTATCAGCACATTCAATTTAGTATAAGACACATAAATTTTGCAGAGTTGCAGAATTTTTTTTTATTTTGTTGGCCTGTGTAATCAAAAATAACAGGCTTAAGAACGGAACAAACAAAACTTTTAGTATTATTGCCCCATTACACAATTCCTAGGAAAACGCAGAATTTCATAAATACTGCTCATTATGTATTATTTAGTGTTTTTTAAGACTGAAGAAAATAAAGTAGTTTTCCCTCTGAGCAATTTTTAAACACTGATCCTCTTTAAGAAAATGTGTCCCGTGCGAGCTTTAGCTTGGTGTACGGAGGATGACGGCAACCCCCCCCCCGGCATTCTCACTATCTTGTTCCCTTACAACCTGGAATTTAAAAAGGAATTTTGGGGGTGTTGTATCTTTCAATTTATATAACACAATTACCACTTTGCAGATGCAAATATTTTTTTTACCGTGAAACAAACAAGAAATATGACACAAAAAAAGGAAGACCTGAGCGCGTGGACTATTCACCCCCTCCCAGAGTCAATACTTTGTACAGCCACCTTTTGCAGCAATTACAGCGACAAGTCTCTTCGGGTACATCCCCACAAGCCTGGCACATCTAGACTCTAGTATTTTTGCCCATTCTTCATGGCAAAACTGCTCCAGCTCCTTCAAGTTGGATGAGGGCCGCTTGTGTACAGCAATCTTTAAATCATACCAGAGATTCTCAATTGGATTGAGGTCTGGGCTTTGACTGGGCCATTCCAGGACATTTACCTGTTTCTCTTTAAACCACTGAAGTGTTGCTTTAGCAGTGTGTTTAGGGTCATTGTCCTGCTGGAAGGTGAACCTCCGTTCCAGTCTCAGATCTCTGGAAGACTCAAACAGGTTTCCTTCAAGAATTTTTCTATATTTTGTTCATCCATCTTTCCTTCAATTCTAACCAGTTTCCCAGTCCCTACTGATAAAAAACATCCCCACAGCATGTTGCTGCCCCCACCATGCTTCACTGTGGGGATGGTGTTCTCAGCATGATGAGAGGTGTTAGGTTTGTGACAGAAATGATGTTGTCCTTGATGGCCAAAAAGTTCTATTTTAGTCTCATCTGACCACAACACCTTCTTCCACATGTTTGGGAGTCTCCAACAGGCCTTCTGGGAAATTTCAAACGATCTGCCTGGAAGGCAGGCTTTTTCTTGGTCACTCTTCCATGAAGCCCAGCTCTGTTCAGTGGTCCTATGGACAGAGAGGGTTTGGCTAATTATTATTATACTCTTTGAAAATGCAGTGATGCGGGTAGCAGTAAAAAACTCTTTTAAAGCTATACAATCTCTATACACTAATCAGCAATAACATTAAAACCACTAACAGGTGAAGTGAATAACATTGATTATCTGGCACCTGTCAAAGGTCCCATTATATATAAGGCAAATAAGCAGTCAGGTCTTGAAGTTGATGTGTTGGAAGCAGGAAAATTGGGAAAGTGTAAGGATCTGAGCAATTTTGACAAGATGTCACACTGCAAAATTTGTTCAGGAATGGTTTTAGAACCATGAAAAAGAGTTCAATGTATTGACTTGGCCTCCAAATTCCCCATATCTCTATCCAATCGAGCATCTGTGGGATGTGCTGGATAAACATCTCAGATCCATGGAGGCCCCATGAGGCACCTTACAGTACTTAAAGGCCCTACTGCTAACAACTCAGTGCCAGATACCACAGGACACCTTCAGAGGTCTTACGGAGTCCATGCCTCCATGGGTCAGACCTGTTTCGCTAGCACGAGGAGGATGTTATGGCTGACTGGTGTACAGTACATCACAAAGCTAAAATGTCATCAGCTCAGTCAGTCCTTGATAAAGTTGGAATATGGATTTCTCAAAGGAATATTCTTAGTATTGTCATATAGCAGAATAATTTATCATAGACCAGTTACGCCCATCATTATTTATCTCACGAGTATGTCTGAAAAATCTCTGAGACAGTGTTGTGTGTATAAGATTTTCCTCAGATGTAACTGAAAAACTTTTTCCATAAACAAATAGCAAACGGACGACCAGTACGCATATCGTATAACAGTGGTATAGCGGTTCATCAGGTACAGATATCAAACTGCTCAAACTGTGCAAGCTTGAATATGGGCCAGCTAGCTTTGCTCTCCTTGTAAGAATTATTCAATTAAATATCGGCCATTTTAAATTGCACGGATGTATGGCGCTCCGTCTGCGACGCACTGTGCATTCCCAGGACAGGCTCTTGGTCGCCAAATGTTTGTTAGAGTAAGCGAATATCAAAGATGAATGATTAATATGCGGAGCCCCAACTACTTTGTTTTGCATAGCATTTACACTTTAACGCTAATATGTCATTTGCTACGTGTCGCTAATAAAACAAATTAACAAATGAACAAATATGGGGATTCTCCAACTGCTGTTTATCTGAACAACTTGTAATTTCTTTGACTGTCGAAGCTCTTTCTTTAAAAAAAAAAACGAAATAAAACGGACTACACTAATAAATAAAACTAATTACAATTCAACGACGAGAAGGAATTGTTTTCTGAATGGTCAAAATACGTGCAACATATCAATACATATTTCATTAGACATTATTATTGTTATCGTTTGATAAAAAGTAGATATATGTTAACTACTATTTTCTCAAGAATAATCATCACACAAAGCTGCATATCACACCAGTTATCATGATCGCTAAGAAAATAGGGCATTAAACGCTGCAACTGTCTATTTATGTCTTGGAGCAATCTAACTTGATGTTTCACGCCAAACTTACGCTAATGAGAGGTAACATTTAGCCAATGAAAAAATAGAGACTAAATTACATCATAATAATTGCAGAGATACAACCAATGGAAGCAGCGCTTGGAAATGCGTAAAGTTGACTGTGTATTTTTCGTCCTCCCCCTAGTAAGTTTATGTGAGAACCGAAGCCCCGGAGAAAGGAATCTGAAGACTGGCTAGTCACGTGTTGACGTGTGAGCGCTCCTATTGGCTGTGGGAGGAAAGAGGGCGTTCCGACGACGGCGGCGTGGGTTCGCCTGTGTGACACAATTACAACAACTTTGAGCTGGTGGTTGGGGGAAGTTTGTGATATTAGCAAATAAACCCTGATTAAAAAAGAGCCTGCGGGAAACGCTGCATGCAGCCCGCCGCGCCGACTGCATAAAGTCTCTTCTACAAAACGAAAAACAATGTAAAGGGAAGTCATTTGGAAGTCTTCTTTTTTTCCTGGAGGATTTACAATTGTTTTCGCGCATTAACCCTGGAGGGGGGAGTTACTTCGCGCGTCTCGGTTTTTTCGCTCGATTTTCTAAAGAACCGTCGGAGTCTCCCGCCCACTTCGCAGCCGCGTTTTCATGAAATCGTGCGGAGTGTCGCTCGCCGCCGTCGCCTGCGTTTCTGCTCGGAGTCTCGGCGCCGCTGGTGATGAGGAAAAGAAAATGGCGGCGGGAAAAGCGAGCGAGACCGAGGAGGACTTCCCGAGGCTGACGGCGCAGGAGCGGGAGCGCCTGGCCGGCGTGGACAGGTCAGAGCCGCCGGGCTGCGCACTTTTCTCGCGCTTTCGGCCGCGCACCGGGCGCCTGCGGCCGGCCGCCGCTGCCGCGCGTCGACTAACGCCGAGCCGCCCGTTTGTCTCCCCTCTGCCCCGCAGCTCGCTCTTCGGATTTCCGAGGCTTCATGAAGATGGCGCCAGAACGAAGGCCTTGCTGCTAAAGGTACGTCGGGGGTCCGCGCTTCGGCCCGGGGCCGCCGGGGAAGGCGGGGGTGTGCGCGGAGCCGGCCGTCCGCGCTGCGGGGACGCGGCGGGCGGGCGGAGCGGGCGGGGGGCCGGTGCCGCTGCCGCGCTCCCGGGGCGCCTTCCCGCGGTGGCCGTGCCGGCGCTGGAGATGCTGAGCCGGATCGTGCAGTTCGGCTCTGGCGGGGAGGCGTGAGAGAAGCCCGGGCGGGACGCGCCACACACGGGGGACGCGGAGATGGGGAGCCCGCCGCGGCAGTGACAGCTCGGGGGCTGCGGGGCGCTGCGCGAATGACGGCCCTGGGAGCATCGGGGCCCCGGCGGAGCTGCGGGCGGCGTGAGGGGAAGGTGCTGGTGCCGCCGGTGATGGTGCCGGAGACGGAGACGGCGGCCTTTGGACGTGACTTAAGGGGGGCCGGGATCTCCCGGACCGGTTAGTGCGCCGAGTGGCCTGGCTAGCAGGCTGGGCAGCTGGCAGGTGCGGATCTGCCTGTTTGGGTTCGGTGGCTGTGCGTGGGAAGGCCGGCGGCTGGGAGCCGGCTGCGGCGCCCTGCGCCCCCTCGCCGCCCTCCCGCCTGCCTGCCTGCCTGCGCCCTGCGCCCCCTGCCCGTCCTCCCGCCGCGGCCTTCGCCCGCTCCTGTCGGCCGCTCCGCTTTTCGCTACCAAAGCAGGCCGCTACGATTTGCTGTTTCTCTCTCTCTCTCGCTCTCTCTCTCTCCCCCTCTCTCTCCCTCTCTCTCTCTCTCTTATAAACACACGCAGCTAGTTAGCTGACTAGTAATGGCTGCTGCAATCGGCCCAAGATGGCGGGACGGGGAGGAGAGAGTCTAGGTGGGGGAGCTCGCTAAATTAGCCAGATATGTAATTGGTCATGCTTTATGTAATGCGGGCACCGGCTAGCAGATCGGCCGCCTCCCTCTCTCGGGCTTCTGCCTGCGGCGTTTCAGGCTCTTGGCTTTCGGGGCCCCACCGTCCCTTAGGAAGGACCGCGGTCAGCAACGCCAACATCAACATCCACCTGTCGGAGGACGGGCTCGGAAGCAGCCCGCACGCGTTATGGCGCCCGTTAGCATCAGCATCCCGCTGTTAGCGGGCAGGATGCACATCCAGCTGTTAGCGGGCGCCGTGGGCATCAGTGTCCCCCCGGAATCCGCATCATTAGCCTGCTGTTTCAGCATCAGTTTAAGCACCGTCGCCCTTTGCATCAACCTGTAAACACACCGGCCAGCCATCAGCAGCATCGGCATTAACCCTGCCTCCTCTGTCACCGTCTCATCACTGGGCACGTCACCGGCGGCCTGTCAGTCGTGCTGCCATCCCATTCTGTCCAGTGTAAGACCCTGGTGTGGGGAGACTTTGCCTCCGTTAAGCTGCTATTTGCCCTTTTTGTTTGTTGGAGCAGTATAGGCTGCCTTGGACACTCAAGTTTTTTTTTGATTAATAATGTGTGTGGCATTTATCATCAACTCCTTGTATATTTTGGGATTGTGAACCACGTGCTTCTTTCGATTAGTTTATAACAAGACATCTTGGCATGTCAAGAAGACGATATTAATGCTACCATTGAATATTCTTATGTTTACGTACGACCTGTTTGTATGTGTCCTTGCTGCATAGTGTTAGGTGAGAACCTGTGCAGGGTGGCTGAATTCGTCAGCCTGGTTGTAAAAAGGAACGTACTGACTATTTGTATAAACTGGGTGTGGTGTGTTTGAAGGAATACTATGTTATTAGTGGAACAGAATGTAATTGCTGTGTTCAAGGTTGCTTTTCAGCAGGTGAGGTTGTGATTGAGTAGCGCTTGTCTTTCTCTCGCCTGGTGACCTTCTGCTCCCTGCTTGATCATCGTGATTCTGTAGGATTCCAGATGTGTCGTTAGAAGCAGGTCTGTGACACGTGTCGGTCAGAGTTCCCTCCCCTTTCTTGTTGTGTCTGCACTCTCATTGGCTGTTGTGGCTAGGAAAGTGGATGTCAATATTTTCTTTGTTTGCTTGCTATGGGTAGTTTTTAATAATATGCCCCCTTACCTGTACAGAACATGTACTCTCACATTAAAACAGGATTAGGTCTATTATCTCCACTAACCTGCTGATGAATTATATGAGAGATTTATCTGGAATGCACGTTTTAGTTGATTTTCCCTGCAGTGTATGTGCCTATTTTACTAGTTAATTTAAGCTGTATATTACCAATTCAGTGGTATTATCGTGGTATCTGTGCTTGCTGCCTGGTCTCCAATGTTGGCTCCCCCTTAACAAGCTGTCTTGTCATAATGCAGAGTCTCAAACCATTTTATATATCAACTTTGAGTTTATTTTGCGAAACCGGTGCTTTTCCTTTACCCCCTGACAACCAAGGCCGTTGGTCTTTTCGGAAGGTCATTTCCAGTCTGGAGGGATCGGTCTCACAGAATCATATCTGCTTTATATTCTAAGCCTCCATTATATTTTCCCTAAATAGGCCTAGTGTATGCAGATGAGTTGCTATCGTATAGGTAAAATGTAAATCCAGCTTCATATCGGGGATTTGCAGCGGATCTTTAAGGTGACGTTTCCCGGGGGGAGCATCCCGGCTTGTTTTTGATGGGTGTATATAATGGGTATGGGCATGATGAATCGATTGTTGATTTAATTGATCATTAAGAATTGTCGATCAAGTGGAATTTGATAACATTTGTCAACCTTACACTGTTGCCAAGTACTCGATTGCATTGCTTCAATCAGCCGAGGGCAAAATTGAATTTATGCTCAAATACGTAAGTTTGGTGTGGGACCATTTTGAAGTAGAAAATTACAAAGTTCATTGTAAATATTGTAAAGCCATATATACCTACAACACAACATCTCCGATGATGAACAGCGCCCACCCGACCCTGATTAATGAATCATCCTCTCACCCTACCATCACCTCGAGCCGGTATCTCTGCGTCCCCGCTGCTTCAGTCATGTCTCGCTCCCGAGATATTTCTTTAATAAAAATCAGTAGGCTGGCGTGAGCTAATTTTATAAATGTATTTGAATGTGGAAAGGTTTAGTTCAGAGCCTCAAGCACCGCTGCCTATATGAGTGCTGTTTTTTGTTTAGACAAGGCAGTTAAGAATATTTTTGGAATATTTTTTGTCAGTTATTAAAGATTTCATAATGGAAATGCTTTCTTGTATATTCTGTATTTTCCATCGAAAGGTATTGTTCTAGCACTGCTCAGAGTCGCGCGGAAGCTCCAAGGGAGGATGAGTCTTTCGTTGCCATTATTATTTTTTTTTTTATTTAAACACAACAGCAATTTTAACATGCACTCGTCAGTTTTTTGTCACTACCGAAAATCTGCAGAAAACCTGACTTCCTACTACTACTACGCTACTCGCGGTTCTTTTTACAATATAATATCATAGTTTTTCGTTCCGGAAAGTGCAAATGAGTGCAGAGATAAAACTCTGGCTTAGCGACAGCTATCCCGCATGCTACAGTATAAAAGAAATTGACTAATTGATAATTGACTGTTAATTCTCCCGAATATCTATTAAGAATTTATTCGAATGCCCATCCCTAGTATATAATCCATGTATTTTCATGTATCCAATGTTATATTTACGGCCGTGGTTTGAATGTCCACGGCGCACCTCTTAGTCATTTAGGAACATCCTCCATTTTCCAAACGTGCCTGTTAATTGATCTGTAAGTCATCCACCCGGCGGATGGACAGCATGAGTGAGGAGGTCCCAGCTTGGCTGAATGACAGTTGTACATCTCGGGCCCTGCTGCTGAGACAGAATTGTTACTGTCAGCATACGCTGCACCTTGTGTTCTCTGAATCTCTGCGCCAACCCCCTGGTGCACCTCAGTGTCACACTCATGAAACTGGGACTGCAGGTTTCTCTGTCTAGATTTGCTTCACTCTTAGTGTCTGTTATGGACATTGTGGTGAATTGAAGTGCCCGGGGTTTTCAAGAGGAAACCTGTGATTTTTGTGGCTTTCTGGGGAGGAGTCAGCCCTTTATGTGGTTGGTGATGGTTGGTTGGTGATAATGTGAGCATCCCTAGGGGGGGAGGAGAAATAAGGCCATTGGCATTAGGAGGGGATGAGTAGCCTGGCAAACCCCCCCCACCCCGAATGCTCTGACGTCGCCGTGGTTTCATAAGCGATATGCTTTGCACACAAGCAAGGCATGGAGTGTTGGGTTTGGCGTCCATAGACTGCTCCTGCAAGAAGGTCATGGGAGCCGTGACTGGTACCGGCAGTCCCTCAGAGGGTCACCGGCCGATGTGGTCCCAGCACGTGTGTTTTGTCATACCGCAGACCGTTCCGACTTCCTGGAAAGGCCACTTCATTTCCTACAGCATCCGACAACACTACAAGTGAAGTGTCTGCGTGTCTGTGCAACAGTGATGTGACTTGCCCCTGATGTCCCCGATGTGGTTGTGCAGCTGGGCCTTCCTGTGAAGTTTTGTTGTCACATGTTGTCTGTGGAGTCCCAAAATGTGGATACATGGGTTAATGGTGACCAATTTGGTAAAAATAGCTAATTACTCCGGAATGTAATCATCAGCCATCATTGGTCTCATAGTTTGCTCACTGTCATCTGTGTGCTGTCTGCTGTCCATGAAAAAGGCCAGCACATGATTCCTTAATTTCTGAGGGATGCTCCGGTTCTGTTCAGTTACCGTATGTGTGGCCGCCTTTTGCTGAAGGCGAGTGGGAGGAGCTAATGGCCCCTTACAGCTGTTTCTCTCTTCCCGAGCTGCTCGGTGAGATGAGTCCAGGACCCAGCCAATGGTATTTCAAGCGGTGCTTCTGTGAGTTGTCAGGTGGCTTTCTGGTTACCACAGTTTTGCAACCTAGATGCTGCCATATGAGAGGGTCACTCTTTTCCCATACATTGGTGAGCAATGCAGAAAGTCGCTGTTGTCTGTACACCAGGCCTGCAGGTTTTTATATTAAAGGCATCTTTGTGGGAGAACCGTATGGAGTATTATTCAGCTATTTTGGCATTTTTAAAACATTTTAACATTTTAAAGCATTTTGGCAGTGTTTTAAAATTGAGTGGCCCTCCGGCCCCCCCATGGTTTTGATGCCTCGTGAATGTCCACATTGCTAAAAAGTGTCCCTTGAAGTGTGTGACCCAGGAATGGTGGTGGCAGGTTGTGCTGGGTGTGACATTTCGCTCTGTGATTTTTATTTTTTTTTTATAATTTATCCTCCGCCTTGCTTGCGGCTTGGCACCTGTGGGACCTTCGGGAATCCAGCAGCTCCCTAGAAAACCCCTCTGCCTTTCTGTGTTTGTTTGGCCATTTAAATATCAGGCAAACGGCTGCGATGGCATTTGCATATCGGGAGATTCAGAGCGGAATAGCAGTTGGGCTGCTGCTTCGGCTGCGTGCGAGTGCCTGTATGGGGACGGAAAAGCACCCGGCCTGCAGCTTTTGCTCCCACTACAAGCAACATGGGAATTGTTTGTTAATCCAGTATGAAGCCTTCATTTTAAAAATGGTCGTTTAGCGACAGTCTGCTGGAAGTGTAGAAACTATAGTCTTGTTGACCTTGTATGAATTTTAGAAGCACAATGTGTACTGTGGGCTTTGAAAGTGGCTGGGGGGGCAGTATCTCCATTTTGGCTCATGGAAAGACAAACTGAATACAGCTGTGGTTATTTTGGGTTTACCTGTGAACGGTTCCCCTGTGACCGTACACTGGCTACGGCTTAGAAGATGAAGGGATGGACGGGTAGGAGTTAAATGATTAAATTTACTTACCTCGCTGTTTAACACATGCCTGGCAGTTCGCTTTAATTATTATTTAAAGTGCGGCACAGTCGTTAGATGGACGAAGACGCTGTAGCATCGGTGGGCCCTCGCACTGTGGTAGTCTTATGCGGTTTTCGCTCACTGCCTGTCTGCAGCTGTTTCTGCTGTCTAACTGTTTGTCCCGTTTGGGGTCAGCATCTCGCTGCTCTGGTGTCTGTTGCGTATCGGGTTTTCTGTAGATGCTGTGATGTCCTCCTGTAGTGATGGTCTTGGTGGAGGGTTTCTGTGTCAGCTTTGTGGATGTCGCCTGAGATCACGCTGGAGATTGGCGCCCGTGCTTTGGCTTCTATTCCCTTGGTACCTCTCTAGTCCTGCCCTGCTGGTCCCTGGGAGCATTGCGGGTTGGCAGGCATGTGTGTTAGTCAGGTACTGGGTGGTGGAGTAGATTGGGGGTGGGCTGTAGGACAGGAGTTGTCACAAAAACAGAAAACTTACTTTGTGTTCTTGTCAGAGCTGTTGGTGCATGATCATGTGATATACCCACCTGTGCCGTGCCCGGAATGGCGACTGGCCCGGGGTGGGAGCGGTTTCCAAGGCTGTCGCTTTGGTCATGTGACGAACGGACCGCTTATCACAAACAGGATTATTTGCGTACAGATCTGGGAGCAGATATTAGACATCTGACTCTCGTGAAACTAGTTATGTAATAAACGGGGAATCACGTGTTTGGTTTAGGAAGGAAACAGTGCATGAGGTGCTTAGTTATTTGAGGGGAGAGCTGTGGGCTCACTGTTCAACTGCAAGGTAAGT
>JAODKN010000001.1:40046609-40059808 GCA_026774425.1 Petrocephalus zakoni
CCTCCCCCCCCCCCCCACACACACACACACACACGCACCCTCCTGATAGCATTAGGGGAAATGTCTGCTGAGTGTGCTCCACCACACACCAGATCTTTCCTCTAAATCGCTGACTGGACCTGCGAATCCGCAACTATCGTTATCTTTTCTTGCACGGATGCTGCTTACTTCTGTAAACACTGTTTATTTAATCTCAGTCTTCCTTTTAAACTGATTAAACATCTCAAAACAAATTTAAAGAGTGCATTCTAATTAGCTGAGCAATGAAAATATCCATATCCCTGCTGTAGGGCGTGGCTCTTCTATTTAATGGAAGAACCGTGTTTGCGTTTGGTCTGGCGCGGCCTTTCTTGATTATGATGGCACGAGAAATGGCTTTGGGAAAACAGCGGTTACTCCATCTGGCGGAATCTTCTAGATGAGCCTCTCCCAGCCAAAGCACAGGGTCAGGATTGAAAGGCTTCCAAATACCAAGCACGTGAAGCAGCCGGTTTTAAATTTTGACGGTTTAAAAACCTCCCCGCTGGCTGCGTGATTCCCGATAGCTTTGACGACCCGAGATATTTGCCGTCGATCTCGGCCAGGCTGGGAGACGTCGTTCTTCCTCTTCCCCGGTTCCCCCGGCTTTCGTGTTTGTGCGAGTGAAGATGTTTGGAGAGCGTCCCTTCCTATTTCCCTCACCGTCTCCCTGTCGGCGTTCAGTCCAAGCCGAGGCCCTGCTGGCAGGGAGCTGAGTGTCTGAGCCCCGGCCATTAAGGGAGGCTCTCACAGTTCTGTCACTCTGACAAGGCCGCCGTCGCCACGTCGACGATCGCGGCCTTTAAATACGAGCGCGATCTCTGAGTCAGCCCCATTTCCCATAATCCTCTGCAGAAAAAATGATGAGGAAGATTAAGTAGAAAGAGGCTGTGCTGTTGGAGTGCACGAGGTCTGAGGTGCAGCTCTCCCTCTCGGTGACGATCAGGTCGGCGTAATTGTTTTTTCCTGTTGGGTGAAAGCTCTTCTTTTGGGTTTTTTGTTTTGTTTTTTTTTATTTTTTTGCCCCCCCCCCCCCCCGTCCTGGGGAGGAACTTGGCAGGCTTCGCTCAGAGGAGCCCTGTCAGCAGAGAAGATAGCCCATTGTCTCATCCCGGAGGAAGAAGGGAAAGCATTGAGCACTCACGCTAGGGGGGGCGGAGGGGGGGAGAAAACAGGAAAGCATGAGGAGCACGCCTCTCCTTCCTGTACCCTCCCCCCCTCCAAAAACCTCAACGGTCCAGTCCCATCTGACCGAGCTTGTAAGGCTGACAGCCAGCATTTCCTCCAGGATTTGACGGGGATGGTCCTCGGCGCCTATCTTGCGGATCACAGCCCAGATGTTCTAGGGAATCGACCGTATTTTATGGTCTGTGCCGCGGGATGGGTCAGATGGACTGGACACATCTTTGCTCATTCCCCCTCGACGACGCCTGGAATGCATTGTAACCCACGGCGACGCCCAGAGTTCTGCTCTTAGAAACCGGCTGGATGGGCTGGAATCTGAAATTAATCGTTTTTTTTTTCTTTTTTTAACCGTACTTTCTTGTGAATAAGGACGCCCACTCGCTGCTCATCCTGACGAGCGGAGGGGGAAAAACGCAACCACCCTCCCCTCCCCTCCCCCTTTGTCTGATGTCCTGTCATGGAAGCCGAATGACAGACAGACGATGACTGTTTATTCGTGCCATCTCCTCTTCACAGGTTGGGGACAAAGTGATGGTGTATCACCGAAATGGCCTGTGGCAGGAGGTGGTGGTGGTCCCGGCCAGCAACACCCTGCACATGCCTGATGGGATGAGCTTTGAAGAGGGCGCCGCCCTGCTGGTCAACTACATCACTGCATACATCGTCCTTTTCGACTATGGCAACCTGCGCCCCAACCAGAGCGTGCTGATCCACATGGCGGCAGGTAGTTGCCGTGGCCAGCATTCCCTGTCATGGTCCCATTGGTTTTAGCTGGGAGACTGAGGCTTAAGAGCATGTCAGCTGGGTCAGGTGTGTGTGTGTGTGTGTGTGTGTGTGTGTTCAAGCTTTCGAGATTATGCCACTAAAAACTCCTTGGGGGAAACAGACATGGGCATGACCTGACGTGTGATTTTTTTTAAACATTATAACGTGTTTCATTAAGCGTATGTGAGGAAAGTAAAGGAGCATCACAGCAGCCAGAGGGGTTAATTAATTTTCATTACCCATCATGCACCTGTGCCACCCTAAGTGAAGCCCTTTAGCCTCACTGCCTTTTGTGCACCTTCTTTGAAATGACCGTGCTGGGAAAATTCCAAACATTTCCTCTGAGCGAACTGGCACCACGTCACATGCAGCACCACGTGTAAAAGAGACGTACCCCGTGAAATAGCGTGTCGCACAGTGTCAGCGCTAACGCTGTGTCTGTCATGGCCGCCTCATTTATAGGCCGCGCCCCCCTCTGCCTGGCGCCTCGAGGCCCCAGCTGTCTGTCTCGTACCAAGCCTGATGGGCTATGAATCTTCCCCTCGATTCGCATGTCGAGCTGGAGTTGCCATTTTGAGAGGATCTTCGTTGCTGAGAGCCGCCCTCATAGAATCGCTTGTTTTGCGCGTGTTTTGCCGTGGAGATTGCCGCTTGGATATCTGCGTCCGCGAGATGTAACTTTTTAATTATACGTGACGGTTTTATAAACGTTGCGAACATTCAGAAAAGGGCGGGACTGCAAAAAGGCACAACGGAGTCTGGATGGGAGGATGAGACAGACCGTCCAATTTAAGAGGAGCCGCGGGGGGAGAAAACGCAACAGAGGGTGACGGGGTCTTGGAGCGGCCCTCTGTGCTCTGTGCCAGCTCCCCCCCCCCATCCTTCCGGGTCACATGGGCTGGAGTCGCCCGTGAACGCGAATGAAACGCTTATGATCAGTTGATCTTCCCGTCTCGGATGCATTAAAACAATACAGCTAAATAATACTTAACCACTGTGCCCGTTTTATTTAAATTTATTCGTTATATAGTAAGGCTAATGATGCATCGTAAAATAATCAATCAAATTAGAAGCGTAATTTTTTTTCATTTTGATTTTAGCAGTTTTGTTGTGCCGAAAAAAAGAAAAAAAAAATGCTTTTACCTCTGAAATTGTTGTTAAAGACGTCATACATCATGTCTTGCAGCATCACTGTTATCTGTCAGACCGTTCTATGCAAATTGCTGCACGGTATGGATTTCCACTGCGATCCGCTCCCCGATGCCCTGTCTGCTGTGTTGAAGAGGGCCAGACGTGTCGCCCGACACTCGTCTTTATTGACCGGACACATGAGGCCGCGTGGTTCGACAGGAGGTCCCCGGGCCCGGCGGCTCCCCGCTCTCAGCTCTTGGCACACCCCGCGTTTGGAAACGCGGCCGTTAGACTTGTAAGCGTGAAGGGGGCCTCGCGACTTTTCATGCAGCAGCTGCTTCTGCTCATTCAGGAAGCTGCTTTCAGATTGTGTCTGCAGCTGAGAAGGTGCAGGGTAGATGGGGGGTGGTCTATGGATCCATGTCACCTTGTTGGGCAAACTCGTTTATCTAACAAATGACATTCCTGTTCTAGTACCCACGCCTCCCCCCACTTGTTCTACTCCCAGAGTGGTGAGATGGGGCATCATCTAAACGCCCACCCACACGTTTGTGTGCTCTGCCTGTGTCCGGGGAAACCGCATTGCCTAGAAACCGTCGCTTAAATTTCATTTAATTCTGTATCCTCCAAGGGAATGGATCGGATCAATACCAGCGGCCAAGCCCTGCAGGTGTGCCTTTAGGGGGCGGGGCCGCTTGGGGCTTATCGATTGGCCGGTCGCTGTTTTAACGCCATCTATGAGCCAATCTCCCGTGCTGTCACTAATAATCTCCTCATCAATGATGCATCGTTTCTCCAAGGCCCCTCTGGCCTTTCATCTTCCGTCAATAATGGTAAATACGCCCCACCCCCTCCAGGATCTCTGGAATATTTACCCCTTCCCCAGAGGCCTGGCTTCCCCGCTGGCTGTCACCCCTCTTTCCTTACGGGCATGGTTTCCTGCTATGCCGTCCGGAACGTGCAGGCATGGACCCTGGAACTAGGAGGGCCTGGACGAGTGAGGAGGAGGAGGATCTCGAAAGGTTAACTACCACTGCTGTATCGCCCTCTCAACCCCACCCCCCCAAGCAGGGTTGGGCTTAGCCCAAACAATGGCATATTGTCCAGCCTGCCCCCCCCCTCCCCCAACACAAGCGTGCACATCTGCATCCTCCCATTCGCAATCCCGTCCCTGCTCGCCTCCTCCTGGCCGGCCGTTCGCCCCGCCGTAGGGCTTGATGCTCTCCGTGGTGGGACCTTCCCCTGACCCCGGCCCTGATCTCCAAAAAAAAGGGGGGGGGAGCTATGGCAGGCCTCGCTGACCACACCCCTCCTTGTTTTATCAAGGGCAGGAAGAACCAGACGGCTGGGGTGTGGTGGTCGGAATACGAGGGGCCCGGTGCCTGAGGAGGCAGGCTGTAAGGCGCGGGGGGGCCTGGCCTGACGGAGGGGTGGCTCCACGGGTCGGGGGCTCCAGGCCGAGGCCCAGATGGATCGGCGTGACCTGCCAGGTCTCGTGGTTCAGCGCTCCAGACCTGCCCCTGAGCTGGGGCAATTTATAATACCCCACGCATTTTTAATACCAAGACAATAAAACTAGCAAGGGTAATAAATCTATATTTGTTATTTAATCGTTCTGCATATACACGCACCAGCACCATGAAGGGTGTCCGCTCTCCCCATGAGGGTGGCGAGGGAACCCTGCAGGTAACCATTGCTGTGACCCCGTTCAGCACTGTCTGTTTTTGCGTCTGCGGGCACAGGTTAGATCTGCGAGCGCATGGGAACTCAGGAAGTGGCAGAGGGGGGCAGCCCGTTTCACACCGGCGCTGGATGTGTTTTTCATGTCTTGCTTTTGAGAACTGAGCACGTGCGTACAAAGAAGACAGACGTTTTCGGCTAACTGCCGCGTCTTGTGGCGACGCAGTGCCAGCAGCCGTCACCCCCGGTTACGCACGCGCTCTGCATCCATCGTAGGCAGCTCGCGGGCTCTGCCTTGCTCTCTATCCAGCCGGCTGCGCTGTTAGTTGCTTGGCAGCTTAGTCACCTGTGCTGAAGGGTGTCACCCTTGGTGACGGCCACGGCAGGTCATTCTGTCCGGGGGTCCCGTCCTAAGCAATGTTCCAAATAGCGAAGCAGTGCTTTGGGCTGCTTTGGGGGGGGGGCAACTCTGCCCTCTCTCTGTCTACCTCTGCTTCCGTGAGCGAGGCAGGAGCCACTTTCGATATTAAACCATGTGCCAATCTTTCAGGAAGTGACCAGGTTTTTCATAATTTTTTTTAAACTTATGAATTACACCCCCGTGTCACTCTTGTGTGACTCTCTGAAGGCGCAGCCAGCTAGTGTTGGCAGGGTCAGCGTTCTGGGGTTTTGGGGGGGGGGCGGGGGGTGTAAATTAGCCCCGAAGGTGATGTCAATCGCAAAATATGACAGGCCTGCCTTTTGGAAGCGGCCCGCCCCTGTCAGACTGTGCAGTCAAACTCGACCCGCGAACCACTAGAGAGAGAATTAGGCGTCGGCCTTTGCGGCACTGGGTCCATATTACCCGAGATAAAAACCCCCATGAAGCTTAAATGAGTGGAATCAGAGGCCCGTTTCACTAAAAGCGTCTGCTGGGCTGATGCTGATGTGAGTGAGGATGATTCCGTTTGCTGAACGGAGAGACACAGTCCAGTCCGCAAAAGGTGATTTCCTTCACAAACATTGCTGTAAACTCTGGGGCCATTTTATTAGGGACCCCTTTTGCCTCCAGACCCACTTGAAGTGTAGAAGAGTTCAGGGAAGCCATTGATGCACCTGAGTCTGGCCGTTATCATTTAATCTCTATTATCAAGGTGTTTTCAGCCACAGAAATGCTGCTGACTGAATTTTTTTCTTTGTTTATGAGGAG
Source organism: Petrocephalus zakoni (assembly GCA_026774425.1). Lineage (NCBI taxonomy): Eukaryota > Metazoa > Chordata > Actinopteri > Osteoglossiformes > Mormyridae > Petrocephalus > Petrocephalus zakoni. The sequence continues at coordinate 40,052,578 of JAODKN010000001.1, forward strand.
ATTCCCTATAAACCCAATATACTATCGTATAAAAAATCCCAGGATGGTGGCAGTCTCTGAAATGCTGGAGCTGCCACATCGGGCCCAAGGAGTGTACCACATTCAGAATCTCTTAGATCAGGTACCTTTAGCTATTCTGATGCTTAACCACACAGTCACTGAGCCTTTGGTCCCCATCTGTCTGCTGCATGTATCCAGTCACTCTCTGGAGGCTCATGCGGTTTGCATGTACCTAATAAAGTGGCCACAGGGCAAATCCTCACCACTGCTATGCCCACGGTGCAAGACTGCCCTCCCCCCCCCACCCTCCGCTGCAGCCGCATCGCCGCATGCTGAGATCAACCAGAAGGACGGCTAATCCCATGGCCTGCTGCGATGTGAAATGACCTGCCCCCAAGAACTTGCTGTGTGACTTCCCAGCCAAGTGCCCTTGGTCAAACCAGCAGTCCACCAACCACCCAGGAGCAAGTCCCAGGGAGCTTAGCCCCCACCAGGGGCTGGAACCAGAGCAGACGACACCCCCCCTACCCGATACAGTACTTCCCTCCCCCCACCCCATTGGGAGAGCATGTCTCGGGCCCATTTGTCAGGAGGCATCCTCAGAAGACTGTCCTGATTTCCGCCAGGATGGGGACAGGGATTGGGGGGGAGGGTGTCCTTCATGTTTGGCAACTCCCGTTAATATTTACTCCACTTTGCCTGCCAAATTATCCCCCTTTCAGTGACACAGAGAGGCCACTGTTTGGCTGCCCCCCCCCGACCCCCCCTCGCCAGGGCTAGCTGAAGAACAGAATTTGTTTTCTGTTAATTTTCATGAGTAAACTGTTCATCTTTACCCAGCTAGAACAAATGGAATTAGCCACAGGAATTCATTTATCTGTCCGGGGCCGGTAACCGACAGGGGGGGCTCAGCAGATCGTCAGCTTTGGGGGGGTGAAAATGTGCGTGGAGCAGGGGGCATGGGACAGGGGGGTGACCAAGATGGGGAGCGTGTGAAATAGAGCGATGGGAAATCGGAGTGAGAAAGATGTTTATTAACATTGAAATCTCCAAAATGTACCTGAGTGAGAGAGAGAGAGAGAGAGGGCGAGGGATGTATCTCAGAGTAAGAGGCCACTGGACTGATGATCTAATCCAATCTGCGCACATATTTGCTGAGATTAACAAACACAGATGGACTCAAAAGCCTTTTTTTTGAGTCCGCCCATCTCTCCCGTCCCCATTTTTCGGCGGGGCCCCATTTTGGCAGTGCTGCAAAGGCAGGGAGAATCACGGGGCAGGCAGACGGGACGGGAAGAGCAATTCGGAGCCCATGCTCCCACGCCCTTTAATGGGGCCTCGCAGGTGACCCAAACCCAATCACATCACGTAGCCAGGCAGCTGTCCGAAAAAAAGGCTTGATTATGGCTTTGACGCGTCACCCTCGAGTGCCTGTGTCCGGGCCCTGGTCACCCCCCGCACATCTCGGACCCCCCGGCACTCGTTCTTGTCCCCGCCACGCATCTCCCGCAGCGCTCTGTCCGGGGCTGGCCTATCTGGGCTCCTCGCATCCTCATTTCTTGCCCCAGTCCCTCTGGCTCTGGTCCCTTCTCTTTGCAGGCCCCATTGATTAGCGGTTCCTTTGAGTGCCGGGGCATCGCTGGGTTCCCAGTCCCGCTGCGTCGGGGTTAATTTGCATGGCGGCCCTCTAGCTCGCCGTTGTTCCGTTTCGCGGTGGCCCAGGATTGTGGTCTCTCTGCGTGGCCGTCTTGATTTTGGAAACCTCTTTTAGACATTACTTGGATGATATGAGAGCTTCCTGGGCTGTACCTTGTATAATTTTACATATTTGAGGCCCCGTCAAGTGTTGGGCCCCCTGAATCTGCCCTGTGCAGGATACCCCAAGTCTCGGTGTCAGAAGGGACACAGAAAATGTCCTTAAACGAAATGCAAAAAAATACTATATTCGCTAACAACACTGTTTGGCTGCATGTCGATTATTTTAGTAGCTTATTCCTCGCTGCTACTCAAACGTCTTCCAATATTCATGTCCTACTACCTCGCCAGATTTCACAGCAGCAGCAGGTCTCATGCGACCCCAGCATGTCGAAGAATGGCATCGCGGATCCTCCTTGTAGTCTTGGCAGAGGCAGGATCTCAGTACTGTAAAACCCGTGAGCTGAAGCCCGCGTTGACTCACGCTCGTCAGCATGGATGTAAACTCCCTGCTGGCGATTCTGCGGTTGTGTTACCGCTGCCCGTTTAGCTCCCAGAGTGCCGTGCGTTGACGCTGTCATCCAAGAAAATGCAGGAATGTTGTCTTTTTTTTTTGCTGCCGTTCAGTTCGATGTCCTTCTTTAGCATTTAAGTAATGGGAGTTAAACAAAATATTTAAAATTTAAGATTTGTTTCCCTGTATTGATGTCTTGTCTTGGCATTTATTTATTTTTTTTGCGCGCAGCACCGTTTCCCCCGCGATGCCGCGCATTCCCCGCCGGAGCCGCCGTTCACTGCCCTCTTCCCCCCTGCAGGTGGCGTCGGCATCGCCGCCACCCAGCTGTGCAAGACCGTCAACGACGTGACCGTGTTCGGCACGGCGTCCGCCAGCAAGCACGAGGTCATCACCCAAGTCGGGGTCACCCACCCCATCGACTACCGCACGCGGGACTATGTGGAAGACGTGCGGAAGATCAGCCCCAAGGGTGAGCGTCATTCTACAAGTATTTGCCCTGGTGCCCCCTGGGAATTGTTTGCTGCTTGTTAGTGTGCTTATTGGATTTAATCTTCCCATCTGCGTTCAGACCCTCCCAAAAAAAATGACACAAGAGCAAAAACAGGCGAGGAGCCACTTCAATAACGTTGTTTTTGGCACCTTGCAGCTTTCATTTCAACACTAAATTTTGCACTTTGTAAGAAGCTTGTAGACCCAACCCAGCCTTCTGTAAATTCCATCGCTAAGCTATTGTGTAGGAATGACCCGTGAGAGCCTGCCTGCGCTGCCATGGGCTTTAAGACAGCCAGAGAATGTCCAGTGGGGTCAATAAATCCAGTGTCACCAGTTTTTGAAATGAAGCACAAGGTGCGAAGGATCTAGTTGTGGTGGCAGCTGGCCGAATGCAGATGCAGTGGTCAGACACGCCTGTCCCGGCCCTCGGGGAGGTGGAGTGAAATCGGCCACGTTGGGGCCGCTGAGCCGATAGCGCGACGAGGTTGTCTGGGTAGGGCAGTTCATCAAGGGTGCCAGGTAGGTAGCACCGCAGGCAGAGACGCGGGAGGCGCATGGGCCGGACATGACTAATGCCTGATTTATTCCTCATCGTGAAAGACTCCATTAAGACCCCGACATCCATTGTAAGTGGTTTGGTAACCCCCCATCCTCCCCAGAAGGGTATAAAACACAGCGACTCCCCCCACAAGCGAAAATTGCGATTTAACGCTGATTTATGATTTACCCTGTGTACCAAAGGACACCATGTGAGTCTAGTTGATTTTTCTTTTGCGGCCTGAACAGTTTATATTTGCAGTGCTGGGGAAGATCAGGTTTCTCTTAAGTTACTCATGTGTGCAGTGTGTGTGTGTGTGTGTGTGTTCTCTGCTTGTTTTCTGTGGGTTTGATCCAGTTTGAACTCCAGTTTCTTCCCACAGTCCAAAACCATTCCATCTCTAAACTGCATCTCCATACGTCCTGAGATGGACTGAGATGGACATCCTGTCCACAGTGTCCCCTTGCCCTGTTGGGATGGAAACTGAAGCGATTGCTCTGTCATTCTTCATTCTCTCTCTGCTCAGGGGTGGACATCGTCCTTGACCCTCTGGGAGGTTCGGACACCCACAAGGGATACAACCTGCTAAAACCCATGGGAAAGCTGGTCACCTACGGTAAGGAAGCCCCCCCCCAGTAACCCTGGTAGATGTGGCAGACAAGAAGCTGGAGGCCACTAGTGCCGATTAGAGACGATTAGGCATTAGTGTTAGACACCAGAAGGACGTAGAGTATCAGTAGCATCAACGATAGTGTTTGCCATCCTTCAAGCCATGCGTATTTGTGGGGCCCTTGTGGGGCCCTTGTGGGGCCCTTATGGAGGCCCCTGTTGGCCACAAACAGTCCGGTGCCTCGCTAGATTCCCCCTTGGCTGAAACCTTGAAAACGGCGTTTAAGCTCCTGCGGAGAACCTGCGCTTTTACATTCAGCAGTCATTCTCATTCCCGGGTCTGGGTAGGCCTAAAATCCCCAGCACACTCGCCGCGCCCCGGAATTTCAATGTGCCGATGTGCCCTGACCTCGCATTCACTCTCACAGTGACCGTGGGACGGCTCGCGGCGAAGGGCGTCGAACCAAAACTCGCATGTGTGCTGCGGTGGGCAGCAGCGGTATGCATGAGGGACAGCACTGTTGCCCAGCTTGAAGAAAATAGTTCCCCGTCATGCCTCTCTGCGGCCTCTGCCTCACCCGCCCCCCCCCCCCCTGCATTTTTATCACAAGTATGCACTGGCGAACAATGGCTGTTCTATCCCAGTAGACCTGGAATGTGTCTGACTGTAGCAGACTGGTTCTTCTGCAGCTCGCTGGACTCTGTAAGCTGTCTTTGTTCGCGGTCGAGGTTCGGTAGAGTGGGGTTTGGCGGGGGGTGATGGGGACAGGGCAGTTAGCAACATAGAAAGGGTGGGAGCAGAAGTATGGGTACGGAATAAGAGGGTTGGGGGGGCAAGCTGTGTCAAGGAGGAGGAGGGGTGTGAGAGAGCGTTGGGGTGGGAGTTACAGAGGAATCCCTCCCCCCCACAGAACTGCGTTAAACCCCTTTTGTCACTCTCCAGATGATTTCCTGTGTACTGGTTTAACACACACCTCGGCCAGATAACCAGGCCTTTGTGTCGTGAATAACTGCACCCTTTTGCGTCTTCAGGAGATGCTGGTATTCCTGTTTCTACTGGAAGTATATTTGCAGAGCTAAGACTGAAAGTCAAGAAAAATTTAAATGTTAAAATGTGCAGCTAGCCTGAGGGTGGAGCTCACTGGGAGTTGTTGTAATACACCTAATATATGCCCCCCCCCCCCCCCGGGTCTTTTGATCATTTGGCAGGGGGGCTAAGCCTTTTAACGCCTTGATCTCCCTTGTGGACAGGTGCCGCCAATGTGCTGACGGGTCCGAAGAAGAACCTGTTTGCCATGGCGAAGACCTGGTACAACCATTTCTCGGTCAACGTGCAGAGTCTGATGAACAGCAACAAGGCGGTGTGCGGCTACCACTTGGGTTACCTGGATGGAGACATGGATATCATCTGGCAGGTGGCCCACAAGCTGCTGGACCTGTACCGGCAGGGCAAGATCAAGCCCCGCGTGGACTCCACCTATCACTTTGAGCAGGTGGGGGCCGGTGTGTGTTGCTGGGGGGGTGCTTTTTCTACTGCCATGCATGTCTGCTGAAAAAAGATCAGGGTAGATGTCCATAATTTATATGGCATGTGTTTTTTTTTTTCATGTATATATTACATTATGGGGAGAACAATATGATGAAGACCTGTTGTTTTGACCTTTTGGGGACAGTCTTTCGATCCCCTTCAGGGGAAGCTAGATTTTGTAAAAATCTGACTGCAATCAAAAAAACTAAAAACAGAAAAAGTCTCGGATTCTGTTTAGTTGCCTATGGTGGAGGTCAGGGCTGGGTAGGGTTAGGGGTGTCGTTGTTGGGATTAGGGTTTTTCCCATACAAAAGTCCCCACAAAGATATGAATATAAATGTCCTCGTTGTGCTACAGGCCATTCAAGAGCAGTTAACTTTGTTTGGTGCACTGCTCTGCTAAGGATCTCAACTGTTTGGATATGAATGAAGCTGATCATTTCTAGAGCCACAGTCCAGCATCGTCGGGGTCAGACAGGTCTTTGCGGGTCCCTGTGTAGATAGATGGCCTCTCTGGGAAGTGTAGCCTTCAGCTGTGGGGTGGAGCAACGGCTCTAAATCACCCGCTCATGCTCAGTCAAGGAGAGCGTAACCTCACCATCGGGCCCCCCGGTGGTACCTCTGTAGATGCCCCCATGCTCTCATGTCCTCATTAATGGGTCGAGCTGGGGCTGCTGGCAGAGGCCAAAGGGGCGGAGCCAAAAAGGGGGCGGAGCAGGCCCAGGGGGAGGTAGGGTATAGTAACTGGAGTCTGCGACAGCTTGGTTAAGCGTTGGGGGATAAAAAAAAATGGGTTTGAGGTGTATGGATTTGGCGGCGGTCAGGGACGGAGGGCCTCGGTTTTTAATGTTTAAAGAGTGCGGGATCCATAGAGACCGCGCCGGCGTCACGCTGCGCGAGATTAAAGGTCATCCCCATCTCGCCGTCTCGCTCTTGCTCGTCCGTTGCCGCGGTGACCCACCCGGGCTTTGCCTGTGTCCATCTGGGGTGGGGTCCTGAAATTGGGGGGGTGGCTTGCTAGAGAGACAGGGGGAGGGGGCACAGTGGATCCTAAACGAAGCGTGACTTAGATCGGCACATTGAGACTCCATTTTGTCTGCTGTCTGTATGAAAACCGTTTTGATTGGATAGGAAGCATTTAACTCCTGTGATAACAAGCTACCTTACTGGACACCATTGGGGAAAATATTACACTGAGAATAGGATCTCCATTTAGCTTACAGGACACATCAGCCCTACCACCAAACCTCATAAATCCTGTATAATGGCATCTCCAGCCTCTACGCCGGACAATAGCTGTCGTGCGTTCTTCTGTTTTAATTGGCTCCTAATAGAGCTAATAAATGGGCCTGGGATGGAGTGACTCAGATGGTATTTATGCGCGGAGATGTAAGCAGGAGCCATTTTGACATCACTTTTGCTGCGAGCACAGCAGGGTACTTAAAATAAAAACACTTGTCGGTGTTGACGGGATTCTTTTAAAGGCGTGTAATAATCAGATGTAATTGTTATTTATGATACTTTACATGCTGCGCTGTCTATAGCCGCTGCAGTAAGGATTCTGACCCCTCTCTAAATCCTCCTCTTTATTACTGAGCACCCTCTTCTCTGCCAGAGCACCAGTTGCTGCCTGTTCTTCCCTCCCTCACGTTCCCCCCCCCCTCCCTCCCCGCACGCATGACTTGCTGTCGTCAGGGGCCCCCGATTTTCAAAGAGCCTCGCCGTTGCTAGGAGATGGTCTTCTGTTGCTGTGGCATCGGTTGCTAGGTGGTCTTTCCATGTCGGTGCGGGCGAGCGAGCGATGACAGCGGGCTGGGGAGGTGGGGGGGCGTGCATGGAGCCTGGGGTGGGGG